>CM062819.1:1321425047-1322625047 GCA_031772625.1 Pinus tabuliformis | reverse complement strand
GAATGAATGACATTTTAACATCCATGAGACTAAAAATAGTCTATGGGACTACCAGCCTCCCTATTTTTTGCCTTTTGAAATTCAATATTTTTCTTACTCAAATCGATGATGAGTTGACCCAACCTTCTAACAGTCCCCTCACTGAAAAGACAATGCTAAGGAATTGATGCTAACATACTTCCATAACTGTCCATGATGTCTCTGAAAGAACCACATTCCAAAATGAAATGCTTTTCTGATTCCACTGCCCCAGAAGTGCAAAAAGTACACACATGTTCTTCCCAAGCTTCTTTAGGTCTCTTCCACCGTCTTGTTTCACACCGAAGTTGATGTGAGTTAGTTCTTAATTGAGCAATAAGAATCTTTTCTCTCCATAAAATGCTAGCTCCAATGTACTCTTTTTGTTGGAGATCACAAGTCGGGTTGAATTCTTGAACATAGTACTTCTTCTTTCTACCCAACTCTTTCCCCCATATACGCTTACAAAACTTCTCCATAACAAAATTCTTTAACTCCTTGCTATTTGTGGGACATGCATTGAGGTAAATATTCCATTTTTGAATCCATTTGTTGTTTGTCTCATCCATGATTTCTTTCTTTCACTCATGCCTTCATTGAAAATAACTTTTGGCCATCTACGTACTCCCATTTGCTCAATTATTTTTAGATACCTTATAAGACGCACCATAGCAGTTGCTTCGATGGGAGTTGCTCCTGTTTCACTTAACGTTATCTCATAATGAACCAATTTTTTTTTATTTTGAACTTGCTCATGATCAAGCGTTTTTGGATTTTCTCAATTTGTTTCCATTTTGAAACAGGGATGCTACTAGCCCACAGTTCACACCCATATAATATCACTGGACAAACTAGGAGTCCAAAAATAACTTTAATCGTTTTCCAATCCCATAACTCTACCTCTCTACATCTGTTTTGAAGTGCATATTATGCTTTACCCTCATAAAATTCCCTTCTTTCTGCAGTGCTCCCAATTAAGCTTGTTGTTGAAATCGATCCCGAGGCACTTGTATTCATTTACTTCTTCAAGAATGTTGCCTTCAAAGAAGAACATATGCTTGCTTTGCTTCCTTTTATTAGAGAAAATCATTATTTTGGTCTTACTAGTATGGAATTGCATCCCGACTGCTTTACAAAAATGCTCAAGGGCATATAGGTGCATCTGCAATCCATGGGCTGATTTAGCAATCAATACAAGATCATCAACATATATAAGAAGCTTTATCACAAACTCCCCCAATCGAACACCATCCCCACCTTGCAGATTTAGCCACTCTTCCAATTTGTCAATATATAAACCAAAAAGGGTAGGGGATAATGGGAAGCCTTGCTTGACTCCGATGTCACTTCTAAAACTTTCTAAAATGCCTGCTGAAGTTCTAATTTTGACTTTCACACCTTCATAAAGCTTATGGATAACAACTCTATATTGCAAAGGAATTTCAAGTTCTTCCATTCTACACCACAACGTATCTCTAGGGACAGTGTTAAATGTCTTTTTGAAGTCAACAAAGCAACAAAATACTTCTTCTTTGTGCCCCCAAACCTTTTCAATAATTTGTCTTAGCGTGATACCATGATCTACTATAGAATGCTTCAACCTAAAACCTGCTTGCCCTTTTTCCCTCTTTTCTTTTACTTCTACCCACTTACTGATTCTATTTTCTATGATGCCGCTAAAAAGCTTTGCAAACAAGGGATTGATCATGATGGTTCTATAGTTGGAAGGATTATTAATGTCCCCACTTTTAAAAAGGGGTATTGCTAGACTAGTTGTCCAACCTATTGGGAATCCTTTATGAATGACGTTGTTGAATATTTCCATGATGTGCAGTGCGAGAATGTTCATTCCCCACTTTAGATATTCTGCTTGAAGTTCAACCAAGTCCTTTGCCTTCCTTGTTTTCAACTTTTTAATCCTGCGTATACCTTCTATAATGTGAAAAGCTTTGTAGTTGTGTTGATCTTAGGAGGAAGCTAAACCTCTAATTCTTTTTCACATAGTTGTCTTGCATAGTCAAACCACTTATTGACTGTAATATTATTTTCAATTTGCTTTTTCCTTGATTGAAGTTCATGCCAAAAAAACTTTGGGTTATTCTTGCCTAGATATATTAACTCTTCTCGCCTTGTTTGCATGAACTTGTATTTTTTCCCTTTTTAAATATTCTTATATAACTTACATTTATCTTCTCCTCCCCTGCGTTTTTCAAGGTTCTCCTTGCCATTTTGCATTCCTAATTCTTTTTCACAGAGTTGTCTTGCATAGTCAAACCACTTATTGACTGTAATATTATTTTCAATTTGCTTCTTCCTTGATTGAAGTTCATGCTAAAAAAACTTTGGGTTATTCTTGCCTAGATATATTAACTCTTCTCGCCTTGTTTGCATGAACTCGTCTTTTTTTTCTTTTTAAATATTCTTATATAACTTACATTTATCTTCTCCTCCCCTGCCTTTTTCAAGGTTTTCCTTGCCATTTTGCATTCCTCATCAAACCAAGCATTCACAGGAAAACAATTTTATTCTGATTTGCTATTTTTTCTCTTTTGCACTTCTCAAGTGCACCTTGAATTATATTTGTTAACTCATGACTTTGAGGCTTTGGGGACTAATTTTCTCCTTTTGAATTGATCTCTCCAACATTGTTTTGAAGATAGTGCAATTTTTTGCAGTTAGAATAATTTTGCCCCTTGATGTCGATTGTCGAGAACATTGGGTTTTCCTCCTATGCTTTCTTTCTTCTAACCAAGATAGCTTTATATAAATTGGGTTATGATCTGATTTTGAGTCCCAAATATGCTCTCCAATATTAACTTCATCTATCCTTCCTATTAAGCTTTGTGAACAAATAACATAGTCAATGACACTTGCCCCATTGTATGCACTGCAAGTGAAGTTCCAAGACTTTTTCTATCTATCTAGACCATTGCAAATAATTAAGTTGAAAGCACCGCACAACGTAAAAAACTCCTCTCCAAAATGATTATTAACTTTGTCGTCTTCTGAACATCTCAACCATTGAGGATTCTCTTCTTCAATGAGCCAGATAAGATTGTGATCCTCTTTGCAACAAAGAATACTAGCTTGTTGATTTGTTGTTCTAGCATTAAAGTCTCCCACTCAAAGAACTGCTCTGTGCTGAGAATTTGCTGAAATATTTTGCTTTAAAGCTGCATATGGATCTTTGCTGTCCAACCCCTTATTTTTGTAAGTTTTTGAAACTTGAAGTGCAAAATAGCACGCTGCAATTCTCATGTGTTTCTCATTTTTTATTATTTTGAACCATAAATATTGTTTATTTGTATCTTCTTTCACTAAATGAATGTGATGACCTTCTTTATTTTTTTCATTAAAACCAGTATTCCTCCGTACCCTTTGCCATTTTCTGCTACCTCATTCCAAATTGCTAACTTCAAATAACTGTCAAACATAGGAGTTTTGCAACCATCATGTTCATGAGTTTTTGTGAGATAAATTATGTCTCTACCTTCTGCAATAGGCCCTATCCTAGGTCCCCTCCTCCAAGGGTAACCTCTAGAATTCCAACAAACTAGACTTAGGTAGACCTGGGTAGGATTTGATTGCTACGCAGTTTGGCACACAAGACTCAAATTTGAGTCTTCACCCCTTTTCATCCATGCTAATCTTGTTGTTTTCTGCCCTATTATAGAATTACCTGCTTTTTTTTTACTGCCAACTTGTTGCCCTATTTTGTCATGAGGCCCAAACATTGCAATAAACACTTTACCATTGTACAACCATGCTCTTTTCCCTTTGTTTCTTGCTGCTCTAACTTTCTCCACTTCTCTTCTCTCTTCTTCTTGTTTGCCAGTTGAATCTTCATCTAGGAAGAAGTGTGAGCCTTTCAAGAGTTTCTTTTTGCTTAAGAGATGGTGTTTGTCTTGCACACTTGCCATGATGACTTTTATGGGTCGAGGCCTCTCTTCACATATCTTTCCCACCCTCCTTGCTTGGCAAATTTTCCCTCTCCATTATAATTTCTCTTTCAAAAAGTCCCTTGTCAAATTAAAAGTGCTTTCATTCTTTCCATAGTCTTTTATTCCCTTGATAATAAAGTTTGTTTCCCTATCTTTTCTTTCTTTGTGTTCTCTTTCATGTGCTCTACAAGAACTTACATCTTCTTTTTCCTCTATCCTATAACCATTAGTGTCCTTAGCTCTAGTTTTGATTTCTTTTGGAATGTATGTCCTCTTGTTCTCTTTTGCCTTCTTTTCGGAAAGGACTGCTTGCTGAACTATTTGTGTATCTACCTGAGTTGTTTTGGAGATTATCACATCCTTGTTTGCTGCCATTAATTCATTCGTGGTTTTCCATGCTGCCTTCATGTTTTCTCATTCTTGTTTTCCTGCCTCTAAAGCATCTTGTAACATTGTTACAGGCTCTTTTAAAATTCTATTACCTTCCATTAAACATCCATTTGCAAGTGTGATTTGCGGTCCCTTTCCTATTCTTTGGCTTCCAAAATTTCCAGCCTTGCCTTGGCCTTCATCAGTTCTTGAACATAGAGATTTGATGACCAAGTAAGAGGTGTAGATGTGGGACTGTAAATGATTGACTCTTCTTTATTTTTGTTGCTCGTATTTGTTTTCTTTCTCTGAGACTAATTTCTTTTTCTTTGTTCCCATTTAAATCGGGCAACGCTGCGCTTTAAAATGCTCCGATATTGTTTTGCATTTACCCAATCCACTTCCCTGTTTTGTCAGTTGAAGCAATTTTGACTTGGCCCAAATAATTTGTTTCTACAAAATCTCAGAATTCCTTGCCAATTTTAACATTTACTATTGATTTGTTTTCCATTTTGAGATTTCAAAATCTTATGTTTTCCATTTTGGGATTTCAAAATCTATTGTTTAAAGCTGAAGCCTCTTCCTGCGGGTTGGCTCGGTCGCGTGAACTCCAACAAAGATACGACGTCGACTGGTTCTCACGGCGAATCGATCGCGAACATGAGCTGGCTGGGAGTGCCGCGGGGGTGACTTGCTGCCGAATCGGATGGGTAAAGTTTCTAATTCCTTTCCTTTTGGTAGTTTTGTTATGAATTCCTTTTTTTTTTTGGTAATTTTATTATGTGTAATAAACCAATTTGCTTGTGTGTGTGATATCCTCGACAACCTGATGAATTTTTATTTACACAACCTCTTTTAAAAAAACACTTTGAAACAATATTTTTCAAATGGTAAATTCTTACCTTCTACTTAATAATTAAATTAAAATTATAAAAACGTAAACTTTACCTAATTGTTATTTTTCAAAATTCATTTTAATATGAATTAACATTTATTTTAAAAATATACCAATGAAATTTTAATTGCAAAGACATATATTTACTTTATTACATGCACGTGTTTTATAACTTAAATGATAAGCCTGGGAATATTAACTGTTAGTTGTACTTGTACTCAGTCCACAGCAGTGGTGGTATATTATGTAATAATTTAATATATTAATTTAAACCTATCAACCAGGAAAACTAGCGAACTAACGAGGAAGTCACGAAGCTCCTCTTCAACTCACCTACGATTCACGAAGTTTCAGAGTAATGATGATGTGTTTTTTGGAGAGAAGAATTGCTCCTATCGCTGTTAAATTTTCTTCAGCCATTGGCTAGCGCTGGCTTTACAAGGTTTCGTGTATTCTAAACCAATGATTTCGTCTCGCCTCGTCATGGATACGCATTAATTGCTGCCCTTATTGGTTGGCCGGTTGTTGGGTGGGTCAGCTTATTATAAAAATGGGATAAAACGTATAGATGTTGCAATATAAACCCAACAAACCAATTGAAATGCAGACATTATTATTCTCATTCTTCCATTGGTTTGTCAATCTGTAAAAGTGGGAGGGACATAGCGAGTATTCTACATTTTCCACTTCCAATTATTATTGAACATTCTTCAATGGCGTTTCTCGTGCTCAAGCACAACCTCTTGCTCATCGTTTTCATCCTCTGGTACGCCCACCTTTCCTCTGCTGCAGCCGAAAGGTCTTGGAAAATCTTCCATGACGATGAGGATGACTGGGTATCGGAGCAATCCACTGCTCAGAAGAGATGGGAGCTGAAGCAGGAGCGGATCCCCCAAGAAACCGAATCCTATTGCGAAGCGTGGAGATTCGGCGTAGAAACAAACACTTTACGCTTATGGACCCAGGTACCTTCGGATTGCGTGGAATATGTGCAAAACTACATGGTAGGAAGCCAATACTCGAGGGACCTACAGATGGTGGCCGACGAATCAATAGGTTACGCTAGTGCCCTCATGGCCTCGGGCTCAGGCGATGGGATGGACGCCTGGGTATTCGATATTGACGAAACCCTTCTCTCCAATTTGCCCTATTACGTTGCCCATCAGTTTGGGTAGGAATGAGAGACGCTTACCCACCCCTGTTTTTAATTTTCTTTCTTGTTGTCCTTTAGGACCTGGTCATATGGGTGCTTATTTCTTGGTTGGCGTTGCCTTGGCTTATTATCATTTGCAGAGGTGAGGTGTTTGATAATAGCGCTTTTAACGACTGGGTGGATCTGGCAGAGGCCCCGGCATTGGCTTCTAGCTATAGATTGTACACCCATCTGCTTGAATTGGGGTTGAAGATCTTTTTATTGACAGGTAGGGACGAGACCCAGAGGAATGCCACACAGAAAAATCTGGTCCGAGCTGGTTATCATACATGGGAAGCGCTATTGTTGAGGTAATCACGGTTCCCAATGTGACTACAACACTCGCGTGCTTACCAATTCTATAATATTCTGTTTGGTACATAATAAGATTTGTCCATTATTCTTATAAGAAATCACAGATCCAGAAGCAAGTGAAAATTTAAAACTAAGGTCCATGAAGCTTAGCAGAAGAGAGTCCTTGAGAAGTTTCAAGGATCTCTCATGTTCTTTTTTTCCAGCGCAACACCTTCTTTGGAGAAGCTGTCTGCGTCGTCGTTCTGTCCCTGTAAACATGTGCAAATGGGATATAATTGAATGTTGATTGCAAATTCTGAATGTCGGGAAACAAAGGTCGCAGAGTGAAGTTCCTCAGAGTGAAATTTCGTTTTAGTCCTTGTATAATAAGAAGTGAATATCCAAATATATGAATTTGAGAAACTCCATTTTCCTGTGCCAACATGAATCAGTTTTAGAGCCATTAGATCACAGAAGTTGTTCGTTTCATGGGTCTAGTCCAGCTTTTGAAGGAGATACAATGACCGGTGGAAAGTTGGATAATTCCCCAGCCGCACCTCTAGGGGGGGAGTTCGGAGTACTGATCCTTTTCAGACTATACAAGGCTTGGTGTACCACTTCTATAAATCGAACCATGGAGAATTATTAGAACCCTGCGGACTTCAAAGAGGATTCAAACCATACCTCAAGTTGGTGATAACTTTGGATTACAGGTCTCTTACATATATAACAAGTTTCAGATTTACAGGTACTTGTCTCCTTATTTGAGCTCCTTATTACAGAGATCTGAGACTTGATCATCACAATTTCATAGATACTTTGGACCTTAAACAGATGTCTGCTCCACCCTTAAGGTCTTGGTCTTGACCATGAGATACAAAGAGTTTCGACCTTCTTTTTAGGGCTCCTACAACTCGACCTTACAAGCTTTTTCAATACCTTTGCATGCATAGACCTTCCTTCGTTGCACTTGAAATTAACTTTGACTCTTAGGACAACTTCAACACTCCAACAAGAAACTCAGACATGCTTCAAGATGCATAACAAATTCGGCCCAATCACAGAGGTGTCTGCTGCAACATATGCCTAGAAACGCATTTGTAAACTCAGCCAACAACTCTTCTTCACAGGAAAATATATAAGATTTTTCCTTCTCAGATTCGGATTAAGGCTCCTTGGGTCTGTAGCTACCTCAGACTTCTTTTCAAAACTAGCTCTAATATCATGTTGAAATTCGAGTACAAACTATAATTTCTAGACATGATAATTACTTATGACTATTTATATATGTTTTTCATTTAGCAATTACTTCATTCATTAGGTCTTCAAGCAATTATACAAGTAAAATGCACAAAAGATAAGAGACACTATAAATTGGGCCAAAGGCCAGGGCAAAACCCACCAGGGGAAAATCCAACATTCCTTTCCTTGTAGAATCTTTGTCAACAAGAGAAATCCAAGTCATATCTAACCTAACTAGTAGACCAATCATGGCAAGTCATCCCTCCAGCATATCAAAACAAGATGCTCCGGAAACTATCCATAAAAGATGCTCCGGAAACTATCCATAAAAGAGTCTACAAAGAAATCTGCTCCAAGAGGGCGGATTTTTGCCTTTTGTCTTATATTTAGATTATGTCACTGAACTTCGAATTCTATCTCAAAATATGAACCTCACCTTGCATATTTTTCCATAGAAGTATAGCATTAGATTTTACACTTTTCTCTACAGGGATGAGTTACAAAATATCTCAAATTTTTTACTTCTATTTGGTCTTCCAAATTTCCTTGAGCGAGTAGTCTTGTTTTCTGTTTTCGGCCTCCAAGAGCAAATAGCCTTGTCTTGAGTGAGTAAACTTGTCTTCGTTTCAGATAAGATGTATGTGTGATGATGATGTCAATGAGAGATGCGAGTGAGCTATATATTCTTCTCCACAATTGAAAGGGTGCCACATATAGTTGAGCCGACTTGGCATCTTGGTGAGACAATTGACACTTGAAAAATTTAATATTTATTTCTTTTGCAAGGGTAATGAAGAACATGCCATTCATTTTTTTTTGTGATCAATATAAAGCATGAAGAACATGCTTGACAATAAATAAATGATTAATAATAATAATAATAATTTTATTTGTTCAAAATACGTCAATAATTATTTATTATGAAGACCGACCGTGAATTGTTTAAACTTATGATTGAGGGGGTCGGGGGATTTATTAGCCTACACTATTAGGAAGTCCTACACCACCATTGTGTATTTCACATTATAGGATATACTTCTCATCCTAAATGTGTATTAGATCCTATTTTTCCTCCTCCTAGCGCTATCTCTTGATGAGTTGTTCGCGTGAGTTTACAAGGTGGTTTCATCCATGTATTAGAAATTTGTATGATTGGAATGAATGTTGTAATGAAGTTGAGACTGGCTTAAGTCCTTTTTCCACCAGGTTTTTATGTCTTGTATTGTGTTCTATTTCTTAACATATGCTCCCATTGTTATTGATTTTAGCAGTGATTTGTCCTTGGGTGAGCTTTTCAGGTATTCACTTAGAGGGGTCCTTCTTCATTGGTGACTGAGCAATACCATTGTCACCTTGATGCATATTGTGCACCTAGACTTTCCTTTTGTTTGGGAGAAGGAATTTCTTTGCCCAACGCCCATATTCATGGTGAAAACCTCATTTATAGGGAATTCATTCATTGTCAAAGGGCTGATAAAAAAACACAAGTCTCTTTCTAATGAGATAGAGTTAGCCAAGCCTTGGAATAGTTTCAATCCAACTAGAATCATAACAATAACCATGTAATGATTGTTTGCTTCATAAAATAAACTAAATGTGTTTCCAATTTCTTTAAATACCTCATTTGATCGCAAAAATAGGGGTAGCCTTGGTAGCATAACCTAGATCAGAAAAAAGTCCAAGTGGTTTGTGCAGGCATCGAAATCCAAGTGCCATTTCTTGAAAATAGAGGTTGCAAGCTCCACTTCCATCTAGATTGTGGAGTGTTGTTTGCATCTACTACAAACTTGAGTATCCCAACCAACCAACCCTTAACAAAGACCATGTTTTGAGGAGGGTATCCTAACACTGCTTTGAAATTTTCTTTTGTCCAAGATTTTATGGTTTGCTCTCATATACTTTTACTTAAGAAACGATCTACAATGGTTGATTCCTCTAATTCCATTATGTTGTGCAGTTTGATATTGTCTCTCAATTGCAATTTTAATGCCCCCTTGCTTGTGTTTAAAACACTTAAACCACTTTCGTGGTATCCCTGGTCCTAGTTCTGAACCTTTCTGGTTAGAAGAGTCCGGTTGGGATGGGAGGATTTCGCTCATAAGTCCACTTAAAAGCATCCCTAGGTTAATAATTTGCCCCACCAACACACCCATTGTTAATTGAAGAGCCAAGTGAGCTTGGCATCAAATCTAAAGGTACAACATTAGATGGGTTAAATGCACGGGGTAAATTTCCCTGCTTTAGAGGTAAATGCTCTATCGAATTTGAACTCAAGGAATAAAACCCCTGTTTCATCAAATCTTCCAGAGTGTACTTCCCATACTCCATTCTTGTACTGATTGCATAATGGGTGTGGTGAGATTGAGTTTGATATCATGTCGCATGAAGAAACCATGTTAGATTTTTGGCTACCAATGTGAACTCTCGCCAACTCTCCAAGGATTACAACTGTCTCCTCTTCCAATGGTCGGGATCCTGTCTAAATGAATTGCATTAGGGGTGATTCATCACTACAATCCCATTGGATCAAACTACATTTATTGGCCCTCTAGTGGATCATTTGAAAAGTCGGCAATGTCTTCCTCCATGTAAAGCAATTTATTTACATAAATTATGTAACATTTATTACAAATCAAGAGTTTGTAAACTTGTGAAATGCAAACACTGTATGTGCAAAATCAGATTATTTGTAGTATGATCTACCTTTTAAAACTATCTATTTGCATAAACATAAATTCCATTCTAATGCTAATGTGAAATGAAGTCTAATCTTTTAATCAAGGTCTATTGTAGCTTCAATGGTAGCGATGTAGGTCATAGAGTTTCATCTAACTTTGTGGTTAGATGTCTCTTGTGACAATACTCTCTTCACTCATTCAACCAATAATCAGAAGAATTTGCCTAAGTAATCATAAGCCATACAAAACAAAACCATAATTTAAAACAATGCATTCAATTCAAATCCTAACTTAGGAGAATGTCAGGCCAGGAGGTAACTCCTCAAACTGAATTATGATTTTGCATTAAGACTGATCATGGATATATACATGGAGGGAGAGACTCTTGGGCTTCATCTCCCAGTGTCTCTTCATATTCCAACTCTCCTTATTTTCTATTTACACTTTTAATTTTGCACATTCACCCAATCCCAAGGATTAGGTGTCAACAATCCCCCCTTAATCTGAAGGGATGTTGGTGAGTCTGAGCATCGTTTTGAATCTCTCGAACTTTCCTCTTCAAGCGCTTTGGTGAAGATGTCTACAATTTGCTAATTTGTGGAACAATGGCGTAGATGGATTGTCTTGGCCTCAACATGATGTCAAATCAGATGGTATTTTGTATTGATATGCTTCGTTCGATCATGGAACTTTGGGTTCTTGGCCAACTTTATTGCATAAGTGTTGTCAATCATGAGTGGAGTTGAATGCACTTGTTTCACCTGCAAATCTTCCAGAATTTTCCTGAGCCACACAATTTCCTTTGTTGCTTCAGCTGCTGCCACATATTCTGCCTCTATTGTGGAATCTGCTGGAACTGATTATTTGTGTGACCTCTAGGAGACAACTCCTGATTGAAGACTCATAGCATAACATGAAGTAGATACCCCAGTTTCTTTATCTCCATCGAAGTTTGAATCAAAGTATCTAATCAAGTTGAAGTCGCCCACCTGTGTATACTTAAGTCCAAACTCTTGAGTTCCCTTCAAGTACTTTAGAACTCTTTTTGCAGCAGACCAATGTCCCTCACAAGGCTTTTGCATAAACTTGGATAGGATTCCAACAAAAAATGAAATGTTTGGTCTGGTAGTAGTCAAGTAGTTGAGACTTCCTACAAGCTGTTTATACTTTGTTGTATCCTCAAATTCTTCTCCTTCAGTGGATTTGAGCTTTAAGTTCTGTTCCATTGGAGTAGTTAAAGGATTGCATTCAGCCATGCCAAACTTGTTCAACAAATCTCCAATGTACTTCTTTTGAGAGAGGAATATAAACTGCTGATATTGAGTTACTTCAATACCAAGATAGTAGTGAATATACCCCAAGTCTATCATTTCAAAACCTTTCTTCAATTCCTTCTTTATGGATGCAATATAGCTCTCATTGTTCACTGTCATCAAAAGATCATCTACATACACCACAAGATATACAACTGTTTTGCCAACTTTCTTGACAAACAAAGTTGCATCATCAAGATCATAATGTTTGAAGTTGAGTTTCAGAAGATGCTTTGTTAACTTCTCGTACTAGGTTCGCGGTGCTTGCTTGAGGCCATACAAGGATTTTACAAGCTTGCATACTTTATGTTTTTGACCCTTCACAACAAATCCTTCTGGTTAGGACATAAAAACATTCTCTTTTAGATCTCCATTCAAGAAAACAGTTTTTACATCCATTTGATGGACTTTCCAACCGTTCTGAGCTGCCAAGGAAAAGAGTGTTCGGATGGTAGCCCATTTTGCTGTGGGGGCAAAAGTATCCTCATAGTTGACCCCTTCCTTCTGTGCAAAACCTTTTGCCACATGCATGGCTTTGTGCTTGTCAAGTGAGCCATCAACTTTATACTTGTTCTTGTAGACCCACTTGCAGCCTATTGGTTTGGTTCCCAATGGAGGATCAATCAGCTTCCAAGTGCCATTCTTTATCAAGGCATCATACTCATTTTGCATCGCTTCTTTCCATTCATCATGAGAAGCGACTTCTTTGAAGGAAGTTGGTTCAAAATCTGAAGACAAATTCAATGCACAATCATAAGAAACTATTGAGAAATCTAGGGCTTTATTAGTTAGGTGATTTCTCTTCCATTAGTAACTGCTTAAGTTATTAGTGTTCTTCTTCATCAAACAACTACCAATGCATAAACATAAATAGACAAGAGGCACAGAATGTAGGCTATGAGTCAAGGCCAAAACCTCTCACTCTTTGAGAGGAGAATCCGCACCAATTCTTCTTATAGAGATTCCAATTGACAAATACCAAGACCAAGACCAAGACCAAGACCCTCGACCTATTAGCCACTCCAAGACCAAGACACACATTCTCTTGTCAATCTTCTTCTTGATTTCTCTTCCATTGAGATCTTCATCACTGCCTTGACAACATTGTTTCCTTTATGAGCCCTTATCACAGAAATAATGCCTTATCATAATAGTATTACCAACAATGAACTATTATGTCATTAATGATGCTTTACTACCCTTAATTTCACACCGAGACAGAGGTGCTACAAGGTAGCATCTATACTGTGATTATATCCACTTCATAAATCCGAACTTCTTAACTGTGATTACTACCACTGTGATCCAAGCTTTAGAGGGATTTGATTTCCCTTCAACACTTTGTCAACCCAAACTGTCATTTCATATGTTAATGCCCATCCGAAATAGAGAGATATGCATCCAAACTTCATTCTTCTATTACCCATCTGAAATCACAGAGATATGCGAATTATATTCTTCCACTGTCCATGTGAAGTTCTATCTCTATCACCGAAAACTCAGAGAAAAGATATCCAAATTCTGACGTGGAATAGGCCGAGGTTGCTATATATAGTGGTCTGTTCGAATATATAAGCCGACATGAGTTCATGAACCGGTGTGTCTCCATAATGTGAGCCGGCATGAGTTCCTTCATTTATCTTGAGGGTGACATAGGAAGAGGAGGACTGTGCTTGTATTTGGAGGGCTATTTTACTAGGATACATTTGACATATCTTTATACATGACATTGACTCTTTGACAAATCCTAAGGCTCTCAATGGGAGCCATCTAAAATAAACCTCTTGTTCATGAAACCCATGAAGCAAGGCATTACAAAAATAATTTTATTTACTTTTCAACAGAAACATCCATATCAACAAGTGAATCAGAATCATCTACATCACCTCCATTTTGCCTAGATGAATTTCTTGTTCTTGTCTTTCCAACTTCATCAGGATGAACACTTTCAAGTGTCTTTGTCAGCCATTTTAGAGGACCTTTCTGAGATGGCCCAGGCTGCTCAGTTGACTGAGTTGGGATTGAATCAAGATTGAGTCTCCCAATTTTGTCAATCACATCACTCAAAGTGTCATTAGTGGCTGGAGCTTCATGTGGGGGAGAGAGTGCTTCAGAAGAAGATTCCATAGATTGATCTAGTATAGGAATCCCCCTTTCAAGATGTGGAATCTCATTATCAAATTCTTGGAAAGACTTTGCATGTCTGAATCTATCTAAGCGATCAAGCTTCCACTCAACAACATTGTCAGCCTTGGAAGATTCAAGAAAGATCACATCTCTAGACACTACAAACTTCTTATTAACTTCATCATAGAGACGGTATGCTTTGGAGGTATTTGAATACCCCAAGAGGATACACTTTCGACTCCTTGCACCAACTTTGTTTCATTGTTCCTTAGGTATCAAGGCATAACAGGTGGAACCAAAGACCTTGAGATGCTTTACCGAAGGAATGTGGCCATACCACATTTCATAAGGAGTCTTGTTTATAATAGCATTAGATGGACACCTATTCTTTACATACACAACACATAGAACTGCATCAACCCAAAACATCAATTTTACATTCTTGAAAAACATCATGGAATGTACCATATTTAAGATTGCCTTGTACATTCTTTCAGCTATTTCGTTCTGTTGGGGATTATAAGCATAGTTGTTTCATTTTTGATCCCATGCTGGCAAAGATAGTTTTCAAATTCATTTGAAGTGTATTCTTTTCCATTATCAGTGCGAATAGAGCCAATATGAGATTGTGGATCATTTTCAATCCATGCATGAAAGTTATTGAATGTTTGAAAAGCATCAGATTTGTTCTTCAATAAATAAACCCAACACATTCTGGTGTAGTCATCAATAAATGTCATCATATATTTATTTCCATTTGCAGAAGGAACAAGCATTGGGCCACATAAGTCTAAATGAATAAGTTCAAGTTTTCTATGTGCTCTGGAATGTGAATCATGAAAAGACTGTTTGTTGTGCTTTCCTAAGATACAAGCATCACATTGCTTAAGTTTCCTAGGAATTGTAGGCAAACTAGTAACACCACTTTTCTTCAACATACAAAGGCTGTCATAATTCAAGTGTCCAAATCTAGCATGCCATAAAAGACTTGATGGAAATGTACCTTCATCATAATGAGAACTATATGAGAAGTTTTGTGCACGAGCAGAGGTACCTTGCAACTTCAGAAGTCTTTCTTCTTCTATCCCCGTCATGACAAGTGAGTGATTTGATGCTTTTCTGACCTCAACCTTGCCATCAAACATATGAATGGAGTGTCCTTGCTGGCGGATCTGGACCAAAGACAACAAGTTTCTCTTAAGCTCCGAGAGATATAAAACATCTTGCAGAAGCAAGTTTGGAAGACCAAGCAGTTTGAGCTTGATTGTGCCAAGCCTTGATGGCTTGAGTTTTGACTCGTCTACAAAGTATACTGCTTCATCAACATTGTCAATAAATTCTTAAAAAAATCTTTTCTAAAGGTCATGTGGCAAATTGCTCCTGAATCAAGCAACCAATCATTTTTCCAAGAAGCAAGTCAAGCATTAAACAAGTCTTTAGTTACTCCAATATTACAATGTGCCACAACATAGTGAGCAGATTCAGGTGCTTTACCTTCCCCTTTGTCATTGGTTTTACCTTTGGCTTCATTTCTTTTCTGCTCAATTCTGTCCCAAGGCAACTTACATGTGGATGCATATGTCCATTTCATTGCAATGTATGCAATGAAGATCAAACTTTTCTCCTTGGAATTGTCTACCCCCCCTGCCTCTAAAATTCCTTCTTCCTCTTCCTCTTCAACCACCTCTTCCTCTAGAAGAATCTTGTGCATGATTCTTCTCCTTATGTGCAAGACACACAACTTCTTCAGAAGACTGAGGAGTTGTTTTCTTCCCAAAAGAGTTTTCTCTCTCAACAAACTTCTTCTCAAGGGAGTCAAAGGTAATTTCCTTGAGGTTTCCACTTGCTTGCAATGACTCAAGATAATTTGAATAAGTGGGATATAGTGCCTTGACATAAGCTATGAGAGGAATGTCTATTTGAACACCAATGGTTTTGATATCATGCATAATAGATCTTACTTCTAATGCTAAAGAAAGAGGATCATCATTTTTCAATTCAAGATTGAATAATTTAATCATCAATTTGACAACTTCCAATTCAGAATGCGAGTCATAGAGTTCCTTCAACTTCTGTAAGGCTTCAAAAGCAATTGAAAAAGGTGAAATATGGCGACTCACCTCTTCATTTATAGATGCTGCAATCAAGGCATAGGCCTTGCTGTTCTTGTTTTCCAAATGGAAATCTCCTTGTCGAAGGTGGGCTTTGCAGGTTCATTATCTCCTTCTCCTACACAAACTCC
Organism: Pinus tabuliformis; assembly: GCA_031772625.1. Taxonomy (NCBI): domain Eukaryota; kingdom Viridiplantae; phylum Streptophyta; class Pinopsida; order Pinales; family Pinaceae; genus Pinus; species Pinus tabuliformis. The sequence continues at coordinate 1,322,608,736 of CM062819.1, read as the reverse complement.
TTTCCATAACTCATTGAAAATGAGTGTGTTTTATCTTCCTTGACCATTCAAGATAGTTCTCTTTTCCCGAGAGAACTACTCCAACAATAGATATCAATGAATGCATTTTAAGTGTGTGTACTATGTAAAAATGTACTCTGTTGCCAATATATAAAAAAATTTGCACTTCTGGTGTAAAAATCTGTATTCTAGTAGCAATATTGTGAAAAATACAGTTCTTATATGTGTATATTAGAGGTATATTAGGGGAAGAGAGTAAATGGGGGAGGGTATATTTGGGGGAGGTGTATATGGAGGAGGGTGTATATGTAATAAGATATGTAATAAGGTATTATAACCGGAGTGGGATTCAGGGCGATATATATTAAAACCAAGGGGAGGTATTATATATTTGAGGTGTTATATGTTGGGAGGCTGAGTTAACGCAATAACCACTGTAGGTATTATACACGTAATGGCATTATTCATGAGTGGAGTGGAGGCACCAACGTTAACGGAGGGAGCGTTATGTTATATTCAACAATGATATGACACATCTTAATATCATATCACACATCATATGACACACAACATAATATCATATGACACATCAACATATGACCGGGCAGTTGTTCTAAGCAACGAGGTGGGAGGAGTCAGTATGGGGAGCGTTCAATGATATGACAACGTTCAATGAGGAGGAGTCGAGACCGGTGGTAGAAGAATGTTATGTTAGAGGCGGTATCATATGACAGAGGACTATGGTATGCAGTGGTTATACCACAATTAAAAAAATTGGGAGGTGGATTCAATGTATTGGGAGCGGATTGTGGTTATACCACAATAAAAAAAACTGGGAGTTTTGCTATGTAGAGGGGAGAGACGGTGTATGGTGGATGGTAAGGCCCAAGGAATGGGAGGTGAACCGTTGGAACAATGGGAGGTATTACAAAAGGCGGTATGGAGCGTGGTATATTTGGGAGGCATTAATCAAGTGGAGGCATTAACCAACATGCAGTGACAACAATGTAATGAAGCTCGATTTTTTTTAATTAACACAGTCATCCAATGCTGTAATGAAGCCCGATAATTAACACAGGAAAAAAACGATTTCACTTCTCAGGAAGAAAAAATGCATATAACACCGCCATTCATTCATCAATGATCAAACAGACAGGCTTCTAAACAGGCTTACCACACACAAACGCCATTGAACCTTGAACAAGAGTCACACAACACCTTCAGGCAGTGCAACAACTAATAATTCTTGCTCACCAGTCTCCCAAAACAACAAAGACGACCCCAAAAAATCCAATAAGGAGGCAACAATTTTTTTTAAGCTGCAGGACAGAGGTGACAGTGTTGCAAAAATATGCAGAACATGGGCAGGAGGGAGTTACAAGGGTAGAGAGGGAAGCCAAAAATGGAGTTGGCTCTGATATCATGTCAGGCTAGGAGGTAACTCAAACTGAATTGTGATTTTGCATTAAGGCTGATCATGGATATATACATGGAGGGAGAGACCCTTGGGCTTCATCTCCTAGTGTCTCTTCATATTCCAACTCTCCTTATTTTCTATTTACACTATTTTACACATATTCACCCAATCCCAAGGATTAGGTGTCAACAGAGAACATGAAATGTATAATAGAAAAGTTCAAAGAAAAGGATAAAACAAAAGCAAGCTTAATCACTCCTAGTAATGTTCATGTACACGTCACTGACTATGCTACTAAGCCTGTTGTCATCATGTTATCTCCTTGCATCATTTTCCATGAACTACTGCTCCTGTTGTTAGCAAACCTTGATTAAAAAAACACATGACACTTGCATCAATGTAAAAGCTAACTGTGAAATGAGATTGCAAAAAATAAATAAGAGAATATAAAGTGAAATAAAAAGCCACCATGTTTTATAGCAAACGATACTATGATATCATATAATATGTCAAAACATACCATATCTAAAAGTAGAGAAAATAACAATCTATGTGAAAGGAAATACCAAGAAGTTTATTCTATTCCATCATAAATTGGATATATGCTCTAAGAGTCCTCCTATTGGAATGGAATGAGCACTGTTATTTATACAAAAGCTAAGATAACCAATAATAAATTTAGATCCACATCTCTCATGTGGTTATAACCATTTGTTAATAATTAGCAATTAATATGGATTGGGAGGAATCGAGAGGGCGTGATAGCATCTAGGGTTATCCTACAACCTGGTATTCCTTGTGCTGTCGTCACTGTTTTCGATGTCTTTCCTTCCTACTGTGAGTATACACCATGGAGTGGCTTATTGCCTCCTAGCTTTCACTTGATTGCAAATTGTCTTACTCTGCCGCTTATAACTTTTGTGAACAAAATAAGTCTATGCTGGGTTGTTCATTTGTCCTCAGAGGGGGCAAACAAACAAAGGTCGTGGTTGGAACAATGGGTATGGCCTGCTGCGATGAAAATGGAATGCACAATTAACGCAAGGGTTTACACATTCCGGTGTTGATATGTGGTCGTTGCCTGTCGGCTTGGCCTAGATTTATCCTCCTCGGTTGGGCTAAGCAAAGGGGTATCGACTTCTTTTGGCAGAAGGGAGCATTGTATCAAGTGAGAGGAGATTTCGATCATTGTATGCTGCGTTAGGGCTAGTTTGGGGTCCAAGAACTCTGCGACAACTCGTTAGAGATGGCACTCTCCTTTTCCATGGCTCTTGCTTTTGGTGCACACAAAAAGGTACTATTATGAGCCCTTAACTCCTTCCATTGCGAATAAAAAAATATGCTCTGAATCCTAGGTGGAGGGTATTCATACTTTCCCACAACATGTCTCAACACGCCCCTTGGGGTTTACGCTGCCTGAACAAAGGGCTATTTTGGATCTGATAAATTTCTAGATTTTCATAAATAATTTGAAAGGAATAACATACACTTTATGGACTAGAAGTCTAGACTCTGTTTTATCTTTAAAAAAATACATAGAAAAGAAATGGGGCATTCTTATTCATTACCAAGCTCTACAATATGAGGGGAAGGTTCTCAACAAACATTACCAGCTCCATGATAACATTATCAATAGAAACTCAACAATAAGACTAAGAGAAGGGTCCTTTGGATTTACTTCTCTTGGACACCCAGTTGTGGCTTATTTTTATGCTCCAAGGGGTTATTCATTATACAATTTATCACACAGGAAGATTTAGATTTTGCATTAAATGAAGGGCCATGGTTTTGGGGTAGAGTAAGGCTCTTTATTACTCCATGGTTTCTAGAATTTGATGCAACAAATATGGTTGTAACAACTCTATTGGTTTGGGTGAGACTCCCAAACCTCCCTCTTCCTTTTTGGCACCATAAGGTTTTAGAGGGCATTGGGAATACTTTGGGCAAGTTCAAAAAGAGCGACATGGAAAGAACAAAGAAAGGTATTTTTACCTTTGCTAGAATATGTGTAGAGATTGACCTGAGCAAAGGCTTACCAGATCATATAATCTTGAAACATCAAAATTTTCAATGGTCTCAATCTTTAGACTATGAGAATATGACATTTAGATGTCGGTTTTGTTTTCAAATGGGACATCTTCAAAACTCTTGCTCACAGACTAAAAAGAACACGAAAAAGAAAAAGGTGCACAAGCCAAAGGGATGGCAGTTCTCAAATCTCCTTTTATCTGATGTAGAAGACGAAGACAATGTGAAGAATCCTGTAAAAGAAGGGGGTACACAAGGGAAGAATGATAATACTATAGTACAACAAAATGAGACAGTTTTAGTAGAAAATTAGGAGACAAATCAACAGATAAATTTGGTACACAAAGAGGATGGCATGATGGGAACAAAGCGTGTACACATCTCAGATAGCTTTGATTCAGACAAAGAGATTCCCCTAGAGACATTTGTTAACGATATGGCTCTAGTTCCAGTGGAGCTTGAAAGCTGGGGATTGGCAACAAGTTAAGAAAAAGAAAGGAAAGAAGGGGAAGATAAGCGACTACATGGCTTGATCTTCCCCCACGTATTATAGTTAAATTTTCTTTTTTAGTTTTATTCCTATTTTCCGAGTCCTTGTGGGATGAACTTTTTGTTATGCTTTATTAGCATATGTATATGTGTTATTACTTAGCCAATCATGGATCTGGGCAGATCTAGGTGAATGCACACCTTCGTGTGTATATGCAAAATTGTAATATTCCAAATGGAAAAATATGGTGGATAACAGAAGCAATGAACTAGCTACAACTACTAAATTTAGAAATGCACAACCATACACATTTGAACACGAAAATATGGGCAAAATCTCCGAGTCATTGTATTAATTTTGATAGATAGGAGTACAATAAATGAGATCAGAGGAACTTGGGCTAGCTGTTGCAAGCTAGTCAAGTCCTAGGTGAAAATGGAGCTGCCCAAGTGCTAGAAACTGCTCTCCCCAAGTCTTTGTGCTGTATCGGAAAATTACTGCCACTGCCGTTGTAGGCGCACTGAGATTTCGGCCCTTAGATCTGCACCAAAAATGTTGCAAAATTAAATGTAGGCTTTCCACACCAGCTCCAGCAAAACCTAAAAAATCTCGTGAACCCAAGTGATGGAAATGGGCTTGGGGTAAACTGCGCCCTCCAACAATTTCTGCTGATTGCTGAATTGAACTAGGAATTCTGCCCTCAAAGGTGGTCAAAAAACTCTGTAAAATTAATTCTAGCCTCCTCTCACCAAACCCACAAAAACCCAGGGAGGTTTTGGGTTGAATCCGTCGACCCTCAGCGACCCCCAACAAGTGCAAATTGCCCAATTTGACCAAAAAACGCCCCAAAAAACTAATACTGTTGAATTAAGCCCAAATACACCATTGGAAATCTCTCCCAACTCCGGCTAAATTATCCCCTTAGGAATACTTCCATTCTTCAACCCTTATCTCTCCTCAACGTCCATTCCTCCAACCCTTGCGCATGCCTGCCTGGAGACCCCTGCGCACTTCCAAAAAGTTGAATTTCGGCCTCAAGAATCCTCTCAAACTCAACCTTGCTAATCACTACAAAATCTCTGGCTAAATTAGGGGAAAACCCTTGCAAATCCTTTGGTGTTCTACTCCTCTGTAACTAATCTCCTCACAAGCAATTCGAACCACTTCTGCGCCCTGGAAGAAAAACGTACCAGCTGAAATAACCTACAAATATGCCCAATCGAAACTCTGAATTGAGCTCCCCAAATTACCTCACTAGGGAGACACTCGAAGTTCTTTGAAATGAGGGTGAAATTCCCGCACGAAAATTCCTTGTGCTGAACAACATGGTTGTTTTGGCTAAGCAGCGCTAGAGAACTAATGTTAACTTGTCAAATGATCAAATATACCAAATGGAGGCCTCCAAGCTCTATTTATAATTGCTAGCCCTCTCCCTTGGTGGTCCCCACCTTCCACTAATAAAATATTACTTTGCCACCATTCTTCATTAAAATAATAATTTCCACTTTTCTCCCACAAAATAATATTTTCTCCTTTTATTTAATATTCACCAAAAATTGGCAAAACTCGGTGAATTTTGCACACAAAAGAAAATTGTGAACATTACAAAAATGTATTTTCTTTCAAATATGAATAGAAATATGGTTTTCTTTTTCCAGGAAAAAAACAATTAATATCTCTAAAAAGCTTCCTTCAAGTCTCCCTAAAATATTTGATAACAAATTTTCCATGATTCTTGTCCATCCAAGATACTTGAGTGATCCTCCTAAATCCTCATCAAATCTTCAAGGGTTGAAGAGGAAATTCGAATTTGGACCTTAGTGGTAAAATTTCGCTTTGTTGGAATCTTCAAATATACCTGTAGGCTGTAACCATCACTAAACTAACCCAACCTTCAAAGATAAGTAAAAACATGTTATTATTCTAATATTTAATCATAAAAACTCATTTGAAATAGTAAAATAAATGCGTTGAAAAATATTGAGCCTAATCCCACATATAAGCATAAAAATGTTGTAAAATAAGGTTCCGGAAGAGCAGAAAATGATAAAAGTTAAGTGAAAGGCTATGGAAAGATGGTACAAAGGATGTGAAAAGATGGTCTTTTTCATGACTCAACACTCCATATGCCACCCTTGTGGCTTTGTACCTGCAGAAACCCTAGTTGCAGAACCTGTCACATTGTCCTTTGGACTCTTTTGTTAAACTATATAATGAACTTTTATAAAATTTAATTGAAGATATGTTCAGTCCTGTATTGACATATTTAGGACATTCTCATGTTTTGTTTGGTATTTTCGTGGTAGAAAGTTTCATGGGTAATGTGGGGGAATAACTCAAATTGAGCTGGTTTGAACTTTGAATGCTTATTAGTTTTGTTTTATGTTTTCTTGGGTGAATTTTGAGGGGTATTAAACTAGAAAAGCTTGGGTTGAGGTAATCAGTCCACCCCCTGTTTTTTTGGTTTTTCTTTTGAAGTGCTTTGACAAACAGACACAAAAGGGCTGCAGTACATAAAGCACACCTTTTAGGCATAGTTGCCAAGTCGTAGCTGTAGGCATTCTACCAAAATAACATAGGACTTACACACAAGCTCATCCCTCTTGAATCTTATGCCATTAGTTTGTGCTAGAGCAAAGCAAAAACTGAGCCTTCCCAACGATTTTCAATTGAACCAATGCCCCACTGGTTGCCATTTTTTGATAACTTGATGGATGTTTTAAAATATGGTAGGTGCATTTTGATTGATGGTGCGATGAAACACCACATATTGAGGTAATTGAAGCACCTATTTGTTTGTTTAATGTCAATGGGCTTGCCTAGTTGTTGAAAGCTAGCACGGTGTTGTTATCATTCTCACCAGGGTTTCATTATCCCAAGTGACATATCAACCACTGCGGGCTGGCAGGCCATCACAAGGGGGCATTTATTGCAGATAAGGCCAAATGCAAACTGCAAAGTCCTGGGTGATTTTGGTGGAATAGATGCCCCTAGTCCTGGTTGCTTAGATGGTGGGGTTGAGATGTCTCACACCGTGGGTGGGAATGCCTTTGCAAGGGGGCTGTTTATTGTTGATGGGGCCAAGTGCTAGTCCACAGCAACACTAGTGGAATAGATCGTTGTCCAAGTCCTTGGCTTCGGTGGAACAGACGCCTCCAGTCATAGTGGCTTAGATGAAGTGGGGTTGAGATATCTCACACTGAACAGTCGCTGCTTGCTGGTGTTCAAATTTCATCAGAAGCATTTCAACCAAAAAAAATTGTTTTGTTTAATGACTTTGTCAGATACTTTTGAGGGATAATGCATGAAAAGAGCATGTATTGAGTTTATGAGATAGCCTGTGTTTTATTTGATGGTTTTGTGGGTCAATATTTATGAGTAATTCGTGTTGCAGGGGAATAGATGATCATGGGAAGACTGCTGTGCTTTATAAGTCTGAGAAGAGGTTGAAGATTGAACAGGATGGGTTTAGGATTCGAGGGAACTCTGGTGATCAGTGGAGTGATGTGAATGGACACGCTACTGGAAACAGAACCTTCAAGCTTCCCAATCCCATGTATTACATTGCCTGATTTTAATGTTTACTGTGTTTCATTTTGGCATGGAAAAAACTAGCCAGGCTCGGGAAATTATCATTATAAAAATTTAAAGGGATATCATCATATATTGTTCTTCAATCTCTTAATATTGTCAATCTCCCTACTCTCCCTGCCCCGATGGATGATTAAAATATCATGTAACCTCTCTTACCTGATTTTTTTCAAAAGTGGTTTTTTCTATATTTGATCTTCCTATTGCCTGGTGTTTGTATTTATAATTGCTTAATGTTGGGGCTGTGTGTAATACACCGCACATCCCAAGGACTGAACATAACTTGTTTCCAGTACTTGGTCAACTCAGCAACAGTTATTCAGACCGTAATCTTTATTACAAATTTAGTCATTAAAGATTTTTTTCAAGATAGCAGGTGCAGTGACATTTTGTTGGTTGAAGAAAAATTTCAATTAAATTGCAGGTGCATCTCTGAAAAAACAATAATTATTAGACAGTTATGATAAATTCGATCCAATCACTAGTAGTTAATTTGAGAAATGTTCTCACATTCAGAGTGTCACACATCTTGTATGAATTAATGCTGAAGTATATTTTCTGTTTGTGCATGCTTAAAACTTTGTAACCTTTCTTTGATTTATCCTCCAGAGTGTCATTCAGAGTGTGATTTATATTCTCAAATTCAGAGTGTCAAACATCTTGTATGAAGTAATGCTGAAGTATGTTTTCTGTTTGTGCATGCTTAAAACTTTGTAACTTTGCTTTGATTTATCTTCCCACTGACGTTATTGATTGTCCCATACTAGAGCTGATCCATTTTTATCTTAATAAATTTTCCCTTCAACCCTTGTGTATGCAACTCTTTGCATCATTTCTCCTTGTATATCAACATGTGATTTCCCTAAAGATATATGGAGATACTAAAAATCTAAACATCGACATATTCCAAAACCTACGGAGAACTTTACAAGCTGCGAAAGCCTACATGACTCTAATCAGAAATCAGTTTTTTTTATTGTATAATGAACTGGATACACACACACACAATCTTTATTGAAGTGCTTGCCTTTTACATTGTATAAGCATTACAATTGGCTTTAATATTATCACAACAGTTTGCAGAAACATTAGAAGCTGCAAAATCCTACAAAGGCAAATTCCAGAAGCATTACAAGACACAAAAATTGCCACATATCTTTGGCTAAGATGCCACCATAGGGTGATACTCTTCCATCAAAGTCACGCAAGACTTGCACTGAGCCCCCACTGTTTGTTTGTGCCTCTAGGGGAATAGAACCTTAGTGAGTGGCCTTGATATGCCACCGTATTTGTCGTTGAACCATGACCGCATCGGTGATTTGTTTTTGGGCAGAAACAGTTAGACATTTTGATTAAAAAGTGCTGTAACTTTTGTTGAACAGCAAGGTTTACAAACAAGAATGTAGAAGTCTAACGAGCTGTCCCCTTAAAAATAGAGGAACTTATGGTCAAATTTAGCTGATCCAGCCTGGGTGCTTAATTTGCAACTTGGCCTACTCATAAAGTGCTTGAGAGTTTGAAGGAGGATCCATAGGAAGCCTCTATTTAGCAAAGTTCCTGTAACTAAAGATCAAGTTCTTGATGCCCAGAGTTTGTCTCTTGCAACCTCATTTTTCCTTGCACTTTTGGTTGGATTTCGGCAGGCTGTGAGGGGCTTGTTTCTTTAGTGATTTGGAGGGGGCTCTTCCAACGTGAAGAGCTAATCCTTCTTCATTTTCTTTTCGTTCCTCTTTCTCCTCTTTCATGACGATTTTTGTGTCAGCCCTATAGTTGTGAGTCACAATTTCAATGATCGCTTTAGCTTCGAGAACTTCTGTAGCAAGTTTTGGTTTGGTTTGAAGCCTCAAGCCATTGGAAGAGTTGGTCTTCACTGGCTATTGGAGGCTTTTGTTGCTCAACTTGAATGTTTGCCACTGCCTCAGGGATTATTGCGTTTGTGGATAGGGGGACCTCTATGAGGCTGGGTCTCCATTGTCTACTTGGACAATTTGAAGGTGTACAAGACCTCTTTGGGCATGGAAACAATTGGAGCTAGAGGGATTAGTCTTGGATGCTTTTTGATTCGTTGCTTGTGCATTTTGTATTCTCTAGTTGGTGATCATTGTCCTAAATTGATGCTGACCCTCTTTCTTTATTTGCTTTGGATTCCCTTGAGTTGCTGATTTTGCTTATTGAGAGTAGTTCAGAGTAGCAAGGTGGGTGCCAAGTAGGCAACGCTTAGGGAAATTCCTATATGCATGTCAAATATTATACCTAAAGGGCAACGGTGTTGTAATTCAGTTCTTGGAGGAAGATTCCCCCCCATAGATTAACAATGACAGCTAAGGAAGGCAAATTAATACCTGATACTTAGAGATTTCCACTATTGGATTTAAATCTATAAAATATGGGCCTGTGTGGAAGACGTTTTTTGGGGGAACATTTTTGATCTCTATATTTCCCATCAAGGAATGTTATGTCTAAAATTATGTCTTTCAACAATGAGGTTGATAATGTTGTGTCTAAATTTATGTCTTTCAACCATGAAGTTGATAAGCAACCCTTCAGTAATGAATTTTTGATTAAAAAATTACCATCCAATAAAGGCCTTATGTGAAAACTTTTAACCTTCACATTCACATAAACAAATTTTTATGTATACCACATCTTAAGGATATGCTTTTTATGTATACCACGATAGATGCTTTATCTTTAAGAATATACATGGCTGTTTAAAGAACAATGAAAGTAAATTTGCATGACACATTCATTTTGTAATTGTCTCCAAAATTGAGACTGAAAAAGCACATGTGCCATATTCATATTCATGATAACAGAGAATGATAACAGAGGATATGTCAAGTCTAATTTATTTTTTACATGAACCATGCTAAATATTTGCCTCATGACATAACTATTCATCAAATTTGAACAACACACTTAAATGTGTATGAACAATGATGGTGGTTTTTTTCAATCTCTGGCTTGTGGCATATAATTTTACAAAACTTATCTTAATATGATGAAATTTTTTCCATAACCATCATCATTCTTCATTTGAAAATGTAAAACTAGATAATGCAATTGTCAAATTTGAAAAGTTTATTTTTGAAATTTCAACCCAATTCCCATATCATCTCACATTATTATATTGATGATTGCCCTGTTCATTGAATTCACTATTGCCTCTATTGGCTCTATATATGTAAGGATTCTGTTTCACAATTAATTCAATTGTTTTACCATTAGATGTATGAAGTTTTGTTATAAAACAATGGTTATGCTACATTTTACTACTAGGAAATGCATTAGTAATTTGAAGTACTAACTATTTAATCATTGTTTCTTACAAAAAAAAAATACAAAGATGCGAGGGAGCTTGTTAGGAATAAAATATGGATATAAATAATGTAAATATAAATAATAATAACACATCATAAATAATGATTAATTAGTGATTAGTTAATGAAGAGGCATGTCCCTAAGGATATGACCATTCATAAAATGACACTTGGTTAGCGTATATAAGCAAAACCCTCACTCTCATTTATAACATCATACTCATTCATACTTTTTAATATATATTCTTGTATTTTGAACGGAGATTTACATATTCCAAGTCTTTTGAAGAGTTTAACTTGCTATAATGAACTTTGTTCGTTACATTAACATTTACGAACTTTGTTCGTTACATTAACGTTTACGAACTTTGTTCGTTACATTAACGTTTACGAACTTTATTCATTACATTGGTATCATAGCATTCCTCTGAGTATATGAACTTTGTTCATTACATTGGTAGTAGAGCATTCCTTTGTGTATACAAACTTTGTTCTAAGATACATGCTTGACAAAATAAAGAAATTGCTCAAAGGAATTCCATAACTGTGGATTCCAGCATGGATCGAGTCCAAGTTTGTTCTCGAGAGAAAAAAAGTGATTGTTCAAACTCACATTAATCATTGTGATGAATGAGGAATTTGTCGCCAATTGAACCCTGTAGCCACTGAATATTTATGTTTTTATGACGGTTCAAACTAACAGAAATTGTTGTAATGACTGAACCCTGTAGTTGCTAATATTTTTGTTTCCTTACCAGAAATTGTTGTAACGACGGAAGCCTATTGCCGCTGAATATTTCTGTTTCCACATTGAATACTTTTGTTTTAGTAACGGAAATCGCTGCAAAGACCATACTTTGTAGCTGTTGAATATTTCTGTCAAGGGCAGTTAGGACACCTATCACATAAGGGCCACTCATCCAAAGGGTTGCATCCATACATTAAAGGTTATTTCCAAGGTTTTATTAAAAATATTATCAAAATACTAAAATTCTCCAAAATTCTTGACCACATCATAATTAGTTTTGACTTTTGAAACATTGTTTACCAACAATAAAGTAAAAGTCTATCGATATATTATTTCACTGAGTTGACCAGACAACGTTAAGGGAGAGGCTGTGGAGATAAGAGCGACTTAACAAAAAAAATACAATTAAAAATTGTTATCCATATCTCTCGTATACATTGATTTTATTTTCGAAGTCAGTAACGTCAAAGTTTAAAGAATCTTAAAGTTAGTATTTAATTGAAAAGAAAAGAGAAAGATTATTAGTTTTAAATAAATTTATAAAAAAATCAAATATAAAAAATAAAGAAATAGAAAGATTTAAGTTTCAAGTTATATTTAGAAGTATATGGCCAAAAAGTATTTGACATACCAAACAAAAACACATTTAAGTGAAATATTATTAAATTATATTAATAGCACAAAGGTTGAATAAAAAAATAGCACAAAGGTGGAATAAAAAAAAGTGAGAGTTATAATTTAAAAACAAATGAAGACTAGTAATGTAAGATTTCAAAAAACTTTTAATAAATGTGTTAGTACACTATTTAAAATCAAAAGATCACTCGCAGGAAGAGATATTATAATCTCTATCAGTGTTACTGAAGATAGTAATTATGTTAGTCTCAAATGTGCTAACCAATTAGTGATTCTTGAATCGAATATAATTGAAGCAAATTTTGTTGACACAAGTGACAAACAATACGACATAAAGAATCTACAACTAAGTATTGATGATTATAATTTTATTTCACAATTCACCATGAAAACTGTATTTTTGGGCGATAGTGACATTATGTTGGGCTCACACTAGATGGAAACTCTAGGGTAGTTCATCCTAAATACGAAAAATAAGTTTTTGACATTTTCCCACAAAGAAAAAAATAACACTATAGGGCATTACTTTGAAACCAGATTTAGTGATGTCAAAAGACATACAAGAAATTTCAAAAGTAATTCTCCAAGAAAGTAAAAAAAAGATGCAAAATATGCAAAGAAAAGTTGTCAAAATCACCGTTGACAAAAATGAAAAATTATTCATCTCAAGGACCATCGCGAGAAATTACTTACTCAAACTAAGAAACTTAAAAATGATAAGCAATTATTGAAAAATAAATTAGAAGAATTCATCACAAAAGATGTTACCGTCCAAATTGAAAATAAGGGAACGAATACTGATTTAGTCAATATCACAACTCAAAAAGAGGACAAACCAGTTGAAGGAAAAACATATTCGGATGTTGCAGTTCAAATGATGAAAAATCCAAATGAATATTTTGTAACCAATTCAACAACATTAGTATTAAAGTAAATCTGGAAGTTGTCACAGACATGTTAAGGGAAAATCAAACCACAAGAGCTCCCTATCGACATCCGAATTATAAGAGCAAACAACTTAGTCAATCTGCGTATTTGTATCACTAGATCAGAAACAACAAACTTTTATTTCGAAGACTACTAATGTTAGTGCAATTCAGTCTTGTGATAAAAGTTCACACGAAGTATCCAATAACCGCAAGATTTTGCAGAAGATTGATTTATGATAGTCAGATCCTTTCTCATTTCGACAATTTTGTTTATCACTCAAATAATCATATCAACTTGTATCAATGAAGATGACAGTTTCGAGATGAGAAGATATTTGAAACATAAAAAGAGATCAAAACTTTTTATTAGCAAGGGTTGAGGACAAATCATTTTGAGGAGGAAGACAATGTTATGAATAAACTATAGATATAAATAATAATAACACATTATAAATAATGATTAATTAGTAATTAGTTAATGAAGAGGTATGTCCCTAAGGACGTGATCGTTAATAAAATGACACTTGCTTAGGGTATATAAGCAAGCTTTCACTCTCATTTGTAACACCATTTTCATTCATACATTTTAATATATATTCGTGTATCTTTAATGGAAATATACATATTCCAAGTCTTTTGGAGTGTTTAACTTGCTATAACGAACTTTGTTCGTTACAAAGCTCAAGGAATTTACTTTGAAATGTTAACATGTTAGTAGCAAGATGGAGATAGAAAGTGAACTAGTATAACATAAAGTATATTTTGTGTTCTTCACTAGCAAGGAAATTCCCCTGTGGCAAGTAGCAAGCATTTGATGTACCCAAGTTTACTGAGAAAATTTAGGATGTTTCCCCACAGTAGTGTAAATTACTCTGCAAGGATTGGAATCAAACATTGGCTCGCACAAAATAGCGGAATATACAAACAACATTTACGACAAAATTCTTGAGCAATATATATTTCACACTTCGTTTTGCCAAAAGAGTCCCCTGTAACTAGTTTACAAATGTAAAAAAAATTAAAAATAGCGCCCATTTTTCTAGATGGCAGTGCACAATGCGTGTCTCCTTTGCTCTAAGGGTTGACAATGAGATTATTTAAATAGAATAGCTAGATGGTATATCTTGAAGCAACAATTCCGATTTATCTCCCTTGTCAACCTGTTGCAATTTCCACATTGGGATGTTAATGGGATATATCACTTTTCTAGGAAAATAAATCAAACCCCAATTAAACAAATCCATATCTTTGCAATTCCCTAGAAAGGACAATTGTGCATCCCTCTCGTGCGAAAAACTAAAGCAAAGGCACACCTTTAAGTAAAATGACAGTCGAGTTGTATTTCGAATGGGACTCCTACACCAAATAGTGTGAGGTCTAGTTGGGACCTTATATTGGGGAGATCCCTTGTATGTTGGCGATATCCAACACCGTCAACACTCTGGCACTAGGAGGGCCACCAATTTTTTATAGTCGATAACTTCGCAAACCCAAATCATTCTTCTTTTGGACAAGGTAGCAACATTCCAATCACCACTCTGACTCCTATTCCCAAAGCAGGAGGATATTCTCATCTAGGCCCAAAATCAACTTGCGAGGTTACCTACGAGCAGATTTGGGAAATTTGACCCATAACCAATCGGTACGCAAACGCCATCGAATTAATACCCGGAGCGCATAATCTTCTACACTTTCTAAAGAAGAAAGAAACAACCAGTACTGGTATATTAGTTTCTACAATGGAATATTTGGTCTTTGCCACCATTGAAGAGTTGGAAAAATCTGCAGACGATTACAAAACATCAATAGCATCTTCCACCTCTTAACGAGGGGTATGAGGAAAATATAATTGTTCCTTTTGACGACCTCTTCGACGAAATAAATGAAGAAGATTCCCCAAATTCTGATAAGGAGGAAGAACGCAGAGACAAGAACATGGCAGTCCAGGATTTGGATTGGATGGCCCAAGGGCCTCTTGCTCTTTCGGATAATTTGTATAGGATGCCAAGACATCCGAAAAAGCTGTTCTCAAAGTATGATTTGGATAAGAAGACGAAGGCAGAAGACCATCTCGATGATTTTTACTTGCATTTACGAATGATGGAGGTGAGGTATGATGATGTTTCCTGTAGGCTTTTCCCTTATACATTAGAAGGAAGAGCGACATCATGGTACCATAGTCTACCCGTCAATTCAATCCACACCTGGAGGGAGTTTAAAAAGCTATTTCTTGAGAAGTTTGCTGATGACAAGACTCCTCCTTGTTGAGGAATCTAGGGCATCATGAATTAGGTGATTTCTCTTCATTAGTAACTGCTTGTGAGTATTTTTACTTCATTAGATTAGGATCTTCTCTTTGCTTAAGTTATTAGTGTTCCTCTTCATCAAACAACTACCAATGCATAAACATAAATAGATAAGAGACATAGACAGTAGGCTATGAGCCAGGGCCAAAACCTCTCACTCTTTGAGAGGAAAACTCACACAAATTCTTCTTATAGAGATTCCACTTGACGAATACCAAAACCAAGACTCTTGACCTATTAGCCACTCCAAGACCAAGACACTAGTTCTCTTGACTGTTTTCTTCCTGACTCCTCTTCCACTTCGACCTTCTTAGTATCAAGACATTGTCACTTTCGAGATCTTCTCACTGCTTTCATATCGTGATCTCCTTTATGGTGAGACCTCCTTGCTTTTATCTTACTTATGAGATGGCACCGACCTCTTTCTCTTGAGATAGCACTGATATCCTTCCTTTAAGGTAGCACTGAGACCTTGGACTGAGATCCCACCGAATCATTGTTGTATGTTACTGAATTCCAACTCCCCTATAATACTAAACAACAGTTTCCATTATAGTACCAAACTTGTAGCTTCTTCATAGAACTATAACTTATATACCCTTGTCTGAAACTATGATTCTCTGACATGACATCGAACCGTTCTTTACTGAGATCTACAGTTTCCTTGTCACTATGCTTGGTTACCCAAATTCAGAGGGATCCGAATTCCCTTAATTGTAATGGCATCTGAATTTCTTGACTGTAATTATCCACCTGAATTCAAAGATCCGAACTTGATGACTGTAACCTCATCTGAACTTCAGAGAGAGATATTTGAAGCACTTCACTGTGGAAATGCGAAGAGCCTACCCACGTATTTATAGTGGTTTGTCCCATAAATAAGCCGACCCTTGCTTATCCGAATAGGTGTGTCTATTTGAGGTGAGCTGACATGAGTTTTCTCTTTGTTTTGAGGCCGACTTCAAGAGGAGGACTAGTGCTTGTCGTTGGAGGTCTTTTAGACATTTTCATAGACTCATATACATTGTTATATCCCCAAGAAGGTTTCTTCATACATAACATTAATTCTTTGACTTTAATGACAAATCCTAAGGCTCTCAATGGGAGCCATCTAAATAAAATCTCTTGCTCATGAAAACCATGAAGCAAACATTACAAAATAATTTATTTTTCTTCTTTTCATCATTTACAAAAATCACTATTACATGTCATTATGAAGACCAAACCTAATTACACTTTTCAACACTCCCTCTTAACTAGGGAGGTATTCATAATGGTACTTGGTCATTCTCAATCTGAAGAATTTCCCATAAGACGAATCAGATTGGTAATCCATTTGTATAACATCATATCAACCAACATTATTACATAGAAAGGCCTTGACTAACAAATCTATCTCTCCACAAGATCCGAGCTCAATGCTGGCGAGACCAATGATTTATAAACACTCTCATCATTGTCTCTCTCGGAACATACCCCACTCGGTTTCTCAGGGTGTGTTCCATGAGGACTATTCTGTTGGGTGTGTGTTATATTCTTTCCATGACTAGCCCCGGGCCACCCTGTTCGTTCCGTCGGACGCAGCAGCTCCCCTTGTCGGGGGGTTTGAGGGGGGGTGGTAGCCCCTCTCTACAGGGTTCGTGGCAGCGCTCCGGGGAATTTTTTTTGGACCCTATATTAGGTGGGCAGACCTACCTATGGTTTTGTGCGTGGTTTTTGCACATGGTTTTGGGAATAATGGTTTTCTTCCCATGGTATTTTTAGATCTAATCAAAGGAACTACAATTATGTTCTAATCCAGGGTTAATGGATTGAGGTTTATGGATGCTTCGACATGTATATATATGTATTGTAACATTGAAAGGAATATAATGAAAAATCAATTTGGTAGTCCCAGTTTTGGGATCTAGGGGAAAATCTCTGTGTATATCTATTTTATGTTTTATGCCCTTTCCATTGTTTATTTTTTGCTTGTAGAATTCATATGCAGGTAATTTTTGTATGGGGTTAAAACATACAATATCGGTCCTCCACGACTACTCTTATCTTGGATGCCATATCTCATCCTTAACGAGTATCAGATGCCAAATGATTACCCAATCCTCTCATTCTGTCTTCCCAAGTGAAGACCAGAATGATGTGTCTATCTCTCCCTGTCAATTAGGGAGGACATATCTATTCCAATAAAGGAATGTACCTAAGCTCCCTCTTGGCTTAGGAATTTCCAAGTTTCTTCCAAGTAAGAAACTTGTTTCCAGGCTCCCTCTTAATTAGGGACCTACAACAACTCCTCATGTGGAGATGATGGGACAACCATCTACTAGAATAACTCATTCCTTTGATGTCATGAATTTATTTTCGTTATCTAGGAATCTTCATGTTTGGGACTTCTACATAGGGCATAGACCATCCATCACTTTCATTCACGAGTCAATCATGTCATCATTCCTTTCATCAGAAAGTGATCCATCAACCTACATTTTGCCTTGCTTCATGTCATGCTACCTTCTCCATGTTGTCTTCTTCGGAATGATCTTACATCCTTCTACATGGTCCTCGTGGAAGACATTCACAGTTCTTCCCTTTGGAAATCCTGCAAAAGCCCATCCAGATATTTGTTCAAAAATAAGAAATGAACACTTAAATAAAAATTACCTTTGTGATGGTCTTTCATCATGACATCTTCTAGTTTGCATCAACATCCTGCATACATGTTGACATATCTCCCAAATATATCCATTGTCAAGGGTCTCCATCTTTTTCAGACTTCCATCAGAGTCTTCATATTTTTTCGGGGAGATTTCCTAGTCAAATCTTCTAGTCCTCAAATGTTGATTGCCTTTTCCATGGTTGCATAGTCCATGATCTCTTCCTTCCTTTCTTCACACATTTCATTCCTAGGAACTTCCAATCAGAGTTCCTCTAAATTACTGTCAACCACCTCATTTTCATATGAGGACATATTATGTTGATTTCATCTAGTGTGACCTATGCCTTCCTGCATCTTTTCAGAGGAGGAGATCCTTTTCCTTTGATCATGCTTCTCAAGATAGAAGTAGTGATCCATGTTATCTGCACCATACAACATGACATTATAGTATTGAATACAAGCATACATACCTCATTTACCTTTAGGCCATCTAGGCTTCTTTTAGCAACTTTCTTGATTGAAAAGAGCTTCAATCCCTTGATTTGCTTCATATGTCATCATACCATCATCCCATTCCACATGTTGGAGTTCCTGATGAAACACATGCTTCCACTCTAGATCGGTGAATCCTGCGATGAGGATTACATCGGAGAATCTTGAGGATCTTGCATATCCCTATCCAGTAGATGCTTCCTTTTGATGTATGATGAGACTTGTCCTGGATGATTTCTTCCCTTTCTTAAGTTTCCAATGAGGTTCTCAAGAGCTATATCCTTCATAGTTGACTATTAGAAATCCTTCATGTTTCCTATGGTGATGTCACAAGCTCTTACTTCTAATGCTTTTCCTCTTTCTTGGAATTCCTTCTTTCAACTTCCTCCACTTCTTTGGTGAAATGGACTTCTCTATCTTTCTTGTTATTTCCCTTCTTAATCTGAGAACAATCTTTCCTGTAATGTTCATAGCATTGATTCTTAACTATGTTCTTCTTTCCTTTCGACAAATGTTTGAATACTTTTTTCCCTCAACTTGTCTTCTCCTATCTTGCATAGAGACCACACATTGTTGAACAGAATAACTTTCTTATCCTCACAAATATTTGTTACCTTGTTCATCAGTTAGTGTATGAAGATGATCTCATCCCAGATCCTAAAATGCAGATCTTATGATGATAATCTTTTAACCTTTGATACCTTCAATTTGTGTAGATCAAATCTAAGTGATATGACCTTCTTTATCGCATCTTCAGAGAATAGTTCTACCGACTTATCATATATATCTCTTTGATGTCTCCAATACTGCTATATGAGGGGACCTTTCACTGATTTCATAAGAATCCCTTGAGACCTTTGATCCGTTTCCATGTATTGAGAGGAGACCTTTCCATTGATATGTTCAATGACTTCACTTTCTTCGAGGACTATGCCTATCCTCCTTTTCCATGCAAGGAAGTTGATGACCCAACCAACTTATAGATCTCCTTGCAAAACGAAGTCATTTTACCAAATTTTGATTATAGAATAAAGATACTTACTTGTTAAGTGAAAATGAAATCTTCAACTTGATTTGATTGTTGATGATGATGAAGATGACTTGATGCTTCTCGGATGATTATTTTTAAGGATAAGGATGTCCTTCCTTCAATGAGTGGGAGACTGCCTCCCTTTGGATGATATTCTTCCAATTGAAATCCTTACTTCAATAAAGAGAAGATTGCTCCTTTTATGACAACACATTTAGATCTAGCCTTTTATGGATGAACACTAGGCTTCAAGATACTTCAACTTCAAATTGATTGAGATTGGATCCCAAGAATGCTTCCTTGATTAAGCTAGAGATTTTTCTTCCTTGAAGATGAGGATGTAATCTTGATCTTAAATTGCTATTCTTGGATAAATAAAATTCAAGCTACCTTGACTTGTCGATCTCTTCAACTTGATTAAATGTAGGGTCTTTGTGGTCTCTTGATATGGCTTGAGGGTTCCACCAACTTCTTTGTAGACTTCTTCTTTGATCTAGGGTTATGATGCTTCCTTGAAGATCTTTGAACTTTTGCTTCGACTTGCTTTGATGCCATTCTTGAAACTCAATCCTGGAGTGTTTCTTTGACTAGATGCCCTTCCTTAACTATCACCTTGTCTCTGATACCACGTTGAGAAATATAGGGCATCATGAATTAGGTGATTTCTCTTCATTATTAACTGCTTGTGAGTATTTTTCCTTCATTAGATTAGGATCTTCTCTTTTCTTAAGTTATTAGTGTTCTTCTTCATCAAACAACTACCAATGCATAAACATAAATAGACAAAAAACACAAAATGTAAGTTATGAGCCAGGGCCAAAACCTCTCAGTACCGCATAAATTCTTCTTATAGAGATTCCAATTGATGAATACCAAGACCAAGACCCTTGACCTATTAGCCACTCCAAGACCAAACGCTAGTTCTCTTTATTGGTTTCTTCTTGACTCCTCTTCCACTTCGACCTTCTTAGTATCAAGACATTGTCGCCTTTGATATCTTCTCACTGACTTCATATCGAGATCTCCTTTACTGTGAGACCTCCTTGCTATCATCTTACTTCTGAGATCACATAGACCTCTTTCTCTTGAGATAGCACTAATATCCTTCCTTTAAGGTAGCACCAAGACCTTGGACTGAGATCCCACCAAATCACAATTACATGTCATTATGAAGACTAAACCTAGTTACACTTTTAAATGCCGCTATGTTACTCAAAAAGCTCAGAAGCATGAAGATGGGGGAAAAGGAGCAAGTGAAGGATTTTAATCAGAAATTCAATCATGTATTGAATAAATCCCCCCCATGAACACAACCACACGATTCAATTACCATCAATTATTACACAACTTCCTTGCCCACCAGTATTTCCCAGTTCGTAAAGAGAGCTACAAAGGAAACATTGGCACTAAAATTTGCAGAAATCGTTGAGAAGGACTTGTGCGCAATTGGGGTCATTACGAGCGATGACAAATAAAGTGACTCCAAAGAGACTAGTAGGAATTCATAGCCTTCTTCGAGTAAGGCCAAAGAGAAGGAATTATCATACATCGAAATCTTGACTAGGATGGTGAAGATGCTCACCAATGAAATTCCAGAACTAAATAAAAGGTCAAGTGATACTTACACCAGCAGCAAGCCTCCCAAGTCCTTCCCTTTTTGAAGGAACAATAGTAACAACAACAATCAACCCGCCAAGTATGCGCAAAGCGCAAATGTTGCGATGAACATAGAAAGCATCGACATGTAAAACTACTATTCTTTCCATCAAGTATATCACCTAGAAAATACATCCCCCCAATGGAATCACAACATGAACGCTCTGGCTGCGCACATCGTGGATACTCGATTGGTAGATGAGTAGACAAAAAAAAACAAAGGAAACAAAAGAATCTGCGGTGGCTGAAGAAATCAAAAGTGTTGGACATGTAGTAAATGCATATCACTGTATCTAAAATGCTGATAAGAAGGATACTGAAGAACCACCACAGAATGAGCCCCCTCAGAAGAAAAATGGATGATAGAGTTTAAGAAGTAAAGGGCCTATATCTGAACAGGAATTGATTAGACATAAATTGAAGGAGCAATTGTTGAGAAGAATCTCGCCACCTGTCAATCCTGCTCAGAATGCACAAAGTAAGCCTGGAGAGGCAACTAAGTCCAATAATACTTCCTCGAGTGACAAGAGTAATTCTAGCACTCTGAAAGCATCGAATAAAGCCACCCCTCCAGATAGCTCAACATTGCATGCTATAAGTGAAACAATTGATTATAACATTGTGGAAGATATGAAGAAGACCCGAGCCAATATTTCCATTTATGAGCTTACGAAGATCGTAGGACAACATGAACTTATTGTCCAAATCTTTTCACAACCTTCGACAGGTGATAAATCTTCCCCCTATCAAAAGGTGTCAGGTAACTCTTTTGGTCATCTTGAATTTGTAGTAAATGCTTTAACATTAGAAGCTAACGTTCTTTGCCTGTCGTTTTTATTAATGTTTGAAATTTTTAATTATAATGTCCATAATTGTTTAGTCGACTCTGGTGCATTTGTGAATGTCATGCCCTTATCTATAGCAAATAAAATAAATGCAAAATGGGAGAAAACCATTGCACAAATTATTTAGATGGACAAGTATCTTTTCTAAGCTATTGGTGAGCTTAAGAATGTGCCTATCAAATTATCAAAATATGATCAATTTCACCAATGTATAAGTATTGTAATTGTGGACATACCAGAAGTTGTTGGTGTACTACTTAGCAGAGACTGGTCTAGCAAATTACAGGGATATTTTGCAACAGACTAGTCACATTTGTGGCTTCCATATAAGGGAAGGAATAATCAGATTCACATGAATAGTGAGTTGTACATGAAACATACTGTGACACCAATTGAGGTCCACAATGAGCTTCTTGCTTTTGCTAATTTATTTTTTGGGAATTATTTTCTTGAAACCGACTTCGGGTGTTATCAAGCACAACCATCACCCGTTCCACCAGATACACAGCTGGAACTCCTTCCTTGTTCTCCAGCTGGTGAAAATGAAACATGTAATATAGATGTACATAACAATAGTAATAGTAGCATAGGAAGTAGCTTAGTATCTCATAATGTTTGGACTTTATATTTTGATGGTTCAAAGACGCAAGACAGTTCATGAGCGGGTTGTGTTCTTACAAACCCACACAATAAGAAGCATATCCTTGCATGTCGTCTGGAGTTTGAGTGCACCAATAATATTTCTAAATATAAAGCACTCATACTTAGATTAAAGAAAGATATTGACCTGAAGGTATAAATTCTAAAGGTAATTGGTGACTCAAAGGTGGTCACTTGTAAGGTACAAGATACTATACACTTTGTTTCACCACATCTGAAAAACTACCAGAAGGAGGTATGTCGTTTGATCAATCATTTCAAAAATTTCAATATTATTTCTGTTCCTAGGGTTAGAAATACTACAGTAGATGCATTAGCAAATGAAACTGCTAGGATGTCACCATTGAAAAATGGTTTTTCTGTTGAAATTATATATAAACCATCTGTGCTAGATAATGTCACTAATTTATGGGTTTTCAATGATGACCAACAAATACTACACTTTATGGATAATGATGACGTATTCAAAGATGCTGCCATAGAGGAGGATGAGCACGATCAAGCTTTGTAGGAGGCGTCTAATGCAACAAAAGGAACATTATACCAAAGATTGTGGTGTCCTTGGAGAAATTATATGACTTGCAGAACCGATTTGGAGGGCCAACCAACACAAATGCTCAGATTTCAAAGTTAGCATCTGAACAAGTCAATTTGGGAACTCTCGAAGATCCAAAGTATGTGAACCTTGGTACTTGTTGTTCTCCACAAGAACGACAAACGTTTATCCACTTATTCAAAAAGTATCGTGATGTGTTCGCATGGACATACGATGATTTAAAGACTTATGACACTCGTATTATCCAACACGTCATCCCTATAAAAGAAGGGGTGAAACCGTTCTAGCAGAAACTACAATAAAATCATCCAACACTAGAACCCCTTATACAGAAGGAATTAAGAAAGCTACTGGATGCTCAGATCATCTTTAAATTCATACATTCCACATGGGTTTCCAATATGGTCCCAGTTAGAAAGAAGTCCAGAGAGATAATATTGTGTAGACTTCCGCAACCTTAATTAGGCTTCTGATAAAGTTAATTATCCAGTGCCATCCATGGAGAAGATACTCCAGACAATATTTGGGTATGAAATGTTTTTGCTACTAGATGGTTTCTTAGGTTATATTCAAGTGCTAGTAGCAGAACCCGATCGACTAAAAACTATCTTCCAGACCAAAGGGGGACATTCACTTTCAATAGGATGCCATTTGGAGTTATAAATGCAGGTGAAACTTTCCAAAGAGCAATGGACATCGCCTTTCACGACCTTATAGGTCAGAGTGTTGTTGTTTATTTGGATGATGTTACTGTGTTCTCCAAGAAAATATCAGATCACGTATGTCATCTGAAATAGATATTCAAGCGGTGTCGAAAGTATGGGATTTATCCTAATCCCAAGAAGAGCGTCTTTGGTGTGTCCGAAGGAATCCTACTGGGGCACATCATAACAAAGAGAGGAATCAATATTGATCCCAAGAGGGTAAGGCTATCACGCAAATCCCGTTCTTGGTGAATAAGAAAGCTATGCAGTCTTTTTGAGGGAAAATTAATTTCCTGAGAAAATTCATCTTTGATTATGCTCAAATATTAAAACCTATATGGGAGATGATCAAGAAAGATGTAGTATACAAATGGGATAAAATTTGAGAAAATGAAACTTTTGCTCAGATTAAGCAGGCTATTGCCGATGCAACCGTGATTTTCAGTCCATATTATGGCAAATATTTTCTTCTCTATGTGTTTGCTTCAGATTCTTCCATTGTGGTTGTGATGACTCTGAAAGATATTGAAGGAAATGAGTGACCTATCTCCTTTATGAGCGCTAGTCTACAAGGGTCCGAGTTAAATTATCTTGCCATTGATAAACAAGCGTATGCAGTATACAAGGCAATTAAGTACTTCAGGCCCTACATATTGAAATCTCACACAATCATATTCGTACCTCATCCAACAGTAAGAACATTGTTCGTGTAGCAAGAGATGGGTGAGAAGAGGTCTAATTGGATGACATGTCTTCAGGAATATGATATGGAATTTAAACTAGTTCATACCATAAAGGGTCATGGCCTATGTGAACTAGCCGCCAAAGCGAAAGATGCTCTTGAACAATGCTTTTCAGGATGGGAGTAGGAGATCGAAATGTATAATATTGAATATGTCCCTCAGTCCACGTGTACAACACCATGGCATGCTGATCTACAACAATTTCTAGAGCAAAACACTTTTCCCTCGCACTTATCGAATAAACAAAAAAGGGCAATCTGTTTAAAGGCACTATCTTACCAATTGGTTCTTAGAGTGCTTTTCTGGATGCACCATAATAGTGTTCTAGTGTGGTGCCTTGAGATGTAGGATACAACGAAGGTATTGAAAGATTTACGCGATGGAACGACAGGTGGCCACTATGCGGGTGACACTACAACACATAAGGTTATGAGGGTTGGTTATTATTGACCCACTCTATTTAAGGATGCCCATGCTTATGTCTGTAAGTGCCAAGCATGTTAGAAATGCGCCGACCGCGATTAGAGGTCAGCCACCCCACTGCTACCAGTAGCAGTTGAAGAACCATTCCAATAGTGGGGCCTTGGTGTTATTCGAGAAAATTTTCCTCATTCGTCAAAGCAACACCGATATATCTTAAACTTCACTAGGTGGTCAGAAGTAGTTCCTCTCAGAAAAGTAAATGGCCATGAAGTCATCCATTTCTTGCAACAAAATATTATGACTGGGTTTTGCATTCCTATGTCACTTGTCTTTGATAATGCAACATATTTTCCATTGTTAAAAATTTATGAATTCGCATTAGAAAACGAAATTATATTGAAACATGCATCTAATTATTATTAGTAGGGAAATGGTTTGTATGAATCCACGAATAAGAATCTTATCCGTATAATCAAGAAAACCGTTTTCTCTTAACAAAGGAAATTTCATAAAGCTTTGAATAATTCTCTTTGGGCTAAGCATGTTAATCCAAATCCTTCCCTTAGAACCTCGCCATACTTCCTGGTTTAAGGTAAATAAGCTATCTTTCCTTCGAACCTCTATCTTCCGACCCTTCAACTCTCTCAAGAGTCACAAGGTAAACCTTGCCTCCTTGTTCAAAGCATGATATATACACTACTTAAACTTGAGGAAGAAAGGCACATGGCCAAAGAATGATTTGCTATAGATCAGAACCGTATAAATCGCTAGTTTGATAAGGAGTCCGCAGGGGAAAAGAGATTTGATGTCAGTGACCTAGTCTTGAAGTGGGATAAAGCCCATGAAGAAAAGGGGAAACACACAAAGTTCCAACCTTTATGGATTGGGCCATTCACTGTTGATGAAAGGGTCAACCACAATTATTTCAAGCTGAAATCATTAGATGGGAGGATTGACCCCCTCCCTGTAAATGGTCGAGATTTAAAGCATTACTTTCAATAACAACTACAAGCTGCACTTCTTGTACGGTTGTATTGCTTCTTTTCTTTTGTTTGTGTCCATTGTTTGTCCGTTATGTAAGTCATGTCTTGTCGCATCTTGTTAGTCGGTTAGTGTACATAAATAAGACCCCTATGTAAAGTGCATGGCTAAAAAGGCTTTGTAGTGTAATAAAAGAGAAGTGTGACAACCACAATGCTTGGATTTTTTTTGTTCTCCTTCATTGTTAGGAAAAATTCCATAGGTTGAGCTAAGTCCAGATGGAAAATACGATTCATCCAAGAGGAGAACCTTGAGGAAACCCACTCAATCTGTGCTTATGCTGGTGTCTAAACTGCTCGACTTGGTGTAGATATTCTTGTTTATTAACTCTTGTCCAATCCAGTTACAAAGAAGTGATAAGGGGAAAATCTAAAGCGAGCAAACCAAAATCAAAGTTCTTAAATACTTCTTTGAAGGGGAAACCTCCTCTGATCTCAATAAGTCGGGATCCCTCTTCCTCCCATAAAATAATAAGTTTCAATGCACAATTCTATTAAAATAAGTAAGTAAAGGGTGAAAGAAGAGAAAGGCTTCTTGTGCTGGGATGTGAAGCAAGCAAATTTTCTAGGGTACTGTCCAGGCTCGCTAACAATGAAGCAACGTTTGTGCTCCTGAAGGGACTCCGCCGGGGTACTGTCCAGGCCTGTTGGTAGTGGAACAACACTAGAAATGAAAACTCATACTCTAAATATCATAAATTTGTTGTGCACATTACCCTTTCTTGTATTGAAACAATTGTGATATGGTGTATCTTTTGTGTGTCTTTCAACCAAGTTGAGAAAAGTGAGATGCTATGTGTAAAACTGGGTCGAAAAGGGGAAGTCAAGGCAATCAATACTTCTTGAAGGTCTGACCCTTAACTTAAATCTATTCCCGATAGAGAAGCTGGAGTCTTCCCAGTGTGTCGCTGCTAAACCACCCTCCAAAATTTTGCTACATTTGTATTTTGTAGCCTACTATCATTGTCAAATCTAGAGTCGCTTTGATCACCAAATGTTGTTTCATGTTATTATATGTGTTTCAAGTGCCTTTGGATGGTATCAAGTGTTGTCGCATTGATCAAAATATCATTTAGTGCATTTTGTGGTCATAACATCTTTGTTTTCATAAAACGACACTTTGTTGTCATAAAACGACACTTATGGGTAGCAGTCACATGCACTACACTCGTTGCACTTGGGTAATGTGTAAAAAGTGGCTTTTCAATGAATATTTACCATTGTTCAAGTTTGTTTAAGTTTTCTTCATGAGGTAGTGTGCGCCGCGCTTGATTCTATGTTTAAACTCATCCTGTTGTCCACTCGCACCATATTTCAGAGTTAGACAAATTTTCGGTTCAAAGTGAAACCTTAATGAAGAATCCTTCGATGTTCGGAAGTGTGCCATGCACCCTCCAAGAGCACTATGCACACTCCTCAAACCTCTTTCACCTTCCTTACTCTAAACTACGCCCTTCAAAAGACCAAGTCTTCCTTGATTGCACTCCTTCGACACGAATAAGTACACCTTATTTAAGTGCATAGGCAAACCCTAAAGGCCTTAATATTCACCCTTTAGCCTTCCTTGATGTGCCATGCGCCCTCTTGGACTCTTTGAGCGCATGAGAGCACTCCAAAGGCATGAAGCACTAGCCTTCAGCCTTCATGAGTGCGCCCTATGCACTCCTGGGCCTCTTGAGCGCATGAGCGCACCTCGAATTCTCGAAGCCTTCTTCCATCAGTCTTCAGGAGTGTGCCCTGCACTCTCCATCACTCCCTTGAGCGCACAATGTAGTTGGGAATCTTGAAGCTTTCCCCTTCATCCTTAAGACTTGTGTCATGTGCCCTGCCTTGATTGTCTTCTTGATTCGGATTTAAACAGGAATACAACAAATTACAGATATAACCATAAATACAAATATGCAGTAGAAATAAAACTTCATTTCATTAATATCAAATACTGAAATATGCTTATAGACATAATGGAAATAAGACTAGCTCGGGCGATGGTAGCTTATCTTTGAGAAGAGATGTGGTGGCTACATTCCTCTGAATTGTGTTATAATGAGGCTCAAAGGCCTATTTATTGTTGAGAAACAATGGAAAACCCTAAACATCCAAAAAACTAACCCTAGGAGATGAAGTGCCAAACTATGGGCTCCGTTTGGGTAAATTGGTACATCAACTTCCCGAGGTCGTAACTTTGGTGTATGATCTTCGTTTGATGCGCACAATACGTCGTTAGAAAGATCTATCCGAGGACTACAACTTTTGAGTGACCAACATTAAGCAGAGACCCATGTTGGTCCCAGTTTTCCCAAAAAACGTCGTTTAGGGCCTCAAAACGGCTCTGGAAGTTCAGGACCCAAAAAACTGCCAAAAATAGTAAATTGTGCTACAAA
This sequence comes from Pinus tabuliformis, assembly GCA_031772625.1. Classification (NCBI taxonomy): domain Eukaryota; kingdom Viridiplantae; phylum Streptophyta; class Pinopsida; order Pinales; family Pinaceae; genus Pinus; species Pinus tabuliformis. The sequence goes on along the minus strand of CM062819.1, from coordinate 1,322,580,091 downwards.
TAAGGAAACTGAAAAACTGAAAGAAACAATGGTGGGGTTCCAAGTGGAATAGGCGGGTGGCCACCAATATCCACTTGGATCATTCCTCCCTCCTTAGGAAGCAGTGGTCCCCATTGCATTGAGTTCCTCCATGAGATGAGGAAACTTCTGCTAAACTTGGTCCTTGGTGAGCCACTTTCCCTGGTGAAGGAGTTGGCCTGCTTTGACAACTTGATATAGTTGGATCCTTTGCTATCGGGTGTTCTTGATTTGCGTGTCCATGATTCGATCAGTTGTGGCTTGTTCCATGCAATCTGGATTTAACTCTGTAGGTGTGAGTTGTTCTGCAATGTCTAATGTGTCTAGCAATGGTGGGAAGTATGGTCGAAGGCGGTCCACATTGAACACTGGGTGCAGGCCAAGGAATGGGGGAATGTTGAGCTCAAATGCATTGTCTCCCACAGCCTTGGTAATAGTGTAAGGACCATATCAAAGTGGTTAGAGTTTCCGATAGGCTTCGGTAAGGCGTTCCTTTTGAAAATGCAACTAGACTTTGTTGCCCACCTGAAACTTATGTGGCACCCGATGTTGATCATGTCGTGGCTTGTACTTGGCATTTGATTTCTCTAGAATATCGTGGACCTGCTGGCAGATATGTTGGATGTGCTCAATGAAGTTGTTTGCCTTATCAGTTTCGGACTGGACATGAGCCGAATCTGCTCGAGTAGCTGCAAATGGCATGGCCACATCAATGGGACATAGTGGCTGGAATCCCAAGCCCACCTGAAAAGGGTTGTGGCCAGTGGAGCTATGGAGAGCCCAGTTATAGTTGTATTGGACATAGGGGAGGCTCTCATCCCATGTGTGTGGATGCTTTGAGTTGTACATGCACAGAATGTGTACGATCATCCTGTTGACAAGCTCTGTCAGGCCATCAGTTTGGGGATGGAAAGCTGTGGACTTAGTGAGCTTGGTGTCCAACATCGACCAGAGAATGGACCAAAATGTACTGAGGAACCTGCTATCCCAATCTGAGATGATAGACAGTGGGATCCGAAAGTGCACCCACACTCGGTGAAAGAAGATTTTAGCAGTGGCTTCCGCTGTGATATTCTTCTTGTAGGCCGCCATAATGGCCATCTTCAAGAATCTGTTGACGAACACAAAACCACAGTCGTTGCCATGCTTAGTAGAAGGAAGGCTCGACATGTAATCCATGGAGATGGATTCCCAAGGTCGACTAGGGGTAGGTAACAGAGTATAAAGGCCTTTCTTCTTGATGGTTGGTTTGGAAATGGTGTAGGCAGTGCAGGATCTGATGTACTTCTCGACATCCTGTCGAAGATTCGGCCAATAGAAATACTTCTGTAGTACTGCCACCGTTTTCTCGACCCCGAAATGCCCAGCAGCCCGACTGTGGTGTGCTTCCCAAATCATCTTGGCACACTTGCTTGAAGGAACACAAAGGTGTCCCAGGTGGCATAATAGGGCATCATAGAGGTGAAAATCTGGAACTTGCTGACCCTCTAAGAGCGTTTGGCATGTGTGGCTGAATTCTGGGTCGCTTTTGCAGAGAAGTGGCCAATCAGAAGTCTTGTGCCCACAAGAGTTGAGCATGGTAGTTAACGCCATGATCGGTGGTCAGCTGAGGCAATCTGCAACATTATTGGTGCTGCCCTTCTTATACTTGATATTCAAATGGAACTGTTGCAGGTATGTGGACCACTTCTGACAGCGATCATTCTACAACTTCCCTTCCGTCTGTATGAATTGCAGGGGTCGGTGGTCTGTGTGGATGATCGTTTCCTCCCCCAAAATGTAATGCTTCCATTGTTGGTAGACCTACACAATCGAATACATCTCTTTGTCATAAGTGGGATACTTCCGGACTATGTTTGAAAGTGTCTCATTGTGATATGCCACTGGATGCCCCTGTTGAGTAAGGACTTCCCCAATAGCATAGTCAAAGGCATCTGTCTCGATCTTAAATCGCTGTTGCAAGTCTGGTAATGTGAGCACTGGTGTAGAGCAGAGGCGATGTTTCAACTTTGTGAATGTCTTTTGTTGAGATTCAAACCAAAAGAATTTTGCTTTCGTGACTTGACTCAAGGGCCAAGTGACATGAGAGAATCCCAACACAAACCTGCGTTAGAAATTGGCAAGACCCAAAAAGCTGCGGAGCTCTGTCAGAGTGGTTGGAGCTGGCCAATCCCGAATGACTTGGATCTTGGCTAGATCCACATGCACCCCTCGTTCATCAATAATGTATCCCAGATACTGAACCTGGGTCATGCCAAAAGTGCATTTCTCTAAATTGGCACATAGTTTGTGTTTCTGAAGTGTTTGGAGAACCTGTCGGATGTGGTGGAGGTGCTCTTCCCAACTCTGGCTGAAGATGAGGATGTCATCCAAGTATACCACTACAAATGAGTTGGTGAATGGCTGCAAGATGTCATCCATCATCCTCATGAAGGTTACAGGGGCATTCGTCAACCTGAAAGGCATAACCAACCATTCGAAAAGGCCCTCCTTGGCTTTGAAGGTAGTCTTCCACGCATCAGAAGGTTCAATTGGTACCTGGTGATATCCTGATTTCAAGTCGATCTTGCTGAAATATTTTGCCCCCCTTCAGTTGGTCCAAAAGGTCATCAATCTGTGGGATTGGGTACCTATTCCGGACAGTGATCTTGTTCAACGCCCGATAGTCAATACAGAGTCTCTAAGTCCCATCCTTCTTCTGTACCAACACGATCGGACTCCCACAGGGCAATGAACTCGACCGATGTGTCCTTTTTGCAGTAGCTCTGAATCTACCTCTTGATTTCGTCGTTCTCCAGAATGAAGCTCCAATAGATTGGTCCATTGGGCAGAGGCTCACCTGAGGTCAGATCGATGGAGTGCTTGATCTGACAGTGCAGAGGCAACCATGCGGGGGAGGTGAAGATGTCCTCGTACTCCTCCACGACCTTGTCCATCTGTTGTTGTCATGCGTAGGGGCCCTATCTGGAGGTTGTGGCCACCATCTTCTTCTTTCCTTGAGGGTGTATCATTAGGAAAACAAATTTCCCAGTTTTGAAAATGAGCTTAGTGCATTGTTTTGTAATAACCAAAGAGATGGCGGTAGGCGGTGCTACCTCCGGTGTCCTGTACAACTTATTTTCCAAAGTAAAAATAACAACACGAGACCTTGACTCATACACAACATGTCGCTTCCATAAGTATGTTTGGCCTAATAAATATCACAAACATCAATGGGAGAAACGTCATATAATACCTCATCTGTGAAGGGCTTGATGTTGTATGGAAGGCAGCACTGCTGGCTCACACGAAGATCCCATCCTTGGTGAAGCCACCTGATGGTGTACGATTGTGGATGTGCTATGGTTGGTAAGCCAAACCACTTAGCGACCTTTGCCAAAATGAGGTTATTTTGGATCTCATTGTCGACAATGAATTGTAGCGGGGAACCCTTTACCCACATATGGGAGTGGAAGAGGTGCTCCTCCTCCTCTGGATCTTCGGGTTCCTCCTTCTGGATCTTCGTGGTGGCAATGGTGGCATTGGACTCCGCATCGATAATATGCTTCCCTTTGTCATTCTCCTTGTTGGGTTCTGACTCAGAGTCAGAACATGCATCTGATTCTGAAGCCTTTATCTCGGCCACCAGTGACTGCTTGGCTTGACACTCACTTGTGTTGTGAGTGGAGCTCTTATGGAACTCACACCACTTTCCTGTGTCCTTCAGCTTCACGGTGTTGTTCTTTGTTTGCGGCTTTGGCGGGTTTGTCCTAGGCTGCCCCGCCTTGGCTTTGTCCTTTGTTCTGCGGTTTGGTGGCACTTTTCCCTTGCTTCGGATTCACAGATCCAAAGTCTCGCTTCTTTTATTTAAAATTTTGCTCGATCTTGACGACATATCGGTATGCCGTGTTAAGCGAGGAGATGTCTAGGAACTCCATCTCATCCTAGATGTACCTATGTAGGCAGCCGTGGTACTTGAGAACCAAATGCTTCTCAGAATCCTTGATACCCAACTTCATGCGAAGGGTATGAAAAGCATTGGTAAACTCCGGCACATCTTGGTCCCTTCCCTGTCGCAGCGTTGTCCACTTTATGTATTTATCCTCATAGCTCCCAACAGGGTAGTACTGCTCCTTGATGGCATCCCGAAACGAGTTCCAAGTGGGTGCGGCTGAAAACAGTGAGTTCGTACTTTCATCCTTTTGCTCACAGTAGGTTTCCCACCAGTCCTTGACGTGGAGGCCTGCTTTGAGAAGTGCAATAGTGATATTTTCCCGGCTAGAAAAAACATGAACAAAAAATATCCTTCTAGCAGATTTAACCATTTATCTACAACGTCTGCATCTATCTGACCCTCAAATATGGGAATGTCAAAGTTAACTTGTACCTTAAAGGGTGTGGCACTTCCAGAGTAGCTGCCGAAAGTAGATGTGTCGCCCCTGGGTAGCCGCTGAAGGATCTGGGAAAAGTTGTCCATCATCGCGTTCCTTTGTCGCTCGAGGGCTTCTTCGAGCAATATTTTGATAGGATCTCCTGCCCCCTCATCTTTATTTTCATTCGCCATGGGAGGCTATTGAGATTTGTGAGGCTGGTCTTCCAAAGGTTCGACTAGTTCAAGCCCTAACTCTTTATATCTCGACCTTGTTGGGAACATGCAAAGAAAAACAGAGAAAGAGCAGACCAATCTGATACCACTAATCTGGATTTGAACAAGAACGCAAAAAATTATATATATAACCATAAATACAAAGATACAGTAGAAATATTACTTCATTTCATTAATATCAAATGCTGAAATATGCTTACGGACAGAATGGAAATTAGACTAGCTCGGGCGATGGTATCTTATCTCTGAGAAGAGATGTGGCGGCTACATGCCTCTGAACTGTGTTACAATGAGGCTCAAAGGCCTATTTATTGTTCAGAAACAATGGAGAACCCTAAATATCCAAAAATCTAACCCTAGGAGATGAAGCACCAAACTATGGGCCCCATTTGGGTAAATTGGTACATCAACTTCCTGGGGTCGTAACTTTGGCATATGATCTCCGTTCGATGCGCACGATACCTCGTTAGAAATATGTATATGAGGACTACAACTTTTGAGTGACCAAAATTAGTTAATGACCCATGTTGGTCCCAGTTTTCCCAAAAAAATGTTGTTTAGGGCCTCAAAACGGTTCCGGAACTTCAGGACCTGAAAAACTGCTAAAAATAGTAAATTGTGCTACAAATAAGGAAACTGAAAAACTGAAAGAAACAATGGTGGGGGTCCAAGTGGAATAGGAAGGTGTCCACCAATATCCACTTGGATCACTTCTCCCTTTGAGCGCATGCCGAAGCCCTGAAGCCTCTCCTCTTCATCCCTTCAGCTTTTCAAAGTGTGTCCATGCACCCTAAAGCCCCTTTTCTCCTTCTTGAGCAGACTTGAAAGGTATAAACATAAAACATGCATGAAACAGGGTAGAATAGGATATTTTCATGTTGATTGTTGCTCATCATGGGTGATTTGAAGGTACAAGTATTTCAGAAACATATTGGAAAGCACATATGGGGAAGATCAGGAAAGGAGAAAAAACAAAGGAAGCTTAAAAAGAATGAAGAAAACACTTGAATCTTGATGATCATAGAAACCCAAAAGACTCCATTAAATCAAGTACCCTTTGGATGGTAAGGACATCAATGATTGAAGCTGCTTAAAGAACGAATATACAACCGACATCCATGTCACCACTGGAGAAAGTCCATGTCATCAGTCAATATTAGTTGCAATAATCAAAGATAGTGACATGTCAAGTCTCATCACATGATGATGTGGAAGCCATGATGTATTGTTGTAATCATTGTAAAGATAAATGAGTGGAAGTCAAAAAGTCATGTATGAACTAAAGAGTCATGAGGATGTGAAAGGTCATTCCTCAGTTATAAATAGATCCTCATTTCTCATGTAAAATACTTTTAACCTTGGCTTCTCCCACAAGGCATTAGAGAGACAGAGTTAGTACTTTTGGGGAGCAAGTAGTGGCTCTAATGCTCCACTATTGGAGCTAGTGGTGTTCATTACATTTATGTATCTTGGGACTTTTTCTTAATATTGAAGCCTTCCAAGGAAACACGTTTTCACACATGGATTGTGAATGTTTCTAAGACTATTATTTGAATGTTTATGGTTCATGTTTTGCTTCCATTAGTACTGGATTAATTGAACTATTTTGGTTACTTCGGTGCTCCTTGTTGGAAATGTGTTGTTATGCTATAATGATCGTCGCATCCTTGTGAACTATTTCACTTGATGTTATACAAGTCTTATTTATTTTCATGTGTCTCCATTAGGGTAGTACTATTACTTCTCTCTTAGAGGCTCACTTAATTTCCCCCTCAGCAGTAGAAGGACCTCGATACATCGACAATTGAACCTTCACAAGGCATACTATCTTGCTCATTTGGAAGGACAATTGCGCTTCTCTCTCGTGCTGAGATAAAGCCAAGGAACATATTTAACTAAAATGGAAGTTAGGCCATATTTCGGATGGGACTCATACAACAAACAATGTGAGGTCTAGTTGAGACCTTATATTGGGGAGATCCTTTGTATGTTGGCAGTATCCAACATTGTCAAAATTCTGGCATTAGAAGGAAGGCCACAAATTTTTGACGGCTGATAACTCCGAACACCCAAATAATTCTTCTTCTAGACAAGGTAGCAATATTTCGAGAACCACTCTGACTCCTATTCCCGAAGTAGGAGGATATTCTCATTTGGGTGTGGAATCAACTTGTGAGGTTATGTACGAGCAGATCCAGGCAATTCGACCCATAAATCGTCTGTATGCAAAGGCCTTCAGATTAATCCCTAGAGCGCAAAATCTTCCACACTTTTGAAAGAAGAAAGAAGCAACTAGTATTGGTATATTAGTTTATACAGTGGAAGATTTGGTCTTTTCTACCTGTGAAGAATTGGAAAAATTTGCAGATGATATAGAACATCAAGAACATATTCCACCTATTAATGAGGGTTATGAGGATGTTATAATTGTTCTTTTTGATGACCTCTTCGAAGGATTAGATGGATAATATTCCTCGGAATTTGATAAAGAGGCAGAACATGGCAGACTAAGATTTGGATTGGATGGCCCAAGGGCCTCTTGCTCTTTCAGATAATTTGCATAGGATGACAATATATTGTTGGGTGTGGAGCCTGATTATCTTCTTTATTCAGAGGTATCGCCTCGTTGGACCCATTTCGTAACGGAGAAACAATGGCAACCGTTTAATCGTTGTAAGGGGAGTCTTGGGGGGGGGGGGTGACGACGATTTTATGACCCTTCCCTGGCAGGGGTTCAGGGGCAGCGCCCCTAAAGCTAAAAATAGATGTAAAATTTCCTTGTAAAATATTATAATTTCATAGCCAACCTAAGCTGTTCATTAGGTGGATGATTTGACGATAGAAGTTATGTTTAATTTAGGGTTTTTTCCCCTAGGAGGCAACCTCTTGCTATATATGAGGGAATTGTATTGCGGTTGGATATAGGTGTATTCTGAGAGAGAAAGAGAGAGGATAATGTGTGAGACTGAAGGGGAAATTACATCAGATCTGTTGTAGGTTGTATCTCTTCATTTTCTAGATAATATAAAGGAAGGATTGAATGTTTCTCTGTGAATGTAGCCCAAATTGGGTGAACCATGTATATATGTGTCTCTCTTGTTTTATGCGTTTTATGTGTTTGTGTTTTTGCAATCTTTTAGTTCAATTTCTCTGTAATATACAATTTTATAACAACTAGTATCATAGCCAAAGGTCTATACGGCTGTTAAACTCACAGGAGAGAAGGGTTCTCGGTTCGAGTGGGAGGAATGGTGGAAGATAGTAGGTTTAGGGTCAAAAAATTTAACGACCAAAACTACCCGCTATGGAAGATGCATATGGAAGATTATTTGTATAAGAAAGATATGTACCTACCATTGAGCAGAAAAACAAAGAAGTCGACGAGTATGACAGACACAAAATGGGAGATTCTCGACAGAAAGACACTTGGAACAATACGGCTGTGCCTAGTGGAGTCGATAGCCTTTAATATTTCGGAGGGAACGACAACAAAAGGTTTAATGACAACATTGGCCAAGCTATATGAAAAACCCTTGGACTCAAACAAGGTATTTCTTATGAAGCGTTTATTTAATATGAAGATGTCAGAAGGTGGATCTGTTGCTTATCATTTAAATGAATTTAATACGGTTACTAGTCAGTTAAGTTCTGTAGCGGTAAATTTTGATGATGAAGTCAGGGCTATGTTATTTCTATGCTCATTTCCAGAAAGTTGGAATGATTTAGTTATGGCCATTAGTAACTCTGTCTCTAGATTTGGTACTTTAAAGTTTGATGATGTTGTTGGTGCAATCCTTAGCGAGGAAATGCGATGGAAAAGCTCCGGTGAGAGATTAGGTAATGCTTTGACCGCAGAGACTAGGGGAAGAAAAATGGAAAGAGGAAAGAGCCCATTATATCAAAGTAAGTCAAGGAAGGGTAGATCCAAGTCCAGATTGGGGATAGTGTGTTGGAAACGCAGGAAGAAAGGACACCTGAAGAAAGACCTATAAGTCTCGGAAGGGAGAAGAAGGAGACACACAACAAGAAAACAATCATGAAGCAAATGTGATAGGTGATGTGTTGCAAGATGCTTTGATTCTTTCATTAGAAAATATTATTGATGCATGGGTGGTAGATTCAGGGGCCTCATTCCATGCCACCCCTGATACGAAACATTTTCATGATTATGTTCAAAGAGATTTTGGACAGGTTCATTTGAGTGATGATAAACACTGTAAAATCATTGGAGTAGGTAAAGTTTTCATAAAACAATAGAATGGAAACCAATGGCTATTGGAGGAGGTAAGACATATTCCAGATCTAAAGAAAAGTATAATTTCAATAGGGCACTTGGGAGGTGAAGGCTGTGTAACTACTTTTATAGATAAAACCTGGAAGGTCACTAAAGGAGCCCTCGTAATAGAAAAAGGAGAAAAAGTTTGTACATTGTATTTATGCAATGGTATTTCTAATTCTGTTAATGCTTTAATCTCCACAGGAGTAGATACAACATTGTGGCATCATAGGCTCAAGAACATGAGTGAGAAGGGGATGCAAATTATTCACTTAAGAAATTTGTTTCCAGGTTTGAAGCATGTTGATTTGAATTTCTGTGAGAATTGTGTTTATGGAAAACAAAAGAGAGTCAGATTTCTCAAAGATGGGAAAGAAAAGAAGAGCAAAAAATTAGACATTGTGCATACATATATATGGGGACCTGATCAAGTATCATATCTCAATGAATCTCATTATTATGTTAATTTTATTGACGATGCAACCAGAAAAACATGAATTTATTGTATTCAAAATAAATCTGATGTATTTGATACTTTCAAGAAATGGAAAGCTTTGGTTGAGAATGAGATAGGAAAGTAGTTGAAGTGTCTCAGATCAGACAATGGAGGTAAATATTGCAGCAAAGAGTTTGATAAGTATTGTTCAAAGCACGAAATTCACAGAGAAAAGACAATTCTAGGAACACCAAAGGAAAATGGCGTGTCAAAAAGGATGAACAGGACAATCATGGAGCGCACAAGGTACATGAGATTTCATGTAGAATTTCCTTTACAATTTTGGGTAGATGTTGTAGATACTGCTGTTTATCTAATAAACAGAGGGCCTTCAAGTTCCTTGGATGGAAGTATTCCAGAGGAGGCATGGATAGGTAAAAAGGTAAGCTACTCATTTTTAAAGACTTTCGGTTGTGAAGTCTTTGTCCACATTAATAAAGAAAATAGAACAAAGATTGAGGCAAAATCAAAAAAATGTACCTTTATTGGATATGGTGTTCGTGATTTTGGTTATCGCTTATTTGATTATGAAAATCACAAAATCATTAGGAGTAGAGATGTCATATTCAATGAAAGAGTCTTGTATAAGGATCAAATGAAAGAAAATAAATAGGAAAAAGAAAACAGAGAATACATAGTGCTTGATGAGATCACAGAAAGACTAAAGGTGTGTGAAAATCATAATGATCAACAACCAGAACAACAACAACAACAACAACAAAACAACAGGAGCCTCAAACACCTAAAAGTGGTGTTAGAAGATTTACCGGGATAAGTAGACCCCTTGAACGATACTCTCCATTATATTATGTATCGTTCACTGATTTTGGTGAACCAGAATGTTATGAAGAAGTAGTGCAAGTAGAAACGAGGAAGAAGTGGGAGCTAGCCATGAAAGAAGAGATGGACTCCTTGGTACATAACTAGACTAGGGACTTAGTTAGGTTGCCTGCAAGTAAAAAACATTGTAGAATAAATGGGTTTACAGGTTGAAGGAAGAAGATGGAGGTAGAAAAAGGTATAAATCTAGACTTGTGGTGAAGGGTTTTGCACTGAAGAAAGGTATAGACTTTGATGAAACCTTTTCTCATGTTGTTAAAATGACTTCAATCATAACTATTTTAATTCTAGTAGCAGCAGAAGATTTGCATCTTGAGCAGTTATATGTAAAGATGACCTTTCTCCATGGGGATTTGGAGGAAGAGATCTATATGCAACAACCACAAGGATATGAGGTCAAAGGGAAGGAGAAACTAGTGTTCAGGTTGAAGAAGAGCTTGTATGGCTTAAAGCAGGCTCCAAGGTAGTGGTATCTAAAAATTTGATAGATTTATGTCTGAACAAGGTTATACTAGATGTCACTCTGATCATTGTGTTTATCTCAAAAGGAAAAATGATGAAAGCTATAATATATTGTTATTATATGTAGATGACATGCTTGTTGCAGGGTATAACATGTAGGAAATAAATGTGCTTAAAGGAAAATTGGAAAATTCATTTGCAATGAAGGATTTGGGTGTTGCAAAACAAATCCTTGGTATGAGAATAACTAGAGACATGGAAAATCACAAATTAACATTGTCTCAGAGTGAGTACATACAAAAGGTGTTGGAACGATTTAATATGTAGAATGAAAAACCAGTTAGTACACCTTTGGCTATCCAAGACTCAGGAAGAGATGGATTATATGTCTAAAGTTCCATATGCATCAGCAGTTGGAAGCTTAATGTATGAAATGGTTTACACAAGGCCTGATATTTTACATGCAATTAGAGTCATAAGCAGGTACCTGAACAATCCACGAAAAGAACATTGGATGGCAGTGAAGTGGATTCTCAAGTATTTGAGAGGTACAACAAATCAAGCATTATGATTTGGTGGTTCAAACATTGCTCTACAGGGATATGTTGATGCAGATATGGTAGGTGATAGAGATAACATGAGGAGAACCACAGGGTATGTGTTTACTATAGGTGGAATAATTGTTAGTTGGGTTTCAAAAATGCAAAGTGTTGTTGGACGTTCAACGACGGAAGCGAAGTATTTTGCTACTACAGAGGCTAGTAAATAAATTATTTGGTTGCAAAGGTTTATGGATGAATTGGGTAAGAAGCAATATATGGGAATGTTATACAGTGACAACCACCGTGCCATTCATCTTGCTAAGAACTCAACATTCCATTCCAATACTAAACATATACAACTCAAGTACCATTTCATACGACCAATGTTGGAAGATGGACAGTTGAAGCTGGAAAAGATACATACTAGCCAGAATCCTGCTGATATGTTAACAAAAGCTGTAACCAAGGAGAAACTAAGATTATTCTCGGTTTCAATTGGTCTTCAAGTATGATGATGAAGATGAGAAACAACCAGGTCCAAAGTGGAAGCGTTTTCCATTAAATGAAGTAGCGGTGGAGTTGCTATAATCAGTCTCCAAGTGGGAGATTGTTGGGTGTGGAGTCTGATTATCTTCTTTATTCAGAGGTATCACCACATTGGACCCCATTTTGTAACGGGGCAGCAACGCCGGCCGTTTAATCACCGTTAGGAGGGGGGTGACGACGATTTTATGAGCCCCCCCCGAAGCTAAAAATAGATGTAAAATTTCCTTGTAAAATATTGTAATTTCGTAGTCAATCTGAACTGTTCACTAGGCGGATGATCTGACGGTAGAAGTTATGTTTAATTTAGGGTTTTTTCCCTAGAAGGAAACCCATTTCTATATATGAGGGAATTGTATTGCGGCTGGATATATGTGTATTTTGAGTGAGAAAGAGAGAGGAGATTGTGTGCGAGTGAAGGGGAAATTACAACGGATCTGTTGTAGGTTGTATCTATTCATTTGCTAGATAATATAAAGGAAGTATTGGTTGTTTCTCCGTGGACGTAGCCCAAATTGGGTGAACCACGTATATCTGTGTCTCTCTTGTTTTATGCGTTTTCTGTGTTTGTGTTTCTGCAATATTTTATGTGTTCCATTGCTTTGTAATATATAATTTTCTAACAGATATCTAGAAAAGTTGGTCTCAAAGTATGATCTGGATAAGAAGGTGAAGGAAGAAGACTCTCTTGATGATTTTTACCTACATTTACGAATGATGAAGGTGAGGTATGATGATGTTTCCTGCATGTTTTTCCCTTATACATTAGAAGGAAGAGCGACGTCATAGTACCATAGTCTTCCTGTCAATTCAATCCACATCTGGAGGGAGTTTAAAAAGACATTTCTTGAGAAGTTTGTCGATGACAAGACTCCCACTATGCTACTCAAAGAGCTCAGAAGCATGAATATGGGGAAAAAGGAGAAAGTGAATGATTTTAATAAAAAATTCAATCATATATTGAATAAATTTCCCCTAGGCACGCAACCACATGATTCAATTACCATCGATTATTACATAGTTGCCTTGGCTACCAGTATTTTCCAGTTCGTAAAGAGAGTTGCAAAGGCAACATTGGCACTAAACTTTGTAGAGAGGATCGTTGTTGAGAAGGACTTACGCATGATTAGGGTAATAATGAGAGATGATGAATCAAAAGACTCCAAAGAGACTAGTAGGAAGTCACAAACTTCTTGGAGTAAGGCCAAGGAGAAGGAATTATCAAACATAGAAATCTTGACGCTCTGGCTACGCACATCATGGATACTCTATTGGCAGATGAGCAGACATAACAAATAGAGGAAACAAAAGAATCTGCGATGACTAAACAAAGCAAAAGTGTTGGGCATGCATTGAATGCATATCACTATATCTACAACGCTGATAAGAAGGATTCTGAAGAGCCACCACAGAATGAGCCCCCTCCTCAGAAGAAAATTGGTCAATAAAATTTAAGGAGTAAAGGGTCTATATGTGAACATGAATTGAGTAGATAAAAATTCAAGGAGCAATTGTTGAGAAGAATCTCGCTGCCTATCAATCCTGCTCAGAATTCACAGAGTAAGCTTGGAGAGGTAGCTAAGTCCAAAAATGCTTCCTCGGGTAATAAGAGTAAGTCTAGCACTTTGGAACCATCGAATAATGCCACCTCTCTAGACACTTCAAGATTTCCTGCTATAGGTGAAACTATTGATTATAACATTGTGGAAGATATGAAGAAAACGCGAGCCAACATTTCCATCTATGAGCCCGCGAAGATTGTAAGCCAATGTGAACTTATTGTCCAAACCTTTTCACAACATTTGATAGGTGATAAAGCTTCCTCCCCTCAAAAGGCATCATGTAACTCTTTTGGTCCTCTTGAATCTGTAGTAAATGATTTAACATTAGAAGCTAATGCTCTCTTCCCGTCGTTTTTATTAACATTTGAAATTTTTAATTATAATTTCCATAATTGTTTAGTCGACTTTGGTGCATCTGTGAATGTCATGCCGTTATCTGTGTTAAAGAAAATAAATGCAAAATGGGAGAAAATTGATGCAGATATTATCCAACGGAAAGGTTTCTTGTCCAGGCTATTGGTGAGCTTAAGAATGCACTTATCAAATTATTAAACTATGATCGATTTCACCAATGTATAAATATTGTAATTGTGGACATACCAGAAGCCTATGGTGTACTACTTAGAAAAGACTGGTCTAGCAAATTACAGGGATATTTTGCAACATACTGGTCACATTTGTGGCTTCCATATAAGGGCAAGAATAATCAGATTTGAGTGAACATTGAGTCATACATGAAACACACTGTGACACCACTTGAAGGCCAAAATGAGCCTCTTGCTTTTGCTGATTTGATTTTTTGGAATTGTTTTCTTGAAACTGACCTCAGGTGCTATTAGGCACAACCATCACCCGTTCCACCATATGCACAAATGTAACTCCTTCCTTTCTCTCCAACTAGTGCAAATGAAACATGTAATATATATGTACATAATAATATTAATAGTAATAATAGTAGTATTGGAAGTAGCTTATTAGCTCATAATGTTTTGACTTTATATTTTGATGGTTCAAAGTCACAAGACAATTCCAAAGTAGGTTGTGTTGTTAAAGACCCACACAATAAGAAGCATATCCTTGCATGTTGTCTAGAGTTTGAGTGAGCCAATAATATTGTTGAATATGAAGCACTCATACTCGGATTAAAAAATTCTATTGACATGAAGGTAGAAATTCTAAAGGTAATTGGTGACTCAGAGATGGCCACTCGTTAGGTACAAGATACTATACATTGTGTTTCACGCATCTTAAAAACTACTAGCAGTAGGTATGGCGTTTGATCAATCATTTCAAAGCTTTCAATATTGTTTTTTTCCTAGGGTTATGATCCAAGTGGATGTCTCTTTCAGTTGTTCGGTTTCCTTAATTGTCTCACAATTTACTATTTTTGGCAGTTTTTCGGGTAATGAACTTCTGAAGCCGTTTTTAGTCCCTAAACGACATTGTTTTGGGAAAACTGGGGCTAACATGGGTTTTTGATTGTTGTTGGCCACTCGAAAGTTGTAGTTCTCATATATTTCTTTCTAACGAGGTATTGTGCATGTCAAACGAAGATCGTATGCCAAAGTTACGACCTCGGGAAGTTGATGTACCAATTTACCCAAACGGGGCCCATAGTTTTGGCGCTTCATCTCCTAGGGTTAGGTTTTTGGATGTTTAGGTTTTCCATTGTTTTTCAATAATAAAAAGGCCTTTGAGCCTCATTGTAACACAGTTCATAGGCATGTAGCTGCCACATCTCTTATCATAGATAAGCTACCATCGCCCTAGCTAGTTTATTTCCATTCTGTATGTAAGCATATTTCAGTTTTTTGATATTAATGAAATGAAGTTATATTTCCACTGCATCTCTATGTTCATGTTTATGTATTTATTTTGTTGTGTTCCTTCATAAGTTTGGTTCAGTGGTATCAGAGCAGTCTTCTCTTTCTCTATTTTTCTTTCCATGTCCCCAACAAGGTCAGGGTATAAAAAGTTAGGGCTCGAACTGGTTGAAACTTTACAAGACCATCCTTGCAGACCCCGAAGGCCTCCCATGGCAAAAGAAAAGAAAGACAAGGGAGCAGGAGATCCCTTCAAAATATTGCTTGAAGAATCCCTCAAGCGACAAAGGAACACGATGATGGACAACTTTGCCCAGATCCTTTGGCGGATGCCCACAGGAGACGCATCTTTATCTGGTAGCCACTATGGAGGAACCAATCACTTAAAGGTACAAGTCAACTTTGATATTCCCATATTTGAAGGCCAGATAAATGTAAATGCCATAGATAGATGGTTAAATCTATTGGAAGGGTATTTTTTGGTTGATGATTTTCCAATAGAGAAAATATTACTTTTGCACTCCTCAAAGCCACCCCCCACGTCAAGGACTGGTGGGAAACATAATGTGAGAAGAAGGATAAGAGGGAACCCTCATAGTTTTCAGCCGCACCCAATTGGAACTCTTTCTGAGATGCCATCAAGGAGAAATATTACCCTGTCAGGAGTTATGAAGATAAGTACATAAAGTGGACCACACTACGGTAGGGAAGGGATCAAAATGTGCCAGAGTTCACAAATATTTTTCATACCCTTCGTACGAAGTTGGGTATCAAGGATTTTGAGCAGCATCTGGTACTAAAGTACTATGAGTGTCTACACAAATACATCCAGGACGAGATGGAGTTCCTAGACATATCCTTGCTTGACACTGACTACCGATACACTGTCAAGATTGTGTATAAGTTGAAATAGAAGAAGCGAGACTTTGGATCTGCGAATCTGAAGTAAGGGAAAGGTGCCCCAAAACCACAGAACAAAGGACAAAGCCAAGGTGGGGTGATCCAGGACAACCCACCGAAGCCAAAAGCAAAGAACAACAACATGAAGCCAAAGAAGGACACAGGAAAGTGGTGTGAGTTCCATAAGAGCCCCACTCACAACACAAGTGAGTGTCGAGCCAAGCACTCGCTGGTGGTCGAGCTAAAGGCTTCATAATTCGATGCATGTTCCGACTCTAAGTCAAAACTCGACAAGCGGAATGAAAAAGGGAAGCAGATTGTTGATGCAGAGCCCAGTGCCACTGTTGCCACCACCAAGATCCAGAAGAATGAGCCCGAAGATCTAGAGGAGGAGGAGAGTCTCTTCCACTCATAGATGCGGGTAAAGGGTTCGCCACTGCAATTCATTGTCAATAGTGGGAGCCAAAAGAACCTCATTTCGATAGAGGTCGTGAAGCGGCTGGGCCTACATACTACAAAACATCTGAAACTATACACCATCGGGTGGCTTCACTAAGGACAATATCTCCGCGTCAGCTAGCAGTGTCACCTTCTCTACAACATCAAACCCTTCACGGATGAGGTACTGTGTGATGTCGCTCCTCTTGAAGTTTGTGATGTGTTATTAGGAAAACCATACTTATGGAAGCGACATGTTGTATGTGCGTCTAAACTTCACTCTGTTATTATTTCTTTGGGTAATAACTTATACAAGATACTGAACATAGCCCTGCCTACCGCCATCTCTTTGATCTCTGCTAAGCAATGCAGTAAGGTCATCTTAGAGACTCGAAAATTTGTTTTCTTTCTGATTCACTCTCAAAGTAAGGGGAAGATCATAGCCACAACCATGGTCCCCGGGAAGGGTTCCTCCACGCAACAAAAGTAGGTGGATAAGGTCATGAGTGACATATTCTCCTCACCCACAGGGGTACCCTTGCACTGTTAGGTCAAGCATTCGATCGATCTAACTCCCAAAGCACCTCTACCCAACAGGCTGATATATCGTCGCCTCATTATGGAAAATGAAGAGATCAAGTAGCAAATCTAGAAGTTGTTGCAAAAAGGGCACATCTGACCGAGTTCCTCGCCTTGTGGGAGCCTGATTGTACTTGTACAGAAGAAGGTTGGGACCTGGAGGCTTTGCATTGATTTTCGTGCACTAAACAAAATCACTGTTAGGAACAGGTATCCAATCCCATAGATTAATGACCTTCTGGACCAACTAAAGGGGGCCAAGTATTTTAGCAAGATCGATCTGAAGTCTGGCTATCACCAGGTTCTGATAGAGCCCACAGATGTATGGAAGACCGCCTTCAAATCCAAGGAAGGCATTTTTGAATGGTTGGTTATGCCCTTCGAGTTGAAAAATGCCCCTGCTACTTTTATGAGGCTAATAGATGACATCTTGCGGTGCTTCACCAACTCATTTGTGGTTGTTTATCTGGATGACATCCTCATCTTCAGCAAGAGTTGGGAAGAAAACTTGCAACACATTTGACAGGTCCTTCAAAGCCTTCAACAACACAAATTGTATGCCAATTTGGAGAAATCGAGACGGACTCATCTAAATATGCTATTAGTGCAGTCCTCACCTAGCACGGGCATCCAGTGGCCTATCATATTGAGACACTTTTCGATAAAATTCAGAAGTACCCCACCTATGATAAAGAGATGTATTCCATCGTGCATGCTTGCTAACAATGGAAGCACTACATTCTGGGGAAGGAGACAGTCATCCACACCGATCACCAAATTCTTATGTTTATACAGACACAAGGGAAGTTGTAGAACGATTTCCATTAGAAGTGGTCTACATATCTGCAACAATTCCACTTGAACATTAAATACAAAAAGGCAGCACCAATAATGTTGTAGACTGCCTCAGTCTGCCCCCAATTGCAACACTGACTACTGTTCTCAACTCTTGTGGTCACAAGACCTCTGGATGGCCGCAACTATACAAAAATGATCCAAAGTTCGACTCCATGTACTAGATGCTAGTAGATGGAAAGAAATTTCCTAATTTCCACCTCCAAGATGATTATTATGCTACCTAGGCAACCTTTGTGTTCCTTCAAGCGAGCGTGCCAAGCTGATTTTGGAGGCACACTACAATCGGGTCGTAGGACACGTTGGTGTGGAGAAAACTGTGGCTTTACTACAAAATTACTTTTATTGGACCAAACTCTGACTGGATGTTGGGAAATATATCAGATCTTGCATTGCCTGCGCCATCGCTAAGCCAAACATCAAGAAGTAAGGCCTGTACACTCCTCTTCCTACTCCCAACCAGCCATTGGAATCCATATCCATGGACTATATGTCTGGCCTCCCTTCTAACAAGCATCATAATGACTGTGTATTTATGGTCGTGGACAAATTTTCTAAGATGGCTATATTGGCAGCCTACAAGAAGAGTATCACAATAGAGGACACTGACAAACTATTCTTTGAATAAGTATCGATACATTTTGGGATCCCGCAGACCATTATATCAAATCGGGATAGTAGGTTCCTAAGCACATTCTGGTCAAGCCTCTAGACACTATTGGACATGAAGCTCACCAAGTTCACTGCCTTCCATCCCCAGACTAATGGCCAAGCGAAAGTCGTCAATAGGATTATAGTGCATATACTCTGCATGTACAAATTCAAGCATCCTTGAACCTGGGATGAGATTCTTCCATATGTGCATCACAGTTATAATAGAGCTCTCCATAGCTCGACTGGTCGCAGTCCCTTTCAAGTGGGTCTAGGATTTCAACCATTGTGTCTGATTGATGTTGCCATGCCTCATGCGACTACATAGACAGAATCCACACATGTATTGTCTGAGGCTGATAAAGTGACCAGATTTATTGAACGCATCCAACACATCCACCAACAGGTTCATGACATCTTGGAGAATTCAAATTCCAAGTACAAGCAACGACATGATCAACATCGGGTGCCACACAAGTTTCAGGTGGGCGACAAAGTTTGGTTGCATTTGCAGAAAGAACACCTTACCGGAGCCCATCAGAAGCTAAAACCACTTCAATATGGTCCTTACACCATTACCAAGGATGTGGGAGACAATGATTTTGAGCTCAACATTCCCCCATTCCTTGGCCTGCACCTAGTGTTCAATGTGGACTGCCTTCGACCATACTTCCAACCATTACTAGATACATAAGACATTGTAGAACATCTCACACCAACAAAGTTAAACCCAGACTGCATGGAACAGGCCACAATTGATCGGATTATGGACACACAGGTCAAGAACACTTGCCAGCAGAAGATCCAACTATATTGGGTTGTCAAAGCTGACCAACTCCTGCACCAAGGCAAGTGGTTCACCGGGGACCAAGTTCAGCAGAAGTTTCCCCATCTCATGGACACACTCAACGCAATGGTGACCATTGCTTCCTAAGGGGAGAGGACTAATCCAGGTGGATGTTGGTGGCCACCCACCTATTCCGCTTGGACCCCCACCACTGTCTCTTTTAGTTTCTCAATTTCCTTAATTGTACCACAATTTACTATTTTTGGAAATTTTTTGGGTCGTGAACTTCCGGAGCTGTTTTGAGGCCCTAAACGATGTTTTTTTTGGAAAAATGGCGCTAACATTAATTTTACCCTGATTTTGTTCACTTGAAAGTTGTATTCCTAAGATAGATCTTTCTAACGAAGTATTGTGCGCGTCAAACAGGGATCATATGCCAAAGTTACGACCCCGGGAAGTTGATGTACCAATTTACCCAAATGGGGCCCATAGTTGTGGCGCTTATCTCCTAGGGTTAGGTTTTTGGATGTTTAAGGTTTTCGATTGTTTCTCAATAATAAATAGGCCTTTGAGCCTCATTGTAACACAATTTAGAGGCATGTACCTACCACATCTCTTCTCAGAGATAAGCTACCATCACCCAAGCTAGTTTATTTCCATTCTGTATGTAAGCATATTTCAGTTTTTTGATATTAATGAAAGAAAGTTTATTCTGTTGCATCTCCATGTTCATGTTTATGTCTGTCTCTTGTTGCGTCCCTGCATAAGTCCAAATCAAGTTATAAATTTTGTAGCAAATGCATTAGAAAATGCAGTTTCTAGGATGTCGACATTGAAAAATGGTTTTTTATGTTGAAATTATATATAAACCATCAGTGCCAGATAATTTCACTAACTTACGCATTTTCAATGATGACCAACAGATATTACACTTTATGGCTAATGTTGATGTATTCAAAGATGTTGCCATAGAGGAGGATGAGCACGATTAGGATCTGCAGAAGGCATATAATGCAACGAAAGGAAACACTATTTAGAGGGCCAACCAACACAAATACTTAGATTTCAAAGTTATCATCTGAACACGTCAATTTGGGAACTCCCTAAGATCCAAAGTATGTGAACCTCGATACTTATTGTTCTACACAAGAACAAAAATAATTTATACACTTATTCAAAAGGTACGTGATGTGTTCCCATGGACATATGATGATTTAAAAACTTATGACACTCGTATTATCCAGCACGTCATCCCTATAAAAGTAGGGGTGAAACCGTTAAAGCAAAAACTACATAAATTTCATCCAATACTAGAAACCCTTATATAGAAGGAATTGAGAAAGCTGCTAGATGCTCAAATCATCTTTAAATTTAGACATTTCATGTGGGTTTCCAATCTGGTCCCAGTCAGAAAGAAGTCTGGAGAGATAAGAATATGTGTAGATTTCCGCAACCTTAATCAGACTTTTGATAAAGATAACTATCTAGTGCCATCCATGGAGTAGATACTGCAGACTATATCTGAGTCTAATTTTTTTTTTTTCTACTAGATGGTTTCTCAGGTTATAATCAATTGCTAGAAGTATAACTCGACCGATTGAAAACTACCTTCTGGACCAAATGGGGGACATTCGATTTCAAGAGGATTCTATTTGGACTTACAAATGTAGGTGTGAATTTATAAAGAGCAATGGACATCGCCTTCCATGGTCTTATAGGTCATAGCATTTTTGTTTATTTGGATGATGTTACTATGTTCGACAAGAAAAGATCAGATCACATACATCATCTGAAACAGATTTTCGAGCGGTGTCAAAAGTATGGGATCTATCTTAATCCCAAGAAGAGCGCCTTCGGTTTGTCTGAAGGAATCCTACTAGGGCACATCATAGAAAAGAGTAGAATCAATATTGATCCTGAGAGGGTCAAAGATATCACGTAGATCCTGTTCTCGGTGAATAAGAAATCTATGCAATCTTTCTTAGGGAAAATTAATTTCCTAGGAGAAATCATCTTCGATTATGCTCAGATAGTCAAACCCATACAAGAGATGATTAAGTAAGATGCATTATAAAAATGGGATAAACGGGAAACATACTCTTTTTCTTAGATTAAGCAGGCTATTACCGATGCATCCGCGCTTTTCAGTCCAGATTATGGCAAATATTTCCTGCTCTATACATTCGCTTTGGATTCGTCGATTGGTTGAGCATCAACAGGAAAAATGAATGTCTCTGTTTATTGTCTTCAAAGTTTGGAAAATTCCCAAGCCAATGACTTTGCTCTAGATTGGTTGATTAGTTATTTCACTAATGTATCTTTAACACAAGAAGCCAAATGACAATGCATTACCAAATAAAATTTATTTCTCTTTATGTCAATCAATGTTAGATAATTAGCTCTATAGGAAGTTAATTCTTTGTGCTAAGGATTTTTCTTGAGGGATTGTGGGCATAATGAAATTGTAAGTGTGATTTCTCAACTCCTTCTCTAACACACTTAGTGTGACCCCCTATGTAATTGTACATATGTTATGAGAACAGTGAGTTAGAATGTGTTGGGCCTATGTGCCACTATGTATATAAATATTTTGGGGCATACTTGCCTATGTTTACATGTCTTGAGGTTGGAGAGATTCTGTGATTTTAGGTTAGTGATCCTAGGTGCTAAAAGTTGAATAAGCCTAGCTATGTAAATATGTAATCACACTAATATTAATAAAATATGTTGTTTCTACAAACCAAGTCAAAAAAGAGAGATGGGGGGATATGAATCCATGAGTCAGAAAGGGGACTAAGGGGTAGGTGATGGGGGCTTGAGCCAAATATTATATTAAAAGCATGAAGTTATTTTTTATCCTAAATTTCTAGAAAATGGGAAAAAGGGATTCCTGAGGTGGTGCTTGTCAAAATGGGAACATGCGTATAAAAAGTTGGAGTTTAGTGTAATTCCCATGGTTCCTTCAATTCTCCTCAATTAGTTTTACCATGAACTATGGTTCTTGCTCTAGGAGGAGTTAGAGAACTTTGACTATTGTTACCCTGTTGATCCTAGGTGGATTTGGGTGGGAGCACACTTCTCCTTAGGTTTCCTTGCAGAAGGTTGGAGCCTTTGAGGGAGAAGTGTAGGGATATATTTCCTTGGTGTGAGGTATGGAGGGTACTTGGAGTCTCATGAGGATAATTATAACTCCTAGATCCACAGGGATTTGAGACTCTTTGGTCAGCTTGTGTTGAAGCCCTAGAAGGGTAATGGCATAACCTGAGGGATTGTAGGTGTAGACAAGGGGGTGGATTACATTGGGTTATGTATGTTGATGGGGAACAAAATACTATAGCTTATAGGTTATTGGATTTTGGTTTCTTGGTTTGTTACCTTGTTGTGTTTATTACATGGGTTTTAGGTGAGGCTTTGCTTTGTGGAATCATAGCCCCAAATCAGGGGGCGACCCAATGCTAAGAGTCCTGGAGTGGTGTGGTCAATGGATGGGTGGATAGTTTGAGGTCTTGTTGAAGGTGTTGGATGTCGATAAGATGGAAGGGGGTATCCATGGTATAAAGTCCCAATTAGACCTCACATTGTTTGGAGTAAGAGCCCCAACCAAAAAATAAGGCTGGTTGCCATGATTGTGATCTTAAAGACATGCCTTGGCTGCAATGAACACCTAATAATAAATTTACATAACTTTGGTGAAAACAAGTGGGTAAAATTTGTGGAATATCAATTGTAATGCATAAAATGTCCTTTCACACAAGGGGGAAAGAAAGTGAGCCTCTGGGAGAAAAGAAATAGTACTATTCTAGAAGAGAGAGACACACACACATGGAAGAATCGTTCGTCAACCTACAAAAGAGTTATCATGAAAGAAAATGCAACACACATTCAATAAGATATACACTAAGGCTAGCGAAATAGTTCATTGACCTTAGCATGTATGCAATAACATATATTGTAAACATTTAAAGAATAGTCTTATAACATCCACGATACATGCATTAAAGTGTGTTGGCTTGAGAGCTTCTAATAATTAAGTGAAATTTCCAAGTATATAATACAATGATATGACACTAGCCCCAGTAGTGGAACATGAAGCCAACACTTGATTTTCCAAATAATGATATTCACTCTTATGCTAAACTAGAGAAGCCAAGGATACCAATGCAAAGTTCCAAGCCCTTTGTCTGAGTTATGAGGGTTTATTTATAAGAAAGGAGGCGAAATTTCACCTCCTCTTGTGACCTTTGAGCTCCCTCATGATTCTTGAGCTTCTTTTGTCTTTATTCTATCTAATGACTCTTCATATTCCCTATTTGACTCTTGGACTTCCATTTACATTTACATTTCTTATTATTTTCTAAATACAAAATCACATAAGATAAAATGTGGCTTGAGCTCAATAAGACAAAAATTTACACATTATGATTTGGCTTGAGGAAACTGTAGCTTGAAAACTTCTACTTGTAGCTTTGACATAACATACTGATAGCAAGCCTTGTACTGTGTTGTTATGTCCTCAAAATTTGATTGAAGATGTGGCTTATATCTAACTCTTTCCTCCATTACATTTGGATAGATAGTTTTGGAACCACTTTGTAGTTTTGGAACCACTTTGTACATTATTCCATAATAATAATAGCTTCATATTCAACTTGGTAGGTCCAACTACAAATTGTTGAATGTTTTGCGTTATGATCTCCAAATCTTCTTGAGAGGTTACCTGCCTCAGACTGCTCAAGAATTCTTCAATTTCTTGCTTGATATTATTTCTCTTTTGTCTCCACAAATGCTCCAACGGAAGGTATCTTGTGCACCCTTACCAAGGATTCCAAACTATGATACAGTCACGAGTAGGCAGTTATGATGTTGCTCACATAAGTGTTGAGCTATTTTTTCCCTTGTATAAGCATTATAACCTCAACCCTTTATAATTCTGCTTCCTGCCTTATCTTATGACCAAATCTGATGGTGCATTTCTATACTTAGTGCCCCATTCTTGGATCACATCGATAGCTGCATAAACTGTCTTTAGAACTTTCACATTCTATGGTGACAAATTTTTCATTGCATGCAAGGGTACTACCACCTTATGAAGGGTGATCATTTCCTCATACAACTGTCTCATAGTGTCTCCCAATGATTGAATTTCATCGAGTATTATTGCTCATAACTCCTTCGTGTTATAATCAGTGGAAGATAACCTTTGATTCTCGGCGAGTAGATGATCGATCTGTTGCCTTGCATAAGCTAAATCCTTTTCCAATTATTTATTTTCTTCCATCAAGAAATCAATGTTTACTTTTGTAGCCTCTGTAATGGCTGCATTTTTTGTTGCATCTGATCTTATATTCTTCTTGGTGTTGGGCATAATTACCCTCTGTGTGTGGATTGAAACAGGATGAACCAAGGCATCGGGAAAATACTTCTGTCTTTCCTGCACTATTATGTTTTTTAACTAATCAAAGGTAAGATTGGAAATATCCATGAAAAAATCATCTTCTGGAGGAGACATTCCCATTTCACTGAATGGGATGTGGCCAACAAAAAGGAGAGGTGACGGCTGACTGCTGGTTTGTTTTGAAATAGGAATAATGGTTGCCTCTTGGTTATCCTCCTCTCATTCAACCTCTATGTCTTGGGAGTGTATTTGCTCCTTTATTTCTATTGCAAGCTCCTCATCTTGCTTCCTCCTGCTTTCTTCATCTTCCAATTACTTCTATTGTTCTTCTTTTTCAAACTGCTTCTAACTTAGTTCTTCTTCTCTTTGACTCTTCCATTTTTTCTCCTTTTGTTTCCTTTTGGCTTCTTCTTCTTCCTTATTTCTAGTTTCCTCTTCTTATTTCTTTCTCAACTCTTCCTGTTTTTGCATATCTTCTCTTTCTTTCCTTACTTGTTCTTCTTTTTGCCTATGTTCCTCTTATTGCTTTCACTCCTCCTCCTGTCTCTTTTCTTCTTCCTACTGCTTCTTATTTAATTCGAGCAACTCGTTTCTCCTATTTTCCACAGCAATGGCCACTTTAAGAATAATTGGATCTGATTTGAACTTTTGTCTCTTCCCTGATTTAGGATTGTGTACAACCTTCCTCTTGTACTTGGAAATGCTGACCAGAGATGACACTTCTTGCTAATTCCATTCCTGGAAAATATCCTGCTCATGAACTACATTGGAAGGGCCTACCTCATTTCCTGGTGCATGTGCTCAGGAAGCATTGTATCGATCCTTTATATTTTCTTCCTCCTTCGTGCAGTAAGAACCATAAGGCCTGGAAAAATACAACTTGGCATAGTGTCTTTTACACACTCCTTTGGGATCATATATGTGGAAACTCATCTCACCAAACCTAAGGCTAATAAGTTCCTCAACTTATGCTTTTGCAGCATTTAAGCTCTTAAGCTCATAGGATCCCACTTTTATAGGAAAGGAAGGAAAAGGAGCCTTATTCTTCCTTTGCAACAACTGAGATAAGATTTTTTTTAAGTTAATAACTGACCTCATGCATGAACACTTTATCAATCACATACCTTGGCAAAATATGTAGAGGCATTTGACAACTGAACACTCTAAGTTATGTGCCTTGAGGTGAGGAAAACCAATTTGCTATCTCGAAAAACTGCTTTCCTAGATTCATGGGACATGTAAGGGGCTTCTTCCTCAAATATCATCTCACATAAAATCATGAAGAAGTGCTCAGTAAGCTTGTCATTCACTCCTTTGTAATTGTAATTTGACAACACTCTATAATGCACATTGTGTTGTGGCCTTAGAATTTAGCAGCTGAAACATGGGGGATAACCACCCAGTCTGGACCTTAAGACAACTCCTTTTCCGTTTAAAGTGGTGGCTCCGACTGGGGATAATGGGACTAGTTTCCCATTGTGGGTTTTAAGATGAGAGTGAGTGGTTCATGAGTGTTTTGCAATAGAATAATGATAATCTAAGTGACTTATTCTATGATGCAATTCTTAAATTATTCTAATATAAACCTGGGTGTTTTTGTATGTTATGCGATCTACAAAGATATCCATTTAACATGTGACAATAAAGATTGAACACAATTAAATGGAGATTATAACGTAAAAGATAATTCCTTTGACTAAATAGTTAGTCAAAGAAATTTATAAAATATATTGCATGTTTAATGAGTTATATATGAAAGTCAAAACTTCAGTTATGGCATCATACAAAAGTGAAACTAATGCTTCACAGAAATAATAAATCTCACATATAATTAATGAAAATAAAGTTTTACCACTAATTAAATGTAGACAAAATTGTGCATACACGATAATAATACCAGATGTATGAAGTCCTGCTCATTTGACAAATGACATAGACCAACTTCTTCCTTCAAATCAATTTTTCTCCCAAGAATACAGAAGTGCATCAACAAAGGAAAGTAGTTTGATATCTAAAAGAAAAGATCATGTTCCATCATTTCATCAAAGCATTCACAAACTTACAATAGTGCATTCTTTGCAAATGTTTTTGATAAAATTCTGGACCCTTCTCTAAATGCATGAGAAGGGTATAAATATTATTCTAGCTAAGTGTGCAAAAATAGATTATACAAAATTTGAGGAGGTTTCAAACAACCTTCCTCCTACATAGGTAACTAACTCCAAAAATAAAAAGATATCAACTAAATAGAATTAAGAGGATGATTTGCTGTCCACCAGCTTTTCCTTTAAATCGCAAATATTGATCATCGGTTGAATTTGAGGAGGTGGCCCGAAATGAGATTTGAGTTGTCCTGTAAAGATTGCATCGGCAAGAGGTGGCAACATCCTTTGAGTCGCATGAAGGGAACAATTGAGGGTCATAATTTGGCTATGTGGCTTGACCAGATACTGCCAATACAACTCCCAGTCAGTCGTAGTTAGTTTTGTAATTGCATCTCTTTGATTCCCTACTTTTTCTTGCCAGCCTTTACTCAGAGCAGTTAAGTCAGGCATTTCTTTTGTACTACCCTCCTTCATGAGATCGGTAGCGAACAGGGTATGATTTACTGCCTTAATGATAAATGTTCTTCAATACTCCATCTGCCCTCGCAACTGCCAGCTCGGCTTGTTTGATCCTAGCATCCCAATCAGTGAAGAGGATGTCTTTGTGAGTTTCCTCAATCTTGAGTAGATTGACCTTCTTTCCCTCTTCTGATTCCTGCCATTCAATGAAATCAGAGATTTTGGTGTTTAAATAATTAAAATTTGTTCTTTGGTCAATGGCTTTGTCTGTGAGCTGGTCACTGGTAATCAGGTAGGGAGTGATGTGTGACAGCTTCTGGCAGAAATACTCTTGCTGCTTGACTAGAAGAGAATTTAGTTCTAGAGCCTCTTTAATGAATTCCTCAGTAGTGGGAACATTCTTGTACCTGTCCATAGATTGCTGTAATTCTTGGAGCTGCATGTTTTTGGCTGATAAGTCGGCTTCATGGCTTATTTTTAAGACTTCCATGTCCTGCTGCAATTGTGCGAGCTGCTCGGCTGCCTGCTTGTTTGTGCTTGCTTTTTCTGTCTCGAGCTCTTGTTCGAGCTGCGCGATTCTTTCCTCCTTTTCCTTTAGCAGAGTAGACACCTCAGTAGCCTTATCCATAGTGGCTGATGCGTATGCTCCTGTGAACTGTGACAGTCTAGTCAAGTTCTTGGCCGGATTGAAAGGCATGTCCTTCCAAATAATGTCCATTGGCTCATCACCAAGTGAGAATTCGGGTGCATCTACCCTTATCCTTTTCCTTTGCCTTCGGACTACAACCTTGTGGAGAGGGCTATAGAATACATCAAGTGGAGGTATCTCCATCACTTTCAGAACAATTTCTGATGTGGGCAAAGCAGGGATAATTTCAACATGCTGGGATGTTGTTGTTTCTTGATCCATAGGTGTAGATTGTTCGCCGACAGACTTGGGCTCTGTATCTTGATGAATTTTCAGAGGAGTTTTGAATTCCTCTATTTCTTGAGTATTTGGAGCTTTGGGAGTGTCTTGTAATTTCTGATTGAATTGATCCCACTCCTGCTCCAAACTAGTGCCTTGGGCCTTTGAACTTGTCTCTGTGGTCAGGGTGTCCATTACTTATTTTTCGGCTGGCTTCCTGCTGGACTCAGCCGTGTTGTCTGTATCCTAGATTTTCCCTGTGTTTGGTGTATTCTCAGTGTTTACCTGAGAGTCCTTTTGAGAGGTAGGGGTTGCGCTATCGACAGTGTTACATGGGGTAGGCTTATCTTCGGGCTTTAATAGATGCATTGGAATGAGCCGGAGCCTCTCATTCCTGAATTCTTGAAATCTTTGAAAATCTTCGGGTTTTAGGTTTGCCTTTTCCCATTCAAGTGCTTGCTCAAAAGAAACTGCTGACTGTAACAAATCCTCAAAGTAATTATCTCCATGATTGTACGCCTTGAGCTTTAGTCCTGTAGTGACATTGTATGCCACTTTATTTGGGTCGAATTGCCTTGTAGGCAATGTATGAAGCCTGAGGGCTTCCATTTGTGCTGACTCCTTAGTAGCATGAACAAAATTAGCTAAAGTAAAAGAGTGGCATTTGATAGGGAAAGTAGGCCATAATGACTTTTTGCCATCTTTAAGGACTTTAGTTAGACCCTTTCCTACAGTCTAGTAGGAAATCTCCCTTGCTAATAGCTTATCAGAAACATATGAAGGAAGGACATGTGGATCAACAGTGCTACCAAAAACCCTAATGTAGGTGAACCATTCCTCAATGAAATACTTGCCTACAGCAAGCAGGTCTGCTACAGCTTCTTAGGAAAACCTAGGGGCTTTCTTATTGAAAATCATTTGGTGTAAGGGAAACACGATAGAATGAAATATCTTATAGAAGTGAGGTATGTAATGCAATTCCCATACTTGTTTATGACTGAGATGGATTGGGTAAGGATATTGTATGGTCCATTTCCAACCCATGGTTGGAAATGTCGTGCAAAAACAAATAACATCCATAATATAAGCACAGAAATAGAAGGGAGGGAGGTTATCTGAAGAGGAGGCTTTCTTTTGTCGATATTCAGTAATGGAGGTGGCTAAGTTGTCAGATAGGATAGAAGGCCAATTCATGATATAGGAATTAACACAAGCATCGATCAAGGGAATCCATTCTATTGAAAACTTAGTGTTATTTGGTAGTCCATACAGTCTACATAACATTGTTGCTGCATAATTGTAGGGGTTTGCCAAAGAGGCTATTGCATACATACCCGATTTGTCATACTTGAATTTTTTGTCTAACATTCTCCAAGTCTGAATTAACTTGAAGGGGTCTGGATTATTCTTTACGAAGTTAGCCACAAATGTGCTGTCATAGATTTCCTGCGGGTCAGGTATGTGATACATTGCCTTCAATTCTTCTGCCCTGAACGATCCTACGAGTTCCATCCTTGAATTCTTGAATTGCCTATCTTTAATGATAAGGTTTTCAACCACCCATCTGATCATGTCTGTGTAGGGGAGGATTTTGGCTCTTGCTCCTATCCTATGAAGGAAAGAACAGGAGGCATCCCTTCATTGAGGTCTTGAAGGCTTTGTTGACCCAGTTGTTTCTCTCGTAATAGTGATTTTAGGATGCTTGTCCTCCAGTCTATTGTAAATTACTTCCCCAGCTGTTGTGCCTCCAGCTGCATCACAGACTGTATTAGCAAAGATAGGATCCATCTCTGTATCCTCTGTTTCAACAACGGTCTTCTTAGTTTGCTTCTGCATCACCTTTCTTAAGGACATGTCTTTTGTCGCTTGCCTGAAATAGACAAGATATATCAGCGCAAACAATATCAAGTAATTAAGACAGAAATCCTCTATGAAATGACTTTGGATCATGTGAAAGGTTTTTTATGAGATATTCGATTATAACTACCCATAACTTGGAAAATGATTATCCTCCCTCGGGCTGCTAAACATTTAATAACCTATCAACTCGTTTGTTCTTATTATTTAAAACACAATTATTTCACACGCTTTACCTCCTTAATCGCATATCGTGGTCTTTAAAGGGGTAGCGTATAACGCTTATCAGATATATCGAGTGAAATGTGATTGCAAAAATCGCAATATCGCATTTCGCAAAATCGTTAACGTTTGTCCTAAGGCATGTTCAAGTTTTTTGCGAATTGCGAAATGCGATTGCGTAATGACAAGATGAGGTTATCGTAGCGGGAGATCTTTTCGCATATCGCAATTTCGTAAAGGTTTTATAAAATAGTGATGTGGAAAAGCGCGATATGCGATTTGTGATATAGGTTTCCTCCTTAGCTCATTTTGCAAGGTTTTTCTTTAGAGTTAGGCATTATTATCCTAGGCTTAAAAAATTTAAAAAGGGTCCCCATTTATAACTCAAATGCTAGCTATTGTTAGAAAAAAGGGGGGGGGGGGTTGTTTCGTAGTACAACAATTGGAGATTCACTTGGGAGAACCAGTTATCTCTGAGTAATTTTCTGAAATTTCTAAAAACTTTCAAAGTAATTGGAGTTATAAGAATAATGATTTCATGAGTTATAAGGTAAACAACATTTCTCTTGAACCACCATTACTTGCTCAGGCCCATCTGCTTAATTACTTCACCCTTGTAATGATAGAAATATAAATGTTAGCATCAGTCAATAATAAGGTTTAAAATAATATAGTAGGTGCCTCCTGCAGATTAGTTTTTTGATTTTTTTACTCATTTATCACAAATAGAGCCTTTGCTGCCGATAGGCGTTCATAGCCTCGACAGAGTTACCTTTTAACCAACAATGATCCATTATCCCATCTGTATGAATTTTCAGATTTCAAAATGATATTCGTTTGAATTGAATCTCTCTTGAACTTTGTTCCCCTTTTTGTTTTTACCTTTTGAGTGTAATCCTTTTCCTTAAAAGACATTGTCTAAGTGTGGTAACCTACTGATGACAATGCCATTCACCAGTTGTAAATAATTTGAACACGCTGGCTCTTGATGAGACCCCTTGTCTTTTGATCAAGAAGATCATTAACTATTACCCTGTTTTGATATGCAGTATTGGTAATATCCGTTTTAATTACTTCCCTATGAACATGGTAAACAAAATCGTAATGAGACTCTTTATCTTTTAAGTTTTTTATATTTTAGAATTACACTCTGAAAAAGAAAAATTTTAACAGATGGGGTGGGCCATTGGACTTTTTAAGGGTTTTGGGTGATAATGATAGAGTTTTTAAGATACTAATCTGCAGGAAGTCCTTGCTAGGTTAAAGATTCTTTTCTTGACTGATAACAAAACCTTCATATCCTATAAAGATACGAGTTTTTTCGTAAAATAAATGTTTTTAAGCAAGATCAAGTTTTTTCAAAGAGATGAAGTTTATTTTAGTACTCAAATGTCCTAATTGTTCCTTTTAACTCCTATTTTCTTATAAAAACGAAAAATCAGAAATGTTATCAAAGACTTATTTTGAAAAGCCAAAAGTAAATACTAGTTAACTATTATTTTCCTAAAAAGCAATATATTACAAAATTGGAAGAGGTTATCTCCTAAGAAAAGTACCTTTTCAATATTTTCCCATTAACGGGCAAAGAATCTTTCCTATCGGACAAGTCTTGTAAAAGAAACGTTGATTGTCCGATTTTTTCAATATTTTGAAAAGGGCCAAGCCATAGTCTTTGGAATTTGGTATGTCTACCTTTTTCCTCATCTGCTTTGTCCCATTTCAGAACTAAGTCACCTACTTCAAGGGATTTTTGACTGGAAGAAGTTGTATCAAAAGAAGCTTTGACTAATTGTTGATGATGGAAGTGGGTTGCTTTAGCCTTTTCTCTTTCTTCTTCGAGTTTGAGAATTTGAAATTGTCTAGCCTGGAGAGAAGATGAAGGGCTTTCATTGATAAATTGTACTAGGGCAAGAGATGGGATTGCTACGTTTGTGGGAAAAACAACTTCTTTTCCATAAACTAAAGCAAAAGGAGAAGAACCAATCGAGGCTTTCTGAGTAATCCTGTCTGCCCATAGAGCAAATCTTAATGCTTTATGCCAATTCCTGTGATTTTTATTAATAGTTCTTTTGATAATTCTAATGAGGTTTTTGTTTGTTGATTCTGCTAATCCATTACCTTGAGGATAATAATTAGCTGAATATTTTAACTTGAAACCTCGCTTAAGAGCAAATTCTACCATTGTATTTCCAGAAAAGTAAGATGCATTGTCAAACATTAAAGCTGAGGGTAAGCCAAACTGGGTAATTATGTATTGATCAATGAAATCTATGATGTTTTCTGTATTAGCTATCTTTAATGGGACAACTTCTACCCACTTAGTAAAGTAATCAATAGTTGTAAGGATGTACCTATGCTACTTGGAAGAGTTAGGAATAATCTCACCAATTATATCTAATCCCCATTGTTCGAATGGTTGTTGGATGTTAACTGGTTGTAAAGGGAATGTTGGCTTTCTTTCTCTTCCAGCCGTAGTTTGACAAGTTTTTCACTTCCTTGCATATTCATGTGCATCTTTAAATATCGTTGGCTAGTAATATCCTGCATGCAGGATTTTGTGAGCAGTGGTATTTCCTCCAAAATGTCCTCCAGCTAGTCCATCATGTAATTCCTGCATGACCTTCTCAGCTTCAGGTTTCTCTAAGCATCTTAGCAATATTGAATCACAATTCTTCCTAAACAATACATCATTGACTATTTCATACTGATTTGACTTTAATCTTAAAGCTCACTTTTTTTAATAATTAAGGTGCATAGGAGCATATCCGTTTTTAAGATAAAATTTCAAATCAACATATTGTGATTGTGTATCGCTGAGGCTTAGCTCCTGTTAACATCCTGCAAAAACCTTGGCCCCTGACAATTTTAGGTGGCCAGATTTCTACATCATATTCTTGGATGACAGTCACCCAATTAGCATTTTTCTCCCCTACTTCTCTTTGAATCAGTAGTTGTCTTACTGCAGGGTAGGGTACAACTATCTTTGTGTGGGTTTTAAGAAGAAATGATTTGAAATGTTTCAGAGTTTTAAAGACAACAAATGCTTGTTTCTCTACAGCTGAATAATTTAATTCAGCGCCTTGCAAGTTAGAACTGAAAAAGGAGATGGGTGCCTCGACATTTTCATCATTTAGCTGTGTCAAAACTGTAGCATACGAAGTATCAGATGAAAAAGTGTATAATACAAAGGGTTTGAGAAAGTCATGAGTTGTTAATGAAGGGGCATTAATAATGGCTTTCTTTATCAACTCAAATGATTCTCTTTCATCCTTGTTCCATCTGAAAACTGCATTTTTTCTTATCATCGCTTGAAGGGGTAAGACTATTTGTGAAACATCTGGGACGAATCATTTAACAAAATTTATTTAGCCTAGGAATGATTGCATGGTTTTCTTATTGTGTGAGAGGGGAATTTTTTCTATTTATTGGACTCTATCATGATCGATGTAAATTCCTTTCTTGGATACTATAAACCCAAGGAGTTTGCCTTCTGGTAAAGCAAAATAAGATTTTTTGGGGTTTAAGGAAATGCTATATTTCATGCATCTTTCAAAGATGTGCTTGAGGTCACTTAAATGATTTTTCCTATCCCTCAAATATGTTGTGATATCATCCAAGTAGATAATGACCGATTTATTGATTAAACCTCTAAAGGAAATGTCCATAGCACGTTGAGATGTGGCACCAACATTTATTAGTCCAAAAGGCATTTTCTGATAGGCATATGTTCCCCACTTGGTCCTGAACGTTGTCTTTAATCTGTCATCTGGATGCATAAGGATTTGATTGTATCCTAAGAATCCATCTAGAAAAGACATTAATTTGGAACCTGTAACTGATTGCAGTACTTGTTCCACAATAGGCAAAGGAAAATTATCCATTTGGAAAGATTTGTTTAGGTTTCTAAAATCAATGCAAATCCTAATATCACCGTTCTTTTTCCTCACAGGTACCATATTCGATACCCATTTAGAATGCCTGATAGGGAATATTATCTTGGCCTTCAGAAGCTTGTTCAATTCTGATTTAATTTGACTTTCAAGGTTCGGGTGAATTTTTCGAAGCTTCTGCTGAACTGGTTTTTCATTTGAAGTCATGGGTATGGTATGTTGAATTATAGAGGTATCATAGGTTTTGAGATCTGCATAATCCCAAGCGAAGACACCTTTATATGTTTTCAATAACCTGATGAATGATACTCTTTCTTGAGATGTTAGGTCAAGACCTAGGTTGATATTTTGAGGTTTCTCATTTGATCCTAGGTTTACTACTTCAAATCTCAGAGTAGAACTTTGAGTTTTGGAGTTAGTAATTTTCTTAAATCTATCCTTCAAATCATAACGATCTTCCATATTAACCACAGACTTAGGAATTGGGTTTAAATCAAGATCATTTTTTACTTCTATATCATGCTTATGCTTGTCTATGATCTGCTCTTCATATGATCCTTTTGATGTAAGGGAATTTACTATATCTGCATCATTATTGAATACTCTCCAATTTCTTATATTGTTTGGAATAGATGGCCTAAATATTAATTCTATTGAAAATATGTCTGGAATAAAGTCTTCTGATGGTATAAGTCTAGATGCCACATTGGCAAGTAATTCAGCACTTGCGTTCTAGAGTCTAGGGATTGAAGAAATGTTAAAAGCAGAAAAATGAGAAGTCAATTTCTGAGCTAAATATTGATAGTGTTTAAGATGCCCAAAAACACAGTGAATTGTATTTCTCACCTGTTTCACAATTATTTCAGAGTCACCATAGACTCCAAGGTATTTGAAATTAAGACTGATGGCTTTATACAGTCCTTGGATCAATGCTTCATATTCAACGATATTATTAGTACACTGAAATTCAAGTCTGCAAGCCAGCATAATTTTCTCTCCTTGTGGATTGATCAAAATGCATCATGCACCTGCACCGTCTTCTGATTTAGAACCATCAAAATAGAGAGTCCAGAACAGAGAGTCATTATAAACTTTATCAACTAAATTTAAACACTTGGAAGCATCTGTTTGTGAGAAATTCTCAATTTGAGAAACTACAGTATTATCTAAAAAGGGAGACTTCTGAGCATTAAAAGATCCTAAAGAGGACTCAGCTGAGTAGTTTCCAATGATGTTATTAGTGAAGGCAACAGGTTCATTTCTTCCCTCAAGGTTTGTGACTGTATATTTCATGAATTTTTCTTGGTCTACCCTAATTTGGTTTGGTTTACCGTTGTGTGGCAACCACATGTGAGACCAGTCAGTTGCAAAATAACCATGCAACTTTTCAGACCAATCCCTGCTGAGAATCAAACCATAAAATTCAGGGATATCAACCACCAATATATCAATTATTTGTGAAACTTTTGGATTAGAGGAAAGCCTAATTGAAACTGATGCTATTTCTCCAAGTACCTCTACTTTCGTCCTGTCTAACTGAACTATGTGTACTGCAGATTTTTGAGGTGTAATGTTCAATTTAGTACACACAGCCCTTGGCATTATGTTTGAGGGGGCTCTTGAGTCAACAAGGCAGTTATGAACATTTATGTTGAAAATTTCATAAGTAAGCAGAAATGGAGGAACATCAGAAATAGACTTATCACCAATCAGAACTAGATTTGAGGGATCTACTTTCTTTGAGGATGAAGGAGGTTTTCCCATATTGTAGGCGGCTTGAGTAACTACAGCAGATGGCAGGGGGGATACTGGAATTGCTTTCAATTCTCTTAACATGATTTTCTGTTGCTATTTGAGTTTAGTAAGCTCATGTAATGTGATATTAGCTCTGGTCTTTTTCATGTCTTCCACTATATTGTATTCGACCGTATCTGAGGACCAATGTTTTTGAGGCATTCAGGGAGTCTTGAGGAATAGGGTCGGTTTGGTTGGTCTTAGATTTCTTAGTTACTGTTTTCTCTTTTGCAGGAATAGCAGCTTTTTGCTTCTGATTTGTGGTAGACGTGTCAGGAGAATTTTTGCTTCTGGTAGTTATTGGCATTGCTTGTGCCTCTTCTTCAGTTGGGAGAATAAAATCCCACATCCCATTTAGTTCAATTTCTTCTTCTGTTTCAACTTCTTCATCGTTTGGTGAATCTTCTCCTAATTATTGGTCAGATTTAGCATTTGAAATGGTGTTTGGAGGTTTTGATGCAGAAGAGGAGTTATTTTTGAATGATTAGAAAGGTCTTTTAGGAGCAGAATATTCTGCGACCTATTTTTTAATTTCTACCATTTCATTAGACATTGTTTTTAACACTTTCTGAAGGCCTTCGAGATTGAAAGGGTCCTTTGAAGTTTTCTTCTTAGAGTCATCTTTAAACGTAACTTTCTTGGTCTTCCTCTCATCTGTTTGTGATCTTTTTTCCAAAGC
The DNA here is from genome assembly GCA_031772625.1 of Pinus tabuliformis. Classification (NCBI taxonomy): domain Eukaryota; kingdom Viridiplantae; phylum Streptophyta; class Pinopsida; order Pinales; family Pinaceae; genus Pinus; species Pinus tabuliformis. The sequence continues at coordinate 1,322,543,426 of CM062819.1, read as the reverse complement.
TATGATTCTTCTTTCTACAGACAGGGCTTCTTTCATGTTTTCTACAAGGGTAGCCTTATTGGCTCTATCTACAAAGATTGCAATATTAGAAGGAAGAGATGATATATACCATTCTATTTGTACATCTACAACAGGTTTAGAGGCAGCTGGGATTTTGTTTAGCAATTTGTTAAATTTCGAGTTGAAATATTTGATATTTTCATCTGTATTAGCTTTTAAATTAGAAAGATCATTAATCAAGGATGCTACAGTTCTGTCATCACCAAATTTTGCGAGAAATACTTCTTGAAAAGTATCCCAGTGTCTAATTGAACCCGTTGGAAGGGAAAAATACCAAGATCCAGCAGATCCTTGGAAAGTATAAGGAAACAGTCTGGTTACAACATCTTTGTGTGCAACCCCATTGAGATTCATGACTAACATAAAATTGTTTAGATGTTCTTCGGCCGGGAGATCATCATCAGGATTATACTTAGGCAGCCATTTTTCTGGGTTTGTTGGGAGTGCATTTGGATTTGCAACTAGGACAGCACCAGGATTTGTCCAAGGTTGAGCAGGTTGATTGGCCATAAATTGAGTTGAGGACTAAGAAAATGGAAAGGTCGGTCCAGAAGTAGGTATATATGGCGAAGAACTTACTACTGGGTTAGTACCGATAATTGTCGTACTAAGGGGGGAAGTGGATATTTGAGAATTAGTGGATTGAGTAGAAGTGGATGAAGGAATAGATAGGTGGAAAGGTGATGTGATCTCACTAGTATCTGATTCAGATACTGATGAAGTGACTTTCCTACGTCGTGGAGGGATAGGGAACTTGAAAGGAGTGACCCCAAGTTTCTCACTTTGCAATGTAGTCAATACACCAGTTTGTTGTAATAAGGAGGTAACACTTTCTTCAGATAATTTGGGTCTCTCTGGCTTCTTAGCAGAAATGGATATCTATTCCAATTTCTGTATCGAAGAATGAACTTCAGGAGATTCGGGAATATAATATGGAGATGGTGGTTGCCTTAATACTTTAGGAGACGAGGGAGATGTTTCTACAACTTCAGATTTCTGGTCAGGGGATTCTGAATGAGATCTAGAAGGTATAGAAGTGATGGAGGGGCTTTGACTCTTGTGAATGTTTTTTGAATGATCTTTAGGTTTATATGCCATTCACAGCTGAAGGCCCTCCTTCTAGCGCCAAAATGTTGCGGCCTCAGAATTCTGCAGCCGAAACATGGGGGATAACCACCCAGTCCAGACCTTAAGACAACTCCTTTTCCGTTTAAAGTGGTGGCTCCGACTGGGGATAATGGGACCAATTTCCCAATGTGGGTTTTAAGATGAGAGTGGGTGGTTCATGAGTGTTTTACAATAGAATAATGATAATATAAGTTACTTATTCTATGATGCATTTTCTCTAACTTAAATGATTCTAATATAAACTCGGGTGTTTTTGTATGGTATGTGATCTACAAAGATATCCATTTAGCATGTGATAATAAAAATTGAACACAATTAAATGGAGATAATAACGTAAAAGATAATTCATTTGACTAAATAGTTAGTCAAAGAAATTTATAAAATATGTCGCATGTTTAATGAGTTATATATGAAAGTCAAAACTTCAGTTATGGCATCATACAAAAGTGCAACTAATGCTTCACAGAAACAATAAATCTCACATATAATTAATGAAAATAAAGTTTTGCCACTAATTAAATGTAGACAAAATTGTGCATACACGATAATAATACCAGATGTATGAAGTCCTGCTCATTTGACAAATGACATAGACCAACTTCTTCCTTCAAATCAATTTTCTCCTAAGAATACAGAAGTGCATCAGTAAAGGAAAGTAGTCTGATATCTAAAAGAAAAGATCATGTTCCATCATTTCATCAAAGCATTCACAAACTTACAATAGTGCATTCTTTGCAAATGTTTTTGATAAAATTCTGGACCCTTCTCTAAATGCATGAGAAGGGTATAAATACTATTCTAGCTAAGTTTGCAAAAATAGATTATACAAAATTTGGGGAGGTTTCAAACAACCTTCCTCCTACATAGGTAACTAATTCCAAAAATAAAAAGAGATCAACTAAACAGAATTAAGAGGATGATTTGCTGTCCGCCAGCTTTTCCTTTAAATCGCAAATATTGATCATCGGTTGAATTTGAGGAGGTCGCTTAAAATGAAATTTGAGCTGTCCTGTAAAGATTGCATTGGAAAGAGGTGGCAACATCCTTTGAGTTGCATGAAGGGAACAATTGAGGGTCATAATATGGCTATGTGGCTTAACCAGATACTGCCAATATGACTCCCAGTCAGTCATAGTTAGTTTTGTAATTGCATCTCTTTGATTCCCTTCTTTTTCTTGCCAGCCTTTACTCAGAGCAGTTAAGTCAGGCATTTCTTTTGTATTACCCTCCTTCATGAGATTGGTAGCAAATAGGGTATGATTTACTGCCTTAATAATGGATGTTCTTCGATACTCCTTCTGCCCTCACAATTGCCAGCTCGGCCTGTTTGATCCTAGCATCCCAATCAGTGAATAGGATGTCTTTGTGGGTTTCCTCAATCTCGAGTAGATTCACCTTCTTTCCCTCTTCTGATTCCTTCCATTCAATGAAATTAGATATTTTGGTGTTTAGGTCATTAAACTCTGTTCTCCAGTCAATGGCTTTGTCTCTGAGCTGGTCGCTGGTAATAAGGTAGGGAGTGATGTGTGACAGCTTCTGGCAGAAATACTCTTGCTGCTTGACTAGAAGAGATTTTAGTTCTAGAGCCTCTTTAATGAATTCCTCAGTAGTGGGGACATTCTTTTACCTGTCCATAGATTGCTGTAATTCTTGGAGCTACATGTTTTTGGCCGATAAGTCGGCTTGATGGCTTATTTTTAAGACTTCCATGTCTTGCTGCAATTATGTGAGATGCCTGCTTGTTTGTGCTTGATTTTTCTATGTCGAGCTCTTGTTCGAGCTGCACAATTCTTTCCTCCTTTTCCTTTAGTAGAGTAGACACCTCGGTAGCCTTATCCATAGTGGCTGATGCGAATGCTCCTGTGAACTGTGACAGTCCAGTCAAGTTCTCGGCCGGATTGAAAAGCATTTCCTTCCAAACAATGTCCATTGGCTCATCACCAGGTGAGAATTTGGGTGCATCTACCCTTCTCATTTTCCTTTTCCTTCAGACTACAACCTTGTGGAGAGGGCTATAAAATTCATCAAGTGGAGGTATCTCCGTCACTTTCAGAACAATTTCTGATGTGGCAGAGCAAGGATAATTTCAACATGCTGGGATGTTGTTGTTTCTTGATCCATAGGTGTAGACTGTTCTCCGATAGACTTGGGCTCTGTATCTTGATGAATTTTCAGAGGAGTTTTGAATTGCTCTATTTCTTGAGTATTTGGAGCTTTGGGAGTGTCTTGTAATTTCTGATTGAATTGATCCCACTATTGCTCCAAACTAGTGCTTTGTGCCTTTGAACTTGTCTTTGTGGTCGGGGTGTCCATTACTTATTTTTCAGCTGGCTTCCTTCTGGACTCAGCGATGTTGTCTGTATCCTAGATTTTCCCTGTGTTTGGTGTATTCTCAGTGTTTACCTGAGAGTCCTTTTGAGAGGTAGGGGTTGCGCTATCGACAGTGTTACATGGGGTAGGCTTATCTTCGGGATTTAATAGATGCATTGGAATGACCTGGAGCCTCTCATTCCTGAATTCTTGAAATCTTTGAAAATCTTCGGGTTTTAGGTTCGCCTTTGCCCATTCAAGTGCTTGCTCGAAAGAAACTGCTGATTGTAACAAATCCTCAAAGTAATTATCTCCATGATTGTACGCCTTGAGCTTTAGTCCTACAGTGACATTGTATGCCACTTTATTTGGGTCAAATTGCCTTGTATGCAACATAAGAGGCCTGAGGGCTTCCATTTGTGCTGACTCCTTAGTAGCACGAACAAAATTAGCTAAAGTAAAAGAGCGGCATTTGATAGGGAAAGTAGGCCATAATGAGTTATTGCCATCTTTAAGGACTTTAGTCAGACCCTTTCCTACAGTCTGGTAGGAAATCTCCCTTGCTAATAGCTTATCAAGAACATATAAAGGAAGGACATGTGGATCAATAGTGTGATATGATAATCACCTTATGAGTGACCTCAGTTAAAGATTTATTGATTAAAGGTATTACAGACTCATGTGCTAGTGTGTGTCTATGTTATTTAAGCAACAGATCGATCAGATTGCTAATACACAGAAATTTGAAATGGAAAGACAACAGAGAAATACAGTAAGCAAACACAAGAACACAAGAAATTAATAAGGAGTTCACCCTATTCTCCAGGGCTACATCTCCGGTCCAACTTTCAGTGGTGGCCTTATTTTATTGTGTCTTAAGCAGCGAATTACAATGTAGGAGCTCAATGTAAGTCACCTGAAGTAGATTTTCTTGACAGGGTGGTTCTTGGATTCCCCAAGCCACTGGAGTGCACAGAATCTGTTTGCCTACCAGCTCTATGACCTTCTGGGTTATAGTGGAGAGAGCCCAATGTGGTGCTCAGTCCAGACAGATCCTCTCTGGGATGGATTGAATCTCTCAAGCTCTCTGGTGCTCGATGCTGCCTTTGGTCAGCTCGACCCTCTGTCTTCTTCTGCTTTTGCTTCACTGTCTTCTTCTCTCTGTGTCCTGTCCTCCTCTCGGGGTTCCGGTATCTCTGTCTCTCATCCTCCTCTAGGGATTCTCTCTGACTCCCTTGTATTCTGTCTCTGTTCATGGCTTTGAAGCCACTCGTTCCCATGTCTATTCGATTCCTCTTTCGCCTCTGTCGAATCACCTTCTACAACTGCGCTTGGAGTTCCCTGGCTTGGCGTCATCATCAGCTCGTAGAGAGTGGCCACATGTCCTCCTGTAACTCACGCCAGCCTGCTTTGTCGATTCATTTCTTCAGTTACGTCATGGAGCGAGTCTTCCTCCACCGTGGCGATCAAACAGACCTCAAATCGTTCTAAAACGTGGCTTAATCCTTCATCGATTCCGCTTCCCCCATCGGGCGTGATCTCAGCCGTCCAATCTGGGGCCTCCAGATCCAACGCCATACACACGTTTCATGCGGTTGACTTGCTCGACCTTTAGCGTGTGATTAACGGTGGTTTTATCTCTCCTCCACTTGCCACGCGTCGATCATTGAGTGGGATCACTCCGCTTTCATCCAAAACCACTTACCGTTTGAGGGCGCCCCGATCAATACCGTCGATTTCCAGAGCACGGGTCTCGCCTTTGTCCTTTAGCTCTTTTTTGCCTTTTGCCCCCGGTTCTCCGGCTCCCCACAAATCATCAATAGAAGGCAATTGACTTTGCTCTTCAGGGTCCTCAATCAATGAAGGTTCAAACAATCTCAAGCAATCTGCATTTATGACTGAGTAGATGTGCATGTAAGCTGGTAGATCAAGGAGAAAAGCATTTTCACCAATCTTCTCAAGTATCCTGAAGGGTCCATACCTAATAGGCTTTAGCTTTTTACCTTCACCTTGCATCCTATCCTTGTTGATATATAGCCAGAATTGGTCTCCAACTTGAAAACTATGCTCCATCTGATGCTTGTCATGCCTAGCCTTGTACTTGGCTTGGGTCTTTTCCAGCTATTCCTGTACTACTTGGTGGATCTGTTCAATGAACCTAGTTGCCCTGTCCACATCACTGTGTCCATCAACCATGGTATCTTTACCAAAGACAAAATCCAAAGGAGACCTTGGTATGAAACCAAAATAGGTCTCAAAAGGAGATCTCTGTGTAGAAGAGTGTTTTGCTCTGTTGTAAGCATGCTGCACATAACACAAGTGTTCATCCCAAAGCTTAGGATGTTTGCTGCAATATCCCCTCAGCAACTGGATCATTGTCCTGTTAACTACTTCTGTCTGGCCATCTGTTTGTGGATGAAAAGCTGTGCTTTTCTTCAATTTGGTGTCCATCAGTTCCCACTGACTAGACCAAAACTTCCCCACAAATTGGGTGTCTCGATCAGATACAATGGAAGTGGGTAATCCAAAATGAACCCATACATGTTCAAAGAATAATTTTGCAGTCTGTTCAGCTGTAATTTGTTTATTACAAGGTATCAAAATACACATTTTGCTGAGCCTATCCACAACAACATATAGATAATCATGAACTTTCCTAGATTTAGGCAGTCCTCCAACAAAATCCATGGAAACACTTTCCCAAGGGTGAGAAGGAACTGGCAATGGAGTGTACAAGCCTAGTTTTCTATTGTTGGGCTTGCTTTAACACACATAGTACACCCTCTTACATATCTAGAAACTGTCTCATTCATTTTCGGCCAATAGCAGAACCTTTGCAGCCGTGCAACTGTTTTACTTACCCCAAACTGACCTGATATTAGAGAAGTGTGTGCTTCCCTAATTATCTTTATCCTCTCAGTTTGTGGAATGCAGAGTTTCCCAAAATGGTATAAGAGTCGGTCCTTTACATGATAGTCCAATTCTTCTACTCTTTTGCCTTGACTCAAAGTTGCATATACATCTTTAAAGTCCATATCCTGAGCATATTGTTCAATGTAGCTTTCATGTAGTACAGAATTATGCTTAAGTATGGTAGATGCATTTATAATGGGTCTAGATAACATGTCTGCAACCTTGTTATGTATGCCCTTTTTATATCTGATGACTAAATGAAACTGTTGTAGAAAACCCATCCATCTATAATGTCTTGATTGCTACAACTTAGTTTGGGACTGCAAATATTGAAATGGTTGATGATCAGTATGTATTACTGTCTCTTTGCCCATTAAGTAATGTTTCCACTTTTTCACACTTTGAACTAATGCATACAATTCTTTATCATATGTAGGATAGTTAACTACTGCAGGATTAAAAGTCTTAGAATGATAACATATGGGTTTACCGTGCTGTATCAACACTGCTCCCATGGCATAGTCACTGGCATCAGTTTGGATCTCAAATGGTCTTTGTAGATCTGGCATTGCTAGTACAGGTGCTGTACTAATATTTTCTTTCAAGGTGTCGAAGGCTTTTTGATGTTTGCCTCCCCACTGAAACACCTTATTCAATCCTATTAAAGCATGTAAGGGAGCTACAATTGAGGAAAAGTTAGAAATGAACTTCCTCCAATATTGTGCTACTCCTAAGAAGCTTCTTACTTCTGTAGCAGACCTGGGTTTAGGCCAGTTCACAATGACTGCCACTTTAGAGGGATCTATTTTCAATTCATCTCCCCCTACTATATGACCCAAGTAGTTTAGAGATGTTTTGCCAAATTCACATTTTGAGAGTTTAACATAAAGTTTTTCTCTTTTCAAAACATCTAATGTCTGCTTAACATGCTTTAAATGTTCTTCCCACGTTTTACTAAAAATCAGAATGTCATCCAGGTACACAATAACAAAATCATCAAGAAAAGGTCTGAGTACATCATTCATTAATCTCATGAAAGTAGCAGGAGCATTGGTCAAGCCAAAAGGCATAACCAGCCATTCATACAATCCCTGCTTTGTTTTGAAAGCAGTCTTCCATGCATCTTTCTCTGCAACCCTAACTTGATGGTATCCACTGTGCAAATCTAGCTTGGTGAAATAAACAACTTCCTTCAATTGATCTAAAAGATCATCTATGCGAGGAAGGGGATAACGATTTTTTATTGTTATCTTATTCAGTGCTCGGTAGTCAATGCACATTCTCCACGAGCCATCTTTCTTTCTCACCAAAATGATTGGTGACCCACATGGTGATGTGTTAGGCCTGATGAACCCTTTCTCGAGCAACTCTTGCACCTGCTTCTTGATTTCAACATTCTCTAAAGCAGACAACTTGTACATTCCAATGTTAGGCAGTGGAACATCTTGCTGCAAAATAATATCATGTACTATTCCCATTTTGGGTGGTAGACCTTTAGGTTCTTGAAATAAGACATCATGCTCTGAAACAACCTTTTCTATATCAGCTTGCTGTTCAACATTACAACCCTCAAATACATTGGTTTTATCAGGTTTCTTTTCCTTTACAACCATTAGTAAGAATTGTTTGCATGAATTTATCATTCTTTTCATCTGCCCTGAGTTTGTGAGAGTATAATTATTCTTGAGCTTGTGAGCTCTTACAAAGTATTCGATTCCATCTTTAACAAGCAGATACTTGTTCTCAGCTCTATAGAAAATAGCCTTTCTATCATACAAGTAAGGACTTCCTAAAACAATTCCACATATATCCATAGGAATTATGTCTAACTCAACCTCATTTACAAATGCTGACCCAAAAGAAAACTTGAGTTTGCACTGTCTGGTCACTTGTAGCTGTGCTTTATCATTCAACCATCCTAATGGGTATGGTTTCTTGTGAGGTGTAGTTGCTAATCCCAATTTCTTTACAATTGCTTCAGAAATTAGATTTATTTGTGAGCCACTATCAAACAAAGTATCAATCTTTTGATTTTTGGAAATAACTTGAATATGGAAAAGCTCATGTCTTTTTCTCTCATTTTCTTCATCAATAACAGATTGAGCAGAATTACTAGTAGATGCTTCATAATTCTTACCTTTTATACCTGTGGCTACAATAGTTGTTTCATCTCCTGAGTCCGACCCCAAATCTTTCTGAATAGCTGCAACAGTCTTCTTCTTCTTACCCTCGGACTTCTTAGGTCTCAGCTCTGGATGCAGAATCCAACAATGCTCATCATCATGCCTATCTTTTTTACAGTGAGTGCATGAAGCTTTGCTTTTTTGTGCAGTGTTAGCCTTCCTTGCTTTCCACTTCTGCTTTCTTTTCTCCTTCCTCTTGCTTACAGTGGGTTGGGATGGTTCCCCAACTTCTAGACTTCCATTCTTTCCTCTAGCTTCTAGATGAGTAGCTTGTACAGATACCTCATCTATACTAGTGGGATTAAACATGAGGATGGTATGCCTCATGTAGCTGTGTAGACCACCAATGTACTTCAAAAGAGTCTCTGGTGAGTCTAATGAGATACCCAACATCAATGCTCTCTTTCTAAATTATTGAGTATACCCTTGGACACTTTGCCCTTTCAACTGTCGAAGAGTTTTCCAACTCATCATGGCTTATTGCATGTAGGCCAATGGATAGAACTACTTCTTGATTGCAGCAACATATTCACTCCAGATAGAGATAGTCTTACCATGTCTTTTCATATCAACTTGGGTTTTGCCTTCCCACCAAACCAAGGCAGTGCCTCCTAGGTGTATGCTTGCGAGCTGAATCTTACTCTTGTCTGAGTCTATGTTCTATACCCTGCAATACACATCAATTTGTCTAATCCAATTGTCCAACTTTTTAGCATTTAGATCTCCATCATATATAGGCAAATCAAATTTAACATCTAGCTTATTCAAAGATTCTTTCTTATTATGCACAGGGCTATTAGGAGGTGTGAGAAAGCTTTCCTCTTTCCCTTTTCCTTTGGAGTGGTCATGGAAGTGAGACTCATCTTCTTCTTTATCTTGTTTAGAACCTGATGAATCTTCAACCTTATGCTTTCTAAAGTCCCTATACATTTCTTCTACCATAGACTTTATAGCTAGGAAACTTTCTATGAATTGAGGGTCTGGCCCCACAGAACCTTCCTCTGACATTGTCTTCCGAAGGTAGACTCTCCCAATTTCAGGATTAGTTTCCACCAACTCTCCTTCTCCTAATTTGAGCTTTGATCTAGTGAGCATTCAACAGCTAAACCAACACAGGCTTGTCTAACCTTACAACCTAGAGCTTTGATACCACTTGATCTGATAATCACCCTATGAGTGACCTCAGTTAAAGATTTATTGATTAAAGGTACTACAGACTCATGTGCTAGTGTGTGTCTATGTTATTTAAGCAACGGATCGATCAGATTGCCAATACACAGACATTTGAAATGGAAAGACAACAGAGAAATACAATAAGCAAACAAAAGAACACAGGAAATTAATAAGGAGTTCACCCTATTGTCCAAGGCTACATCTCCGGTCCAGCTTTAAGTGGTGGCCTTATTTTATTGTGTCTTAAGTAGAGAATTACAATGCAGGAGCTCAATGTGAGTCACTTGAAGCAGATTTTCTTGGCAGGGTGGTTCTTGGATTCCCCAAGCCACTGGAGTGCACAGACTCTATTTGCCTACCAGCTCTGTGACCTTCTAGTCTATAATGGAGAGAGCCCAATGTGGTGCTCAGTCCGGACAGATCCTCTCTGGGATGGCTTGAATCTTTCAAGCTCTCTGGTGCTCGATGTTGCCTTTGGTCAGCTCGGCCCTCTGTCTTCTTTTGCTTTTGCTTCACTGTCTTCTTCTCTCTGTGTCTCGTCCTCCTCTCGAGGTTCTGGTCTCTCTGTCCCTCGTCCTCCTCTAGGGATTCTATCTAAATCCCCTGTATTCTGTCTCTGTTCATGGCTTTGAAGCCACTCGTTCCCATGTCTATTCGGTTCCTCTTCCGCCTCCATCGAATCACCTTCTACAGCTGTGTTTGGAGTTCCCTGGCTTGGCGTCATCATCAGCTCATAGGGAGTGGCCACATGTCCTCCTGTAACTCGCACCTGCCTGCTTCATCGGTTCATTTCTTCAGTTACATCGTGGAACGAGTCTTCCTCCACCATGTCGGTCAAATGGAACTCAAATCCTTCTAAAACGCGGCTTAATCGTTCGTCAATTTCGCTTCCCCCATCGGGCGTGATCTCAGCCGTCCGATCTGTTGCCTCCAGATCCGACGCCATACGCACGTTTCACGCGATTGACTTGCTCGACCTGTAGCGCGCGATCAACGACGGTTTTCTATCTCCTCTGCTTGCCATGTGTCGATCGTTGAGTGGGATCACTCCGCTTTCATCCAAAACCGCTTACCGTTTGAGGGCACCCCTATCAATATCGCTGGTTTCCAGAGCGCGGGTCTCGCCTTTGTCCTTTAGCTCTTTTTCGCCTTTTTCCCGTGGTTCTCTGGCTCCCCACACGTCCGAGTGCTCGGGGCTTCTCCATTTCAGCCCTTTTCGCCCAGCGATGCGCGATCAAAAATCACCTCTATTTCCCGATCCGGGCCTCCCAGGGGCTAATTCGGCCTCCTGCGCAGTCTCCATGGGCCTTGGTTAGCACGCTTTGACCGAGGTCCTCATCGTTCCACACTGGTTGCCATTGCCATTGGTTCAGGGGTTTTTTTGATCGCTGTTTTGGAATTATTTGTTGTTTGTCCAACCTAATACAGTCATGGTCTTTCTGACAATTCTTTATGGATCCAATTCGGATCACAGTGCTACCAAAACACATAATTTAGGTGAACCATTCCTCAATGAAATACTTGCCTACAGCAAGCAGGTCTGCTGCAGCTTCTTGGGAAAACCTAGGGGCTTTCTTATTGAAAATCATTTGGTGTAAGGGCAACATGATAGAATAAAATATCTTATAGAAGTGAGGTATGTAATGCAATTCCCATATTTGTTTATGACTGAGATGGATTGGGTAAGGATATTGTATGGTCCATTTCCAACCCATGGTTGGAAATGTCGTGCAAAAACAAATAACATCCATAATATAAGCACAGAAATAGAAGGGAGGGAGGTTATCTGAAGAGGAGGATTTCTTTTGTCGATATTCAGTAATGGAGGTGGCTAAGTTGTCAGATAGGATAGAAGGCCAATTCATGATATAGGAATTAACACAAGCATCGATCAAGGGAATCCATTCTATTGAAAACTTAGTGTTATTTGGCAGTCCATACAGTCTACATAACATTGCTGCTGCATAATTGTAGGGGTTTGCCAAAGAGGCTATTGCATACATACCCGATTCATCGTACTTGAATTTGTTGTCTAACATTCTCCAAGTCTGAATTAACTTGAAGGAGTTTGGTTTATTCTTTGCGAAGTGAGGCACAAATGTGCTGTCATAGATTTCCTGCGGGTCAAGATACATTGCCTTCAAGTCTTCTGCCTTGAACGATCCTATGAGCTCCATCCTTGAATTCTTGAATTGCCTATCTTCAATGATAAGGTTTTCGACCACCCATCTGATCATGTCTGTGTAGGGGAGGATTTTGGCTCTTGCTCCTATCCTATGAAGGAAAGAACAGGAGGCATCCCTGCATTGAGGTCTTGAAGGCTTTGTTGACCCAGTTGTTGCTCTCGTAACAGTGATTTTAGGATGCTCATCCTCCATTCTATTGTAAATTACTTCCCAAGTTGTTGTGCCTCCAGCTGCATCATAGACTGTATCAGCAAAGATAGGAGCCATCTTTGTATCCTCTGTTTCAACAACAGTCTTCTTAGTTTGCTTCTGCATCACCTTTCTTAAGGACATGTCTTTTGTCGCTTGCCTGAAATAGACAAGATATATCAGTGCAGACAATATCAAGTAATTAAGACTGAAATCCTCTGTGAAATGACTTTGGATTGTGAGAAAGGTTTTTTATGAGATATTCGAATATAACTACCCATAACCTAGAAAATGATTATCCTCCCTCAGGCCGCTAAACATTTAATAACCTGTCAACTCGTTTGTTCTTATTATTTAAAACATAATATTTTCACATGCTTTACCTCCTTAATCGCATATCGTGGTCTTTAAAGGGGTAGCGTATAACGCTTATCAGATATATCGAGCGAAATGCGATTGTGAAGATTACAATATCGCATTTCGCAAAATCGTTAACGTTTGTCCTAAGGCATGTTCAAGTTTTTTGCGAATTGCGAAATGCGATTGCGTAATGACAAGATGAGATTATTGTAGTGGGAGATCTTTTTGCATATTGCAATTTCGTAAAGGTTTTATAAAATAGTGACGTGGAAAAGCGCAATGTGCGATTTACAATATAGGTTTCCTCCTTAGCTCATTTTGCAAGGTTTTTCTTTAGAGTTAGGCATTATTATTAGGCTTAAAATTTTTAAAAAGGGTCCCCATTTATAACTCAAATGCTAGCTATTGTTAGTTAAAAATGGGGGGGTTATTTCATAGTACAACAATTGGTGATTCACTTGGGAGAACCAGTTATCTCTGAGTAATTTTCTAAAATTTCTAAAAACTTTCAAAGTAATTGGAGTTATAAGAATAATGATTTCATGAGTTATAAGGTAAACAACATTTCTCTTGAACCACCATTACTTGCTCAGGCCCATCTGCTTAATTACTTCACCCTTGTAATGATAGAAATATAAATGTTAGCATCAGTCAATAATAAGGTTTAAAATAATATAGTAGGTGCCTCCTGCAGATTAGTTTTTTGGTTTTTTTACTCATTTATCACAGATAGAGCCTCTGTTGCCAGCAGACGTTCATAGCCTCGACAGGGTTACCTTTTAACCAAAAATGATCCATTATCCCATCTGTATGAATTTTCAGATTTCAAAATGATATTCGTTTGAATTGAATCTCTCTTGGACTTTGTCCCTTTTTGTTTTTACCTTTTGAGTGTAATCTTTTTCCTTAAAAGACATTGTCTAGGCGTGGTAACCTATTGATGACAATGCCATTCACCGGTTGTAAATAAACTGAACAAGCTGGCTCTTGATGAGACCCCTTGTCTTTTGATCAAGAAGATCATTAGCTATTACCCTGTTTTGATATGCAGTATTGGTAATATCAATTTTAATTACTTCCCTATGAACATGGTAAACAAGCTCGTAATGAGACTCTTTATCTTTTAAGTTTTTTATGTTTTAGAATTACACTCTAAAAAAGGAAATTTTTAACAGATGGGGTGGTCCATTGGCCTTTTTAAGGGTTTTGGGTGATAATGATGGAGTTTTTAAGATACCAATCTGCAAGAAGTCCTTGCTAGGCTAAAGATTCTTTTCTTGACTGATAACAAAACCTTCATATCCTATAAAGATACGAGTTTTTTCGTAAAATAAATGTTTTTAAGCAAGATCAAGTTTTTTTTCAAAGAGATGAAGTTTATTTTAGTACTCAAATGTCCTAATTGTTCCTTTTAACTCCTATTTTCTTATAAAAACGAAAAATCATAAATGTTATCAAAGGCTTATTTTGAAAAGACAAAAGTAAATACTAGTTAACCATTTTTTTCCTAAAAAGCAATATATTACAAAATTGGAAGAGGGTATCTCCTAAGAAAAGTACCTTTTCAATATTTGCCCATTAACGGGCAAAGAATCTTTCCTACCGGACAAGTCTTGTAAAAGAAACGTTGATTGTCCGATTTTTTCAATAATTTGAAAAGGGCCAAGCCATAGTCTTTGGAATTTGGTATGTCTACCTTTTTACTCATGTCCTTTGTCCCATTTCAGAACTAAGTCACCTACTTTAAGGGATTTTTGACTGGTAGAAGTTGTATCAAAAGAAGCTTTGACTAATTGTTGATGATGGAAGTGGGTTGCTTTAGCCTTTTCTCTTTCTTCTTCGAGTTTGAGAATTTGAAATTGTCTAGCCTGGAGAGAAGATGAAGGGCTTTCATTGATAAATTGTACTAGGGCAAGAGATGGGATTGGCACATTTGTGGGAAAAACAACTTCTTTTCCATAAACTAAAGCAAAATGTTAATGCTTTATGCCAATTCCTGTGATTTTTAACAATAGTTCTTTTGATAATTCTAATGAGGTTTTTGTTTGTTGATTCTGCTAATCCATTACCTTGAGGATAATAATTAGCTGAATATTTTAACTTGAAACCTCACTTAAGAGCAAATTGTACTATTGTATTTCCAGAAAAGTAAGATGCATTGCCAAACATTAAAGCCGAGGGTAAGCCAAACTGGGTAATTATGTACTGATCAATGAAATCAGTGATGTTTTATGTATTAGCTATCTTGTATGGGACAAATTCTACCCACTTAGTAAAGTAATCAATATTTAGATTCTCTTCCGGATCCATCGCATAAGGATTCTTTTCCATCGACGTTTCGAACCAGCAACGATGGTTCATCTTCAGGATGTGAGAAATTCTTGAAAGATTGGTCTTATTTTTTCTATATATAGAGATGCTTAGCCGACAGATATGATTAATTTAATAATAATAATAATTTATTTATTTAATCTATTTAATTAATTTCTCTTCATTATATTTGTTTTCAATTTTATTTATTTATTTTTTAATCTTAATATTAATTGTTATTTATTTTAATTAGTTTTAATTTTAGTTATTATGATTATTAATTTTAATTTTAATTATATAATTATTTTAGTTATTAATTTTTAATTGTTATAATTGTATAGATTTTATGGGCCTGGAGTATGCCCTAAAACTGCTTCTGCTTGGCTAAGAGCTCGTCTTCCTCGGACGTAAGGAAACAGGTTAACGGCCCAAGACCCAGAGGCATCTGGCAGGAGTGAAAGCCTGCTCCCTTACGGACCACCAGCGGGTTATTTCAGGTGGCGTGGTTTTCCTTGATAACAGTGATGTGTCAACTGACATTCGCGGATAGCAGCCAGAGATGGCTGTCCTCACTGTTGGTTTGACAAACTGAGTTTGATAGGTTTTTCCACCTTTTGAAAAAAAAAAAAAAAAAAAAATTGTATAGATTTCATAATTGTTTTATGCAAATTTTAATTATTTGTTTATTTTAATTGCTATTTTAATTAATTATAATTGTATTGATTGTATTTATTATGATTATTTATTTATTTTAATTATTATTCTCATTAATTATTAATTTTTAATTGTTAATTGTTATAATTATATTGGTTTTAGTTTCTTTATTAATTGTAATTTTTAGTTTTAATTATTAATATTAATTGAAATTTAATTTTAATTATTCTTTATTTTAATTATAATTATTCCTTATATTAATTTTAACTATTTCTTATTTTAATTATAATTATTTTTAATTATTAATTGTAATTAAATTTTAATTATTCCTTATTTTAATTATAATTATTTCTTATTTTAATTATAATTCTTTTAATTAATAATTTTAATATTAATTGTCATTTATTTTAATTGATTTTAATTTCAGTTATTATAACTATTTTAATTATTAATTATTATTTATTAATTAATAATTAATAAATAATAATTAATGAGAATAATAATTATTAATTATTAATTATTAATTATAAATTTTAATTATTAATTCTTTTAATTAATAATCTTAATATTAATTGTTATTTAATTGATTTTAATTTCAGTTATTATAACTATTTTAATTATTAATTATTATTATTATTATTTTTTTTTAATTAATAATCTTAATATTAATTATTATTTATTTTAATTGATTTTAATTTTAGTTATTATAACTATTTTAATTATTAATTATTAATTATTAACTATTAATTATTAATTATTATAGGATTTTAATTAATTATAATTGTATTGATTGTATTTATTATGTTTATTTATTTATTTTAATTATTATTCTCATTAATTATTAATTTTTAATTGTTAATTGTTATAATTATATTGGTTCTATTTTATTTATTAATTGTAATTTTTAGTTTTAATTATTATTATTAATTGAAATTTAATTTTAATTATTCTTTATTTTAATTATAATCATTCCTTATATTAATTTTAACTATTTCTTATTTTAATTATAATTATTTTTAATTATTAATTGTAATTAATTTTAATTATTCCTTATTTTAATTGTAATTATTTCTTATTTTAATTATAATTCTTTTAATTAATAATCTTAATATTAATTGTTATTTATTTTAATTGATTTTAATTTCAGTTATTATAACTATTTTAATTATTAATTATTATAATTTTTTTTTATTTTATATATATATATATATATATATATATTTTAATGGTTTATAATTATATTGATTTCATAATTGTTTTATGCAAAATATTTTTAATTATTTGTTTATTTTAATTGCTATTTTAATTAATAGTAATTGTATTGATTATATTTATATTGATTATTTATTTATTTTAATTATTATTCTAATTAATTATTAAATTTTTATTTTTATTTTAATTGTTAATTGTTATAATTATATAGGCTATAGTTTATTTATTAATTGTAATTTTGGTTTTAATTATTATTATTATTCATTCTGATCTGGAGGATTCTGGTTAGGGGTAGATTTGGATGATAGGATTGGAACCCAGTTTTTGCTTATGGTCCATCCATCGTCTCTGTTAAGGTTATTGGGTGTTTGCTAATTTCTATGGCTTCCATGAATTTCCTTATGAAGTAGTGATCGCTCCTGGCTAAGATTCGGGTGTCCTCTATACATATTTGGTGCTTAGTTTTATTAGAATGTTCAGCTAGGGTTGAGGATTTGGATCGGTTGTGTTTAATGTCTGCTGAGTGTTCCTGGATCCTTGTGTTAAATGATTTTCCTGTCTCGCCTACATAGGGTTTGCCGCATGAGCAGGGAATTAAGTAGACACCTTTATGGCATTTAGGGTCAATTTTGTCTTTTACAGGATTAAGGCAATTGCGGATTGTGTTTAAGGGTTTGAAAGTGGTTAGAATTCCATTGTTTTTCAAAATGCGGGAGATTTTGTCTGTAGACCCCTGTATATAAGGGAGGTTGACTTTACCTTTTATATTGTCAAAGTTTTTATTTTTGTTAGGTCGTGTTTTTGCTTTATTTATGGCTGTGATAGCTTGATGTTTATTGTATCCATTTCTTAGGAAAACTTTAATAAGGTGTTCTATTTCTTTTTCTAGGTGTTCTTTATCAGAGATTCTAAGTGCTCTGGTTGCTAAGGTGTTGAGGACTCCTAGTTTGTAAGTCGGGTGATGATGTGAGGAGGCATGTAAATATTGTTCGGTGTGAGTCTTTTTCCTATATACCTGGTGAGATATAGAGCCATCCTCATTCCTGGTGATGAGGATATCCAAGAAAGGGAGGCTTTTGTTGACCTCCACTTCCATAGTGAATTTTATGGAAGGGGATAAACTATTTAGGTGTTGCTTGAAGGTTTCTAGGGTTTCTCTCCCATGAGGCCATATGATGAATGTGTCATCCACATATCTTTTCCATAATTTAGGTTTTAGGGGTGCTGTTTTAAGGGCTTTGTCTTCAAAGTCCTCCATAAATAAATTGGCAATAATGGGGACAGGGGTGACCCCATGGCGACTCCACAGGTTTGTTCATAAATATCTTCCATAAAGCTGAAAAAGGTTGATCTCAGGCAGATTTCTATGAGCTTGGATGTGTCAGGGTCTGTCAGTTTACAGATAACCTCCATGGCATCATTAATGGGGATATTGGTATATAGCGAGGTGACATCAAAACTAACTAAAATGTCATCTTTATCAAGTTCGATGTTCTTGATTTCTTCAATGAAATGGGTTGAGTCTTTGACAAAAGAGTCTGTGTTTCCCACTAGAGGTTTTAGTTTTTTGGCTAGGTGTTTTGCTAGATGGTATGTAGGTCCATTAATTGTGTTAACTATAGGTCTCAGAGGGATGTTTTCCTTGTGAATCTTTGGAGCTCCATAGATTCTCGGTGTGTATGGATTGCTCACTATGAGATTCTTGTTGTCTTGTATCTTACTACTTTTGATTAGGTAGCATACTTTTTTTGAGATATTGTTTAAAGGGTTTTTGTTAAGTTTTCTGTAACAGCCACTGTTGTTTAGATGATCTAGCATTTTTGTTTTGTAGTCACTTTTGTTCATGATAACCGTGGCTCCTCCTTTGTCTGCTTTCAACACTACAATATCAAGGTTAGAGTTCAAGGTTTTGAGAGCTAGATACTCTTATTTGCTGACATTGCTTTTGGGGGGTTTTGATTTTCTAAGGGTGAGTGAACAGTCTTGTCTGATTTGTTCCTTTATGTTGTCAGGAAGGTTTTTGATGCCATATTCAATATTGCACAGAATGTCTTCAACAGGAATTTTTCTTGGTGTGATGGAGAAATTTAATCCTTTTCTTAATAAATTTAAGGTATGTTCATCTAGTTCTATGTTTGATAAATTTATGACCAAATTGTCCATTTTATTATTGGGTTTATTGTTGTTATTGTTATTAGTGTGTGATATATGTTTTCCATTATTGTATTGTTCACATTTATGACTTTCTGCAGGTTGGGACAGCGTGGGCGGCGTGGGTGAGCCTGGAAGCTTGGGTTGGGTTATTTGCTGTGGAAAGGTGGTATTGTATAAACCTGGGTGCTGCTGACTATTGTGAAGGACATCGTATTCAAGACTTTCAGCGTTAGACTGTGTGAGGGAATGCATAGAAGCAGAATCGTATTGTGCAAGGGCTGTAATATAATGCGTAGGGGACTGATTATTAGACGCGGGCAGGGCTTTATGAAGGGTTGTTTTCTGCGGAAAACTTGCGTGCTGTTGACTATCGTGTAGGACAGCGTGATGATCTGCGGGAGACTGCGTGACATGATGATAATGCTGCGAGGGATACAGAACAAGTGACTGTATAATGCGTGGGGGTGTGTGATACTACGTGGAGTGTATTGGAGCCTGCAGATTAAACGAGGGTAGGGCTTTATGTTGCGGGCTTTGAGTGATAAGCGCTTGAGTGGATTGTGAATGGTCTACAATGACTTCTGATAGCGGTGACAGTTTATGAGGCTGCGATGAGGTTGGGTTGAGAGTGTTGCCGGGTGTGTTCTGAACAGAGGTAGAAGGTAAATTGTTGTGTGTTGGGTTTGCTGTTGGTTCTAGGTTTCCAGTGTTATCATTGTTATTGACCAAAAGATTATGATTGATAAGGGATTTTAAAGAGGAAATTTGTGAGGCATTGATTTTAGAGTGAGAGCTGAAGTCTGCAACATTGTAGAGAGCTGCTTTTTTGTTCAAGAGTTTAGAGAATTTTTGAGTTTGTTTTGTGATTGTGAGTTGCTCTAGTCTACTAGCTTTTAATGCAGAAGCCGAGTCAATTAGCACCCATAATTCTTTTTTGATTGAATTAGCTAAATTTTTATGAAGATTATAAGTATTCTGGGATAAAGTGTTGAGTTCATACCTGGTTTTCCTAATTTCACTTCGAATCAGAGCAATGCTGGCTTTGATGAATATTTGATTATTGCGCTGGCTTCTCAGAGAATGATTGATTTTGGCAAAGGTAGGAATGATTGATGAATCTCTGCATCTCTTCAGAAATGTAAGGTCAGTCTTCTTTTTCATTAAGAGCCATCTGTTTCGTTCAAATCTGCGAACTTCTTTCATAATCTCCCTTCCGTATTGGGTAATTATCTTGTCTTTGAGGTTTCTGCGAGTTACATCATTGTTTAGATTCTCTTCCGGATCCATCGCATAAGGATTCTTTTCCATCGACGTTTCGAACCAGCAACGATGGTTCATCTTCAGGATGTGAGAAAATATTGAAAGACTGGTCTTATTTTTTCTATATATATAGAGATGCTTAGCCGACAGATATGATTAATTTAATAATAATAATAATTTATTTATTTAATCTATTTAATTAATTTCTCTTCATTATATTTGTTTTCAATTTTTTTTTTTAATCTTAATATTAATTGTTATTTATTTTAATTAGTTTTAATTTTAGTTATTATGATTATTAATTTTAAT
Organism: Pinus tabuliformis; assembly: GCA_031772625.1. Taxonomy (NCBI): domain Eukaryota; kingdom Viridiplantae; phylum Streptophyta; class Pinopsida; order Pinales; family Pinaceae; genus Pinus; species Pinus tabuliformis. The sequence goes on along the minus strand of CM062819.1, from coordinate 1,322,523,025 downwards.
TTTGATTATATAATTATTTTAGTTATTAATTTTTAATTGTTATAATTGTATAGATTTCATAATTGTTTTATGCAAATTTTAATTATTTGTTTATTTTAATTGCTATTTTAATTAATTATAATTGTATTGATTGTATTTATTATGATTATTTATTTATTTTAATTATTATTCTCATTAATTATTAATTATTAATTTTTAATTGTTAATTATTATAATTATATTGGTTTTAGTTTCTTTATTAATTGTAATTTTTAGTTTTAATTATTAATATTAATTGAAATTTAATTTTAATTATTCTTTATTTTAATTATAATAATTCCTTATATTAATTTTAACTATTTCTTATTTTAATTATAATTATTTTTAATTATTAATTGTAATTAAATTTCAATTATTCCTTATTTTAATTATAATTATTTCTTATTTTAATTATAATTATTTCTTATTTTAATTATAATTCTTTTAATTAATAATTTTAATATTAATTGTCATTTATTTTAATTGATTTTAATTTAAGTTATTATAACTATTTTAATTATTAATTATTATTTATTAATTAATAATTAATAAATAATAATTAATGAGAATAATAATTATTAATTATTAATTCTTTTAATTAATAATCTTAACATTAATGGTTATTTAATTGATTTTAATTTCAGTTATTATAACTATTTTAATTATTAATTATTAATTATTAATTATTATTATTATTATTTTAATTAATAATCTTAATATTAATTGTTATTTATTTTAATTGATTTTAATTTTAGTTATTATAACTATTTTAATTATTAATTATTAATTATTAATTATTATAGGATTTTAATTAATTATAATTGTATTGATTGTATTTATTATGTTTATTTATTTATTTTAATTATTATTCTCATTAATTATTAATTTTTAATTTTTAATTGTTAATTATATTGGTTCTAGTTTATTTATTAATTGTAATTTTTAGTTTTAATTATTATTATTAATTGAAATTTAATTTTAATTATTCTTTATTTTAATTATAATTATTCCTTATATTAATTTTAACTATTTCTTATTTTAATTATAATTATTTTTAATTATTAATTGTAATTAATTTTAATTATTCCTTATTTTAATTGTAATTATTTCTTATTTTAATTATAATTCTTTTAATTAATAATCTTAATATTAATTGTTATTTATTTTAATTGATTTTAATTTCATTTATTATAACTATTTTAATTATTAATTATTATAATTTTTTTTTTTTTTTTTTTACATATATATATATATTTTTAATGGTTTATAATTATATTGATTTCATAATTGTTTTATGCAAAATATTTTTAATTATTTGTTTATTTTAATTGCTATTTTAATTAATAGTAATTGTATTGATTATATTTATATTGATTATTTATTTATTTTAATTATTATTCTAATTAATTATTAAATTTTTAATTTTTTTTTAATTGTTAATTGTTATAATTATATAGGCTATAGTTTATTTATTAATTGTAATTTTGGTTTTAATTATTATTATTATTCATTCTGATCTGGAGGATTCTGGTTAGGGGTAGATTTGGATGATAGGATTGGAACCCAGTTTTTGCTTATGGTCCATCCATCGTCTCTGTTAAGGTTATTGGGGTGTTTGCTAATTTCTATGGCTTCCCTGAATTTCCTTATGAAGTAGTGATCGCTCCTGGCTAAGATTCGGGTGTCCTCTATACATATTTGGTGCTTAGTTTTATTAGAATGTTCAGCTAGGGCTGAGGATTTGGATCGGTTGTGTTTAATGTCTGCTGAGTGTTCTTGGATCCTTGTGTTAAATGATCTTCCTGTCTCGCCTACATAGGGTTTGCCGCATGAGCAGGGAATTAAGTAGACACCTTTATGGCATTTAGGGTCAATTTTGTCTTTTACAGGATTAAGGCAATTGCGGATTGTGTTTAAGGGTTTGAAAGTGGTTAGAATTCCATTGTTTTTCAAAATGCGGGAGATTTTGTCTGTAGACCCCTGTATATAAGGGAGGTTGACTTTACCTTTTATATTGTCAAAGTTTTTATTTTTGTTAGGTCGTGTTTTTGCTTTATTTATGGCTGTGATAGCTTGATGTTTATTGTATCCATTTCTTAGGAAAACTTTAATAAGGTGTTCTATTTCTTTTTCTAGGTGTTCTTTATCAGAGATTCTAAGTGCTCTGGTTGCTAAGGTGTTGAGGACTCCTAGTTTGTGGGTCGGGTGATGATGTGAGGAGGCATGTAAATATTGTTCGGTGTGAGTCTTTTTCCTATATACCTGGTGAGATATAGAGCCATCCTCATTCCTGGTGATGAGGATATCCAAGAAAGGGAGGCTTTTGTTGACCTCCACTTCCATAGTGAATTTTATGGAAGGGGATAAACTATTTAGGTGTTGCTTGAAGGTTTCTAGGGTTTCTCTCCCATGAGGCCATATGATGAATGTGTCATCCACATATCTTTTCCATAATTTAGGTTTTAGGGGTGCTGTTTTAAGGGCTTTGTCTTCGAAGTCCTCCATAAATAAATTGGCAATAATGGGGGACAGGGGTGACCCCATGGCGACTCCACAGGTTTGTTCATAAATATCTTCCATAAAGATGAAAAAGGTTGATCTCAGGCAGATTTCTATGAGCTTGGATGTGTCAGGGTCTGTCAGTTTACAGATAACCTCCATGGCATCATTAATGGGGATATTGGTATATAGCGAGGTGACATCAAAACTAACTAAAATGTCATCTTTATCAAGTTCGATGTTCTTGATTTCTTCAATGAAATGGGTTGAGTCTTTGACAAAAGAGTCTGTGTTTCCCACTAGAGGTTTTAGTTTTTTGGCTAGGTGTTTTGCTAGATGGTATGTAGGTCCATTAATTGTGTTAACTATAGGTCTCAGAGGGATGTTTTCCTTGTGAATCTTTGGAGCTCCATAGATTCTCGGTGTGTATGGATTGCTCACTATGAGATTCTTGTTGTCTTGTATCTTACTACTTTTGATTAGGTAGCATACTTTTTTTGAGATATTGTTTAAAGGGTTTTTGTTAAGTTTTCTGTAACAGCCACTGTTGTTTAGATGATCTAGCATTTTTGTTTTGTAGTCACTTGTGTTCATGATAACGGTGGCTCCTCCTTTGTCTGCTTTCAACACTACAATATCAGGGTTAGAGTTCAAGGTTTTGAGAGCTAGATACTCTTGTTTGTTGACATTGCTTTTGGGGGGTTTTGCTTTTCTAAGAGTGAGTGAACAGTCTTGTCTGATTTGTTCCTTTATGTTGTCAGGAAGGTTTTTGATGCCATATTCAATATTGCACAGAATGTCTTCAACATGAATTTTTCTTGGTGTGATGGAGAAATTTAATCCTTTTCTTAATAAATTTAAGGTATGTTCATCTAGTTCTATGTTTGATAAATTTATGACCAAATTGTCCATTTTATTATTGGGTTTATTGCTGTTATTGTTATTAGTGTGTGATATATGTTTTCCATTATTGTATTGTTCACATTTATGACTTTCTGCAGGTTGGGACAGCGTGGGCGGCGTGGGTGAGCCTGGAAGCTTGGGTTGGGTTATTTGCTGTGGAAAGGTGGTATTGTATAAACCTGGGTGCTGCTGACTATTGTGAAGGACATCGTATTCAAGACTTTCAGCGTTAGACTGTGTGAGGGAATGCATAGAAGCAGAATCGTATTGCGCAAGGGCTGTAATATAATGCGTAGGGGACTGATTATTAGACGCGGGCAGGGCTTTATGAAGGGTTGTTTTCTGCGGAAAACTTGCGTGTTGTTGACTATCGTGTAGGACAGCGTGATGATCTGCGAGAGACTGCGTGACATGATGATAATGCTGCGAGGGAGACAGCACAAGTGACTGTATAATGCGTGGGGGTGTGTGATACTGCGTGGAGTGTATTGGAGCCTGCAGATTAAACGAGGGTAGGGCTTTATGTTGCGGGCTTTGAGTGATAAGAGCTTGAGTGGATTGTGAATGGTCTACAATGACTTCTGATAGCGTTGACAGTTTATGAGGCTGCGATGAGGTTGGGTTGAGAGTGTTGCCGGGTGTGTTCTGAACAGAGGTAGAAGGTAAATTGTTGTGTGTTGGGTTTGCTGTTGGTTCTAGGTTTCCAGTGTTATCATTGTTATTGACCAAAAGATTATGATTGATAAGGGATTTTAAAGAGGAAATTTGTGAGGCATTGATTTTAGAGTGAGAGCTGAAGTCTGCAACATTGTAGAGAGCTGCTTTTTTGTTCAAGAGTTTAGAGAATTTTTGAGTTTGTTTTGTGATTGTGAGTTGCTCTAGTCTACTAGCTTTTAATGCAGAAGCCGAGTCAATTAGCACCCATAATTCTTTTTTGATTGAATTAGCTAAATTTTTATTTAAGATTATAAGTATTCTGGGATAAAGTGTTGAGTTCATACCTGGTTTTCCTAATTTCACTTCGAATCAGAGCAATGCTGGCTTTGATGAATATTTGATTATTGCGCTGGCTTCTCAGAGAATGATTGATTTTGGCAAAGGTAGGAATGATTGACGAATCTCTGCATCTCTTCAGAAATGTAAGGTCAGTCTTCTTTTTCATTAAGAGCCATTTGTTTCGTTCAAATCTGTGAACTTCTTTCATAATCTCCCTTTCGTATTGGGTAATTATCTTGTCTTTGAGGTTTCTGCGAGTTACATCATTGTTTAGATTCTCTTCCGGATCCATCGCATAAGGATTCTTTTCCATCGACGTTTCGAACCAGCAATGATGGTTCATCTTCAGGATGTGAGAAATTATTGAAAGACTGGTCTTATTTTTTCTATATATATAGAGATGCTTAGCCGACAGATATGATTAATTTAATAATAATAATTATTTATTTATTTAATCTATTTAATTAATTTCTCTTCATTATATTTGTTTTCAATTTTTATTTTTTTTAATCTTAATATTAATTGTTATTTATTTTAATTAGTTTTAATTTTAGTTATTATGATTATTAATGTTAATTTTGATTATACAATTATTTTAGTTATTAATTTTTAATTGTATAGATTTCATAATTGTTTTATGCAAATTTTAATTATTTGTTTATTTTAATTGCTATTTTAATTAATTATAATTGTATTGATTGTATTTATTATGATTATTTATTTATTTTAGTTATTATTCTCATTAATTATTAATTTTTAATTTTTAATGGTTAATTGTTATAATTATATTGGTTTTAGTTTCTTTATTAATTGTAATTTTTAGTTTTAATTATTAATATTAATTGAAATTTAATTTTAATTATTCTTTATTTTAATTATAATTATTCCTTATATTAATTTTAACTATTTCTTATTTTAATTATAATTATTTTTAATTATTAATTGTAATTAAATTTTAATCATTCCTTATTTTAATTATAATTATTTCTTATTTTAATTATAATTCTTTTAATTAATAATTTTAATATTAATTGTCATTTATTTTAATTGATTTTAATTTCAGTTATTATAACTATTTTAATTATTAATTATTAATTATTATTATTATTATTATTTTTAATTAATAATCTTAATATTAATTGTTATTTATTTTAATTGATTTTAATTTTAGTTATTATAAATATTTTAATTATTAACTATTAATTATTAATTATTATAGGATCTTAATTAATTATAATTGTATTGATTGTATTTATTATGTTTATTTATTTATTTTAATTATTATTCTCATTAATTATTAATTTTTATTTTTTAATTGTTAATTGTTATAATTATATTGGTTCTAGTTTATTTATTAATTGTAATTTTTAGTTTTAATTATTATTATCAATTGAAATTTAATTTTAATTATTCTTTATTTTAATTATAATTATTTCTTATATTAATTTTAACTATTTCTTATTTTAATTATAATTATTTTTAATTATTAATTGTAATTAATTTTAATTATTCCTTATTTTAATTGTAATTATTTCTTATTTTAATTATAATTCTTTTAATTAATAATCTTAATATTAATTGTTATTTATTTTAATTGATTTTAATTTCAGTTATTATAACTATTTTAATTATTAATTATTATAATTTTTTTTTATTTTTTTTACATATATATATTTTAATGGTTTATAATTATATTGATTTCATAATTGTTTTATGCAAAATATTTTTAATTATTTGTTTATTTTAATTGCTATTTTAATTAATAGTAATTGTATTGATTATATTTATATTGATTATTTATTTATTTTAATTATTATTCTAATTAATTATTAAATTTTTAATTGTTAATTGTTATAATTATATAGGCTATAGTTTATTTATTAATTGTAATTTTGGTTTTAATTATTATTATTATTCATTTTGATCTGGAGGATTCTGGTTAGGGGTAGATTTGGATGATAGGATTGGAACCCAGTTTTTGCTTATGGTCCGTCCATCGTCTTTGTTAAGGTTATTGGGGTGTTTGCTAATTTCTATGGCTTCCCTGAATTTCCTTATGAAGTAGTGATCGCTCCTGGCTAAGATTCGGGTGTCCTCTATACATATTTGGTGCTTAGTTTTATTAGAATGTTCAGCTAGGGCTGAGGATTTGGATCGGTTGTGTTTAATGTCTGCTGAGTGTTCCTGGATCCTTGCGTTAAATGATCTTCCTGTCTTGCCTACATAGGGTTTGCCGCATGAGCAGGGAATTAAGTAGACACCTTTATGGAATTTAGGGTCAATTTTGTCTTTTACAGGATTAAGGCAATTGCGGATTGTGTTTAAGGGTTTGAAAGTGGTTAGAATTCCATTGTTTTTCAAAATGCGGGAGATTTTGTCTGTAGACCCCTATATATAAGGGAGGTTGACTTTACCTTTTATATTGTCAAAGTTTTTATTTTTGTTAGGTCATGTTTTTGCTTTATTTATGGCTGTGATAGCTTGATGTTTATTGTATCCATTTGTTAGGAAAACTTTAATAAGGTGTTCTATTTCTTTTTCTAGGTGTTCTTTATCAGTGATTCTAAGTGCTTTGGTTGCTAAGGTGTTGAGGACTCCTAGTTTGTGGGTCGGGTGATGATGTGAGGAGGCATGTAAATATTGTACGGTGTGAGTCTTTTTCCTATATACCTGGTGAGATATAGAGCCATCCTCATTCCTGGTGATGAGGATATCCAAGAAAGGGAGGCTTTTGTTGACCTCCACTTCCATAGTGAATTTTATGGAAGGGGATAAACTATTTAGGTGTTGCTTGAAGGTTTCTAGGGTTTCTCTCCCATGAGGCCATATGATGAATGTGTCATCCACATATCTTTTCCATAATTTAGGTTTTAGGGGTGCTATTTTAAGGGCTGTCTTCAAAGTCCTCCATAAATAAATTGGCAATAATGGGGGACAGGGGTGACCCCATGGCGACTCCACAGGTTTGTTCATAAATATCTTCCATAAAGCTGAAAAAGGTTGATCTCAGGCAGATTTCTATGAGCTTGGATGTGTCAGGGACTGTCAGTTTACAGATAACCTCCATGGCATCATTAATGGGGATATTGGTATATAGCGAGGTGACATCAAAACTAACTAAAATGTCATCTTTATCAAGTTCGATGTTCTTGATTTCTTCAATGAAATGGGTTGAGTCTTTGACAAAAGAGTCTGTGTTTCCCACTAGAGGTTTTAGTTTTTTGGCTAGGTGTTTTGCTAGATGGTATGTAGGTCCATTAATTGTGTTAACTATAGGTCTCAGAGGGATGTTTTCCTTGTGAATCTTTGGAGCTCCATAGATTCTCGGTGTGTATGGATTGCTCACTATGAGATTCTTGTTGTCTTGTATCTTACTACTTTTGATTAGGTAGCATACTTTTTTTGAGATATTGTTTAAAGGGTTTTTGTTAAGTTTTCTATAACAGCCACTGTTGTTTAGATGATCTAGCATTTTTGTTTTGTAGTCACTTTTGTTCATGATAACCGTGGCTCCTCCTTTGTCTGCTTTCAACACTACAATATCAGGGTTAGAGTTCAAGGTTTTGAGAGCTAGATACTCTTGTTTGCTGACATTGCTTTTGGGGGGTTTTGCTTTTCTAAGGGTGAGTGAACAGTCTTGTTTGATTTGTTCCTTTATGTTGTCAGGAAGGTTTTTGATGCCATATTCAATATTGCACAGAATGTCTTCAACAGGAATTTTTCTTGGTGTGATGGAGAAATTTAATCCTTTTCTTAATAAATTTAAGGTATGTTCATCTAGTTCTATGTTTGATAAATTTATGACCAAATTGTCCATTTTATTATTGGGTTTATTGCTGTTATTGTTATTAGTGTGTGATATATGTTTTCCATTATTGTATTGTTCACATTTATGACTTTCTGCAGGTTGGGACAGCGTGGGCGGCGTGGGTGAGCCTAGAAGCTTGGGTTGGGTTATTTGCTGTGGAAAGGTGGTATTGTATAAACCTGGGTGCTGCTGACTATTGTGAAGGACAGCGTATTCAAGACTTTCTGCGTTAGACTGTGTGAGGGAATGCATAGAAGCAGAATCGTATTGCGCATGGGCTGTAATATAATGCGTAGGGGACTGATTATTAGACGTGGGCAGGGCTTTATGAAGGGTTGTTTGCTGCGGAAAACTTGCGTGCTGTTGACTATCGTGTAGGACAGCGTGATGATCTGCGGGAGACTGCGTGACATACAGTGCAAGTGACTGTATAATGCGTGGGGGTGTGTGATACTGCGTGGAGTGTATTGGAGCCTGCAGATTAAACGAGGGTAGGGCTTTATGTTGCGGGCTTTGAGTGATAAGCGTTTGAGTGGATTGTGAATGGTCTACAATGACTTCTGATAGCGCTGACAGTTTATGAGGCTGCGATGAGGTTGGGTTGAGAGTGTTGCCGGGTGTGTTCTGAACAGAGGTAGAAGGTAAATTGTTGTGTGTTGGGTTTGCTGTTGGTTCTAGGTTTCCAGTGTTATCATTGTTATTGACCAAAAGATTATGATTGATAAGGGATTTTAAAGAGGAAATTTGTGAGGCATTGATTTTAAAGTGAGAGCTGAAGTCTGCAACATTGTAGAGAGCTGCTTTTTTGTTCAAGAGTTTAGAGAATTTTTGAGTTTGTTTTGTGATTGTGAGTTGCTCTAGTCTACTAGCTTTTAATGTAGAAGCCGAGTCAATTAGCACCCATAATTTTTTTTTGATTGAATTAGCTAAATTTTTATGAAGATTATAAGTATTCTGGGATAAAGTGTTGAGTTCATTCCTGGTTTTCCTAATTTCACTTTGAATCAGAGCAATGCTGGCTTTGATGAATATTTGATTATTGCGCTGGCTTCTCAGAGAATGATTGATTTTGGCAAAGGTAGGAATGATTGATGAATCTCTGCATCTCTTCAGAAATGTAAGGTCAGTCTTCTTTTTCATTAAGAGTTATCTGTTTCGTTCAAATCTGCGAACTTCTTTCATAATCTCCCTTCCATATTGGGTAATTATCTTGTCTTTGAGGTTTCTACGAGTTACATCATTGTTTAGATTCTCTTCCGGATCCATCGCATAAGGATTCTTTTCCATCGACGTTTCGAACCAGCAACGATGGTTCATCTTCAGGATGTGAGAAATTCTTGAAAGACTAGTCTTATTTTTTCTATATATATAGAGATGCTTAGCCGACAGATATGATTAATTTAATAATAATAATTATTTATTTATTTAATCTATTTAATTAATTTCTCTTCATTATATTTGTTTTCAATTTTTTTTTATTTTTTATTTTTTAATCTTAATATTAATTGTTATTTATTTTAATTAGTTTTAATTTTAGTTATTATGATTATTAATTTTAATTTTGATTATATAATTATTTTAGTTATTAATTTTTAATTGTTATAATTGTATAGATTTCATAATTGTTTTATGCAAATTTTAATTATTTGTTTATTTTAATTGCTATTTTAATTAATTATAATTGTATTGATTGTATTTATTATGATTATTTATTTATTTTAATTATTATTCTCATTAATTATTAATTTTTAATTGTTAATTTTTATAATTATATTGGTTTTAGTTTCTTTATTAATTGTAATTTTTAGTTTTAATTATTTTTTTTAAGCTGTGGTTCACGGTCACTGAGTGGCCGCTACATCCACGATAGAGAAGCGGGGCAGTTCCAACCGAAGGGATCTGCCCGTCGGCCATAACAGGCCTAACCCTGAGGGCGTCGAGGAGATTTGACCCAGTGACCTCCCAACTGGGAAAGTGCTTAGCAACGAGAACTCGACCATTTGAGCTATCCCTTGGGGCTTTTTTTAGTTTTAATTATTAATATTAATTGAAATTTAATTTTAATTATTCTTTATTTTAATTATAATTATTCCTTATATTAATTTTAACTATTTCTTATTTTAATTATAATTATTTTTAATTATAATTATTTTTAATTATTAATTGTACTTAAATTTTAATTATTCCTTATTTTAATTATAATTATTTCTTATTTTAATTATAATTCTTTTAATTAATAATTTTAATATTAATTGTCATTTATTTTAATTGATTTTAATTTCAGTTTTTTTTTTTTTTTTTTTCCGAAGGTGGCAAAACCTATCAAACTCAGGTGTCAAACCAACAGTGAGGACAGCCATCTCTGGCTGCTATCCGCGAATGTCGGTGTGACTCATCACTGTTATCAAGGAAAACCACGCCACCTGTAATAACCCGCTGGTGGTCCGTAAGGGAGCAGGCTTTCACTCCTGCCAGATGCCTCTGGGTCTTGGGCCGTTAACCTGTTTCCTTACGTCCGAGGAAAACGAGCTCTTAGCCAAGCAGAAGCAGTTTTACGGCATACTCCAGGCCGAATTTTAATTTCAGTTATTATAACTATTTTAATTATTAATTATTATTTATTAATTATTAATTTTTTTTTTTTTTTTTTGATAAGTCATAGCACCCTGAATCGGTTGCGATGGCGCTGGTTAGGGTTTTGAAGCCAGAGCTCAAGCTGAAACCACGCTCGGGCCACGGGTAGGTAGAATGGGTTAGGAGTCAGTGAACAGCTGCCGACACAGGTTTTAAAGGCGCCTGGCAGGTGGAGGCGGAAGTTCTGGATCGGGCCAGGTTTTTGTCGGTTTGTTTATTACCATAATACAGACGATTACAGTTTGTTACCTGCCTTCTTTCCGTTCTTCCTACACAAGAAGCCGTAAAGTTTAAACCACTGTTGATTATCGGCTGTAGCAAATACATTGAAACGGTTTGTAATCATGGTTAGCCCCACCGACTTTGTAGACCTGGACCCAGCAGTGGAGGACATCCTCTCTATGTGGGGGAAGGATATCACCGTTCAGAATATGGAACACTACTTTGGGGCTTTTGAACGGTCTAGGTTGGAGGAATTAACCCAGGTGGAACCGCCATTGTTTCGGCAAAAAGACAAGGAAGCGGGCAGAACGGCTCACAATAGATTCACTCCGGCAGCTTCCAAACAGGTGGGAAGCGAAATAGTATACAGGGGGCCAGATGAGGAAGGGCTGCCATCAGATTCAAAGGGCAAAGCAACATTGATTCGAGACACGCCCTCTAAGGGTTTTGAAGACTTTACTAATTTAGGGCTTTCGGCTGGATATAGTAGGTCAAGGATCCGAGGGGGCCTTCCTTCGATTTCAAGGGTTTCTCTGCCAAGAGAATCCTTTTCCCTAAATGGATCTAATGTAAATGGTATCGGAGAACATCCAGTGGGGGAACGGACAGCCTCTGATGGACTGGTAATGGGCCCTCTGCCTCCAGGGAATATTGAAGCAGGAGCTGCGGGTCAATCCCCGCCATTGCCGGAGATAGGAACTATTGGGGGCATAGCGAAGACTATCCCAGAAAGAAATGATGACCGAAGGGGTCTCGGATCTTCGGTGCAAGAATTAAGAATCAAAGGTGCAAAAAGAAAACAGCAAAGACCCATTGGATCTCAGGAGATTGAGGGCAACCTGGTCCTGGGGATGGAGGTTTCAATAGAAGAAACTCTAGCGGTGGCAGATTGTACATTGGTCGGCAGAGTTAGAGGTAAGAAATTCTCCTCTGAATTTCTTCAAGAATGGGGTGAGACATGTTTTGTATCAGCCAGACCTATACAGTTTGAAGCTCAAATTTTAGGGAAGGGGTGGTTCAAGCTCTGTTTTGTTGATAAAGACGCAGCAGAATGGGTCTTCCATCGTAATTGGCACATAGGAAACATTCCTGTACTGTTAAAGAAATGGAATCCCATGTTTGATGCTTTCAAGGAGCGAACGACGGAGTTCCCTGTGTGGGTGCGAGCTCCGGGCTTACCATCTTTCTTGTGGACAGAAGAAGTTTTAAAATCCATTGGGAATAGGCTGGGGGTTTTTTTGGAGGCAAATTTGTCTTTTTTGAAGACGAAGGATAGAACGATGGCGCGTATTTTGACTCTCCTTAACCCGAGTAGAGGCCTGGCGCAAAAATTAAATCTTCAGTACAAAGAATTCGTGTTTGAACAGACTCTAGACTATGAATACTTACCGTTCAGATGCCATTTCTGCCACGAGTACGGGCACTTGGCAAAAAATTGCTCACAGCTGAGGAGAAGGCGACATTTTAGGAGGACTTCAGCTAACAGAGGAAATGATCATAATAATGTTCAGATATCCGTGGAGCATGAATTTACTGAGCCGCTAGGAACAGAGGATATGGAGACAGAGGAGACTGTCAAGGATCCTGTGGATGAAGCTGTACCAAGTCAAGAGGATGCTCAGGAAACCGACAATCATCCGGCGGTTGCTGTGGAGGAACATGATAAAGAAGAGGCAGCCGCGAAAGAGCTCGTAAAGGAGGATGTAGCAAGTCAAATTCCGTTAGAAGCCGAAGAAACGGGTATGCGCTCAGGGATCCCTACTCTAAAATCTCCTGAGCATGTTTCTTCTCCTTCGCATGTTTCATATCCTAATAACTATGTGCAAGAAACTAATACTGTTGAAAATATGAAACACATATCTAGTCCCCTGAATGCAGACATTAATGCTGATGTCCCTATCATATCTTTAAAATCTCCTGAGCATGGTTCTTCTTCTTCGAATGTCTCATATCCTAATAGTCATATTAATACTGTTGAAAATATGAAACATATTTCCAGTCCTCTGAATGTAGACATTACTGCTGATGCTATTCTGTCACTGGATATAAGTTGTGAAGACCAGTGGCCCCCTCTTTCACATCCAGCTTCTCGTTCCCATTGCCCTTATAACCTGAGATCTATGGGAGGGATTCACAGTGAGCAGGGGACTTTAGGTGGATTGGGATTAACCCCCTCTCAGAGTTGCCCCAAAAATAAGAGAGGTAGGAAATCGGATATATCCAAGGCAAAACTTAAAGCTAAACTGGATGTTGCAGATGGTAAACAATACTCTATTCCGGGGGTTCTTAGAGCAGCCCAACCCCCTGAGAGTGTTATAAAATGATCTTGACAACTTGGAATTGCAGAGGTTTGGCCAGCAAACCGAAAAAACTGGCATTGAAAGAGTGGATAATTAATTCAAATTTAGATGTTATTTTTCTGCAAGAAACCCTGGGGAGGGCTTGTGAGATAGAAGCCATGCTTCATTCCCTTCTGCCTGGGTGGATCTTTTCTGCCATAGACTCTTCTGGTCACTCGGGGGCATTGCTATTGGTTTCAAAGAAGGACGGGTAAAGGTTTTAAACCAATGGGGGATGAAACAAGTCATGGGCATGGAGGTTTTATCGCCAGATTTCTCTTTTCCTGTCTCCTTAGTAAATGTATATGGGCCATGTCAGAGCAGGGAATCTTTTTGGGAAGATTTGATGTCAAAATCTGTGATGAAATCCCCTTTGATGGTGGTGGGAGGTGATTTAAATTTTTCCATAGGTAGAGCAGAAACATGGGGACCATCAGCTAGAGAAGATCCTCTAACAGATTTTTTCTTTAACCTCATTCTGGATAATAATTTTACAGATCCTTCACCAATCAAACTAAAGCCTACTTGGAGGAACCGAAGGGCAGGTGAAGATCGGATAGCTAAAAGACTAGACCGCTTTTTGGTGGCTGAGTCTTTGTTTGCCAAAACCCCCATGCTCAGACAGTGGGTTGAGGAAAGAGGGAATTCGGATCATTTCCCTGTTTTTCTGGATCTTTCTTTCCCTCCTCCCAAGCCTCCTGCCCCTTTTAAGTTCAATCCAGCTTGGCTCCAGGATCTCTCTTTCTGCAAGCTGTTTAATGAAACATGGGTTCACCCTGCTCACAATTCAGATGAGGATAAATGTTTTTTGTTTATGGAGAACCTTAAAAGATTGAAGAAAGCCACAATTTCCTGGGCAAAGGAAAGAAAACTGAAACAAAATGAGGAGCTGGTTAAAATTAGGGAGGAGCTGAAACAGATGGAAAGTGTGGAGATAGATGGATACTCTTCACAGGCCTCAAAAGACAGAATTCTTCTTTTGGAGAAGCAGCAAAATAAAATCCTCTTGGATAAGGAAGAAGAATGGAGAATCAAGAGTAGGGCAATTTGGTTAAAATCTGGGGATGAGAACACCAGGTTTTTCCATAACTTTGCAAAAGGTAGGAAAGCTGCAAATACTATTTGGCGCCTTAAAGACAAAGAAGGGAGGGAATTCAGTTCCTTTCCAGAGCTTTCCGGGTTAGGGAAAAGACACTTCCAGAATATTTTTACAGACTCTGGGGAGGCTACTATTGCAGAAGTCTTTAGAACTGTGCAAAGCTTCCCTAGATTCATTGAGGAAGATGAAGCAGAAGATTTATCAATCCCGGTTTCAAAGGAGGAGGTTGAAGCTGCTATGAAGATCATGGGCAAGGATAAGAGTCCAGGCCCAGATGGCTGGACTATATAACTGTTTCTCCATTTTTATGACCAAATAGGATCCGAAATTACTGAAGTAGTTGAGGAGTCTAGACAGAAAGGAGAAGTTTATAGACCTTTCAACTCAACTTTTATAGCTCTTATTCCTAAAAAGGATGACCCGGAAAGTTTTGAAGACTTCAGACCAATATCATTGTGTAATTGCATCTACAAGATTATAGCAAAGGTAATTGCCCTCAGACTAGCCCCATTTCTGGCACAAAATATATCAATGGAGCAATTTGGTTTCCTGGAAGGAAGACAAATCCATGAAGCTATTGGGGTAGCTCAGGAGGTCATTCATAGTGTCAGATTGAAGAAAAAGAAGGGGGCTGTTCTAAAAATTGATCTATCTAAAGCATATGATCGGATCAGTTGGCTCTATCTGCGGATGTTGCTAACTCAAGTGGGATTCAGCTATCCCTTTATTAGCTGGATCATGGGTTGCATCACAAATGTTAGCTTTGCAGTTCTGGTTAATGGTGCAGCTTCTTCTTTTTTCAACAGCCAGAGAGGACTCAGACAAGGCTGCCCATTATCCCCTCTTCTGTTTCTTCTTGTGGCTGAAGGGCTAAGTAGACTGATCCACAAAGCCAGAAGAGAAGATAAGGTAAAGGGTATTGAGGTAGCAATTAATCTTTTCATCACACACCTTCTTTTTGTAGATGACATATTGATTTTCACCAATGGTTCCTCTAATGAACTAAAGGAGCTAAAATGCATCTGTGAACTTTTTCTTAAAGCAACTGGTATGCAGATAAATTCAAGAAAATCCCATGCTTGTGTGGCAGATTTAGAAAGAAGAGAAAGGGATAGAATGGCTAATCTATTCCCTTTCCCCATTCAGCCACTGGACTCTCCCTTCAAATACTTGGGCTTTTGGTTAAAGCCAGCAGGTTACAAAAAAGAGGATTGGAATTGGCTTATCGCTAAGATTGAATCCAGAATCTCACATTGGAGCTTCAGATGGCTTTCCAGAGCTGGTAGGCTGACCCTTATTAAATCAATTCTGATAGCCATTCCGGTTTATTGGGCTGCACTAACTTGGATCCCCAAAGGCGTAATGGAAAAAATCAGAAGAATTTGCTGCAGATTTTTATGGGCGGGATCAAAGGAGTCCTCTGTGCTACCCTGGGTAGCATGGGACAAAGTGGCCAGACCAAAAGAATGGGGAGGGTGGGGCATTAAAAGATTTCCTGATTTCTGCCTCTCATTAGCAGCGAAATCTGGATGGAGGCTGATAACTATGGAAAATTTATGGACACGGGTGGTGAAAAGAAAATACATCGATCCTATCCCTATGGAAGACTGGATTCAGAGTCGAAATAAGAAGACAAAAAATATATCTGCCATTTGGAAAGCCACGGTGGAAGCCTTTTCAGTGATCGAGCAAGGATTAGCTTGGAAAGTTGGAGATGGAAGAAAGGTAAGGATTGGCAGAGATCCATGGGTCGGATGCAACGAATCTTATGCCTTATCACCAGGGCTTCTCAAACACTTGGAAAGTAAAGGTATTTCAGCATTAAATTAGGTGGAGAAGGTTGGGCAGTCTACTATATGGGGCCAGGCTTGGAAGGATGATGTAGAATTGGGGTTAAATGTCAGATGGAAGTTTGAGTGGGAGGGTTTCATCAAAGAATTAAAACGTACAAATGTCAGGATAAAAGATGAACCTGATTGTTTGATGTGGGCACAAAGCAAATCAGGGAATTTTTCCCCAAAAGATGGTTACCTTTTCTTAATGGGAAAGAAAGGTTGGGGGTTCCGGATTGGTGGGCCAAAAACATCTGGAAACTCAAAAGTCCAGCTAAGGCCAGGCTTCTTCTTTGGTGCATCTTAAAAAGGAAGATCCCAACATGGGAAATCTTACAAGCTAGGTTCTTGGTTGGGCCTGGTAGATGCCCCCTTTGCAAGTCTGAAGATGAAACCATTAGTCATCTTTTCATAAACTGTGTTGTTTCAAGAAAGATATGGGAGGAGGCCACTGGTATGCTAAAGATACAAGCTCAGTGGGGGATTGAACCCTTGGAGACAGCCTGGAGGAGATGGTGGCATGCCTATCCGGAGGGAAACTTAAGAAATTTGCCTCTTATTTTCTGCTGGGGTATATGGCTTGCAAGAAACAAAAGTCTCTTCCAAGATAAGGACACCCCTCCTTCAGTCATTGCTATTAATATAGCTGCTATCTACTCTGCCTTACCGCCCCCTGAGGTTAAGAACCCAAAACCAAACCAAAATCAAATCAACATACAGGAAGGCATTCCTGGTGGTTTCTTTGATGGGGCTTCCCAAAACAATAGGGCGGGAGCTGGCCTGTGCATTCATATCAATCCGAATCACTCTATAAAAGCTTCTGTTGGACTGGGTACAGGCACAAATAATTATGCTGAATTATCTGCGCTGCGCTACCTCTTATGTTGGCTTATTCACAAAAATATCAACACAATTCAGATATTTGGGGATTCACTAAATGTCATAAATTGGGTCACTGGGAAGGCAACCTGTCAAAATCAGATTTTGATGACTCTTGTTGAAGAAATTTCATTATTAAAGGCATCTTTTAATAAGTTCTCTATCTGCCATATTTACAGGGACAAGAATGAGGAAGCTGATCAGCTTTCTAAGGCTGGTCTTCAACAGGTTATGGGCAGCTGGACAGTAGAAGAGACCAGACAGGGTCAGACAGTCATCTCACATCAGCCTCCTTTCTTACAGTCACTTTGATTGCTGTACATTTCCATCTTTTTGACAGCAGTTTTCGCGGATTTATATGGTTTTTCTGTGTATATATTTATCAGTTTTTGTTACCCTTTCAGAAATTACAGGCATATAACCACAGCAAACAGATTTTTGATACATACTACATTTTTGGTTTCTTTCCGGATTATAAACTCCTAATTTCTTTTCATATTATGGGGTTGTTTTCTTTCTGCTGAAGGAGACCCCAGCTATTATGTTTCGGCTGTCATTAAGAGTGCTATTTTGACTCCTTTGGGAGGAAGATTGTGCAGGTACAAAACCAGTAGAAGCAGATCCAAAATGTTGAGCAGATCAGCAACTGTTGAGCCACCTGTTATGGCTTAAGACCATTATAGCTTGTAAAACTTTTTATAGTCAATTAATAAAATGTTTTGATTTTTTTCCTTGGAAAAAAATAATAATTAATGAGAATAATAATTATTAATGATTAATTATTAATTTTAATTATTAATTCTTTTAATTAATAATCTTAATATTAATTGTTATTTAATTGATTTTAATTTCAGTTATTATAACTATTTTAATTATTAATTATTATTATTTTAATTAATAATCTTAATATTAATTGTTATTTATTTTAATTGATTTTAATTTTAGTTATTATTACTATTTTAATTATTAATTATTAATTATTAATTATTAACTATTAATTATTAATTATTATAGGATTTTAATTAATTATAATTGTATTGATTGTATTTATTATGTTTATTTATTTATTTTAATTATTATTCTCATTAATTATTAATTATTATTATTTTAATTAATAATCTTAATATTAATTGTTATTTATTTTAATTGATTTTAATTTTAGTTATTATTACTATTTTAATTATTAATTATTAATTATTAACTATTAATTATTAATTATTATAGGATTTTAATTAATTATAATTGTATTGATTGTATTTATTATGTTTATTTATTTATTTTAATTATTATTCTCATTAATTATTAATTTTTAATTTTTAATTGTTATAATTATATTGGTTCTAGTTTATTTATTAATTGTACTTTTTAGTTTTAATTATTATTATTAATTGAAATTTAATTTTAATTATTCTTTATTTTAATTATAATTATTCCTTATATTAATTTTAACTATTTCTTATTTTAATTATAATTATTTTTATTTATTAATTGTAATTAATTTTAATTATTCCTTATTTTAATTGTAATTATTTCTTATTTTAATTATAATTCTTTTAATTAATAATCTTAATATTAATTGTTATTTATTTTAATTGATTTTAATTTCAGTTATTATAACTATTTTAATTATTAATTATTATAATTATTTATTTATTTATTTATTTTTTTACATATATATATATATATTTAATGGTTTATAATTATATTGATTTCATAATTGTTTTATGCAAAATATTTTTAATTATTTGTTTATTTTAATTGCTATTTTAATTAATAGTAATTGTATTGATTATATTTATATTGATTATTTATTTATTTTAATTATTATTCTAATTAATTATTAATTTTTAATTGTTAATTGTTATAATTATATAGGCTCTAGTTTATTTATTAATTGTAATTTTGGTTTTAATTATTATTATTATTAATTCTGATCTGGAGGATTCTGGTTAGGGGTAGATTTGGATGATAGGATTGGAACCCAGTTTTTGCTTATGGTCCATCCATTGTCTCTGTTAAGGTTATTGGGGTGTTTGCTAATTTCTATGGCTTCCCTGAATTTCCTTATGAAGTAGTGATTGCTCCTGGCTAAGATTCGGGTGTCCTCTATACATATTTGGTGCTTAGTTTTATTAGAATGTTCAGCTAGGGTTGAGGATTTGGATCGGTTGTGTTTAATGTCTGCTGAGTGTTCCTGGATCCTTGTGTTAAATGATCTTCCTGTCTCGCCTACATAAGGTTTGCCGCATGAGCAGGGAATTAAGTAGACACCTTTATGGCATTTAGGGTCAATTTTGTCTTTTACAGGATTAAGGCAATTGCGGATTGTGTTTAAGGGTTTGAAAGTGGTTAGAATTCCATTGTTTTTCAAAATGCGGGAGATTTTGTCTGTAGACCCCTATATATAAGGGAGGTTGACTTTACCTTTTATATTGTCAAAGTTTTTATTTTTGTTAGGTCGTGTTTTTGCTTTATTTATGGCTGTGATAGCTTGATGTTTATTGTATCCATTTCTTAGGAAAACTTTAATAAGGTGTTCTATTTCTTTTTCTAGGTGTTCTTTATCAGAGATTCTAAGTGCTCTGGTTGCTAAGGTGTTGAGGACTCCTAGTTTGTGGGTCGGGTGATGATGTGAGGAGGCATGTAAATATTGTTCGGTGTGAGTCTTTTTCCTATATACCTGGTGAGATATAGAGCCATCCTCATTCCTGGTGATGAGGATATCCAAGAAAGGGAGGCTTTTGTTGACCTCCACTTCCATAGTGAATTTTATGGAAGGGGATAAACTATTTAGGTGTTGCTTGAAGGTTTCTAGGGTTTCTCTCCCATGAGGCCATATGATGAATGTGTCATCCACATATCTTTTCCATAATTTAGGTTTTAGGGGTGCTGTTTTAAGGGCTTTGTCTTCAAAGTCCTCCATAAATAAATTGGCAATAATGGGGGACAGGGGTGACCCCATGGTGACTCCACAGGTTTGTTCATAAATATCTTCCATAAAGCTGAAAAAGGTTGATCTCAGGCAGATTTCTATGAGCTTGGATGTGTCAGGGTCTGTCAGTTTACAGATAACCTCCATGGCATCATTAATGGGGATATTGGTATATAGCGAGGTGACATCAAAACTAACTAAAATGTCATCTTTATCAAGTTCGATGTTCTTGATTTCTTCAATGAAATGGGTTGAGTCTTTGACAAAAGAGTCTGTGTTTCCCACTAGAGGTTTTAGTTTTTTGGCTAGGTGTTTTGCTAGATGGTATGTAGGTCCATTAATTGTGTTAACTATAGGTCTCAGAGGGATGTTTTCCTTGTGAATCTTTGGAGCTCCATAGATTCTCGGTGTGTATGGATTGCTCACTATGAGATTCTTGTTGTCTTGTATCTTACTACTTTTGATTAGGTAGCATACTTTTTTTGAGATATTGTTTAAAGGGTTTTTGTTAAGTTTTCTGTAACAGCCACTGTTGTTTAGATGATCTAGCATTTTTGTTTTGTAGTCACTTTTGTTCATGATAACCGTGGCTCCTCCTTTGTCTGCTTTCAACACTACAATATCAGGGTTAGAGTTCAAGGTTTTGAGAGCTAGATACTCTTGTTTGCTGACATTGCTTTTGGGGGGTTTTGCTTTTCTAAGGGTGAGTGAACAATCTTGTCTGATTTGTTCCTTTATGTTGTCAGGAAGGTTTTTGATGCCATATTCAATATTGCACAGAATGTCTTCAACAGGAATTTTTCTTGGTGTGATGGAGAAATTTAATCCTTTTCTTAATAAATTTAAGGTATGTTCATCTAGTTCTATGTTTGATAAATTTATGACCAAATTGTCCATTTTATTATTGGGTTTATTGCTGTTATTGTTATTAGTGTGTGATATATGTTTTCCATTATTGTATTGTTCACATTTATGACTTTCTGCAGGTTGGGACAGCGTGGGCGGCGTGGGTGAGCCTGGAAGCTTGGGTTGGGTTATTTGCTGTGGAAAGGTGGTATTGTATAAACCTGGGTGCTGCTGACTATTGTGAAGGACATCGTATTCAAGACTTTCAGCGTTAGACTGTGTGAGGGAATGCATAGAAGCAGAATCGTATTGCGCAAGGGCTGTAATATAATGCGTAGGGGACTGATTATTAGACGCGGGCAGGGCTTTATGAAGGGTTGTTTTCTGCGGAAAACTTGCGTGCTGTTGACTATCGTGTAGGACAACGTGATGATCTGCGGGAGACTGCGTGACATGATGATAATGCTGCGAGGGAGACAACACAAGTGACTGTATAATGCGTGGGGGTGTGTGATACTGCGTGGAGTGTATTGGAGCCTGCAGATTAAATGAGGGTAGGGCTTTATGTTGCGGGCTTTGAGTGATAAGCGCTTGAGTGGATTGTGAATGGTCTACAATGACTTCTGATAGCGCTGACAGTTCTTCTGATAACGCTGACAGTTTATGAGGCTGCGATGAGGTTGGGTTGAGAGTGTTGCCGGGTGTGTTCTGAACAGAGGTAGAAGGTAAATTGTTGTGTGTTGGGTTTGCTGTTGGTTCTAGGTTTCCAGTGTTATCATTGTTATTGACCAAAAGATTATGATTGATAAGGGATTTTAAAGAGGAAATTTGTGAGGCATTGATTTTAGAGTGAGAGCTGAAGTCTGCAACATTGTAGAGAGCTGCTTTTTTGTTCAAGAGTTTAGAGAATTTTTGAGTTTGTTTTGTGATTATGAGTTGCTCTAGTCTACTAGCTTTTAATGCAGAAGCCGAGTCAATTAGCACCCATAATTCTTTTTTGATTGAATTAGCTAAATTTTTATGAAGATTATAAGTATTTTGGGATAAAGTGTTGAGTTCATACCTGGTTTTCCTCATTTCACTTCGAATCAGAGCAATGCTGGCTTTGATGAATATTTGATTATTGCGCTGGCTTCTCACCCGAATCTTAGCCAGGAGCGATCACTACTTCATAAGGAAATTCAGGGAAGCCATAGAAATTAGCAAACACCCCAATAACCTTAACAGAGACGATGGATGGACCATAAGCAAAAACTGGGTTCCCTTCCTATCATCCAAATCTACCCCTAACCAGAATCCTCCAGATCAAAATGAATAATAATAATAATTCAAACCAAAATTACAATTAATAAATAAACTATAGCCTATATAATTATAGCAATTAACAATTAAAAAAAAAGTAAAAATTTAATAATTAATTAGAATAATAATTAAAATAAATAAATAATCAATATAAATATAATCAATACAATTACTATTAATTAAAATAGCAATTAAAATAAACAAATAATTAAAAATATTTTGCATAAAACAATTATGAAATCAATATAATTATAAACCATTAAAAATATATATATATATATATATGTAAAAAAAAAAAAAAAAAAAAAATTATAATAATTAATAATTAATAATTAATAATTAAAATAGTTATAATAACTGAAATTAAAATCAATTAAAATAAATAACAATTAATATTAAGATTATTAATTAAAAGAATTATAATTAAAATAAGAAATAATTACAATTAAAATAAGGAATAATTAAAATTAATTACAATTAATAATTAAAAATAATTATAATTAAAATAAGAAATAGTTAAATTTTTTTTTTTTTTTTTTTTTTTTTTTTTTTTTTTTTTTTTTTTCTGGATAAAGGCTAAACTATTGTATTAAGAGAAAGAAAAACTATGTACAAAGAGGAACTAGCCTCTGAGGGTGCCGGGGGTCACCCTCTGTCAAAAAACACTGCAGGTGCTCATGGCAACCTGAATTACAAAGATGGAGATAATAACAGAAAGAAAGAGCAGAGCTATAGCTGGTAGCTTTCGGGCTTACAAAAAAAGATCCTTGCAAAAGAGCAGCAGCAGCATGATTTGAGGATTTTGCATATCGATTATATCCTGCTGCTGAAAGCATTATACTAAACGATGGTAGAGGGCCCATTAACTTCAGGATTCTTGAAGAACTGAGAATTCTTGAGGGCTCACTACCAGAAAACAGACAGCTGGGCCCTTCTAAACCGGAAGGTGTCCCTTCAGAATTCCAAAACAGGTTCATTAAGCGGCAGAAGAAACATAGATTAAACCTTCGAAGGCTTGATAGCCTCTTCAGTGTTGTCAGTTCCCGGCTTGATAGCCTCTTCATTCGTCTCCAGACGGTTGGTGAGCTGATTACTGAAGCGAACAGGATGCTGAGGCGCATGATCCAGTTGCTGAGGCGAACCCAAGCCAGATACAGGCTCCATAAGGTTGACATCATCAGGAGTTTGATTGTCAATATTTTCATCTACTGCTGGTACCCGAGCTTGATCAATTGGCTTCTGCTCCCTATCAACCTCTTCCTGACTATCCGAGTCTTCCTCCTCCTCCGTCGCAATGACCGTTATCAGCAAAGAGATACGAGACTGGTTTCTCCGACATCGAAAAGTGCAGCGAGAAGTATGAACCTGACTGTCTAAGGGGTCCGACTCCTCTGAAGGAGAAGACGGTGGCTCCAACATGGCAATCGGCGGAATTGCTCTTGCCTGAGCCTCTTGCCGACGCCGTATTCCCCATACCCCTCCACGCCTTGGGACTCCTCGCTGTCTCGGCGCCATAAGCAGGGGATAACTCACTTTACAAACAGTAGAAGGCGGAAATTCAGGACTCAGAGTCTTGAAATTAGCACTTGGATCCTCCTCAATAGCAGCGATAACCCAATTTTGATTCCTTACCAATCCTTCCTCGAACGAGAGCCAAGAACGCGCGGTCTGAGCGGAGGTTAGGCCTTTACAGCTACCCCCACCGCCAGCGTTCGGCTCCTTACCATACTCAGACAACCTCCTACCAAAAGACCTCAAATGACTTACCTGGTTCATAAGCTTGAATAAATAGGACGCGGTGCTGAACATTCTGGATGCAGCAGAGCCAAGACTCCACGAATTAGCGTACATGGAATTCAATTTGCCTCGCTTGAGGCCATCCCCCTTCTGCAGAGCTATCGTTTCAAGACTTACCTGCGTTAATGCTTGGCAGGGACGATTTATTATACCGTCCTGACAAACCGCCTTAGGACAACAGCTGCCCCCCATCGCAAGTTCCCAAATGAGTCCAATTGTCACCCGCATCCGGGTAAGAAATAGTTAAAATTAATATAAGGAATAATTATAATTAAAATAAAGAATAATTAAAATTAAATTTCAATTAATAATAATAATTAAAACTAAAAATTACAATTAATAAATAAACTAGAACCAATATAATTATAACAATTAACAATTAAAAATTAAAAATTAATAATTAATGAGAATAATAATTAAAATAAATAAATAAACATAATAAACATAATAAATACAATCAATACAATTATAATTAATTAAAATCCTATAATAATTAATAATTAATAGTTAATAATTAATAATTAATAATTAATAATTAATAATTATTATTCTCATTAATTATTATTTATTAATTATTAATTAATAAATAATAAATAATAATTAAAATAGTTATAATAACTGAAATTAAAATCAATTAAAATAAATGACAATTAATATTAAAATTATTAATTAAAAGAATTATAATTAAAATAAGAAATAATTATAATTTTTCTTTTTTTTCTCGGTAAAAGCTAATTCTATTAAGAAAGTGAAAATATGTACAGAGAGGTTACATTTCTAGAGGAGGCCTCAGCCAGTCCTCAACCAGAGAAACATGGGTTTTACAATATAGCCCTTCAGTCAAAATTACAATGAGGTCCTGCAGACTAGATGTAGCATACTTATAAATTTCTTGACCTACATTGACAACCATTACAAAAAAACCTCCGATATAAACATAATCAGATGACAGAGTATACCAGTCATTAACCTTTAACTTCCAACCCAAGACCTTAAGAGCAAAAAAACAAAACATAAGAGCAAGAGAGCCTCCCGGCCAGAAGTTACTGTGCTGAATCGACATGATTCGGCGACGGTGGCGTTTCCTCCTTTTCCGGACTGGGCGATGCTAGCCAGGTAACATAGCCATCTTCATCCAGAACTGGCTCGCCATTGGGATGAGTAACCAGGTGCAGGACTCCGGAATATCTGTGAGAGGGACCACAAGGTATAGCATCTTCCTGAGCTGGAGTTGAATTCTGAATCTGTTCCTGAACCAGGGCACTTTCCTGAGCTGGATTCGGAGGCTGAGGTTGTTCAGGAGCCGGAGGGTCTTCTTGCTGACGGTCCGCACGATAAACACGCCCAGACAAATCCCCGAGCAAGATACTGTCATCTTGAGAAGGATCATTATCAGAAGGAACCGAGCTGGAGGAATTACCTTCCTCTTCTGAAACAGAAACAGTGAAATTGATTGTAACAATAGGCCTGTTGACCTCACTCTGGAAAGAGAAACTTGATGTCTGAAACGAACTGTTCGGACGAGCCCTCTCAGTTTCCAGCGACAGAGAGGAAGGCGGAATGGAAGAAATAGGATCAACTATCGGAGGTGCAGGACGAGCTCGACCACCCCTGTTACCAAAATTGCTGCCCCTCCGAGGGATACCACGTCTACGCATCTTGTTTGCGAGCGCAGAGAGCCGCTGAAGGCAAATGGAAGGCAAATGACCCGGAACAGAGGGAGCTCTGTAAACCTCAGGATATCTCCCGCGCCAAACCCACATAATAATGCTCCAAGACGGAAGCGGCTTGGCCTTATAGAACTCTGATGCATTAATGTCGTAACCCGGTTTCAATCCCCCGAACCAAAGCGCAGTCATGGTTGCCATGCGTGAAATAAATTCAAACCAGTTTCGAGACTGCCTCAGCGTAAATGCTTTCACCTTGAGCCTATAAATCCTACCTGCATCCTGTACCATGCAGTACGCCATGATGCCAGCCATGAAGCCAGCTGTCGGAGCGGTAAGGCTTAACATTGATAACTGGAGGGAGCACCCGCATCCGGGTAAGAAATAATTATAATTAAAATAAGGAATAATTAAAATTTAATTACAGTTAATAATTAAAATTAATTATAATTAAAATAAGAAATAGTTAAAATTAATATAAGGAATAATTATAATTAAAATAAAGAATAATTAAAATTAAATTTCAATTAATATTAATAATTAAAACTAAAAATTACAATTAATAAAGAAACTAAAACCAATATAATTATAACAATTAACAATTAAAAATTAATAATTAATAATTAATGAGAATAATAATTAAAATAAATAAATAATCATAATAAATACAATCAATACAATCATAATTAATTAAAATAGCAATTAAAATAAACAAATAATTAAAATTTGCATAAAACAATTATGAAATCTATACAATTATAACAATTAAAAATTAATAACTAAAATAATTATATAATCAAAATTAAAATTAATAATCATAATAACTAAAATTAAAACTAATTAAAATAAATAACAATTAATATTAAGATTAAAAAAATAAAATTGAAAACAAATATAATGAAGAGAAATTAATTAAATAGATTAAATAAATAAATAATTATTATTATTAAATTAATCATATCTGTCGGCTAAGCATCTCTATATATATAGAAAAAATAAGACCAGTCTTTCAATAATTTCTCACATCCTGAAGATGAACCATCGTTGCTGGTTCGAAACGTCGATGGAAAAGAATCCTTATGCGATGGATCCGGAAGAGAATCTAAACAATGATGTAACTCGCAGAAACCTCAAAGACAAAGTAATCAATAGTTGTAAGGATGTACCTATGCTGCTTGGAAGAGTTAGGAATAATCTCACCAATTATATCTAATCCCCATTGTTCGAATGGTTGTTGGATGTTAACTAGTTGTAAAGGGAATGTTGGCTTTCTTTCTCTTCCGGCCGTAGTTTGACAAGTTTTGCACTTCCTTGCATATTCATGTGCATCTTTAAATATCGTTGGCTAGTAATATCCTGCATGCAGGATTTTGTGAGCAGTGGTATTTCCTCCAAAATGTCCTCCAGCTGGTCCATCATGTAATTCCTGCATGACCTTCTCAGCTTCAGGTTTCTCTAAGCATCTTAGCAATACTGAATCATAATTCTTCCTAAACAATACATCATTGACTAGCTCATACTGATTTGACTTTAATATTAAAGCTCACTTTTTTTTATAATTAAGGTGCATAAGACAATATCCGTTTTTAAGATAAAATTTCAAATCAACATATTGTGATTGTGTATTGCTGAGGCTTACCTCTAATATTTTTACTTCATTACCTTGATCTTCTTCTGATTGCAACTGCAAAGCTCCTGTTAACATCCTGCAAAAACCTTGGCCCCTGACAATTTTAGCTGGCTGGATTTCTACATCATATTCTTGGATCACAGTCACCCAATTAGCTCTTTTCTCCCCTACTTCTCTTTGAATCAGTAGTTGTCTTACTGCAAGGTAGGGTACAACTATCTTTGTATGGGTTTTAAGAAGAAAAGGTCTGAAATGTTTCAGAGTTTTAAAGACAACAAATGCTTGTTTCTCTACAACTGAATAATTTAATTCGGCGCCTTGCAAGTTAGAACTGAAAAAGGAGATGGGTGCCTCGACATTTTCATCATTCAGCTGTGTCAAAACTGCAACATACGAAGTATCAGATGAAAAAGTATATAATACAAAGGGTTTGAGAAAGTCAGGAGTTGTTAATGAAGGGGAATTAATAATGGCTTTCTTTATCAACTCAAATGATTCTCTTTCATCCTTGTTCCATCTGAAAACTGCATTTTTTCTTATCATCGCTTGAAGGGGTAAGACTATTTGTGAAAAATTTGGGACGAATCATTTAACAAAATTTATTTGGCCTAGGAATGATTGCATGGTTTTCTTATTGTGTGGGAGGGGAATTTTTTCTATTTCTTGGACTCTATCAGGATCGATGTAAATTCCTTTCTTGGATACTATAAACCCAAGGAGTTTGCCTTCTGGTAAAGAAAAATAAGATTTTTTGGGGTTTAAGGAAATGCCATATTTCATGCATCTTTCAAAGATGTGCTTGAGGTCACTTAAATGATTGTTCCTATCCCTGGAATAGACTGTGATATCATCCAAGTAAATAACAACTGATTTATTGATTAGACCTCTAAAGGCAATGTCCATAGCACGTTGAAATGTGGCACCAACATTTATGAGTCCAAAAGGCATTTTCTGATAGGCATATGTTCCCCACTTGGTCCTGAATGTTGTCTTTAATCTATCATCTAGATGCACAAGGATTTGATTATATCCTGAGAATCCATCTAGAAAAGACATTAATTCGGAACCTGCAACTGATTGCAGTACTTGTTCCATAGTAGGCAAAGGAAAATTATCCTTTTGGCAAGCTTTGTTTAGGTTTCTAAAATCAATGCAAATCCTAATATCACCGTTCTTTTTCCTCACAGGTACCATATTCGATACCCATTTAGAATGCCTGACAGGGAAGATTATCTTGGCCTTCAGAAGCTTGTTCAATTCTGATTTAATTTGACTTTCAAGGTTCGGGTGAATTTTTCGAAGCTTCTGCTGAACTGGTTTTTCATTCGAAGTCATGGGTATGGTATGTTGAATTATAGAGGTATCATAGGTTTTGAGATCTACATAATCCCAAGCGAAGACACCTTTATATGTTTTCAATAACCTAATGAATGATACTCTTTCTTGAGATGTTAGGTCAAGACCTAGGTTGATATTTTGAGGTTTCTCATTTGATCCTAGGTTTACTACTTCAAATCTCATAGTAGAACTTTGAGTTTTGGAGTTAGTAATTTTCTTAAATCTATCCTTCAAATCATAAAGATCTTCCATCTTAACCACAGACTTAGGAATTGGGTTTAGATCAAGATTATTTTTTATTTCTATATCATGCTCATGCTCGTCTATGATCTGCTCTTCATATGATCCTTCTGATGTAAGGAAATTTACTATATCTGCATCATTATTGAATACTCTCCAATTTGTTATATTGTCAGGAATAGATGGCCTAAATATTAATTCTATTGAAAATATGTCTGGACTAAAGTCTTCTGATGGTATAAGTCTAGATGCCACATTGGCAAGTAAGTCAGCACTTGCGTTCTGGAGTCTAGGGATTGAAGAAATGTTGAAAGCAGAAAAATGAGAAGTCAATTTCTGAGCTAAAGATTGATAGTGTTTAAGATGCCCAAAAACACAGTGAATTGTATTTCTCACCTGTTTCACAATTATTTCAGAGTCACCATAGACTCGAAGGTATTTGACATTAAGACCGATGGCTTTATACAGTCCTTGGATCAGTGCTTCATATTCAACGATATTATTAGTACACTGAAATTCAAGTCTGCAGGCCAACATAATTTTCTCTCCTTGTGGATTGATCAAAATGCATCCTGCACTTGCACTGTCTTCTGATTTAGAACCATCAAAATAGAGAGTCCAGAACAGAGAGTCATTATAAACTTTATCAACTAAATTTAAACACTTGGAAGCCTCTGTTTGGAGAAATTCTCAATTCAAGAAACTACAGTATTATCTAAAAAGGGAGACTTCTGAGCATTAAAAGATCCTAAAGAGGACTCAGCTGAGTAGTTTCCAATGATGTTATTAGTGAAGGCAACAGGTTCATTTCTTCCCTCAAGGTCTGTGATTGTATATTTCATGAATTTTTCTCGGTCTACCCTGATTTGGTTTGGTTTACCATTGTGTGGCAACCACATGTGAGACCAGTCAGTTGCAAAATAACCATGCAACTTTTCAGACCAATCCCTGCTGAGAATCAAACCATAAAATTCAGGGATATCAACCACCAATATATCAATTATTTGTGAAAATTTTGGATTAGAGGAAAGCCTAATTGAAACTGATGCTATTTCTCCAAGTACCTCTACTTTCGTCCTATCTAACTGAACTATGTGTACTGCATATTTTTTAGGTGTAATGTTCAATTTAGTACACATGGCCCTTGGCATTATGTTCGAGGATGCTCCTGAGTCAACAAGGCAGTTATGAACATTTATGTTGAAAATTTCATAAGTAAGCAGAAATGGAGGAAGATCGGAAATAGACCTATCACCAATCAGAACTAGATCTGAGGGATCTACTTTCTTTGAGGATGAAGGAGGTTTTCCCATATTGTAAGCGGCTTGAGTAACTACAACAGATGGTAGGGGGGATACTGGAACTACTTTCAATTCTCTTAACATGATTTTCTATTGCTGTTTGAGTTTAGTAAGCTCATGCAACATGATATTAGCTCTGGTCTTTTTCATGTCTTCCACTATATTGTATTCGACCGTATCTGAGATTACCAATGTTTTTGAGGCATTCAGGGAGTCTGGAGGAATAGGGTCAGTTTGGTTGGTCTTAGATTTCTTAGTTACTATTTTCTCTTTTGTAGGAGTAGCAACTTTTTGCTTCTGATTTGTGGTAGACGTGTTAGGAGAATTTTTGCTTCTGGTAGTTACTGGCATTGCTTGTGCCTCTTCTTCAGTTGGGAGAATAAAATCCCACATCCCATTTAGTTCGATTTCTTCTTCTGTTTCAACTTCTTCATCGTTTGGTGAATCTTATCCTGATTATTGGTTAGATTTAGCATTTGAAATTGTGTTTGGAGGTTGTGATGCAGAAGAGGAGTTCTTTTTGAATGATCAGAAAGGTCTTTTAGGAGCAGAAGATTTTGCGACCTGTTTTTTAATTTCTACCATTTCATTAGACATTGATTTTAATGCTTTTTGAAGGCCTTCGAGATCAAAAGGGTCCTTTGAAGTTTTCTTCTTAGAGTCATCTTTAAACGTAACTTTCTTGGTCTTCCTCTCATCTGTTTGTGAACTTTTTTCCAAAGCTATGATTCTTCTTTCTACAGACAGGGCTTCTTTCATGTTTTCTACAAGGGTAGCCTTATTGGCTCTATCTACAAAGATTGCAATATTAGAAGGAAGAGATGATATATACCATTCTATTTGTACATCTACAGCAGGTTTAGAGGCAGCTGGGATTTTGTTTAGCAATTTGTTAAATCTGGAGTTGAAATCTTTGATCTTTTCATCTGTATTAGCTTTTAAATTAGAAAGATCATTGATCAAGGATATTACAGTTTTGTCATCACCAAATTTTGCGAGAAATACTTCTTGAAAAGTATTCCAGTCTCTAATTGAACCCGTTAGAAGGGAAAAACACCAAGATCCAGTAGATCCTTGGAAAGTATAAGGAAACAATCTGATTACAACATCTTCATGTGCAACCCCATTGAGATTCATGGCTAACATAAAATTGTTTAGATGTTCTTCGGCTGGGAGAGCATCGTCAGGATTATACTTAGGCAACCATTTTTCTGGGTTTGCTGGGAGTGCATTTGGATTTGCAACCAGGATAGCACCAGGATTTGTCCAAGGTTGAGCAGGGGGATTGGCCATAAATTGAGTTGAGGACTGAGAAAATGGAAAGGTCGGTCCCCAAGTAGGTATAGATGGCGAAGAACTTACTACTGGGTTAGTACCGATAATTGCAGTACTAACGGGGGAAGTGGATATTTGAGAAGTAGTGGATTGAGTAGAAGTGGATGAAGGAATAGATAGGTGGAAAGGTGATGTGATCTCACTAGTATCTAATTTAGATACTGATGAAGTGACTTTCCTATGTCATGGAGGGATAAGGAACTCGAAAGGAGTGACCCCAAGTTTCTCACTTTGCAGTGTAGTCAATACACCAGTTTGTTGTAATAAGGAGATAATGCTTTCTTCAGATAATTCGTGCCTCTTTGGCTTCTTAGCAGAAATGGATATCTATTCCAATTTCTATATCAAAGAATGAACTTCAGGAGATTCAGGAATATAATCTGGAGATGGTGGTTGCCTTACTACTTCAGGAGACGAGGGAGATGTTTCTACAACTTCAGATTTCTGGTCAGGGGATTCTAAACGAGATCTAGAAGGTATAGAAGTGATGGAGGGGCTTTGACAACTGTGAATGTTTTTTGAATGATCTTTAGGTTTATATGCCATTCACAGCTGAAGGCCCTCCTTCTAGGGCCAAAATGTTGCGGCCTCACAATTCAGCAGTTGAAACATGGGGGATAACCACCCGGTCCGGACCTTAAGACAATTCCGTTTCCATTTAAAGTGGTGGCTCCGATTGGGAATGATGGGACCAGTTTCCCAATGTGGGTTTTAAGATGAGAGTGGGTGGTTCACGAGTGTTTTACAATAGAATAATGATAATCTAAGTGACTTATTCTATGATTCAATTTCTCTAACTTAAATTATTCTAATATAAACCCGATGTTTTTGTATGGTATGCGATCTACAAAGATATCCATTTAACATGTGATAATAAAGATTGAACACAATTAAATGGAGATGATAACGTAAAAGATAATTCCTTTGACTAAATAGTTAGTCAAAGAAATTTATAAAATATATCGCATGTTTAATGAGTTATATATGAAAGTCAAAACTTCAGTTATGGCATCATACAAAAGTGCAATTAATGCTTCACAGAAACAATAAATCTCACATATAATTCATGAAAATAAAGTTTTTCCACTAATTAAATGTAGACAGAATTATGCATACACGATAATAGTACCAGATGTATGAAGTCCTGCTCATTTGACAAATGACATAGACCAACTTCTTCCTTCAAATCAAATTGTCTCCCAAGAATACAGAAGTGCATCAACAAAGGAAAGTAGTTTGATATCTAAAAGAAAAGATCATGTTCCATCATTTCACTAAAGCATTCACAAACTTACAATAGTTCATTCTTTGCAAATGTTTTTGATAAAATTTTCGATCCTTCTCTAAATGCATGAAAAGGGTATAAATATTATTCTAGCTAAGTGTGCAAAAATAGATTATACAAAATTTGAGGAGGTTTCAAACAAAATTCCTCCTACATAGGTAACTAATTCCAAAAATAAACAGAGATCAACTGAATAGAATTAAGAGGATGATTTGTTGTCCACCATCTTGTCCTTTAAATCGCAAGTATCGATCATCAGTTGAATTTGAGGTGGCCCGAAATGAGATTTAAGTTGTCTAGTAAAGATTGCATCAGCAAGAGGTGACAACATCCTTTGAGTCACATGAAGGGAACAATTGAGGGTCATAATATGGCTATGTGGCTTGACCAGATACTACCAATACGACTCCTAGTCGGTCGTAGTCAGTTTTGTAATTGCATCTCTTTGATTCCCTTCTTTTTCTTGCCAGCCTTTACTCAGAGCAGTTAAGTCAGGCATTTCTTTCATATTACCCTCTTTCATGAGATTGGTAGCGAACAAGGTATGATTTACTACCTTAATGATGTTCTTCGATACTCCAGCTACCCTTGCGACTGCCAGCTCAGCCTGTTTGATCCTAGCATCCGAGGATGTCTTTGTGAGTTTGCACAATCTCGGGTAGATTGGCCTTCTTTCCCTCTTCTGATTCCCACCATTCAATGAGATCAGAGATTTTGGTGTTTAAATCATTAAACTTTGTTCTCTAGTCAATGGCTTTGTCTGTGAGCTGGTCGCTGGTAATCAGGTAGGGAGTGATGTGTGACAACTTCTCGTAGAAATACTCTTGTTGCTTGACTAGAAGAGAATTTAGTTCTAGAGCCTCTTTAATGAATTCCTCAGTAGTGGGAACATTCTTGTACCTATCCATAGATTGTTGTAATTCTTGGAGCTGCATGTTTTTGGTCGATAAGTTGGCTTCATGGCTTATTTTTAAGACTTCCATGTCCTGCTGCAATTGTGCGAGCTGCTCGGCTGCCTGCTTGTTTGCACTTGCTTTTTCTCTCTCGAGCTCTTGTTCGAGCCACGCGATTCTTTCCTCCTTTTCCTTTAGTAGAGTAGACACCTCAGTAGCCTTATCCATAGTGGCTGATGTGTATGCTCTTGTGAGCTGTGATAGTCTAGTCAAGTTCTTGGCCAGATTGAAAAGCATGTCCTTCCAAACAACATTCATTGGCTCATCACCAGTTGAGAATTTGGGTGCATCTACCCTTCTCCTTTTCCTTTGCCTTCAGACTACAACCTTGTGGAGAGGGCTATAGAATACATCAAGTGGAGGTATCTCTGTCACTTTTAGAACAATTTTTGATGTGGGTAGAGCAGGGATAATTTCAGCATGCTGGGATGTTGTTGTTTCTTGATCCATAGGTGTAGACTGTTCGTTGACAAACTTGGGCTCTGTATCTTGATGAATTTTGAGAAGAGTTTTGAATTCCTCTGTTTCTGGAGTATTTGGAACTTTGGGAGTGTCTTGTAATTTCTGATTGAATTGATCCCACTCCTACTCCAAACTAGTGCCTTGGGCCTTTGAACTTGTCTCTGTGGTCGGGGTGTCCATTACTTGTTTTTCGACTAGCTTCCTGTTGGACTGAGTCGTGTTGTCTATATCTTGGATTTTCCCTATGTCTGGTGTATTCTCAGTGTTTACCTGAGAGTCATTTTGAGAGCTAGGGGATGTGTTATCGACAGTGTTACTTGGGGTAGGCTTATCTTCGAGCTTTAATTGATGCATTGGAATGACTCGGAGCCTCTTATTCCTGAATTCCTTAAATCTTTGAAAATCTTCAGGTTTCAAGTTCGCCTTTGCCGATTCAAGAGCTTGCTCGAAATAAACAACTCACTATAACAAATCCTCAAAGTAATTATCTCCATGATTGTACACCTTGAGCTTTAGTCCTGTAGTGGCATTGTATGCCACTTTATTTGGGTCGAATTGCCTTGTAGGAAATGTATGAAGCCCAATGGCTTCCATTTGTGCTGACTCCTTAGTAGCATGAACAAAATTAGCTAAAGTAAAAGAGTGGCATTTGATAGGGAAAGTAGGCCATAATGACTTCTTTCCATCTTTAAGGACTTTAGTCAGGCCCTTTCCTATAGTCTGGTAGGCAATCTCCCTTGCTAATAGCTTATCAGAAACATATAAAGGAAGGACATTTGGATCAAAAGTGCTACCAAAAACCCTAATGTAGGTGAACCATTCCTCAATGAAATACTTGCCTACAACAAGCAGGTCTGCTGCAACTTCTTAGGAAAACCTAGGGGCTTTCTTATTGAAAATCATTTGGTGTAAGGGCAACACGATAGAATGAAATATCTTATAGAAGTGAGGTATGTAATGCGATTCCCATATTTGTTTATGACTGAGATGGATTGGGTAAGGATCTTGTATGGTCTGTTTCCAACCCATGGTCTGAAATGTCGTGCAAAAACAGATAGCATCCATAATATAAGCACATAAATAGAAGGGAGGGAGGTTATCTTTCTTTTGTCTATATTCAATAATGGAGGTGGCTAAGTTGTCAGATAGGATAGAAGGCCAATTCATGATATACGAATTAACACAAGCATCGATCAAGGGAATCCATTCTATTGAAAACTTAGTGTTATTTGGCAGTCCATACAGTTTACATAACATTGCTGCTGCATAATTGTAAGGGTTTGCCAAAGAGGCTATTGTATACATACCTGATTTTTCATACTTGAATTTGTTGTCTAACATTCTCCAAGTCTGAATTAACTTGAAGGGGTCTAGATTATTCTTTGCGAAGTTGGGCACAAATTTGTTGTCGTAGATTTCCTGTGGGTCAGGTATGTGATACATTGCCTTCAACTCATCTGCCCCGAACGATCCTACGAGCTCAATCCTTGAATTCTTGGACTACCTATCTTCAATGATAAGGTTTTCGACCACCCATATGATATTTTCTGTTTAGGGGAGGATTTTGGCTCTTGCTCCTATCTTATGAAGGAAAGAACAGGAGGCATCCCTGCATTGAGGTCCTGAAGGCTTTGTTGACCCAGTTGTTGCTCTTGTAACAGTGATTGTAGGACACTCGTCCTCCAATCTATTGTAAATTACTTCCCAATCTGTTGCGCCTCTAGCTGCATCATAGACTGTATCAGCAAAGATAGGAGCCATCTCTATATCCTCTGTTTCAACAACGGTCTTCGTAGTTTTCTTCTGCATCACCTTTCTTAAGGACATGTCTTTTGTCGCTTGCCTGAAACAAACAAGATATATCAGTGCAGACGATATCAAGTAATTAAGACTGAAATCCTCTGTGAAATGACTTTTGATCATGAGAAAGGTTTTTTATGAGATATTCAATTATAACTACCCATAACCTGGAAAATGATTATCCTCCCTTAGGCCGGTAAACATTTAATAACATGTCAACTCGTTTTTTCTTATTATTTAAAACACAATTATTTCACATGCTTTACCTCCTTAATTGCATATCGTGGTCTTTAAAGGGGTAGCGTATAATGCTTATCAGATATATCAAGCGAAATGCAATTGTGAAGATCGCAATATCGCATTTTGCAAAATCGTTAACATTTGTCCTAAGGCATGTTCAAGTTTTTTGCGAATTGCAAAATGCGATTGCATAATGACAAGATGAGGTTATCGCAGCGGGAGATATTTTCGCATATCGGAATTTTGTAAAGGTTTTATAAAATAGTGATGTGGAAAAGCGTGATATGCGATTTGCGATATAGGTTTCCTCCTTAGCTCATTTTGCAAGGTTTTGCTAAGTTTTTCTTTAGAGTTAGGCATTATTATCCTAGGCTTAAAAAAATTAAAAAGAGTCCCCATTTATAACTCAAATGCTAGCTATTGTTAGTTAAAAATGGGGGGGGGGGTTGTTTTGTAGTACAACACATTGATAGGGAGCTCTCTTGCAATCCACTTCCATTCTAGACTTGGGAACTCATGGCGAGCACAAATACCATCCTATAAGTAGGAAAACATGTATAAATGTGGTTTCTTACCCTGAGTTGGTTCTTTCGCCTTGTTAAAATTAATCTTCAACTTTTGTGACAACAAATTTTCCCAATTGAATACTTTCCCTTCTATGACGAGCGGATAAAGCATGAAGCTCCAACCTTAGTCGAAGGATTCAATATTATTTCATCCATAGATCTTGCAAAACATAGACATAAAGTATTGCTAAACTGTTATGAGAGACTTAGTTTTATAGGTACCATCAAGCTTCTAGCGAAACTTAGCTGGTTCCTGCCACCATGACTTGACCACTTCTCTGGTGTTCAAATAACCCCTAATGCATAAAATAGGGAATTCAAGTGCTTCTAAGGCTTGGACAACTTGTAATATGAGTGGAAGTCATGCAGATGGTATGAGGAAAGCTATTGCCCACTAACACTGTTAAGCGCCATGTTCTTAGTGTCTATACCTTGCAGTATCCATTTTATGGCATCAACACAAGATAGCACGATATACCTATAGGAAAATTTGTGGAACCATGATTGCTTGATATTCTCATAGAATTCCCTATATTCTAAGTTATTTGGGAACTATTTTAAATTGAATACATATTTAATAGTGATCCATGTTACAATAGAATATTTTTCAATGAAGCATTAGGTGTCTAACAAGATTGGCACTCCTGTCAAAGAACTTCCCATGACATCTTGAATAATGCTTTCTGTGACCTCCTTTGATGATCATTTCTTTGGAGGCATGGTATTGGTTGATGATGAAAGACCGATATGTGATGGATCTACTATACTTGGTGAAACAAATGCACTCATAGAAATAAAAATTTAGTTTTGCAATAGATCAACTAATCTAACAGTCAATTGCAAGGAGAAAACAACCACTAAGAAGAGGGACTACACAATGCTAGAGTACAAGGGAGGCATAGCAACTTCACTGGTGACTAGAAATGCACACTACATAGTTTCTAATAGGGGATTTCATAGGGATTGAGTACAAGAGGGAGAGGTTGGAGACTGAGACTATGCAATACACAGGTTTTGCTGGAGAGAGGCCTCCTACTGCACAATGTGCAATGACAAAGGATAGGAGGGACTTATTGCTAACTGGGATTGTGCAGTGTGCAACTGGGACTTAGGGATTATGCAATGCACAATTACAAAGGGCAAGGGGGAGCCTCTGCTAGCTGAGATTTCACAATGCCCAGTTGAAGAGGGAAGGAGGCTTCGAGATATGTGCAATTTTCTCACTCAAAAGGAAAGGTTCGAGATTTGTTGACTGAAGGGAGGAAGGATGTGGATCGTCTCAATATTTATCCAAACAAGTCACTTACATCGAGCAATAAATATAATGAAAGGAAAATGAAATGCATGCATAAATACACCCGACAATAATAATTATTAGTAGGTGAAAAGACAAGGAATGCGAAGCGAGACTAGAAAAGAAGCGTAAAAGACCGAAATGACAGTTGCAGAAGCTAATAATAATTAAAATGACACTTGTTATAAGAAAAGTAACACATGATGACACTTGTGAAAGAAAAAGTGACAAAAGTGAAAGCAAAAGTGACAAAAAGTGACAGATGAGAAACTTACCCAGAAAAGTAACGCAATTGAGACCAAAAGCTCCTTGTGCCCATGAGAAGGAATATAGTTACAAAGATGAGTGTGAGAATGAGCTCTAGGATGGTTTTCTTATATAATTGAGCACTTATGAGATTAGCGTTAGGGTTTCAGATGTGCATGCCTAAAATCAAGGAGCCAATCTTGGGTAACTCACACATGTAAGGTAATCAATTTAGAAACACATGCCACACTGCAAATTAGAAGTGCGCATGACTATCTTTGGAAAGTGTGCACTTCCTCATTCAAAGGAATGTGTAACACCCTACTCCAAAATCTACCTAAGTAACCAGCCAACCAAGGTTAACATGTGACGAGAAGTTCCGAAGTTACTATGATATGATTCGACTCCCTATGTGTCAGTTAAGGAAGTGGAACCGACGGAACACATCACACCGACCTTCCACATTAGCAACAAAACTCCCAGGAGCCATCCCAACCACTCAGGTAACCAGCACTTGAGACCAACTGAAGTGTTAATGCATCAAACCCCTAGACACTCCCTTTATATTTAAAAGGGTGCATTTGGGAGGCTCTAGAAGCTCCCACAACAAGGGAAAGGGATATTTTGGGGACTTTTTTCCCCAATGCTGTGCTTGTGACTTCAGGATTTGTGCCACTTTTTCAGACCCAGAGCCCAGGTCAGAGCCCAAAACTCAATGAAACTTATAAAAATGAAAGATAACAATGGATTAATGATACAAATGTAATTACTTGAACAAGGACTTGACTAGACCCCTACTAGCCATGACAGACATTTCATCAAACATGTCACAAAGATGCAATCTACAGGTTTAAACAACAAATATGAGCATGAAGGTCTCATACTTATCTGAGAATCACTAAGAAGCATTGAAGCCTCATCACAATAACTGCATTACCATCTATTATTCCATATATTCATTGTAAATTCAGTGATTAACCAAAACATGATGAGAACCATAGATTTCAATTGTCATAAAAATCATTCATAACCAGCATATAAGCAACAAAATATCAAGGATATAACAGCCATATAAAACACATATAAACAAGTATATTTCTCCATAACATACCAAGGAGAAATATAGCTCTTATTGATGATTGCACAGGTTGACTCGGTATGGGACTTCCAAGAACCACCCAACCATAGACTAGGATGAACCAAATCTTTCTTTCATCCAGCCACCCCCATGCCATATTCCAAGCATGAATGTGGGATATCATGAAACAAATCCATCAAAACCAAACCAAGGCTTCCAGAGGCCAAGCCACCTCAACCCTTAACTAGTGATTCCACCTCACAGTTGGACATCACTAACCATCACCAGATTGGTCTCTACCCAAGTTGTCCAAGGCTCGAGAGAATTTGTTCCAACTCGGCTTCCAGGACTAGTAACTCAACCCATAGCCGCCAGGTTTCTAGAGCGTTTGTCCAACCAAGGCTTCTAGGACTAGTAACTAAACCCACAACTTCCATTGGGCTATTAGAGAATTTGTCCAACTAAGGCTTCCAGGACTAGTAACTCAACTCAAGTTGTTACAAGGCTTCAAAAGCATTTGTCCAACCAAGGATTCCAGGACTAGTAACTCAACCCAAGCTATTATAGGACTTCCAGAGATTTTGTCCAACCAAGGCTTCCAGGAACTAATAACTCAACCCACAACCAAAGGCACAAGAAAACCAACCAGAAAACAAAAGTAAAACCCACAATTCTATGGTTATCTTGGAAATGGCAAGGCTAGGAAAATCCACTGTCAATCCAGGAAATCATCTATGTCAATGAAAAATCATGACCAATAAACCACCTGCATATGCCATGCTTGCCAAAACTTGTGAGGAAAATATACATGCAACTCAGTATTTGCACGAAAAACCCGTTGTAGTTGCTGATCCCGATGTCCTCTTACGCTTTCCTGCTCTTCCTTTTCCTTCTTTCTCCAAGCATCCAAGTATGCCACACTCTCCAAGAGTTCTCCAAGAAAAATCTACGTGTCCAAGAGTATGAGAGAGAGAAAGAATAGAATGAGAGTTCCAAAAATGAACTGACAAAGAGCTTACACTGACCAAGTCTGCCCACTGATCCTCATAAGCCTTTTTATCAGTGAGGCCTTTATTTTCTTCATTTTCCATTATTTTCCTCCATTTTCCTCCTCACATGCAACTTGTGACCTTTCACCTTCATTTTCTGTTAATTTACATTATTTTCATAAATAAATGTGCCAAAAATTTCATTTTGCCTTTCCAAATCCTTTGCCATTGCCATTGCCCTTGCCAATTTCCTTATCCATAATAACTTAAATGAACACCCATTAGGATGTTTTTCCCAACAACAAGATTGGAATACGTGTTCGATGCTTATGATCTTATATATTTTTACATGGATTTTTAACCAGGGTTGTTACAGAACCCTCCCCCTTGGGGGAACACCGTCTTTGGTGTTCAATGACACCTATAACCAACAACACTGCTGAAAACAAAATATACTGCCCATGGAGATTTATAACATAGCTTGTTGCAGTATTTACAATGACCAATGTTGAAACATGACAATCATAATATTTACTAGAGATTTATAACACAACTCATTACGGTATTTACAATAATAGCCACATATACACACATACACATTTTCTTCACCCAACAAATAATCATATTGTTTATGGAGCTTTATAAATATAGCTTGATACAATATTTACAATAATACACACATATACACATATGCACATTTTCTCAACCAACAAATAAAAGGATATGATGCCTTCATTTGCAACAAGGGAATCTAGAGGCTCACACCTTCACCCTCAAAGTAATACCAGGATTCACCTCCTTCCTAGGAAGTACAGAATCCACTGCAAGGTCAAATATGCATTCAATGTCTATCGCTATAATCCCGCGCCACTTGTCCTCTTAGTGAACAATTACCGACTCATTGTTCCAGCTGGTCACACTCCCAATGTGCTTTTGATTCCATCTGGAAGTGCTAATGACCCAAAATATATATATCCCCGACCTTCGATCCTTTGCTACACAGTCCCTCGGGAAATTTATTCACCCCCCTTCCATGCAGTCACACACCTTCCAAGTTTCGTTGGCACCCCCATCCCAAGCAGTCACACACCTTCCAAGTTTCGTTGGCACCCCCATCCCAAGCAGTCCATCCCTCGGCAAGGTTTCCTCACATCGGAAGTTCCAAAAACCAAGGCATATCCCTACCTTAAAACCATCATACCGGTCATAGCATGATCATGGCAATCAATGGACACTATTGGATACCAGTGTCCCACAATGGCACTGCTCATGAATTCTTTACCATGATATTGCTTCCTATTCCAATTCCTTTTGTTGTTGCTACTAATGCTCACTGTCAATACCGACCATGCTTCCTGTCACAACAAGTCAAACTAGCATCTTTGACAAAATAATCATGTATAAATATATCACATCAAGTTAGCTCAAAACAAAATCTTCATAGATCAAAATCATAAAGCACATGTAACCAGCATAGACCAGAATCATAGATCAAATGTAATCATCATAGACCAGAATCATAAATCACATGCATAATAAAACTAAAATAAAATACTGATACTTATCCTTTAATCAATCCTTAGCTTCTACCTTTGTCCTTACTCCATACACACACCGGATCGGTTGCCACACCTGACAAACACCCAATTCCTTCTCTTCAACCATATGCACATACACATAATATACATCCCACGCATACAACCACACATGAAATGCAACACCATGCAATACATTCACCTACACCTGACATACAACTCATACACCTACACCTAGTGTACAATACAACACATACATACACCTACACCGGGTGTACGACACAACACAATACATACATACACCTACACCTGGTGTATGACACAACACATATACGCACACATAGTATAACACAATGAATACACATGTCATGATACCACGACTACACAATGCACATACATAGGACCACATGCCCGCAACACAACATGTATAACATGCGCACAATACCAAATGTACATCTATACTATATGTACAACATGTACGTCAATACCATATGTACAACATGTACACAGTACCACTTGTACACAACACCACCTGCACAAAGTGTGCACAACATCACATGTACACGCCACCTGCACAACGTGTACACAATGCCACATGTACACCATACCACCCGTACAACGTGTATGAAATACCATATGTACACATCACCACGTGAAAAACATATACATGACACCACATGTACACGACACCACATGCACGACATGTACACATCACCACCTGCACAAAACACCACATGTACAACATGTACACAACACCACATGCACACAATAACACATGTACAATCACAGACACAAAACAATATGTACATAGCACCACATGCACAACATGCACACAACACCATACGTACATAGCCCTGCATATACAACATGTACATAGCACCATATATACCTAGCACTGCATATGAAATATTCACACAACACTATTTGTACCACCCTATACATAACATTGCATAAACAACATGTACACAACACTACATGCACACAACATCACAGATGCAACATGTACAACATATACAACATATGCACAACAATAGTACCACCCATCCAAAACTACATTGTCTCTACCAAACAACCTTGCTTCCAATGTCTTATCCATGCTTGTCCCAACATGCTGCAGACCACACTGCTTTCGTTTCATTGATGTATCCCTCAGTATAGCATGTCCATAACATAGACATAATATAATCACATAATATCAACTCATAACCACATGATATTGACCTCGTATATTTGTCAGGACTACTCTCCCACTTGATTCCTCATAAACCAGGAACCTCTTCATGTCATTCACCTGTGTAAGCAATCATTCCTCCACAAGAATGATTCCTAATGACCCTGTTAGACAACAATATACATACATACATACATACATACATACATACATATATATATATATATATATATATATATATATATATATACATAAAACAATCATGATCCTGTTAGACAATGACATACATACATACATATATATAAACATTAGCATAAACATGATCACAACATAATTACCAAATATCATAAGGTCAAGGTTAAGAGAACTCCCTTTATCCATGCACAACATGCACAACA
Organism: Pinus tabuliformis; assembly: GCA_031772625.1. Taxonomy (NCBI): domain Eukaryota; kingdom Viridiplantae; phylum Streptophyta; class Pinopsida; order Pinales; family Pinaceae; genus Pinus; species Pinus tabuliformis. Next base: position 1,322,479,391 of record CM062819.1, on the reverse strand, counting down.
TTGAGAACAACCATTCCCAACATATCCAAGGAATCAGATGCCTCATATCCATTCACTTTTACTTTCCTGTTAGCTTTCTCATGATTGTCCTGCCACCATCCATTTACACTAATGGGCCCAACCAACTTAGCCAACTGTCATACTCTTACCTTTATTTGCCCTTACACATGCACCAACTTCATTTGAGTCTTTCATTGCCAGTTGAGTTCCACACAACTCTCCCAGAGTTCCATCAACTTTCCTCTTTTCCAAACCAATTCCCAAGACTCAAAACATAAAATGCAAGACAAGAAACAAACAAGAAGAAAACCATGAAAATAAATAACAATACGACACCACAAAGAAAGTGGTATGGCCATACACTAGACATAAACAAAGCCACAAATCAAGCACAACAAATCACAAAAGATCAAAAGCACAAGACTAGCAACAAACACTCTGACTCAATCCCCATGGTTCTTAGTGCTTCCAAATGAAAGCTCAACCTGAGATTTCTTCATAATTTCATGGCAATCTCTTTGCCATGCAATCCCCTGCATCATATTGCCATTAACACATAATTGTAAGTGCATAAATAAATATAACAATATACCAATTATCTTACCTTTTTGTGCCAAGCACATTGCCTTGTAGCTAAACACATCTGTGCCATCTCTCAAGGGATTCCAATTCCCTTGACAAATCTAGCTATAACTATACAGTGAACACTCAAACACCGGATAAACGACATAATCAAACATTCAAACACCAAATAGACGACATAATCAAACTCACACCTTGATGTATCTCAGGGGAGGCTATTTTTCTGCACAATCAATCTAGATTAGCATGATATAACTTCACAACACATCAACTCAAACATAAATAAGGTCATGATATCCATAACAATAACTAATGTTCACATCATAAACTCATAAATAATTGTCATTCATGCAGTGAATTTCGTAACCCTACCCATATGCATAGGCCAATCCAAATCAAAAAATACATATAACATCAATATCTTAATGCAATAACCATAATTATCAAGTTAACTATCATGTAACAATTAACAAGTTAACCTATAACATACTTATCAACAACATATAACATAATCATCAAGCTAACTATGATATAACAACAACAACAATGCGTAAAACCACATGTTATTATCACTCATGACTATCTGACACGTGCATATGGCTACACTAATCAACTAGCATTTATCATACATGTAACCATAATAATAATAGAATGACAAGCATATCAGTAACCCTAATGCTTATAAAAAACATTAACCAACATACCTGCATGCCCACCATACAAACCTGTATGATGATATTCTCTTACCCCAAAGTCCATTGTTACAACTTCATTTTAATGATCTACATCTCCTGCTTTATCTCAACCAACTCATTAGCATCATAACATATCAATAGCATCATGATGACCTAATTTCATACAATGACCTCACAAATGCATGTCTGACCTACTAGGCTTGCATAACCATGACAATGCATGCATAACAACATATAGACACCGACATGCATAATAAATGCATATACAACCATACATTCATGGCGACATATCCCACAACAACACCATCAACCTTCACATGGTGACATCACCACAACCATGATCAAAACCATGCAAATGAAAAAGCACATGGACTACAAGCATAAGGAACACATATGAAACCAACATGAATGCATGACCAACACACCACCCATCTAATATGAGGGGTGAATGATGCTTTGATACCACTCTATAACACCCTCCTCCCACATCTACCCAAGTAATTAGCCAAACCAGGTAAACATGTGATGAGAATTTACTATGATATGATTCAACTCCCTATGTATCAGTTAAGGAAGTGGAACTGGCAGAACACATCACACAGACCTTCCACGTCAGCAACAAAACTCTTAGGAGCCATCCCAACCACTCACTTAACTAGCCCTTGAGACCAACTGAAGTTTTAGTGCCTCAAACCCCTGGACGCTCCCTTGATATGGACAAGGGTGCGTTTGGGAGGCTCTAAAAGCTCCCACAGCAAGGGCAAGGGAGCTCGTGAGGACTTTTTCCCCCATTGTTGTGCCTAGGACTTTGAGATTTGTGCCACTTTTTAAGGCCCAGGTCACTGCCCATAACTCAATGACACTTCCAAAAATCAAAGATAACAATGGAATAATGATACAAATGTAATTACTTGAACAAGGACTTGATTGGACCCCTACTAGCCATGACAAGCATTTCGTCAAACATGTCACAAAGATGCAATCTACAGGTTTAAACAATAAATATGAGCATAGGGGTCTCATACTTATATGAGAATCACTAAGAAGCATTGATTCCTCATCACAATAACTGCATTACCATGTTTTAAGACATATATTCATTGTACATTTAGTGATTAACCAAAACATGATGAGAGTCGTACATTTCCATTGTCATAAAAATCATTCATAACCAACATATAAAAAATAAAATATCAAGGATATAATAACCATATAAACCACATCTAAATGAGTATATTTACCCATAACATACCAAGGATAAAGAGAGCTCTTATTGATGATTGCATAGGCTAACAAGGTATGGGACTTCCACAGACCACCCGACCGTAGACTAGGATGGACCAAATATTTCTTTCATCCAGTCACCCCCATGCCATATTCCAAGGATGAATGTGGGATATCATGAATCAAATCCCTCAAAACCAAATCAGGGCTTCCAGAGGCCAAACCACCTCAATCCTCAACCATTGATTCCACCTCATGGTCAGACATCACTAACCATCACCAGATTGGTCTCTACCCAAGTTGTCCAGGGATCTAGAGCGTTTGTTCCAACCTGGCTTCTAGGACTACTAACTCAACCCACAACTATCGCCAGGCTTCCAAAGTGTTTATCCAACCAAGGCTTGCAGGACCAGTAACTCAAACCACGACTGCCTCCAAGCTTCCAAAGTGTTTGTCCAATCAAGGCTTCCAGGACTAGTAACTCAACCCACCAAGGGCTTCGAGAACGTTTGTCCAACCAAGGCTTCCAGGACTAGTAACTCAACCCAACCTGTTATAGGGCTTCCAGAGTGTTTTTCCAACCAAGGCTTCAAGGACTAGTAACTCAACCCAAGTTGTTACAAGGCTTCTAGAGAATTTGTCCAACCAAGGCTTCTAGGAACTAATAACTCAACCACAACCAAAGGCATAATAAAAACAACCAGAAAACAAAAGTAAAACCCACAACACCATGGCTATCCAGGAAATAGCAAGGCTAGGCAAATCCACTATCAATCCAGAAAATCATCCATGCCAATGACAAATCACGACCAATAAACCACATGTATATGCCATGCATGCTTAAACTAGTGAGGAAAACATACTGCAACTCGATATCTGCAAGAAAAAATTGTTGTAGCTACTGATCATAATGTCCTCTTGTGCTTTCCTACTCTTCCTTTACCTTCTTACTCCAAGCATCCAAGTATGCCACACTCTCCAAGAGTGCTCCAAGAAAACTCTAAGTGTCTAAGAGTATGAGAGAGAGAGAGAATAGAATGAGAGCTCCAAAACTGAACTGACAAAGAGCTTACACTAACCAAGCCTGCCCACTGGTCCTCAGAAGCCTTTTAATCAATGAGGCCTCTATTTTCTTCATTTTCCATTATTTTCCTTCATTTTCTTCCTCACATGTAACCTATGACCTTTCACCTTCATTTTCTCCTAATTTCCATTATTTTCATAAATAAATGTGCCAAAAATGCCATTTTGCCTTTCCAAATCCTTTTCCATTGCCCTTGCCAATTTCCTTAGCCATAATAACCGAAATTAACACCCACTAGGATGTTTTGCCCAACACGCAGCTTGGAATACATGTCCCATGACCGTGGTCCTATATATTTTTACATGGATTTTAAACCAGGGTTGTTATAGAATGCATAGTTTGCTAGCTCCGAGAACTTCACAGTTCATTGGCTCAAGAGACTGCATAGTTGGATGTCTTAGTGGATTGCATAATTTATTACTGCAAGGGGTTGCACAATTTTCTTCCATATCTTATTGAACAATTTCCTTTCTTAAGGGAGTGCGCAGTTCACTCCGATAAGGATTTGTGTAGTTTATTGTCATAGAGTATTGTGCAATCCCTCAGGGCAAGGCATACAATGAATGTCATCAAGGCAATACTTAGATTGTTTTCAAAAAAAGTGCCTTGTCTATCTTTAGAAGTTGAGCAACCACTGTTGACTGTCATTATGGAGTGCCTACTAATTGTTAAAAGGAAAGCATAATTAAGACATCACAAGCTTTACATGAAGGGATACAAGGTCGTGACACTTAATACTTCAAGAAGAAAACTTGACACAAGTTGAAATGACAGTTATTATGGTCAAAGGGAGGCTCCAAAACAAAAACATGGGCAAAATTTTGGAGGGGGGTTGTAGCAGCTACAACACTTGGAGATACACTGGAAGAACTCCAACTTCTCTGTTTGGGTCTAACTTTACGTATCGAGTCTAGCTTTTATGAAGTATTCTTTTATGTTGTAGATCATCATAGTTTCCTTTGCTCGATTAAATATATAGTCTCTTCCATTCCTCTCATTGGCTTAACACTTTCATGATCTAGTCAAACTTTAGTTGTTTCGATTAGGGGCTAGGAGTATGTAAGAATGTGAGTATAATATATTAGAGTTTTAATACCATCTCTGGTGTTGCTTTGTTTCCAGAAGGCCTATTCAGTACCCCGACATAGTCACTTTCTGCCAACGAGCTTGTTCAATACCTCAACAAAGTTTCTTGCTTCACCTCTCTGCGTAAGAAGCCTTTCTCTTCTTTCATCCATTATTTATTTTATAACTTTATTCTCATTGGAATTTGACCAATGTTTATATTTCCATGGGTGGAAGAAGGATCCCAACTTATTTAACGATTAAGTGAGATTATTCGTCATTTTAAATAAAATCTTAAGTATATACCTCTAAAGTAAGTTAGCTTGCTTAAGTTTCCTCCTTTCCCTTCTCTACTCATCTGACTTGACATGTTAAAATAAAATAAATATATAAAAGGCTGACCCATGGAAGAAGTTCCCATTACAGATACGAGCATCACGGATCTATTAAGGCTTTCTTTGGGAGAGAAACATATTTTCCATCTAAGCATCATGGATTGTAAAAGATATAAGGCCCATACAAAGAAGGGGATAAACTGTTTGCCAAGTATTGATAATTTTATAGTTTCCTATTGAACTTTTCCACATTCCTTTAGAGGTAAATAACACAACTTTTTCACAAGTTATTACAGACAGACTAAAAATAAAAGTGCAAACAAAAAGGCAAAAGAAATAAATGATGATAAAAAAAAGTAATAAAGAAAACTCTACTAACCCTACTCTTCGACTAACAAAAGGAAGGTCATGATTATGTAAAATGAAATTTCCAATGTAACCATCGAATAAACTCCTAACCTATAATGGTTGGGGAAGGAGTGGTAAGGAATAATATCAAGCAAAGTGTAAAAGAGAAAATATAAACTGATAAAACTCACTCCAAGACCTGAAGGCTAGAAACATTAGCAAAAAAATATGACAAGAAAGCTTGTGCTAAACAATCTGCTGCTACGTCTTGATGGTCATACACATCTTGATAGCTTCTCATGGAAGTACTTTCATTTATGTATTCAATTTTTGCAAACAAGAATAGGGATTGAAGCTTATTACTAGTAAAAGAGCTTGACATGTAATATTATTCAAACCATTCAACAATCAGATCATGATATGTGTTATCACTTACTGCAAAACTATTTGAATGGTGCCAAATGATGTCAAAAGAATGCAAACGAGTAGAGGATATTTCATTCATTTTCCAATAATTAGAAAGACACAAAGCATACGTCAAACCCTCTCCATTGGAAATTTCTCAGAACAAGCTTTCCAACGATATGTGGAAGTCCAAAAATGGGCTCCTGGATCAAAATGTATGGTCTGCTGAAGTTCAAGGATTGAAGCCTTAGGAAGGAATATCGAAGGTCCAATATATCGAAGATCACATATCGGAGTTCCAACAACATTGGAGATTGGTGATCGTAACATCAAAGCACCATAATATCGGCAATCACACATCAGGCATATCGGCGATCGCATATCGGAGGTCCTGCATGCCGAGGGTCTAATGCATTGGAGTAGGCAATATCAAAGCCTGGAGGAGATCGACGCATCGCAATATCACAACATCAGAACATCGGCAATCAGAGAATCAAAACTTTTGAAGGTGACAACCTTTTAAAAGTTGCGACATGGGTAATGTGCTGATAGTGTAAAAATTGCTAGGGGACTCCAATAAAGATTAACAAAGGATTCCATCACAAAACCAAAGGTGGACAAGCCCTTTTCTCTCTCCTGTAGCAGGACACGTGGTGGCATATGATTGGTTCTGATAGGCTAAAGTGGCATCTGACATCAACATGATGTGGTGGTACAAAAGGACATGTGATAGGAAGTTTTGGCATTTAGGCGGCCTATGGGGGCAAATCTGGGTGACACATGTCACCACTTATGAGGTGCCATGTGGAAGTGATGACATCATATCAGAGATCACATATCGGAGGTTGAGAATGTCGGCACTTTACAACAATTGGCACTTTAAAAAGTTTTGATAAAGAGGGGCTCTGATATTGGGCTAGAATACAATCGCTAAGAACTCAAAGAACTAAAGGCGTAAAGGCTGGGGTTGAGCACAAAGAGCTATCGTCATATTGGAAGTGCGGAATATCGCAAATCTAATGTCAATCCTTTGATTAGAAACTTCCTATGAGAGGGGATCTGATTTTGGGCTGGCACATGGTCAATAAGAACTTATAGAACCAAGGGCGCTAAGCTCTTAACAAAGGAAGCTAGGAAATGGTTCAAATCCTTACCAAATTCTTCCATTGCCACTTGGGAAGAGATGGAAAATTCTTTTATGTAGAAATGGGGAGAGAAGAGAGATCATGGATATATTCTTACTGAGTTCAACACTATGAAGAAGAAACCTGATGAGGATATCTCTGATTTTATAAAAAGGTTTAATAAATTGTACAACAGTCTACCTTTTGAGATTGAACCTCCATAAGCCGTTGCCCGATTAGTTATTGTTGGGGCCTTTGAATCAAAATTTGGCTTCATACTTAGAGAGAGGAAGTCTCGTACCTTGGACCATGTTCAAACTGATTCTCTCGAGGTAGAAGAAAATTTTAGATCAACAGGGAAGTCAAGAAGCATAATTGACCCTGGAGAGAAGAAAATAGGGAAAGAGGAGGCAACTTCCACAAGTCATGGAAGAGAATCCCAAGAAGAAAAGGTAGAGGAGATGGATAAGTTGATAAAGAAATTATCAAATAAGACAAAAATGGAGCTAGAAAATAAAAACCTTCAACGACAGAACTTATCAGTTACTAATCGAGGTTTCAATCCCCAATATAGAAGGCCTCCACCACATATATTAAAAAGGGAGATGAAAGAAAAACACGACCACATCTATCCTCCATTATATATATAAGATGATCTGGAGGAGAAGATACAAGATGCGAATGAAGTTCAGGTGAACCTGTATTCCTCTTTCTTAGATGAAGAATAAGAAGTCAGAACTTGATGCAACATTGAACGATGGTGAGATTGATGATTACTGCAAGCAGTTCATTGATTTCATGCAGGTTCAGCTACATAAGAAATATGATCTTTAGTCATCTAGGAAGAGATTGAGGGGAAAATACCAACATGAAGGCACTTCCTCCCAAGAGCCTCCTAAGCCAACTGAGAAGGGGAAGGGGCCTTTAGATTCGACTATTTAAAAAAAGAAGGAGTCCTCAGATCCAAACTTCCATAAGCCCAAAGTCCTAAAAGAAGAGAAGTCACCTCCCCCTCCTAGGCCCATCTGTGAAAAAGAAAAAGAGCTAGTAGAGGTTAGCACTGCAGAATAAGGCCCTACTATATTTAATCTTCACAAATAGCTTGAGAAAGTCAAAATCTCAGTCCCATTATCTGAGCTCTTGAAAAAATCCACCTATAAGGCCAAAGTTTCCAAGTTCAGTTTCTATTTTCTTCAGTCCAACCACCTGATAGTTCAAATCTCCAAGAAGAAAGGCCAATGGTCATCTTTGGACCCCATGTTGAAGAACAAGATCCCTCCACAACACCTTTTTACGTTACTCTAGTAGTACATGATCTCCTACTCCATAACTGCATGTTGGACTTGGGAGCTTCTCATAATTTGATGCCACTATCAGTAATGGAGCAACTAGGTCTACAAATAACTAGACCATACAAAGATATATACTCTTTTGACTCTAAGAGGGTAAAGTGCTTGGGAATGATAAAGGACTTAGTGGTGAATTTGGCCTAGATCCCAGTAAAAAGTGTAGTGATGGACATTGTAGTAATTGGTATCCCTACAATGTTCGGTATGCTTTTGTCCAGATCTTGGGGATCAAATATTGGAGGTTCCATCAAGATGGATCTTACCTATGCTACCATCCCTATATTTGGTGGAGAAGAAAGGCGACTGTATAGGGAATCAAGGTTCGTTAAAACAGTTACGAAAGTTGATTTCCCAAATAATTCTCCTGTGTATGGGAAAGAAAGGGATCTCTCCTGCTTACTGTTAGAAGAAGATGATTTTATTTTAGAAGAAACACAAGTACAACCAACAACCAAATTAGATCAACAACTCAGAGATTGTAGAAAAGTCTGGAAGTTGTATTTTGATGGTGCAAATTATAAGGAAGGAAATGGAGCGGGAGTGTTGTTGATATCTCCATAGGGTAGCTTGATTCCCCTCTCATTCAAATTGGAATTTGAGGCAACCAATAATGTGGCAGAATATGAGGCATTACTACTAGGCCTACAAGCAGTGATGAATTTGAACATTGAATGTCTGGTTGTGTTTGGAGACTTGAAATTGGTGGTAAAGAAAATCAAGAACCAATGTCAAAATAAGCACCCCAGGCTAAGGGCTTACAAAAATGAGGTTTTGGATTTAATGGAAAAATTCTTCCTAACTTTTAATGTCCAATTCTTACCCAGGGAAGGAAATCGAATGGTTGATTCCTTGGCTATAGATACTAGTAATTTTAAGCCACCGCAAAATCCACTTCTCAGATATGAAGTTGAAGTTAGGTACAAACCCTCAGTGCCTGATAATGTGAAACACTGGCAGGTGTTCGAAGATGATGAACAAATCAAGTATTTTATGGAAATCATTGGGGAATTATCGAATTTTGTGATCGACCAAGAAGAAGAAGAAGTGACAGAGGAACAACCAACTGCTTGGGAGGAAACTATCGTAGGGCATAGAGTTTTACAGCTAAAGGGAAACACCATTCCCCGTGGCCTAGTTCCTTTGGAGAGATTATTCAAATCCAACGATGTGGCCTCAAAACTTGTTGAACATGGAGTCGATGAATAGGTGGATGAATTCAACGTTGGCTCGGAGAACAAACCCCAGATGATCAAGTTGTCAAAAGGGATCCCCCATCAATATAAACAAAGGTACTTAAATCTCTTTAAAACCTATAAAGATGTATTTTCTTGGTCATATGATGATTTAAAGACTTTTGATACAAATGTTATTCAACATAAGATTCCCTTAAAGAATGGAATGAAGCCTTGTAAGCAGAAACTCAGACAAATCAATCCCCTTTTACTCCCATCCATTGAGAAGGAAGTAAATAAGTTACTTCAGGCCAAGATCATTGTACCATTCAGGTACTCAGAGTGGGTGGCAAACCCAATTCCTGTTAGGAAAAAGAATGGAGAGATAAGACTGTGTGTGGAATTCAGAAGCCTCAAATATTACCCATTGCCAAAAATGGATTATATACTACAAAAGGTAGTTGGCTTAGCTCGGATGTCCATGATGGATGGATTTTCAAGGTATAATCAGGTAGCAGTGCATCCCGATGATCAGAAGAAAACCACATTCACTACACCCTAGGGGACCTTCATGTATGCAAGAATGCCATTTGGCCTTATAAATGTAAGAGAAACCTTCCAGAGGGAAATGGATATAGAATTCGTGGGAGAATAGGACAAATTCATAGTGGTCTACCTAGATGATATCAGAATTTTTTCTAAAACAGATGAGGAGAATATTGAACATTTGAAACTCACTTTTGAGAAATGCAGGAAGTATGGGTTGTTTCTAAATCAAAATAACTCTTAGTTCGCTCTGAGCGAAGGTAAGCAGTTGGAGTATATAGTAGCACATGAGGGGGTGAAGATCGATCCTAAGCATGTGGAAGCCATCAACCACATTTCCCTACCTAGAACTAAAAAATAGGTCCAAGTGTTCATGGGAAGGATTAACTTCTTAAGGAGATTTATACCCAATTATGCAGAGATAATGAAAGGTATCACGGAGATGTTGAAGAAGGAGAACGAAGTGAAGTTGAGCCCAGATTACCGGGAATCCTTTTCTAGGATCAAGAGAGCTTTTGCAGAGGCTCCTATGTTAGTCAACCCAGATCATTTAATACCATTTTACATATTTTATTTTTCCTCCCCTCATACTATAGCCGTTTTGTTATTGCAGAAGAATAATGAAGGTCATGAGAAGCCTATAGCCTTCTTCAGCCAAGTGTTGTGGGAGGTTGAATTGAAATATAATATCTTGGAAAAACATGCTTATGCCTGGTCAAAGCTTTGAAGGCCTTCAAATTTTATGTTTTACACTCTAACATTGTAGTTTATGTTCCAACAACGACTATTAAAGACATCCTGGTGCAAGGTGACAGTGATGGAAAAGAGGTAAGTGGCTTGCCAAAATACAAGAGTATGACATGGATATCAAGCCCACTAAACTCATAAAAGGACAGGGATTGGCCAAAATCTTATTAGAGTCTAATTTCTAGGCCTTGGGGATTAACCTATTAACAGAAGAAGACGAAGAGGGGACACAACAACTGATGATCAAGACATCGATCCAAAAAATTCATATCAAATATGAAACATCTGCCTAGTATAAGGATGTCATCCACTATCTGTTATTATTGAGGTTCCTAATGAAGATGGATAAATCCAAGTATAGAGCATTAAGATTACAAGCCCAAAAATTATTATATCCAATGGGAACCTGTACTAGAAAGACTCTGTTGGAATTCTATTTCTGTGTTTGGTAGAAACAAAAACTAAAAGGGTAATTGATGATTTCCATAGTGGCGTTTGTGGGGGACACTATAATTGGAAGACCACCATGCATAAGATATTGAAAGAATGATTCTATTGGCCTAAACTATTCATAGAATTTCACTCTTATGTTCGAGCCTGCCAGCAGTGTCAAATGTTTGCTAAGAAGCAAAAATTAGCCCCACTCCCCTTAATCCCTGTTTGTATAGAAGAGCCTTTCAAGAAATGGGGACTAGACTTTATCAGAGAGATACACCCCCTTCCAGCAGCCAACACAAGTGGATACTCACAACCACAGACTATTTCACAAAATGGGTGGAAGCAATCCCAACCTAAAATGCAACTGACACTGTGGTCATAAAATTTTTGGAGGAAAATATCTTGGCCAGGTTTGGGTGTCCTATGAAAATTGTGACTGATAACGCTCAAGCTTTTAAGTCTGCAAAATTTATCAACTTTTGTCAGAAATTCAACATTACAGTTGGCCACTCTACTACCTACTATCCTCAGGGAAACAAACTAGTTGAGTCTTCCAACAAAACAATAGTGAGGATCCTGAAGAAAACAATTGTAGAAATCTAGAGAAATTGGGACTCCCAACTAAAATTTTCCCTATGGGCTAATAGGGTCACTCCTAAAAGATCCATAGGGAAATCTCCTTTCGAATTGGTCTATGGGAAAGAAGTTATATTCCCTATACAACTCGCTATGTCGGTTGCCAATATATTACAAGATGTGGAAGAAGAACCAAACTCCCTGACTCGAAGGATAAATCAACTAGTGGAGCTCCAAGAGAACAGAGAGAAGGTAAACCACAAGTTAATCAACTACCAGTAGAAAATGAAATCTTTGTTCGATAAGAAGGCTAAAGACAAACCTCTCTAGCCAGGAGATCTAGTTTTGAGGTGGGATGTGAGAAGAGAAAGCAAAGGGAAACATGGAAAATTTGATCCCTTATTCTTTGGACCCTTCAATATTACTGAGGCAAAGGGAAACAATAATTTATTGTTGGAAAACTTGGAGGGTGAAATGCTTGAGCTTCTTGTAAATGGAAAATTACTCAAGCTTTACTTCCAGCACTAAGAGGTCCATTTCTCACCCATTGTACATACTGGTGAGCCACTATAAAATATCAGTATACTTTCAGTTTTTTTGTTTTTTTGTTTTGTTTTGTTTTGTTTTTTTTGTTTTTTTTTTTTTTACTTGAATAAAATGACTCCATACCAAATGGATAGAAGGCTACTAGTTTGCATCTTCTCAACACCTTACTAGCAAGGCACTGTCCCCAATTGGAGCCAATGTTATCACTTGCTGCAAAATTGTTCGAATGGTGCCAAATGATGTCAAAAGAATGAAAAAGTGCAGAGGATCTTGCAATCATTTTCCAAGCAAAAAAAGGACTCAAAGCATACATCGTACCCTCTCCATTATAAAGTGCTCGAACAAGCTTTCTAATGATATGTGGAAGTCCAAAAATGGACACCTGGATCAAAAGATATGGTTTGTTGAAGTTCAAGGATTGAAGCCTTAGGAAGGAATATCGGAGGTCTGATATATCAAAGATCACATATTGGAGGTCTAGCGACATCGGATATCGAAGATCGTAGCTTCAGAGCACAAGAATATCGGCAATCGTGTATCAGGCATATCAGTGATCGCATATCAAAGGTCCTGCACGTCGGGGGTCCAATGCAGTGAAGCAGGCATTATCGGAGCCTAGAGGAGATCGGTGCATCACAATATCACAACATCGGCAATCCGAGAATCATAACTTTTTAAAGGTGACAACCTTTTAAAATTTGCAACATGCGTAATGTGCCGATAGTGTAAAAACCATCGGGGGACTCTAATAAATATTAACAAAGGATTCCATTGCAAAACCAAAGGTGGACAGGCCCTTTTCTCTCTTCTCTAGAAGTACGTGTGGCAACATATGATTGATTCTGATATGATACAGTGGAATCTTACTCTAGCATGACATGGCAGTACGGAAGGACAAGTGGCAGGAAGTTTTGGTGTTTTGAGGGGGCCTATAAGGGAAAATATGGGTGACACATGTCACCACTCATGAGGTGCCACGTGGAAGTGATGATGTCATATTGAAGATCACATATCAGAGGTTGAGGATGTCGGCACTTGAAAATGTTCTGATAAAGAGGGGCTCCGATATTGGGCTAGCATACGGTTGCTAAGAACTCAAAGAACAAAAGGCGTAAAGTCTGGGGCTGAGCACAAAGAGTTATTGACATATTGGAAGTAAGGAATATTGCAACTCCAATGTTAATCCTCCGATTAGAAACTTCTGATGAGAGGGGCTCTGATTTTGGGTTGGCACATGGTCAAGAAGAACTTATAGAACCAAGGGTGCTCTGATCTTAACAAAGGAAAAGTGACCCTCGGGCAGGAACAAAATTCCCTAGCACCTTAAGGCTAAGCCTCCGGTCACTGTACCTAGTCCCATCGAGGGAAATAGAAAGGGGCTAAATAAAAGGGGCACAGGACATCATAACTCATTGTTTCCATAAGGTCCTTTAAGAATAAAAGTCTCAATGAGGCAAAGCTCTGATATTGCACTATGGCGATATTACAGGGCATATTGGGCTTTGATAGCGTAATGCAAAAGTGTTAAAATATGGATAAGTCGGCAAATATGTTACATAGCACCACTAAGGCCATGATGGTTGATCGCTCCTAGCTCCAGAAAATGGGGAATTCAAGCAGTTAAAGTGGAAAGCAACAGGTGAACCGACCAAGTAGCTGAAGCAGAACATCATGGAAAAGACGTGTCCTTATCAGAGGAAATCACAAAAATTGGCATGGAGATATTTTGTTATGATCATCATTCACTTTTTCTGTGTTTTGTTATTCTGTAATTTTTGTATTTTAAAGAAATAATCAAATCAATTGCAATGATTTGGGCGGTAGAGCCTTCGCACGCCAAGACAGCTAGTCGATCAAACAACTGGAACTCGGCTAAGATATTTTTGTAACTATTTTTCAAGCTCTCCCTCTCCTTATAAAAAGAGGGAAGAAACACTTAAAGAAGGTTCAAAATTTTTGGTAAGAACTCTTGGAAAGGGCCTTTCCTGTTTTCGTGAAGGTGGTGTTATGAATCTTGATGTATGCACATTTCTCAGAAGATTAATACAAGATTTCTGGTGATTCCAACTTATTGGATTGCAGTATGTTCATCTCCCTCTGTATTTTCATATATGTTAAATATTCCTCTTAGATTTCATGTCATGTAGCTGCTAGATATATTTCTCATTAGATGCAGATTCATTTAGATCAAGCTATTGATGGAAAATGCCTATATTGATGTGGAAACAAAGTCTTTAAAAAGCACTCCATGTATCTTAGCATTCCATAAGCATTTCCTTACTCCCGCTTCTCTCTAAATCCAGAGATATAGAATTCTTAAAGTTTAAGCTCTGTATGATGGATTTCTCCTCTACTGTCTTCTACCATTACATATGTCTTAACAACTAATTTTCTGCAAGCTCTCAATCTGATTTGGCCACCATTGATCGAGGATTATTTCCTATGTATTCCTGTGTGTACGTTGGTTCATACATTGTATCTTTATGAATGGTTCTGAATCAATCTTATTTGAATTACTTGTGACAAACTATGGTGTTGTAAGTCTTTAAGATAAATTTGACAAAACTAATTAAGATTTCCTGGGCACTGGTCTCCTATCAACCCAAAGATTGTCTCTAGGAGTGACAACAACATGTAAAACAAGACGGTGAAGAATCTTTAGACTTAAAGAGAGATGCATTTTCAATATATTCATTCAAGTCATGAATATTATCCTATGAGGGGATTTTGATCTGACCCTATTCGAAAATCTTACCAAGATCACGAGATCTTGACATAACCATCAGCGAGGGCTGAAGTGCCTAGACTTCTTGGTAAGTTTCCAAACTATCAAATGGTGAATTTTCAAACATCGGTGACTTGGAAAGATCAACATATGAAGATGCAAAATCATCGCTATCAATGAACACATTAAGAATGCCACTAGATGGATCAAATTTCAAATTCAAGTCTAGGGACTCTTCATGGTTGGATGAATCAAATGAAATATTTGCTTGAGTACATGGATCTAGAAACTCCGCTTCTTCACATATTAAAGATGAGGAATGAAACAAATTATGACAATTTATTCCACCATTTCTACTTTCAATTGAAAATTGACACCACACCATTCTTGACTATGCTCAAAACCAACAATATGAAGATCAACATCATTTAAAGAAAAAATTGGTGTAGCAGATTCATAAAACATGTGAAAAGATGATGAAAAGTGAGTTAATGGTGAAAAGGGGGAAGAAATATCAAATGAAATATCACTTAAGATGACATATTCTTATTCATAATCTGAGACCCACACATAATCATCATAAGATATATCATGAGTCTCTTGTTATTTTGCTTGAATAACAACATCATCTTGTACTTGATCACCATAAGATTCAAAAGGGACTGTTAAAGCAAGTTGATCAGGTGAATCAAGACAGAGAGGATCATAAGGGATAAATGAAGGAGGACAAGAGATATATCTTGAAGAAGAAATGTCATCAGTCAACTCACATTCAAGATTTAAACATTTATTCAAATTTTGATTATGAGGGGAAGATGGACATGGGACTAGCAAATCAACAATATGATCTCCAAGTTTTCCAACCTCAACATTGGTACATGGGACTACTTCATTCAATAAAGAAATGAAAGAGGGGGAAGGAACACTAGATTGACTACATCCTTACTTTCAAACTTTAAGTGCTCCATGACTAAGAAAATATAAAAGACATGTAAGAGATTCATATTCAAGAGGTTCCAAATAAATCTACACTAGATAATGAAACCTTTCGTTCATAAAATCCCAATCCATGTCTTCCTCAAAAAACTCATAACAAAAGTGAAGAAAGTGGTCAATAAAATATTGCAAAGATTCATCATATTTCATTCTAAGTTAAATAATATTTTTATATACACTATGATAATCATACTCGTCAAAATCTTGGTGAAGAAACATGAAAAGTTGTTCGAAACAATGAATAGAAGCAATCGACAATGTATAAAACAAATTTTTAACACGACCTCCAAGAGTGAGAAAGAAAAACCTACAAGAAACATCCCCACAATTAAATTCAAAAGAATCACGAAATTGAAGAAAGTGAAGGGAGTGCTCAATAATGGTTGTTTCACCCTTGCCATTAAAATTTAAATTTGACAAGTTATGAATTATTCACGCGGGAAATTTCATATTTGCAATCACATCCCAGGATTATGATTTGGGAGGAAGCCATTCAAGATGATAATTGAAAAGAAACTTCACGGGCTCAACTTGCCATTTGGCCCTCCTTCAAGCACCAAAATCATGCTGACAATGCTGGATGTCCACAACAAGGAAGGGGGTCTCCCCAGTATGAAGTCCCAATTAGACCTCACATCGTTTGGAGTAGGGGCCCCAACCAAGAAAATAAGGTTGATTTTGTGATCTTAAAGATGTGCCTTGGCTGCAATGAACATATAAGAAGTCATACACATAACTTTGGTGGAAACAAGAGAGTAAACTTTATGGAATATCAATTGTAATGCGTAAAAGGAGGGGGGAAAGAAAGTGAACCTATGGAAGAAAAGTAATAGTGCTATTGTAGAAGAGACGCACACACATATGAAAGAATCGTTAGTTAACCTGCAAAATAGTTCATAAGATAATAACGACCATGAAAGCAAATGAAACACACATTCAATAAGATATATACTAAAGCTAACAAAATAGCTCATTGACCTTAGCATGTACGAAACAACATATACCGTAAACATTTAAAGAATGGTCTTATAACATCCACGATACATGCATGCAAGTGTGTTGGCTCTGAGAGCTTCTGATAATTAAGTGAAAGTTCCAAGTATACAATATAATGATATGACAATAGCCCCAATAGTGGAACATGAAGCCACCACTTGCTTCTCCAAAGAATGATATTCACTCCTATGTTATACTAGAGAAGCAAAGGCTACCAATCCACAATTCCAAGCCCTTTGCTTGGGTAATGAGGGTTTATTTATAACAAATGAGGTGACCTTTCAACTCCTCTTGTGACCTTTGAGCTCCCTCATGACTCTTGAGCTTCTTTTGTCTGTATTCTATCTAATGACTCTTAGACTTCCACTTACATTTACATTTCTTATTATTTTCTAAATACAAAATCACATAAGACAAAATGTGGCTTGAGCCTAATAAGACAAAAATTTATACATTCTGCTTGAGCTTGAGCAAAACTGTGGCTCTACAAATTATACTTTTAGCTCTGATGTAACATATTGATACCAAGCCTTGTATTCTGATGCTATGTCCTCAAACTTTGATGGAAAATCTAACTTATATCTTACTCTTGCCTCCATTGCATATGGATATATAGTTTTGGAACTAGTTTGTACATTATTGCATAATAAGAACAACTTCATATTCAACTTGGAAGGTTCGGCTACAAATTTTTGAATGCTATGCCTTGTGATCTCCAAATCTTTTTTTGTGGTTACCTGCCTTATATTGCTCAAGAATTCTTAAATTTATTTCTTGATAATATTTCTCCATTTTGTCTCCGCAAATTCTCCTACAGTCACGAGTAGGCGGTTATGATTTTGGCCACATAAGTGTTGAGTTGTTGGTTCCCCTGTGTAAGCATTCTAACCTCAACCCTTTCCAATTTTGCTCCTTGCCTTGTCTTTCTGGGCAACTTTGATGGTGCATTTCTATAATTAGTTCCCCAAATTGGATCACATTGATATATGCATAAACTGTCTTTAGAACTTTCACATTCTCTCGTGACCGATTTTGCATTTCATGCAAGGGCACTATCGCCTTATGAAGGGAGATCATTTCCTCAAACAATCGTCTCATAGTGTCTCCCAATGATTGAATTTCATCAAGTATTGCTGCCCGTAACTCCTTCATGTTAGAACCAGTGAAAGATAACCTTTGATTCTCGACAAAGAGATGATTAATTTGTTTCCTTTTAAAAGCTAAATCCTTTGCCAATTGTTTATTTTCTTCCACTAATAAATCAATGTTTAATTTTGTAGCCTTTGCAAAGGTTGCATTTGTTGTTGTGATTGTTCTCAAATTCTTCTTGGTGTTGGCCACAATTACCCTCTCTGCGTGGATTGAAATGGGATGAACTAGGTCATTAGGAAAATACTTCTGCCTTTCCTGCACTATTCTGTTTTTTAATTGATCAAAGGTAAGGTTGGAAATATCCATGACAAAATCATCTTCTGGAGGAGATATTCCCATTTCATTGAATGGGATGTGGCCATCAGTAAGGGGAGGTGAAGGCTGATTGTTGGCCTGTTCTACAATAGGCACAATGTCTGCCTCTTAATTATCTTCCTCTCATTCAACCTCTATGTCTTGGGCCTATATTTTCTCCTCTATTTCTCATACGAGTTCCTCATCCTACTTCCTCATGCTTTCTTCATCTTCCAATTTCTTTTGTTGTTGTTGTTCTTCAAGCTGCTTCTGGCATTCTTCTTCTTCTCTTTGTCTCTTCATATTTTCTCCTGGTGTTTCCTTTTGGCTTATTATTCTTCTTTCTTTCTAGTTTCCTCTTCTTCTTTCTTTCTCAAATATTCTTGTTTTTTTATATCTTCTATTTCTTTCCTTTCTTGTTCTTCTTTATGCATATATTCCTCTTCTTGCTTTCGCTCCTCTTGTCTATTTTCTTCTTCCTCATGCTTCTTCTTTAATTCTTCTGATTCCTTAATATGAATTTAAAAATTAATATTTCTTGAAATTTTTTGCAAGCTAGTTTATGTATTTTAGGCATTGGATCATGATTGCAAAAGAACACAAACTAAGTTAAATTTACAGATTTTTAACAATTAAAATGGACAATAAGCAACATCAAAACACAACAAATTAATGACAAATTTCACTCCTCCCGAGCTACGCTTCAGGTCCAACTTCCAATAGTGGCCCTTTATATTATATGCTTAAATATTTAAATACACCAACATAAAATGATCAAATTGCAAAAATAACACTTCCATTGCATCTAGAATGCCCAAAAACCATTGTATAGGCTCTTCATGGGCTCAAAAAGGCTTAAAAATGGCCAATTTAGGCCTCCTTCTCCATTCTGCTTGCAAAATGTTCTACCAAACTATCTACACTGCAAAACTGGAAACAACCTGACTCCTTGGTGGACTGGTAAGGTGTAGAGTTGACAACCCATAGGTCTCGGGTTCGACCGACGAATTCTGTTGCGTTTGGTTCTTTTTGTTGATTCATTAACTGAATTTTTTAATGGTTGATCCCTTTGCCCTTTTTCTTTTCTCCTCTGTTCGGTCGTATGTGTAGAAAATCTGATGGTAGGTTAACCCGATAATGCAATATAAATCAAAGCAGAATACTATAACCTACTTCTACTATCAATTTGCAGAAGCTTAAAGATCGAGCTGAACAATATAACCAGAAGAAGAAGAATCAATCGCACAATACACATAAAAATACTTTGGGGAAAGCCTTAGCGAAAAACCCCACACTATTGTATTATCATACATGGTGGAAATACATAAGAATTATACAAAGCCTTAGCTCTCACAGCTAGCCAACTCTCAGTACAATCCTCACAGATGCTCATAGGCAATCTTGGCTTCTCTCCAGCCTTCCTCTCTGCCTTCCAAGCTCCTAGTTCCTTGCGATGTTCCTTGTGGATCATTCTCCTATTACCAAGTGGATGATCTCCTCCAAAACTGTGCAATCTTCAAGGATGATTCCTTGACTGCATGCATGAGTTTTCTTTATAAGAAAACACATGCAACTGATAGGACACTGTCCTTGAACTTTAACTCAACTGGGCCTTTCTCATAATAGACATGCATGATTTTTTGATGAGGGAATCTTCAGTTAACTGGAGTAGCACTAGTTGAGTGCATGCATGCATCAACTGACTATTAACTCACCATTAGTTCCTCAAATAATTTGGAACTAATTTAACTAGACTTAACTCAATAAACTGAGTTAACTAATTACAACTCAAATATAACTCAATATTATCTCCTTAATTTAAGGCATAACTCTTGCATGACTTCAGAAAGACTTCTAACTTGAATTTCTCCAACTAATTAATTTAAAATAAATTAATTAATTATTTCCAAGTAGCTGTTAAGACTAAATTCGATTTTAATTCACAATTTAATTCAAGGACAAATTAAATTGGAATATTCTTGTCGCCATATTTCAATAGTATGGGTACACCAGTGACCAAGGAGTGCAGGCCATAGTCCACGCTCCTCTCGGCCCCCTCCCATTTTCGTGCGATTGATATGACTATGGGCTATGGTGCGTGCAGGGTGCCAAGTGCCCCGCCCCACCGTAGCCTCCATTAGTGGTGATGCGGCTTGGGGACATAACCCTCGATGCTTAACCGTTCGCTTAACCTCCTAATTCCTTTTCCCTTGGTGCTGGAGTGACCACATGACTTGCGGCTAAGCCAGCCAATCACACGCACTAGCTTGACCCTCCCCCAAACACCAAATAGTATCACAATAAATAAAAACTAGCTACCTATGTATAACAAGGAACATTGGTGGCAAAACGATAGAGAATTCGGTTAGTTTATGGGAATAAGATAGTTTGAAACCTACGAAGGGTTGTCGGTCAACCTAACCAATTTTGGCCTCTTCCAGAGTTCCATGTGGCACCCTAAGATTGGGCCATGTGTCACTCTGTGATTGGTCCATATTAAAACACGTTCAACCAGTAAGAGCACACCAATTTTCCACGTACGAATGGGACACATGTCAGGTTCTGATTGGCTCTGTACTTCTTGGTCATCCTACTAGAATTAGAAACACGTCAGTGTACAGACTGCCATGTGGCAACCGTACACTTCCCAGTCAACCCTGCAAGTTGACTTTTAACTATTGGCCAAAAACTTCAAAACGTGATAACTTCCTCATATAATGTCTGATTGAGGCGATTCAAGCATCATTGGAATCACAATGATGAGATCTATGATTTGGTATTTGTATTAGGAGATGTTGAACACTTTCATTTTTGAGCATTTTTTTTTATCCCTTGGATCATTCCTCCCCACTAGAAGCTTTTGGGACACCAAATGTTTGTTTTTACTCAGCAAGTAAGTGAGGGTAGAACTCCTTCACTTTCCTAATCTCTATCCACATTTCTTTTCTTAGATTGGTACCTTTTATCCCCACTCAAAGATACTCCACATTGCCTCTGCGTGAAGTCCTTATACTCCTATCGAGAATTGAGTCTTCTTGCAACTCATTTAAATATTCATGAGCAAAATATTCTATAGATGGAATCGGAACATTCTCTTCTTGATCATCGATCATAGGAGGCTCATACAATCTGTTGATGGTGTTGGTCCTGCCAACATGTCAAGGGGATCTCCCCGGTAAGAAGTCCCAATTAGACCTCAGAGCGTTTGGTGTAGGAGTCCTAGCAGTGGGTCGTAAGGTAATGCCTTGACCACGATGTCACGTAGAGGCAAGTAAGATAACTCTGTCAGTCGCAAGGGTGTGACTGATCCAATGAGTCAAGGAAGGGGTATGAGAGGTTCCAACACTTGGAAAGGGGAAGGAGGTGAAGGTGAGTTCTAGGTTGAAATGGATAAGTCCCAACTCAACTAGGAACACACAACACAAAGGACATGCACAACTTCCGGCGGTGCAGACCACTCGGATGCGACAGTCACATCATACAATGTAAGATAACACGTACAACACTCACGGATCAGTCTGAGATGAGTGCGACGGTTGTTATAGCATGGTTCAAGTGAAAGGTTTGTTTGATGTTTGGCAGAGCAGTCGAGAGGGATGGTGACAACATTAACAACAAGATTCATATGATTGCATGTGAATCAGTTCATACACAAGTACGTAAGTTAAACAACATATATCATTAAAGCAACCGGAGCAATCCAACTACAATAACAACATATGCATGAAAATGTGTTGGCTCTTACTACATAAAGAAGTGTAAGTCACAATCATACAATACATCCATGTAAACCTGCTAGCCCCAACAATGGAACGTTACAGCCACATCCGCTTGCTCCTCCAAAGAGATGTACTAGCTCCATGCAGTGGAGAAGCCAAGGCGTGTTACAATACTATCCAAGCCTTCTTCAAGATAGACTTAGTAGAAGCTTGGCTGAACCAAAGCCCTTACAATGAGTTATGAGGGACTATTTATAGCAAAGGGTGGGATGACTCTTGACATTCCCCTTTGTGACAGTTCAACTACCCTCGTGACTCTTCACCTACTCTATGACTGTTACATCCAACTATTGACACTTGACTTACACTTGACATGACTAAACGTTACAATGCACATGTATTCATGTGAGACAACATGACTTGAGCAAGCCAAGAAAGACATCACTGACACTCGGTCTGCTGTGGTGAGAACAAATCTTTGACATGCTTGTGATGGTGAAGGTGGTGAGTTGATGCCAAGCTTGGTCGTCCGCGATGGTGTGCATTCACCTCATGGTGATATCTTGTTGAAGCGAACTCTTGCCTATGTTGCAACTGGTGCATTGGTTCGACTCTTTCATCCAACTCATCTACTAATATGTGCATGGTCTTCTTAGGTATGGTTGAACCGAAAACACACTGATGCATAGTGTTTGTGCTGATCTTCAAGTGTGTTTTGGTGGTCATGCACATTAACTTGCCGAAGTATATGTTCAGCCCCAGTTGGACTTGCTTCTTGTCTTCATCTTGGTGAGTGTGTTGAATGGGTTGGATTTCATGTGTGCGCTCAACGACATGCATGATGCTGAATCCCTTTCTTGCAATCAATAAAACTACTCACCATGTCTACTCTGTGTCAGTTGCTGGGACGAATCCTTAACTTGTACGAGTGCAGTTTCATCCGTGAGTGCATGTTGTGCCCACTGTTGTTATTGTTCCTGTTGTAACTCATTAGTCTATCTGTGCAACATCATGTTCTTCCTTAGTTGTTGCTTCAACACATGTAACTCCTTCTTTGTTCCATCTTTTGCCTTCACACAATCTTCATGTCACGCCGTCACTTAATAGCCTAAGTCTCCAAAGTTGCTTTCATTATCAGTGGATCTGCTTGGTCTTGCAACTTTGTTCCACCTCTGTTTTGTCAACAACCTTCCTCTTACATTCGTTGCATTCGCTGCATTTGTTGCATTCGGTATGTTGCCTTCAGCTGCTATTCTCTATGATGTTTCTTCTTGATGTCCTTGTCTATGAACAACTTGATGTCTTTGTGGGTAGGCAAGTCCATGGACACTTGATCGACTGCATCCCCAAGTGTGCTCTGAATGGTGTCTTCGTCTCTTCTCTCCTCGAAACCGTTGTACCTATATTGTTGAGAGGCAGATGAACACCTAGGATACCTGAAGACATGGAAACACTCACAAAAAGCAATCTGTCAGTCGAAAACCAAAATGAACAATGAGAATTTACTTCCAACATACCTGGGTGCATGATCATGAAGGTTGTGCAATTTCAGTCGGGAGGTCGGGAGACCGACTTCCAAGACTGCACAAGGCATGGTCTGGGCTATTAGGAGACTAACTGACTGCTGGAACTGCGCAATTCAGAGTCCATTTTGGCTGCTGACCGCTGGGATTGTGCAATGCGCAATTCCAGCTGGGAAGGACTTTTGGCCTAAGAACAAATTTTCACAATTTCTTGGGCCAAGCAGCCACTATCCTCTAGAAATGAGCAAAACAGTCCTAGAGGCTAGTGCTGGGCAATAATGCACAAATATAAAGAGGAAGGTGAGCCTTCCTTTCCCAGATTGTGCAATGTGGCCTTGGTGAAGGCAGAGCCTGGGCTAAGGTTGGCCCAATTCGCCGATAGGCAACTGAAACCAAGTAAGTCAGTGAATGCATGGCGACACTAAGTGATAGCAGAAGTGATTAATATTGCATGAAAAACATGAATGAAAGATTCGAAAAATAGATCAACATGCATGTGGGTGAGGCAGTTTGACGGTTGGGCAAACATCCGTGAAAAACAATTTCATGCATGCGACAACAGTGAGATAGCAACGAAAATTGAAACAGAGCTAGGACAAGCTAGTATACATGTAAATGACAGTAAGCATTCAAAGAAATCAAGCAAACAGTACTCCCACAAGAGAAAACACAAAAAGCAACATAAATGCAGCACAAGGCATGGGAAGCAGGCTTACCCCAAAACAACTGAGCTGAATGTGCCGACCGCTCCTAGATGTGATGTGGGATGTTAGAGCTGCAAGGCTGATGTGAAGAATGAACTCCACAATGTTCAGTTGATGAGTTTTGATAACATCGAGGTTGTGACGCGCATGCCATGAATCTAGGGGAAGCGACACTTGGTGGCAGGTTTCAGAATTGCTCCTTACATGTAACCTCCAACTGCTAAACACAGATCCCTAAAATAAGGGATGCCTTTGCATGCTTCCTTGGGAGAAGCAGCCCATGGATGAAAGTTTTTTTCGCTCAGTCCTGAAGTGAACTGGTCAACTTAGCTGCACATGCAAGAGACTACTCGATTGTTGGAGAAAAATGCGCATTTCTGGCTGGGAGTTGGGTTGGTTGCCAAGGAGATTTGTGCAATTTCTAGGAAGAGCAGTTGACTGTTGCCCAAATTTGCACAAATTCTGGGATGAGCAGCCTTGCTAGGGAAATTTGTGTAAATGCTGCTAGGAGTGTTGGCAGGAAAGATTGCGCAATCCTGAAGCCCAGCAGGCTGCCAGAGAGGATTGTGCAATTTCTGGAGGGAAGGTTGGTTGCAATTTCTGGGTGAACAACCTGTGAGGGGAATGGATCAAGTTGTGACTGACAAGTTGCCTTTGTGCAAGAAATACACTGAAGCTTGTGAACTTGACGAATCAAGGCAAGTTGCTGTGAAGGTTGGAAGAGAGGCTCTAAAATGAGGCTAAGGAAAAATTTTGGAGGGTGGTTGTAGCCGCTACAACACAATCTCAAGTTTTCCACATTCACAACAGAATAAATTTGCATGTAAGGTGGTAAATCTAATCGGAAAGTATTGTTACCAATCTTCTCCAAGATTTTGAAAGGACCATATTTGATTGGCTTGAAATTTTTACCTTCACCTTATAGCCTTTCCTTGTTAATCTACAACCAAACTTGATCTCCCACTTGGAAATCATGATCAACCCGATGCTTATCATGTCTTTCATTGTACTTGGCTTTACTTTTCTCTAGTTGTTATTGTACCCTTTGATGTAATAGCTAATTTTGTTCAATGAAATGCTTGGCCTTTTCCACATCACTATGTCCATCTTCTGCAATATATTTACCAAAGATGAAATCCAAAGGATAATTTGGCAAATAACCCAAAAAATCTTCAAATGGAGATAATTGTGTAGCTGAATACTTGGCTCGATTGTAGGCATGCTAGATGTAATGAAAATGCTCATCCCAAATTTTAGGATGCTTACCACAATATCCTCGAAGGAGATGCACTATTGTTTTATTCACTACTTCTGTTTGGTCGTCGGTTTGTGGATGAAATGTTGTGCTCTTCTTTAACTTTATGTCCATGAGTTCCCATAAACTTGACCAAAAATTCCTGATAAATTGAGAATCTCCATCAGAAATAATCAAATTAGGTAACCCAAAATGAACCCATACATTTTGTAAGAACATATTTGTGGTGTGTTCAACTGTAACATGTTTCCTACATGGCATCAACACACACATTTTTTTGAAACGATCCACTACAACATATAAATAATCATGACCTTTCCTAGACATTGGTAGCCCCCTACAAAATCCATAGAAATACTTTCCCAAGGACGAGAAGGGATAGGAAGTGGAGTGTAAAAACTCAATTTCATATTGCTTGGCTTGCTAGTAGCACACATAGAACATCCTTTTACATATCTTGATACAATTTCATTCATGTGAGGCCAATAACAATACCTCTGAATTTGAGAAATTATTTTTTCTACACCAAAGTGGCTAGATATAAGAGAATTGTGGGATTCCCTTATGACATTGACTCTTTCACCTAGTGGAACACAACTTTCCAAGATGATACAACAAATTGTTAGGAACATGACAATCCAACTCTTCAACATGATTTCCTTGACTCAAAGTTGAATAAACATCTTTAAAATCTTCATCTTGAGCACACTGTTCAATATTGCTTTCATGCATGATTGAGTTGTTCTTAAGAATAACAAATGCATTAACAATAGGCATTGATAAAATATCTACAACTTTGTTGTATATACCTTTCTTATACTTGATTACCAAATGAAATTGTTGTAGAAATCCCATCCATCTAAAATGTCTATCTTGTTGTAGCTTGGTTTGTGATTATAAATATTGCAAAGGTTCATGGTCAATATGAATAATTGTTTCTTTACCCATCAAATAGTGCTTCCATTTCTTCACACTTTGTACCAAAGCATACCACTCTTTATCATAAGTTGGATAGTTAATTACTGCATTAGTAAAGGTTTCAGAATGATAACGTATTGGCTTAACATGTTGAATTTCCACGATCTTGGGTCTAGGTTAGAATCTTAAAATCGTTGACGCTACCAAACCAAGAATGTCAACAATAAATACTTTCACAACGGAAAATATAAATAAGTAAATCACATGTACACAATTTTTAACAAATATTGTACAATAATTTACAACCCAATCTTCGTTATATTAAACCAAATTTGAATAATACAACAGTTTATGGTATACAAGATACAATGACAAACGTTGATGCAGCTTCTATGTCGTATCTTGTCATGTCAGTCCTTTGCTCCTGTAATACTCACTAGCTTCCTCTTTCCTTCAAAGGACAACACATAGAGACTCCAGGAGGGTTGCCACCTAACACTGCTACAAGTAACTTCTAGTGCATGTACACGAGCTGATCCAATCTGCTCTCTAGGCTGACCAATTCCAAGCTCCAATATTCCAGGCTAGAAATCACTTTTGTCCATCAAAGTGCTGCACTTTCAGCACCAATCTTCACCCAAACTTCAACTCTTATTCGTCACTTCAAGATAGCTTGTCTAGGGCTAATTTGGGTAGCCAACATACTGCCCTCCACCTGACCAATGGCACCCAATCCATTCACTACAATATCTTCTCCTATGGAGACTCTTGATCACCAAATCAAGCCTCCAAATTGGCTCCCGCAGGATGCTCAACAATCTGATGCAAAACTAGTCAAATATTTGACCCAACACCTACAAGAACTATTGCTCCAAGTTTGTTGTACTTCTATTCCTAGTTAGGGCATGTGCACGCTGTAACAACCCTTATAAACCCACATAAATAGCCTCCTTTTAGCTGCAACCTAGGAAGGGTAAAGTGCTTCCTCCATATGTTGTTGTTTTGGGCATATGGAAGCCCCTCAAGCCTCCACGTAGCCATGTTTTTTAGTGGTTAGGCCTGCGGCCTACACAGTCCTCTGCGACACCCTAACAACCCTCCAAAACAACCTTGCCTTGCTTCGTTTTTGACCCAAAGAGACCAATGTTTTCTCCTATTGAAACTTGGCCTCCAATCTAGCACTTCGAACCTAAAATAATTGATCGGTCACCCTAAAACAAGCCCTAAAAAAATCCCTCTGCCTCCCTCCCTGTTATGTCCTCCTTACTGTGGCCCTCAACAGAAATATTCCCTCTCCTCTACAAGCTTCTCTCTTATATTGTGTTGCACAAATGGATGAGGAAATGTCCTCCACTCCACCTCCTATATATACACATAAGGAGGGATCCTCAAAACGTCATAATAGGGTTTGAACAACTGTCATATGTCTTCTTAGCACCAAGCCGACCTAGACTCCTCATGTGCAAACCCAACCATTAACTTAAAAATTTCATATATCCATCACATGTCGAAATGTGCTCATGGTTTTGGCCCAAATCCTGATGGGTGCAAAACACCTACCTTGGGTTTGAAGCCCACAAGTGATTTTTGTGGCATTTTGTCCTCCAATCCCCGAAACCTAGGGCTTGGAGTACCTCCCAAGCTACTCAAAAATCAACACTCCCTCTTAGCGAGGGAGGTAATTACAAGACTAGTAAGTAACTCATCATAATCATCATTACTCGCAACACTTTCCAAACTATTGGCACTCACAATTGCAACAATCCCTATTCTGTGAACTATGCCTCTCTCAGAAGTGTCACTATCACTATTGGAAGCACCTTGCTTCTTCTTCTTTTCCTGTACCGCTTTCCAATCCTTCCATGATTCCTTTTTGGTAGTTGTATGAGAACGCTTGTTTCCCACTGACCACATGCTCTTCTTGGGCTGCAAAGTCTCCCTCTGGACCTACAAGCTCCCTCTCGAACTTGACTCCCTCTGAGTCTCTGGAACTTGGACCTTCTTCTCGGGAACTTGTACCTGCTCCTCTGAAGCCTGCACCTGCACCTGCTTCTTTGGAACCTACACATGCTCCACCTACTTCTAATGATCCACAGGCTTGCCTATCAACCTATAAAGACCATGCTCTCTAACTCCAAGCAAAATACTAGTAGAACTAGAGCATCTAGGCCTGAGTCTTGCCTTCCCATCCTAGAACAAGACCTCAAACCCCTTCTTCTCGATCATCGAGACATATATCATGCTATATCTAAGTCCCAGTACAAATAGTACATCCTAGATCTGCATCACTCATCTGGTCTGAAATAGGGACCTAAAGGCTTCTTTTCATGCTTACAAGAACCTCTCCCACTCCAAAGCTTATATATTTCTAAGATCTAGGCTTATATTGACAATTTGCGAAATAAATAACTTGAAATAGGTGTATGCTTGTGTTTGTACTTTAACTATTAAGTGCTTTAAGTTTATTTGCTTGAACTGATATAAAACATGTAACAGTAAATGCAATGCAGCAATAAGCAATCACAAAAGACAACAATATAATATGGAGTTCAACCAAACCTCTTGGGCTACGTCTCCTTGAGCTCTAATCAACTCAATTAGACTCTTTAGGATTATGGTTGAATTCTTTTACAAGTTCCACACTCAACTCCAATAGGTTACGACTGAACCATTGGGCTTAGAATACCATTTTTATCCCTGGCCGTTTGGCTCTCTGGCTCTTGGCTCTTGGCTTTGGCTCTCGGCTCTGGCTCTAGCTCTGGCTCTGGCTCTCGGCTCTGGCTCTGGCTCTGGCTCTAGCTCTGGCTCTGGCTCTTGGCTCTCACTCTAGCTCTAGCTCTCCGCTCTGGCTTTGTCTCTGGCTCTGGCTCTGGCTCTGGCTCTAAACTCTGGCTCTGGCTCTGGCTCTGGCTCTCGGCTCTGGCTCTAGCTCTCGGCTCTGGTTCTCGGCTCTTGGCTCTCTAAGCTTCTAGTTTCGCTCGACCTCTAAGTGACTCCAAACTTCCTCTTTCAATTGTCCTCTTTGGCTTTTGTGAGGCATCCCTTCGGCTCTACAGCTTCCTGTCCGTTTCTTTATGTGTAATCATTCCTCTGTCTTTTCGACTGGCCCTCTGGCTCTCTGGCTCTCTGGCTCTGTGACTAGCCATCTGGATCTGTGGCTTTGTGGCTCTCTATGTATAACACATTCCTGTTACAAAACGCCCGCTTACAGTGTGGCACAGGTGTAAGAGACTGTTTCCAATGGAAATCAACCGGCGGGCACAAGAAACCTGGTTGATTGGCCTTTCTGTGCAGAAATCCCGAAAATAGCCAAATAACGAAATACACAGGCAAAATGCATCATGAGCCTTAAGCCCAAACTTCAAATAATATGAAATCGTGTTTATATCCCTCTTGGGTCCGTGTTCTTCATCGCTCATCGCAAATCGCATTGCCTATGGCCAAACACTAAATCACAGAAATACACTGAAATTTGCTATTGAGCACCCAAGCCGGATTTCAAATTAAATGAAATCGCGTCCATAAACCTATCGGGTCCGTGCCTTGATCGCATATCGCAATCACATGTGCATTGGCCCTTGTATCGAGGATTCACCGATCGCCGATTGCGCTATCGCAATCGCATGTCGGTGTTGTCGCATATCGGCGCCATCACATCAATGTATGTCGCATGTAATGATCCTTTGTATTGGTTGCAATCCCGATCGCTGATTGTCGATCGTCGATCCATCGCAATCGCAAGTCACTCTGTCTGGGGCTCTGATATCGCGTGAAGGCCTACCTCCGATGCGAAATGTCGGAGGTCGCAATCAGGTAGTCCTTCCATCTCCGCTTAAGTCCTCCCTTTAACCTCTTCTGATGCGATGTCCCTTAAAGAGCCTTTTCTTTATCTGACTCAGATTTACAAAGGATTTGTGCCATTTAGCACCTTTTACCTCTTATGTGAAGTCTTTTAGACATAGAGGTTTATCCAAGATCCATTTTGGATCACGTCTTCCCACTAAAATTCTTTTGGACTCCAAAAGACTGATATACTGATCTGAACAGAAAATGAGAGTACATCACCCTCTTCTTTCAGCCTCCATACACTTGCCTTGCATAGTGCCTTTGAACCAAAGCCTTTGAACACTTCCTTCCTGGATGTGCTTGTCCTCCTGGGAAGAACTGTTTTCCTCCTTGACTTCATGCAGAACTCCTGCTAAGAAGGTTACAGAAGTGTTATAGCTCCAAATCTCACTCTTATGGTTTGTGATGCTGCACTTATGGCCTAGGGCAACCCCTCCTTCCAGACCTGGTCCAAAAATTTAAAAAACAGTGTTTTATTCCCTGTACGCGACTTTGCCCTGTGTTAAACGCGTGTACACGCGGGTCTGTCATACCCAACCCGCGTGTATCTATTAAAACACTTAAAAAAATATAATTTCCTCTTTTTCGGGCGGTGATCGCGGGTTTACCTGCTGGATCACCTGTTAGTGCCCGTGGCCCAACTGTTCCCAACCAACTCCTAACTAAAAAACTACTTTGGAGAAGGTATAAAAAGACATCAAAGGGAAGGCCAAGGGGAGAGAGAAAGGAGAGCAAGATTATTATGCTGAGATTTTTCCCTTAGACCAGGTCTGAAGTCCTTGGTGCATCCTGCACTTCCCCCATTTTGCATAGGAAACCCTTGTTTCCATGTGTATTGGTGATCATTCATCCTTGACATCATCATTGAGTAAGACTTGGAAGGAGCTCTTGTTGAAGGCTGGAGGCTGGAACGAATCCGGGAGGAAGCTTGCTTGGAGCCTGCTGAAGGTGTTCAGGTGATATCTTTCCGATATATGTACTTTATTTGCCTTTATATATAAAGAAACACGTCTTTGTTCCCGAATAATCTTTCTTTATGTTTATGAGATTCTTGTGTTGAATTCTTATGAAAGTAGTTACTTAAAGATTATTTATAACTAACTTTATAGCATAAAGATGATTTATACATAAACTTCTATACATGTACTGTTGATTTCTTTGATTTGTTTGTCTTGCAGGTCAGAGAAAGAAGAAGGGAACTCCAAGAAGGGTTTGCACCCTAACGGTCTTCTCGGGCGTAGGACCTTAGGTATGTACCCTAAAACATTAGAATTTGCTTAAAAGTTAAAAAGATGGCTGTGTGTGTGTGTTTCTTTGTATAAGCAATTTTCAGTCTGGTAGAGTCTCAGCCCAAAGGACTCTAGGGGTACTTTCCCTTCAACCAAGAAGGTAGTTTGAACTTCTCTTCCTTGATCATTGATCCAAGGTGGCTCAAACCAATGTGAAGTTACATCTTCTTCAAAAAAAAATTCATTTGTATCTGTTTGACATATTGTCAACAACAACTGTTAACAAAAACTGGATGGCTTGAACTCTTGCTTCAACAAAAGAAACAGATTTCACATCTTGTGAACACCTCCATGTCTTTACATCTGCATACAAATGATTGACTAGATAACAAGCCAACAAAACATGCCTTTAAAACAATTGACCCTTCAAGTCAAGCATGTAGAAAAAGAACTTTAGGATTCTTTTTCAAAGATGAAACACTTCATCATCATCTCCATCTTGGAGACCAAATCAACTTTTCCCAAGTCAATATTGCATGACATGCATGTTTACAACAAAGTAATCAACCCTTCAAGTTAATCACACATACATGTTCAAATACAAGGAAATCATCAACATCCCTGTGTTCATGCACATCATTCTCATGCATGCATTTCATCCTTCAACTTTCGCTTAAGTACACTGTACTTTTGAAGCTGAAATGTATATAATGTTGCAGCAATAAAGTGAGTCTCTTACTCAACTTTTCCATTCACCTTCTTGGTAGAATCCTACAACTTGCATCTCATTAACAAAGAAATGCAAAGAGATGTGATACTTTTCTGTTCGCATCAAAAGATATGAAACTTTAATTGGATAAGAACTCTAACCATTTCTTACCAATCCATTTCAAAGGTCCTTCCTTTGTCTGCACATCAACAACAACATGTGAATCATCTTGAAACACATCATTTATGGAAACTTCCTTTCCATTCTTGCCATTTCTCTTTCCACCTTCTTCAAGTTTCGTGGAAGCATTGTTGGATTCAAAGTCCAACACCTTTCAGCAATATGTCCTTGCTTATGGCAGTAAGTGCAACACATGTGCATCCTCTTGACAGCATGATTTGCCTTGTCTAGTGGACCTTTGGCTTCTTGCTCCCTTTCCTTCAAAAGTTTCCTGTATGTGGCCATTCTCTTCCAACATCTAGAAACATTATGGTTAACCAAACCACAAAAGGAACATGCAATTCTTTTCCCATACTTATATGGAAATTTATCATGCTTAACATAATCAAAAGGAATATGGTTAAAACCAGATTTATACCTTTCTCTTTCACCTCTTTTACCTTCATGAGGAGGTGAATTGAATGAAGAAGTAGCTCCCTTTGGAACACCATCAACCTCTTCAAGGGTTTCAGAGTTTCCACAACTCTCTGGTTCAAGTGTATTCTTATGAACACCTTCTTCCTGAAAATGATGTTTCAAGCTATTACATTCCCCATGAATACAATATTTACACTTTTGAGGTAGAAGACCTGAAATGAAACTCCTTCTTAGAACTATGTCAATTGTCTTCATGGCAGCTTTGGAACTTTCTGCATAATATTGTCCATAGCCAAGACCCAAATACTTAGGCCTTTCCTCAACCATTATTGGCTCAACAATACCTTGTGCATGTTTTCCCAAGCTTTTTCCTTCATAGCCCATCTTGGACATTAACTTGGACCCTATGCCTCTGGTATGTTTTTCAAAAGAACCAACATAAACATTCTTAGAAGAATTTGAAGAAAAACAAGAATTGTTTACCTCTTCTTCAAGTTGATACTTAACCAAGGCTTCTTTGGCAACAAGGAGTTGTATCTCCAACTCATGCATCCTTTTCAGGTTCATATTTGCAATATGAAGTTGCCTCTCCATTTCCTGTAATTTGTCAGAAAGCAACTGCTTCTCTTCCTTCATGGAATTCAACTACTCTCTAAGTATGATGCTCTTCCTTCCATCCTCATACATTTCTCTCACCATATCCATCATGGTGAACAAGTCTTGCTTCTTGTCTTCATCAAAGAATCTTGTGAAGAAAGAAGAATTTGAGGACTCACTTGTAGAAGTTGTCATTATCAAAATGAACAAAAGAACTTCAAACAAGATTAACAAAGAGCTTATTCAAGCAACCTTTTACAACAAACCTCTTGTGCTTCAAGGATTTCCCTGAGTTCCTTTGGGATAAGAAGAATTCCTTCAGCCCTTCTTCCTTCTTGTCCTCTCCTGGACTTAGCTAACAGCAGCTTTCCCTGAACCTTTGCAAACTCAAACAACAGTCAGTTTACAAACAATCAAACAATCAATCCTTGACTGTTTAAACACCTTTCAAGTCAAACAAGAATATAGATTGCTCTGTCAATCAAGCATCCTGCTTTGATCAATCAAGCATCATGATACCACCTGCTCTGGTATAACTTGCTCTGATATAACTAGCTCTGATACCACCTTCTTTGAAGGTGGAATTAATCAACCTGATGCTCTGATACCACCTGATCTGAAATGGGGACCTAAAGGCTTCTTGTCATGCTTACAAGAACCTCTCCCACTCCAAAGCTTATATATTCCCAAGATCTAGGCTTATATTGACAATTTGTGGAATAAATAACTTGAAATAGGTGTATGCTTGTGTTTGTACTTTAACTGCTAAGTGCTTTAAGTTTATTTGCTTGAACTGATATAAAACCTATAACAGTAAATGCAATGCAGCAATAAGCAATCACAAAAGACAACAATTTAATATGGAGTTCACCCAAACCTCTTGGGCTACATCTCCTTGAGCTCTAATCAACTCGATTAGACTCTTTGGGAATATTACTGAATTCTTTTACAAGTTTCACACTCAACTCCAATAGGTTACGACTAAACCATTGGGCTTAGAATACCATTTTTATCTCTAGTCGTTTGGCTCTCTGGCTCTCGGCTCTCAGCTCTGGCTCTCGGCTCTAGCTCTGGCTCTAGCTCTGGCTCTGGCTCTGGGCTCTGGCTCTCACTTTGGCTCTAGCTCTGGCTCTAGCTCTCGGCTTTGGCTCTCGCTCTCGCTCTTGGATCTGGCTCTCGCTCTCGGCTCTGGCTCTGGATCTCAACTCTGGCTCTCGGCTCTTGGCTCTCTGAGCTTCTAGTTGCGCTCGACCTCCAAGCGACTCCAAACTTCCTCTTTCAATTGTGCTCTCTGGATTTTGTGAGGCATCCCTCCGGCTCTGCAGCTTCCTGTCTGTTTCTCTGTGTGTAATCATTCCTCTGTCTCTTCGACTAGCCCTCTGGCTCTCTGGCTCTCTGGCTCTGCGACTGGCCATCTAGCTCTGTGGCTCTATGGCTCTCTGCGTATAACGTATCCCTATTACAAAACGCTTGCTTACAGTGTGGCACAAGTGCAAGAGACTGTTTCCAATGGAAATGAACCGGCAGGCACAAGAAACCAGGTTGTTTGGCCTTTATGTGTAGAAATACCGAAAATAGCCAAATAACGGAATACACAAGAAAAACCCATCATGAGCCTTAAGCCTGGACTTCAAATAATATGAAATCGTGTTTATATCCCTCTCGGGTCTGTGTTCTTCATCGCTCATTGCAAATTGCATTGCCTATGGCCAAACACCAAATACACAAAAATACACTGAAATCTGCTATTGAGCGCCCAAGCCAAATTTCAAATTAAATGAATTCGCGTCCATAAACCTATCGGGTCCGCGCCTTGATTTCATATTGCAATCACATGTGCATTGGCCCTTGTATCGGGGATTCTCCGATTTTGCTATCGCAATCACATGTTGGCGTTATCGCATATCAGCGCCATTGCATCGCCATATGTCACATGTAACGACCCTTTGTATTGGTTGTGATCCCGATCGTCGATCGCCAATCCATCGCAATTGTAAGTTGCTGTGTCCGGGGCTCCGATATCGCGTGAAGGCCTACCTCCGATGCGATATGTCGGAGGTTGCAATCAGGGATTCCTTCCATCTCTGCTTAAGTCCTCCCTTTAACCTCTTCCGATGCGATTTCCCTTAAAGAGCATTTTCTTTATCTGACTCGGATTTACAAAGGATTTGTGCCATTTAGCACCTTTTACCTCTTATGTGAAGTCTTTTAGACTTAGAGGTTTATCCAAGATCCATTTTGGATCTATCTCCATCCTGAATGGCACAACTCTTGATCCTCATATCTCCTTCTGACTCTTGTCACCCAACACCATGTGCAACTTCGAGTCCCATTTAGCTAGAGTCTCAAAAGCCTCATGTGACCCTGTCATATGTTTCGTCACACCACTTTCCATGTACCATCCATCCTCATCGATAGTACCCCGAACCCCAGGGCTTGGAGTACCTCCCAAGCTACTAAAAAATCAACATATTTCCTACATCAAAACTGCTCCCATAGCATATTCGCTTGCATCGGTTTGAATTTCAAATCGCTGCTTAAGAACTAGAAGTTCTAGAACTAGTGTTATACTTATTTTCTCTTTCAAAGTATCGAAGTATTTCTACTTCTTTCCTCCCCGCTGAAAGACCTGCTTCACACTTGTCAAAGCATGTAATGGCGCTGCAATGAATGAGAAGATATCGATAAATTTTCTCCAATATTGGGCTACTCCCAAAAAGCTCCTAACTTCTGTTACATTATTGGGTTTAGGCCAATTCACAATAAAATCAACTTTGGAGGGATCAATCTTCAATTCACCCCCTCTTACAATATGATCCAAATAAACCAAAGAGGTTTTCCCAAATTCACATTTAGACGTCTTCAAATACAAATTTTCCTTTTTCAGGACATCTAGAACTTGCTTCACATGCTTAATATGCTCTTCACGAGTCTTACTTAAAATCAGAATATCATCTAAGTAGACAATGAAAACATCTTCAAGGAATGGTAGCAATATATCATTCATAACTCTCATGAATGTGGTAGGTGCATTGCAAAGCTCAAACGACATAACTAACCATTCAAACAACCCTTGTTTTATCTTGAAATCAGTGTTACAAATATCATCTTCAATAATCCTTATCTGATGATACCTACTTCTCAAATCTAACTTAATTAAATAAATAACTTCCTTTAACTGATCTAGCAAATAATCATTGTGAGGAAGAGGATAGTGATTCTTTACTATGATCTTGTTCAAAGCTCGGAAATCCATACACATGCACCATGTAATATCTTTCTTTGAAACCAAAACAATAGGAGACCCACAAGGAAATGTACTAGGCCCGATGACCCCTTTGTTAAGCATCCCTTGAATTTTATTCTTAATTTATGCATTCTCCAAAACTGAAATTCTTTACACGCCAATATTCGGAAGTGGCACATCTTACTGCAAGTGAATTTCATGTTGGATTACTTTTTTTGGAGGTAACCCTTCAGGTTCCTAAAACATCTTGTCATAAGTGTTAACAACTTCAACCAATTCATGCTTGAGTTTAATATCACATCCTATGAAAGATTTAGATTCAACAATATCTTTATCTTTAATCATCAACAACACAAAATTCTTACTAGCATTTAGAAGCCTTTTCATCTGACCAACAATAACAAGTGATAAGTTCATCTTCTTGCGATGTACTCTAAAAATATACTCAACTCCATATATAAAAAGATGATATTTGTTCTCATGACGATAGAATATGGTTTTTCAGTGATACAAGTATGGACTCCCTAAAATAATCCCGCAAATATTAAGTGGTACAACATCAAGCTCTACCTCATCTATAAAATTAGCAATGATGGAAAACTTAAGTTTACATTTTCATGTCACTTGTAATTTGGCATCATAACATACCCAACCCAAAAGGTATGGTTTTGCATGAGGTATAGTTTCTAAATTAAATTTCTTGACAATTGCTTCAGAGATAAGATTGACTTAAGATCCACCATCAAATATTGTATCAACCTTTGTATGTTTTGTAAAATCTCACTTATTTATTTATCATTTTTAGATTCAATAGGATTTCTAGAAGAACTAGTACTTTCATTAGAAGCTATACCTTTCATTCCCATGGTTGTGATTTTGGTTTCATCACCTAAATCAAATCCTAGATCTTGTTGAGTTGTAGCAGCAGTCTTTTGTTTCCCCTTGTTATTGAACTTATTTGGTCTCAATTCTGGATGGAATTTCCAACAGTGGTCTTCGTCATGGCCATCTTTTGAACAATGTTTACAAGTAAGTTTCTCTTGAGTCTTTCTCAATAGTAGCATTCTTATTCCATTTTCCTTTAAACTCCCCCTTTCCTTTCTATACATATTTAAAAGGTTTCTTGCTAGTCTCTTGAGGAACATTCTTGCATCTTGGTTCTAAATGAGATTCCTAAACACATACTTCATCTAGATTGGTGGGATTAAACATAAGTATAGTATGTCTCAAATAACTATGTAATCCACCTATATATTTAAGGAGAGTATCTTGTGAAGTCAAATCAACACCCAAGATTAAAGCTCTTCTTCTAAATTCTTGTGTGTAACTTTAGACACTCTGACCTTTAGCTTGTCTAAATTTTTTCCAATCCATAATTTATTTTTGCATGTAAGCTAAAGGATAAAATTCTCTTCTTAATACAACTATAAAATAATTCCCAGAAGAGATAATTTTACCACTTTTCTTCAAACCTTCTTGAGTTTTGGCATCCCACAAGATGAGAATTTTACCTTCCAAGCAAAGAGAAACAAGATGGATCTTTGTGACATCATCATCAATCTTTTGAATCCTACAATAGATTTCAATTTTACGAACCCAATTATCTAACTTCTCAGCATTTACTTCCCCATTGTACATAGGCAATTCAAAATTGACATCAAGCTTAATCAAAGAAGATTTAGCATGTCCTTTTGGAGATGAAGGAGGAGTAGGTCTATGGGATGAAGGAGCTAAAGAAGGAGGTGAGGATGGAGGTGAAGGAGGAGGTGGAGGTGGATGCTTACTCCCATTACCACTATTACCTTTTGGTTGATTAGAACTTTCTCCTTGCAACCTTTGTTTCCTATCATTGTACAACACTTTCACCAACTCAGACATATCATAGAGAGCCTTTCTAAGAGTTCTCTCATCCTCAGAAATCAATTCTTGTCCTTCTTCATGTGCCATGACTTGTGGAGTTTGTGACCCCTCTGAACCAATTTGAGGGCTTCGTTCTTCAAGTACTCCTTCTCCTCTTCTCAACTTAGACATCTTAAGCATTAAAAAAAACACTTATAAATTATGTCAAACCTTCATAAAAACCATG
Source organism: Pinus tabuliformis (assembly GCA_031772625.1). NCBI lineage: Eukaryota > Viridiplantae > Streptophyta > Pinopsida > Pinales > Pinaceae > Pinus > Pinus tabuliformis. The sequence goes on along the minus strand of CM062819.1, from coordinate 1,322,440,562 downwards.
CTATGATACCAAACTGATCTAAATTTAAAAATGAAGGTTTCTTGAAATGTTTTGAAAGTTAGTTTATGTATTTTAGGCAATGGATCGTGATTTCAAAAGCACACAAACTAAGTTAAATTTTGCAAATTTTTAACAGTTAAAATAGAAAAAAGAACAACATCAAAACTCAACAAATTGATGACGAAGTTCACCCCTCCTGGGCTACATTTCTGGGTCTAGTTTCCAATGGTCACCCTTTATATTATATGCTAAAATGTTTAAATACATCAACATACAATCTTCAAATTTCAAAAATAAATTGTCATTGCGTCCAAAATGCCAAAAAACCCATGTATAGGCTCTTCCCGGACTCAAAAAGGCTGAAAAATGGTGAAGTTAGGCCTCCTTCTCCATTCTACCTACAAAACATTCTACAAAATTGTATGCATTGCAAAATTGGAAACAACCAGACTCCTTGGAAGATTGTTAAGGTATAGATTTGGAAACATGTAGGTTTCAGGTTCGACCCACAAATTCTGTTGTGTTTGGTTCATTTTGTCGAATCATTAACTGCATTTTTTTATCGCTGATCCCTCCACCCTTTTTCTCCGCTCCTCTAATTGGTCGTATGGGTACAACGGTGACCGAGGGCCATGGCCATAGGCCATGTGCCTCCTAGCCCCGCTCCCAATCTCATGCAGTTGATATGACTATGGAATGGGGCGCAGGCAGGGTTCCATGCACCCCCTTCGTAACCTATGTCACTGGTTGCGTAACCTATGATGTGGCATGGTGCCATAACCATCGACACTTAAATGTTCACTTAACCTCTAGATGCCTTTTCCCTTGGTTCTAGAGTTATCACATGGCTTGGGGATGGGCCAGTCATGCGTGCCTACTAGCACAACCCTCCCCCCCACACCAAATAGTTCACAATAAATAAAAACCTACCACCTATGTATAACATGGAACAAGATCAAATCCATTAGATGTAGTGAAGTAAGCCGCAACCAATGGGATAATTACCAAGTAGACCTAATAAGTGCAAATTACATTAACAGGTAAGTTATATCTTACAATTTACACAAATAAGAATCCTAAGCTGGTGAAGAAGGGAGAGCCATGTTTTCATCTGCATAGCCTGCGAAATCCAGCACTCCAAAGGAACCCAAGGTGATTGAGGGTTCGGCTATGGGTGTGAGTGAAAAACAAAGCGTGCCCCCGGTTGAAAATATTGCCAAGGCTGGCACCCCAGAATACCCGAAGGTCGAAATAGGGGTAGGAGAAGGAAAGGAAACCAAACTCGATGTTGACGCAACTGTGGGAGCCTCCCCTGTCAAAGGTTTGCTCATGAAGGAGAGCGCGGAGACAACTGTGCCTCCTGAGCCATGCACTGGCAAAGACGCGACTACTGAGCAAGAGCCATGTAACGGGGAAGCCGCGGCTGCTGAGAAAGAGATCAGTTATGAAGAAGCAGCCGAAACTGAGCATGAGGACTATAACAGAGAAGCAGAGGATTTTGAGCAATAAACCTAGCATGAAGAAGTAGTGTCTGTCGAGCAAGACCCTTTTAATGGAGAATCTACGGAGGCCGAGCAAGAGCCCTTCCCTACAACCCCGGATGATGTGAAAGCTTAGTTTCAAAAAGGTTGCGAAACATTGAAGGCTCATGACCCTATTGAGGTCATCGACTCTCTGAGACGTACAATGGAAATCAAGGATGAAAGCGACATGATGGATAGGGCTAGAAATATCCACTGGCCAGATCCATCAGCCTCGTTTGCCAAAACAGCAAATTGAACCCTATACCAGGCAGATCCAATCAATCTTGACCTGGATCTGATCCATGAAAGTCATACGATGAATAGGGTTAGATATGCCCACAACCCAGATCCGAAGAAGAAAGGACTAGTTGGGGCAGAGATCGGACCAGATCCATCAGCCTCGTATTATGTGGAAACAGATCGAGACCTATACCAAGCAAATCCAGCCAACCCTGACCTGGATTTGATCCAAATCCTCATTAAAATGCCAAAAGGAAAGAATATCTACAGGAGAATCGCGAGAGGGAGACGGATCCAATATTTAAGATGTGAAATCCAGACTTACTCAGGCATCCCAGAAAACTTACAAAACCTGATTTACTCAGGAAACAACCTACAAGATAATCACACTCTACAGGACTATGGTATTGACACAGACTCGAATATCATAGTCAACTTGCGACTATGAGGTGGATGCTCTGGTACCAGCTCAAAGGGCACAACCACATTTAAGGACGCAGTCAAAGGAAAGGAAAAAGCACAAGCCAAACCAGCATTACCCTCTGAACTACCAGGGCCCTACATTGTGGAGCAAACACCCCAAAATCCTTCCTTCATAGTCTCAATACCTGAGGTAAAGGGCTTGTATTCTGATTTTCTCAACAAAGCAGTCATATGCAAATTTAATGGGTTTTGGCCCAAATCTGACCTTTTGCACCAATGGATTTTTATTGCTTGGTCACAAGCCTGTGAAATCCTTTTATGTTCCAAAGGGTTTTTTATTGTCATATTCAACACAGTTCAAGAAAAGGAATATATACATAATAAAGGACCATGGTTCTAGGGCAACGCAGGGCTCTTCATGACCCCTTGGTTCCCAAAATTTGACGCCAACACAATGGTGGTATCAAAAATTCCTGTTTGGGTCAGATTACACAACCTACCATTACACTTCTGGCATCATAAAGTGTTAGAAGGTATAGGGAACACCCTGGGAAAGTTCCTAAAGATTGACGTGGACAGATTCACAAGGGGCATATTTACTTTCGCCAGGATATGCATTGAAGTAGACCTCAGTCAAGGGCTACCAGAAATTATTACATTAATCTTCAATGATACACACTGGACACAACCTATGGATTACAAAAATACAGCTTTTCGATGTCATGGATGTTTGCAGACAGGCCACCTTCATAGTGCCTGCCCTCAAGCTAAAAAAGATCCCAAAAGGAACAAAAATCCACCCAAAAAACCAAAAGGATGGAAATGCACAAACAATTTGGGAGAAGAAGCATGACAAGTCGGGGCCACAGAAAATAATGCAGAAGAGCATATACAAAAGGATCAAAACAGCACACAAAAGGAGGAGACAGACCATAATGTTGCCTGCATTATGCGGCTCAACAACCCCTTGTTGCATCAGGAGTCCCCAACAGCATGATTGGAAGTACATAGTAGCAAACGAACTCATGGATCAAAGGGATCTGATTCTGATAAAGAATCTACTATAAACACAGATCAAAATCAAATGACCATTATAACCACCACCCCCAACATGGAAGGTTGGAGAAAAGTGGAAAAAAAGAAAGGCAGAAAATCCTAAATATGTTTAAATTACTCTCTGCGTAGAGATTTTTTGAAGTGACAGTTCAGGGTCTCCCTGCGCGGAGTACACCATATTTTTGTTTCTACATACTTGCTAGGCTCTAGGCCTCACATACAGCATATGCTTTTGCATCTACAAAATGTGATTTTCTTTGCATAATGAAAATTACGACTTTTCCAAAGGGAAAAAAATAACATGGAACAATGATGGCACAATGGTAGAGCGGTTGGTTAGTTTATGGGAGGTCGACAGTTCAAAACTTGCAGAGGTTTGGTCGATTGACCTAACCAATTTTGGCCTCATACGAAGTGCCATGTGGCGCCTTGAGATTGGGCTACGTTTCACTCCATGATTGCTCCATATCAAAACACCTTCAACCAATAAGAGCATGCCATTTTTCCATGTATGAATGGGCCACGTGTTAGATTTTGATTGGATTTGTACTACTCGGTCATTCGCCTGACTTTAGCACCATGTCAGTATATGGGGTGCCACGTGGCATCCGTACACTGCCCAGTCAACCTTGCAAGTTGACTTTTTATCTTTGCCGAAAAATTCAAGACACGATAACTTCCTCATACAATGTCGGATTGAGGAAATTCAAGTGCCATTCCAATCAAAATGACGAAGTATACGATTTGGTGCTAGTTTTGGGATATTTTGAGCATATTTCTTATCCCCTAGATCACTCCTTTCTCCTCTTTTATGTTGCAATGGTCACTCTAAGGATAATTGGATCTACGTTGAACTTTCAAATCCTATCTAATTCAAGATTGTTCACAACTTTCCTCTTATACTTGGAAATGTTGACTCGAGTGGGCACTTCCTACTGATTCCCTTCTAGACAATATCCTACTCATGAACAACATTGGAAGGCCCTGCCTCATCACTTGGTGCATGTGATCGGGAAGCATTCTACCAATTCTTTATCTTTTCTTCCTCCTTCCAGCAGTAAGACTCATAAGGCCAGGAAAAATGCACTTAGCAAAATGTTTTTTACACACACCTATGGGATCATATTTATGGAAGCTCATCTCACCAATCTTAAGGATGATAATTTCCTCAGCTTTTGCTTATGTGATCTTTAAGTTCTCAAGATCATAGGATACCACTTGCAAAGGAAAGGAAGGCCAAGGTGCCTTCTTCTTCCTTTTCAACAACTAAGGTAAACCTATGCTAAGTTTATAACTAACCTCCTGCATGACCACTTTATCTGTCACATAACTTGGCAAAATATGTGGAGGCCTATGAGCACTGAACACTCTAAGGTATGTGCCTTGAGGTGAGGCAAACCAATCTTCTACCTTGGAAACTACTTTCCTAGCCTCATGGTACATGCAAAGGGCTTCTTCCTCAAAGATCATCTAATATAAAACCATGAAGAAGTGCTCAAAAATCTAGTCATACACTCCTATGTAGTTGTACTTTGAACTTTGACAACACTGCAATGCACATTGCTAGGGGGTTAACTTGGGATCCACTTCCATTTATACCTGGGAATTCATGGCGAGCACAAATACCATCCAATAAGTAGGAAAACATGTACAATTGTGGTTGCTTGCCCTGAGTTGGTTCTTTCATGTTGTTCAAATTAATCTTCAACTGTTGTGACAACAAATTTTCCCAATTGAATACTTTCCCTTCTGTGATGAGCAGATAAAGCATGAAGATCCAACCTTCATTGAAGGATTCAATATTATTTTGTCCATAGATCTTGCAACAAAGAGCCATCAAGCATTGATAAATTGTTCTGAGAGATAATTTTGTAGGTACCATCAGGATTTGGTGAAACTTAGCTGGTTCCTACCACCATGACTTAATCACTTCTCTGGTGTTCAAATAACCCCAAGTTGCATAATACTGGGAATTCAAGTGTTTCTCATGCCTAGGAAACTTGTAATATGAGTGGAGTTCATGCGGCTGGTACGAGGCAAGTTGTTTCCCACTAACACTATTGAGCACCATGTTCTTAGTATCTAGACCCTACAATATCCATTTGATGCCATCAACACAAGGTAACATAGGATACCTGTAGGAAATTTTATGGAACCCTGATTACTTGATATTCTCATGAACTTCCCTATATTCCATATTCTCTAAAACTCTTTTGAATTGAATACATATTTAATAATGAGCCATGTTATAGTACAATCTTTGTCAATGAAGCATTGGGTGTCTGACAAGATAAGCACTCATGTCAAGGAACTGTCCATGGCATCCTCAGTACTGTTTTTTATGACCTCCTTTGAAGATCCTTTCTTTAGAGGCATGGTGTTGGCGGATGATGAAAGACTAATATGTCTTGGATCTACCATACATGGTGAAACAAATGCACTCATGGAAACAAGTTATTTCCATAAGAGATCGATTAATCTAACAATCAATCACAAGTAGAAGACAACCACTAAGAAGAGGGAAGCACAATGCTAGAGCACAAGGGAGGTAGAGTGACTTCACTGGTCACTGTAAATGCGCACTTTGTAGTGTCTAAGAGGGGATTGCGTAGGGCTTTACTACAAGAGGGAGAGACTAGAGACTGAGATTCCACAATGCACAATTGTTGCTAGAGAGAGGCCTCCTATTGCACATTCCCCAATGACATAAGACAGGAGGGCCTCATTGCTAACTAGGATTGTGCAGTACACAGTTGGGACCCATAGATCACACAGTGCACAGTTACAAAGGGTATGGGGGAGCCTTTGCTAGCTGAGATTTCGCAATGCACAATTGAAGAGGGAAGGAAGCTATGAGATCTGTGCAATTTTCTCCAACAAAATGCAAGGTTCGAGCTCTGTTGACTGAAGGGATGAAGGATATGGATCAGCCCAAGGTTCATCCAAACAAGTCACTTGCATCGAGTAAGAAATATAATGAAAGGAAAAGGACATGCATGCATAAATACACCTAGTAGCAATAATTACTCGTAGGTGAAAAGATAAGGAATGTGAAGCTACACTAGAAAAGAAGTGTAAAAGACTGAAATGAAGGTTGCAGAAGCTAACAATAATTAAAATGACACTTGTTATAAGAAAAGCAGGACAAAAGGATAATTGCAAAAGAAAAAGTGACTCAAGCGAAAGAAAAAGTGGCAAAAAGCAACAGTTGAGAAACTTACCTAGAAAAGTAGCGCAATTGAGACCAAAATCTCCTTATGCTCACGAGAATAAATAAAGCTCCAAATATGAGTGTGAGAATGAGCTCCAGGATGGATTTCTTATATAGTTAAGCACTCACGAGATTAGGGTTAAGGTTTCATATGTGCATGCCAACAACGTAAACTTTGAAACAGGAACTGATAGGATTACTCGTTTTTTTGAGGTAGAAAAAAGATCAACCAATTTTGAAAATTGTTGATTCATAATACATATATATATTTTTTTAGCATACGTTTTGACACTTTAAATTTTTTATGTACATTATTTTTAAAATGTTAGTGATTTGCAGGCTGATTTTAAAAAGTGTTGATGTAGCCTCAAGCCCTTTTTTTAGAAGACTTATTTTTTTACTTTAAATTTTCTAATGTGTTAAATGTGAATAATTATTTTCTAAATTTAACAATTTTTGTAGTCTTCTTCTTCATATTTTTTTGTTTTTCTTTTAATTTATTTTTTTGTAGTGAGATCTTTATTTTTTTGCATAGTTAAAGAAAAAGGTCGATATTTTAAAGTTTCGATATTCTACATATTTATATATGTTAATTAATTTTTCAATGCACATAAAATAATTGTCTCTAAAAAACAATAATTTTTAACAATTGACATAAAAATACACATTTTGAACATAAATATAACAAAAAAATTACACATTTTGAGACTTTTTTGCTAGAAATGACATGTCAAAATCACAATTTTTATAGGAAAATTTTAACAAAAAATGGTTAAATAATAGTTTTTTTTTAATGAATTTCATGTCAAAAAATAATAATAATCACAATTTTTTTCAAAAAATAATGATTCACATAAAAATTAAAGTGAAAATCACATAATACAAATATTGAACATATAACAACATTAACTGAATACTTATTCTTCTCATAAAATGTCAAAGTCAAAACATTACAAGTATAACTAATTAATAGTTACAAAAAATGAGCTTGATTTCCAAGCATAACTTAAATTTAATCAATAATATCACGTAATCCATACTCTTCATCTTCTAGAGTTTCATCATTGTCTTCTTCCACAATATTTTTTTCTTTAGTTTGCTCATTTTCCTCTTCTGATGGATCTTTGATGTCTGCGAATCTCTCAATGTATATCTTTCCAATCATTCCATCTAATGGTGGTTGAGGTTCCTTTGTCTTTTTTTCCACATGTGATTCATTAAAATCCCCTTTCCTCAACCCAACTTCTTGCATTTCATCTGGAAGAAATTGAAGAGCATTAATTCTTTGCTAAATAAATTTGCATTGTACTGGGTCTTTTGCAATGAAAATGCAATTTCTTCCTTCTTGTAGGAAACATGCTAGTGTTGTACCTAATTATCAAGCACAAAATAAATAAGGAAGTAAATTAGTATAATCACATATAAATTAAGAAAGAAGATATTAAAATTCAATTTTATTTAATAAAACTTGCCTGAGCCTGAGAATAAATCCAGAACCCAATCTCCTTCATTTGAACATAAGTCTATAAGATAGTTAACCAATGACTGGTTTTTGATAAATGTTAACTATCTCTCTTTTTTCTTCTTTATCTTCATTTGTTAGTTTTTTTAAAACAACATCATAAACCAGTACTTGGCTATGACTCTTTCCATCTACCCAATTATGAAGCATAAGCTTATAGCTATCATCTTTTGTCCAACTTTCAACATGGATGAACTCACAATCACTTATAATTGGTAGATCTCCACGGTTAATAATATTTAACTTTTTCCTGGAACATGAAATAGTAAAAGTTCAATTAACTTGTACATAAATGAATTTTTTAACATTAATCAAACATACAATTTCAACGTCTTACCATGTAAGCTGCATCCTTGAGTTTGCTTTCCCCTTGAAGCTGTTGGAAATAATACTGAGAGGGGGGGTGAATCAGTATTATCAGATCATTAAAACTTTTTCAATGCTCAAAAACATATACGCTACTTCAGTTAAGTGAACCCGCGTGTACACGCTGCTGTGTCTAAAGAAACTAGCGTATATCCAGAAATCTTATGATTCAGTTAGCTTATCTTCAGTAAATGCATCAGAACATTATTAACCATATTAACAGTAAACAGGTGCAGTATAACAGAACAGAACATCACACAAGAGCCACACACATGAACACAAAGATATAAGGTGGAAACCCAATGTGGGTGAAAACCACCTGCTGCAAGTCATCTCAATCTTCTTCTTAATAAGAAAATCCTTTTACAATATTTGTACTGGTGCAGTCTTATACCAGTACGGGAGCTACAACCCCCTTTGCTCTTGTACTAGCCGATCCATTTACTAGTACGCAGGCTGCTACCTGCTACAATGCTCCAAAGATCTCCTTTAGCTTTTGTACTAGCTTAGATACTAGTACGTAGGTGCTTGCCTACAATCTTCTCACCTCCAGGTACCACGTTTCATCAATTTTCAGACTGGATACACTGAAGCACAACACATAATCTGTAAGGCCACTTTTCATCCAATTTTCATACTGGACCCATAACTATCATTGAAGCTCAAAACAATCATCAAACTCTGAATCACTGAAACCCTGTTAACAACAGTCACCAGAACACAGAGCAGACACAGAACTCTGTAATAACCATCAGATCCATCTGCAACTTCAAATATTAAGATTTACAATGTATACGCTACTTCGATGAATCAAACCCGCGTGTATACGCGCTTTTATCAAAGCCAACCCGCGTACAGATCTAAAAATAATTTCTATCAACTTGCAGCTGTACCAGACATCAGTCATACTCATAACACTTATAGAACTATACATGCGTCAGTATGTAGATCTAGAATAAGCATCATAAAGATAGTTCATTTCAAACCATTTGATCCCGATCTCTCCTTAGATCTAGTTCTCCATCAACCGGTGAGATCTCTCCTTAGCTCAGATCAAGCAATGCATCATCAACCCATAACCCTGCATACTGGATCTAATGCTTCATCAGATATTCAAGACATTTCAGATACACTTGCCTAATGATTTCCTTCCCTTTATATAGCCTTAGGCCTTGTTCAATACCAAGAGCCAAAACCATAGAAATCCAATACCATCAACTTCAAAACTAGGGATCGACACGCCCGTCGAGACACAATGGTCCGAAACCATAGGCACAACTTCCAAGGACTAACCGCCATGGACCAAAGGTACTTTTCCACATACACACGCTTTTGCTGAAGCCAACCTGCGTGTACACGCGACTTGGGCTTAACGAACCTGCGTGTATAAACTTTCTCTTCTTCTTATAGTCTGATCATCAATTCCTTACTGCTGACCTTCTGCACTATGATTTGTCATCAGTGTGGTTTGCCATCAAGGACAACACTTGTCTCATAATGCCAACAATCTCCCCCTTTGGACTTGATGGCAAAGCTAACTTGTCACACTTAGAACTATCATCTGATTCCTTTGAGCCATCCTCCATCAGTCACATCTGATATCTCTTCTGAAGATTCACCCAGTTATACATAAGTGAGATATTCTTCTATGAGAGGGTTGCCATCAAGTACAACACATGCATCATAATGCCAACAATCTCCCCCTTTGGACTTGATGGCAACAACACCAAGTCACTCTCCCCCTTTGACATCAAGGGCAAAGGGTGGACCAAGATATTTTCTTCCTTTGCTGAATCATTCCACTGTCCATACTCCCCCTGAGTACCTGCTGAAATCTCTGAATAATCTCCCCTTTTGTATATGCCAAGGTGTACCAATCTGTCAATGCTCCCCCTGAGTACATGCCAAGTCTCTGTACTGCTGAAGTGTGATGTTCATGCTCTTCCTGACTGTAGGCAAGATCTGCAAAAGATGTTCTTCAAGAAGAACATGACTCTATACATCATAAAAGACCTTCCTATCACCAAAGACTCATACATACATCCATCTCTCAACTAAGTGAGGATATACAAAAATTGACTCATCCACCCAACCAAGTGGGGATACATCAAAAGTTTACATATGACAACCAATCATATTGCATCAATCATCCCAGGCATAGTGGGGAAACCAAAATAGGCTGTTACATGACCTTGACACCATGAAAGAGATACCACAAAAGAGATATATGACATAGAGACGAGATAACTAGACCAAGACTTATGAAAGTCACCAGCAGCATCTGATAATCACCATTCAGATCAGCAACCAAGAGATCCTTCTGTTCTCCTTTCGCCTTTGTTCCTCCTGAAATCAACACCAAATGTGAACTAGAACCAAAAGCTTTAAGATAATGCCAACAATGCATTATTGGAAGATTATTTGCTCCCCCTGAACCTGTGCCAGATGATCTCTGTCAGACCTATATCAGACTTTCTGCAACCAACATCTGTCCCTGCTGATTTCCTTCAAATCTCCATATACGCGTCTGTATACACATAAACAAGCGTATATACGCAGATATCCCTTACGCAACACGCGTACACCATATACGCGACTATCCCCTTGTAAAACGGCGTATGCACGCGGATATCCTTCAAACAACACGCGTACACAAATTTCCATATCAGCAACCTGTAAATGTCCTGTAGAGAATAGGTCATCAACCTATAACAAGGTATGTCTGCATCAATTCATCCCTTTGAACAGAATTCAGAGTCATTCACATTGTATCATGTGTGAAACCACCATAGCCATTTCATCAAGCTCTACATGATCCAAGTATCATTACTTGGGAACATCTGCATCAATTAACATATGTAAGTATAAACCTATCATCATATAGATACGAATTCATCATCATGTCTCCAACAAAGTGACTTTGAGGAGTCATCCATGAATCAGCACTATGTATCTTGAGCTCAAACTCTTTTGACAAAGCTTCTTGATATCATCATCAGCAACAATCTTTATCCACATGAGTGCCTGCATCATAACTGTATGATCTTTATGCATATGACAACAGCAGTATATAAGTGACTCATCATCAAGTGAGGAAGATGTGTATTCAAGCTTTGTACTTCTCCTTGTTCTTATGAAGATCACCATGTAAGCACCATATATGCATCATCAAAGAATCAACCATAAATCTGATCTGAACATCTTCTATGTAACTCCAAGAATCATATGAGAGTTTATCATAGACAACTCACAATAGCAAGATATATCATTTAGCCATATAAGAATCATCACCAAGAATTATTAACCATAATGCCAACATTGAATTGCTAAAGGCATATGCTCCCCCTCAACCTGTGCCATCTGTTAGATCTGATCATGCATATATCAGCAATAAGCATCAAAACATTATCATCCTCAAGTTAGGATCAAAACACTTCCAGACATCATACAAGTAACAAAACATTTCCACACATCCTCAGAAGACTGTAACCAATAGAGCAAATAATAGACTGAATCATATCAGATCCTTTTTCTGATCCTGTCCCCACTGCTTTTCCTCAGACTGACATATACGCGACTTTGCAGTGTCTAACTCGCGTATATACGCGACTTCCCTTTAAGGAACTTGCGTATGAGATTCAGGACACTGAGGTTTTACACTTTCAGCTCCCCCTGAGTCTGATATGTCTGTGTTGTGCTGTGTCTCAGTACATTGTGCTGACTGTACTTCCTTCTTCCTCCATATCTTCAAGTGTGATGAGGTTTTCTCCTTTTGGTGTGATGTCCATCCTTTGTTCCTGCATTCCTTTGCTATATGTCCAAGCTTGTTACATGCATAACATCTTACATGTTTCATATTCCTCCTGTAGCAATCAGCAGCTTTGTGACCATACATATTACAAGCAAAGCAATATCCATTAAAGTACCTTGATTGAGATGACTTGTCTGCATAATGGTCTTGAACTCTTCTTCTTTTACATCTAGCTGCAACATGTCCAAGATTATGACATACATAACATTCAACATTATTCATAGGAGGAGTAAAAGATTTTCTTTGAAGACTTTCTTTCCTTGGTTGACCTTTCATCTCCTTGTTGATCATTTTGGATTTCTCTTTAGAGTTCCTTGCCTCACCTTGTGAACTAGATTCACCTTCAACAGATTCATGAAAACCAAGACCAGTCTTGATAGCAGGAGACCTTTGACTACTAAGAATATCATCCAAGGCTTTAGTACTATCTTGAAATCTCAAAAGTTTATCCTTTTCTTCTAATTTACCTTTCAAGATATTTACCTCAACTTGAAGTTGTTCCTCCTTTTCTAGACATTGCTTCTTCATGTCTTCTCCATCTTTTCTTCCTTCTTCCATTTGTTGCCTTAGATTGAGTATCTCCTTTTCTTGCTTTTCATACAGATCCTGCTGAATTTGACGAACTCTGAAGGCACATTCCAACTGTGATTTTAAGCTGATGACTTCGTTGTCTTGTTTTGCAATAGCTTGGAGTAGATCTGTATTCTGCTTCTTTGATTCTTCAAGATCTCCTTTTAGTGAGGGGATTGTAGCTTCAAGATTTTCATAGTAGCTGGATCTATCTTTGAGTTTCTTGATGGTTGTGCTTCTTTCGTTGACTTCTTTTCTTAATGATGTCACTTCATGCTGCAATTTTTGACATTGGTCTTCCTTGTCCTTGAGTAGCTTTCTTACCTTATTTCCTTCTTCTAGTTGGGCCTTTAGTTTGGTAACTTCTTCTTTGAAAGCACATTCCCTTTTGTTCAATAGATCTTGTTGATCTTTAACTTTGTCTGCAAGCCTTCTAAATACTGCCTCTATTTGACACTTTTCTTGCTCACCCATAAAAGCATGTTCAGTAGTTTCACTATCACTTCCATCACTTTCACAAGGAAATATAGCAGGAACATCAGAGGATAACACATTCATACCTGATAATGATTCTGAATCTAATTCTGAATCTGATTCTGAATCTGAAGAACTTCTTATACCTAATCCCCAATCGACTCTCCCACTGTCATAGATCTTCTGAGATGTCTTCTTCTTCTTATGAGTCTTCTTCTTAAGCTTCTTTCCCATTGTTCCACGGATCTCCTTCAAGCGATCAAGCTTCTACCAAAGGACTGGCTCTGATACCAATTGTTGGAAATAATACTGAGAGGGGGGGTGAATCAGTATTATCAGATCATTAAAACTTTTTCAATGCTCAAAAACATATACGCTACTTCAGTTAAGTGAACCCGCGTGTACACGCTGCTGTGTCTAAAGAAACTAGCGTATATCCAGAAATCTTATGATTCAGTTAGCTTATCTTCAGTAAATGCATCAGAACATTATTAACCATATTAACAGTAAACAGGTGCAGTATAACAGAACAGAACATCACACAAGAGCCACACACATGAACACAAAGATATAAGGTGGAAACCCAATGTGGGTGAAAACCACCTGCTGCAAGTCATCTCAATCTTCTTCTTAATAAGAAAATCCTTTTACAATATTTGTACTGGTGCAGTCTTATACCAGTACGGGAGCTACAACCCCCTTTGCTCTTGTACTAGCCGATCCATTTACTAGTACGCAGGCTGCTACCTGCTACAATGCTCCAAAGATCTCCTTTAGCTTTTGTACTAGCTTAGATACTAGTACGTAGGTGCTTGCCTACAATCTTCTCACCTCCAGGTACCACGTTTCATCAATTTTCAGACTGGATACACTGAAGCACAACACATAATCTGTAAGGCCACTTTTCATCCAATTTTCATACTGGACCCATAACTATCATTGAAGCTCAAAACAATCATCAAACTCTGAATCACTGAAACCCTGTTAACAACAGTCACCAGAACACAGAGCAGACACAGAACTCTGTAATAACCATCAGATCCATCTGCAACTTCAAATATTAAGATTTACAATGTATACGCTACTTCGATGAATCAAACCCGCGTGTATACGCGCTTTTATCAAAGCCAACCCGCGTACAGATCTAAAAATAATTTCTATCAACTTGCAGCTGTACCAGACATCAGTCATACTCATAACACTTATAGAACTATACATGCGTCAGTATGTAGATCTAGAATAAGCATCATAAAGATAGTTCATTTCAAACCATTTGATCCCGATCTCTCCTTAGATCTAGTTCTCCATCAACCGGTGAGATCTCTCCTTAGCTCAGATCAAGCAATGCATCATCAACCCATAACCCTGCATACTGGATCTAATGCTTCATCAGATATTCAAGACATTTCAGATACACTTGCCTAATGATTTCCTTCCCTTTATATAGCCTTAGGCCTTGTTCAATACCAAGAGCCAAAACCATAGAAATCCAATACCATCAACTTCAAAACTAGGGATCGACACGCCCGTCGAGACACAATGGTCTGAAACCATAGGCACAACTTCCAAGGACTAACCGCCATGGACCAAAGGTACTTTTCCACATACACGCGCTTTTGCTGAAGCCAACCTGCGTGTACACGCGACTTGGGCTTAACGAACCTGCGTGTATAAACTTTCTCTTCTTCTTATAGTCTGATCATCAATTCCTTACTGCTGATCTTCTGCACTATGATTTGTCATCAGTGTGGTTTGTCATCAAGGACAACACTTGTCTCATAATGCCAACAATCTCCCCCTTTGGACTTGATGGCAAAGCTAACTTGTCACACTTAGAACTATCATCTGATTCCTTTGAGCCATCCTCCATCAGTCACATCT
Source organism: Pinus tabuliformis (assembly GCA_031772625.1). Lineage (NCBI taxonomy): Eukaryota > Viridiplantae > Streptophyta > Pinopsida > Pinales > Pinaceae > Pinus > Pinus tabuliformis. The sequence continues at coordinate 1,322,425,485 of CM062819.1, read as the reverse complement.
GATATCTCTTCTGAAGATTCACCCAGTTATACATAAGTGAGATATTCTTCTATGAGAGGGTTGCCATCAAGTACAACACATGCATCATAATGCCAACAGAAGCTTGTCAATAACATTGACAATTGTGTGTCTGAATGAAATGTCACAAATCTCCATAATGGTGATGCTGTGACTTCTACAAATCCCGCAACCACTTTACTAAGAGCTTGATAAGTATAAGGGTCACTATCATAGTCAATGTTTGGGATATTGAAACCATGGGTAACATCTGCAATAACTAGGGAATAATCCCTTTTAGGTATGCGTTTAGCAATGTCTTCACAATCACCTTGTATTATTTGATATTGAATAGTCTCAAGCCCATTCCAAATGAAATGAGTAAGACTAGGATCAAGTTCAACATTACTAAGACGTTTCTTTCTCAGTCTTTCCATCTTAATTTTTTCAATAAAGCTTCTGAAACTATCTGGTGCTCCATTTTCATCCTTCTTCATCTTTAATAAAATAAACAAATATATGTATAAGTTATAAAATAAAAATAGTATACAGATGAATAAAAATGAATGTATAAATCAACATACTTTTTAAATGCAAGATACAAATTTTTTAGTGTTGATGTAGAATTTGAATCTGGGTAGTTGTGTACAACATCATCCCAACTATTTTCATTCAACAATTTAACCATTTGCTCTTGTATTTTCATGTAAACCTTGTGACTGAATAGATAGAGTAAAAAATGTTAATATAATAATATGTATAACAAATACTACAAACAACAATATGTTATATTTAAAAGAAAATTATAATCTAGAAATAAGTAAAAATATTTCAACAAACTTACTTTTGAAATTCCTCACACATTTCGTTCAATGATAATTCCCTTGACTTCACACGAAATAATATTGTTTTGACAAGTTTTTCATCCTTCACTCCTTACAATGCTCTCCAAGGTGTGATAGTCATATCTTCTAGAAGCATCTTCATTTCAAGATCTGATTTACTGTTGCTACATATCAATGGTTTATACTTTTTGACCTTCTAGTTTTTAATGCCAATGTTCTCTCACACGTTAAAAATCTAATTAATCAATTCCAATATCTCTCCAGTTCTAAATGCCAACTATAAAATGTTATCCATACCTCTGAATATATCATAATTTACTTTGCTGCCTTTTGAATTGATTTTTTCCTCAATATGATAGCCTATTTCCATACAACATATCTTCCGAAATTTGAGACTAACCTTTGCCTTATTCCCACCACATTTTTCTTCAAATTCATTATGAATAAATCTAACCCTTTGGATGAAATTCATAGACATCCTATACTCATTATCTATATTATAATCCCATGCCAATAACTTTGCTTCTGTATCTGATAAACTAACATAAATGATACATTTCATTGTTTCAAAACATGGGTTATTGCGATATTCCTCCATCAATTGCCTTTGAGATTCTACAAAATGGTTCCCCCGCAAGCACATAATAATTGTACTCAAAACATTTTGACTTATCAAATGCTTCTTTCTTGGGAACTTGAACTGGATCAACAAGAAGCACATAATCAACCACATGAGCATATGGATTGTACCTCATCAATGTATTCAAGTTGTGAATGTGCAGGTGGTGTGGCTTTCTAATTTGATATTTAAATTGTCCTTCACTTGGATTATAGATTTGGCTGACATTAGGCTGAAATGTATGACCACCCTCAATTAAGTTTGTCTTTGTCAAGTGATGTCGAATGGAATTTTGTTTTGTTTTAATAGTTCCATCCTCTAAATCAGCTTCTGGTGTAATGATTTCCTTGCTTTCTTTTGAATTTTCACTAGGATCTTCACTGTTGGCCATGCCTTATTGAGAATGATCAACTTTTATTTTGTTCCTCCCCTTTTCTTCTAAATAAGTAACATCATCATCATCAACTAGAATTGAGACATTCTTGGGCATTTTTGTTTTTCGTCTTTTATGGCTCTTATCCTTTCTAACATCAGTTCTAATCTCATCCTCGGTAATAGCAACATATTCTTCTGCTTCAGTTTGAACTTCCTCCTCTTCCAAAGTAACATGTCTGGCTTTGCTAGATTTATCCACTATAGGAATTTTTTTTTGATCCCTTAGATGTAGTTGTGTAGCATCATGAATTACTTTTTTTGCTTGTTTGCCATATCTTCTTCTGACCTTGAGTAGAAATGGTTGAAAACATTCATAATATTTTGCTCTATAAAATAAATTCCTCCCAACATAATTGAAAGATTTTCAATAAAATTCTGTCAAACAAAATATCATATGTCAATAAAAACTAAGTTATAAAATATATAATGATACAGTTACAATGACACAAAATACATAAATATAAATAACAATACTTACGATATCTTGTGCAATCTCATTTATGATTTATTTACACATCTTTGTAGAATCATCTGTCGTGTCATACATTGACAATGCAAATTGATATCTAATCTTGTCATGTGACTTAGGTGGTTTTGTAGGTACATAAAAAACTTCAGTATCTGATATCAAACACATGTCTAGTATTTTTCCCAACACCTCATAACTTCCACTATCGTTAGGGATATCATCATATAGATATATCTACAGATGTTGTTTGCCTTCTCTATCTTTCACAAACCATATAAGTTATGTATGCTTCACTTCTTGTGATTTCTTCCAATAAGAAATCAACTTCTTATCCTTTGAGGCACTTGCTAGATTTGTAGTTATTAGCTCAAGTCGGGTTTTTTCAATAGTATTTTTTGAGGATCCACCTCCAGTTTTAACAGTCTTTGGTCCAGAAAATTCACAGAAATCTTCCTTGATGTCATTTTCCTGCAAAAAAAAAAAAAAAAAAAATATATATATATATATATATATTAGCAAATTACAAAAAAACCAATAGCTTAAGTAAACAAACAAAACGAAACAAAATCTAAAAACACAAAAAATACCAGAAACATGCACATCGACCCCCATGACAAGTTGGATGTTAGGTTCATACAGGGAACAAACAAAAAAATCCATTCCTTAGAAAAAAAAAATATTTTTTCATTTTTCCCTGGTCCCTTGGTAGGCTAGGGGCCGATTCTGAGAATCGACCCCCTGCCTACCAAGGGGCCGATTCTGAAAATCAACTCCTTGCATGTCAAGGGGTCAATTCTAAGAATCGCCCCCTGCCTGCTAGGGGCCCGTCGTGCCTCAGGGTCGTGTCATGTTTGTGCCTGTGCGCGAGCACACCCGACCGTGGGCGTGCCTACATGGGGAAAAAAGGCCCCTTGGCTTGCTAGGGGGGCAATTCTTAGAATCGCCCCCTGGCCTACCGGGGGCCAATTCCCATAATCGCCCCTAAGCCTGCCGGGGGCCAATTATGGGAGTTGGCCTCCTGGCATGCTGGGGTCGATTCCCATAATCACCCCATGGCCTACAGGGAGCCAATTCTGGGATTTGGTCCCCTTGCATGATGGGGTCGATTCCCAGAATCGCCCCCTAGCTTGCCGGGGGCCAATCCGGGAATTAGTCCCCGGCAAGCCAGTGGGGCGATTTCTGGAATCAGCCCCCGACAAGCTAATGGGGCGATTTCTGGAATCAGCCCCGGACAGGCCAGGGGGGCGATTCCGAGAATAGCCCCCAGTAGGCCAGGGAGTTGATTCTGGGAATCGACCCCTTGGCCTGTCAGGGGGTCAATTCCAGGAATCGGCCCCCTAGCAGGCCAGGGGGTGTTTTTCCCTAGGCAGGCATGCCCGTCCATGGGTGTGCTCACCCACAACACCCACCTCCAAGACCTGACGATCGACCCTCACCCCCTGGGTGGGCTAGGTCGCAAGGGTGGGTGCCGCAGGCGAGCACGCCCAGACGTGGGCGTGCCCTCCAGCGGCACAGAGGCATGTTGCATGTTGTCGTGCCACAAGTGGAAACCCCACCACGGGGGCGATTCTCGAAATTGCCCCCCTGGCCTACCAAGGGGCCGCTCTACCCCTCGCAAGCACACCAACAACTGGGAAGCCCACAACCGGGCCCACTGCGCCCACTGCTAACATAGTGGCCCTCTATCTACTAGGGGGCTGTTGGGTAAGCTTGACTCATGTCAAATTTTAATTTGTAAAAGAAATCTAAATTTCGTTAATAAAAAGTTAATTTTTTCTACTAGAATGTGTTTTTTGTCTGGTATTCTACGCAAACATAACAACCCTATTGACACATCACTACTAGTAAACCTATGGGAGTTTAATACCTGCACTTAGCAAAAGGGAAACTAACCTTTCAAATACGATAATATCCCATTGAATGTGTTGTCGATAACAATGTAGCTGCTCCACAAAATCGATCCAAGTCTTTTAACGAAACCTCGAAAAGTCTTAATGTGGTGTGAGGAATAGTGATAATGAATTTTATTATGTAGCGAAAATTACGGAATTGTTTTACTCCTTCATGAATGTGGTATTGATTTTTTTTAATAAAAACTGAATATATAAATCGTGTTATGGCAATATAGTAATTTATTTTAAATGTGGGATAGAAGATATAATAAAAAAATTTAAAAATATTCAATTGTCTAGTAAGTGCTATATAATTTAAGTAAAAAAAGTCAATAAATTGTAGAAGAAAAATTTGGAGGGAAATACATGAAACGAAATTTTTGAAGGGAAAATTTTTGGTGAAAATTTTTGGAGGGAAAATTTTGAGGGAAATTTTCATTCTTTAATCTATATATTATCATTATGAGAGAGTGAATTTGTATCATTCAACCTCTTCTATTTGAAAGCCATGGATTCCTCTGACAATGAAGTTTCGCTTTGTGAAGCATCAACATCTTTGTCGCGTAACAACTCTATTCATATTGGTGAATATAACGAAAATTCTTTCACTATGAATAGAGAGTCAAATCTTCCACATAGTCCTAATCCTAAGGACTATTAGAGCAACAATGATGAAGGGAAGGATGGATAATTTCAAATAAATAGAGTCACGTTTTCCACTTAGTCCTAATCCTATGGACTATGAGAGCAGCAGTGATGAAGAGCATGATGAAGAATTTCAAATAAATAGAGAGTCACGGTTTCCACTTAGCTCTAATCCTATGGACTATGAGAGTAGCAGTGACGAAGGCCAAGATGAATAATTTCCAATAAATCAAGAGTGACAGTTTCCACTTAGTCCTAATCCTATGGACTATGAGAGCAGCAGTGATGAAGACCAAGATGAAGAATTTCCAATAAATAGAGAGTCACATTTTTCACTTAGTCCTCATCCTAAGGACTATCAGAGCAGTAGTGATGAAGGTTAGGATGAAGAATTTCCAATAAATCGAGAGTCACATTTTCCACTTAGTCCTAATCCTAAGGACTATGAGAGCAGTAGTGACGAAGGGCAGGATGATGAATTTCTAGTAAATAGAGAGTCACATTTTCCACTTAGTCCTAATCCTAAGGACTATGAGAGCAGTAGTGACGAAGGGCAGGATGAAGAATTTCCAGTAAATAGAGAGTCACATTTTCCACTTAATCCTAATCCTAAGGACTATGAGAGCAGCAGTGACGAAGGGAAGGATGAAGAATTTCCAGTAAGTAAAGAGTCACATTTTCACGTAGTCCTAATCTTATGGACTATGAGAGCAGCACTGACAATGCACATGATGAAGAATATCCAATAAACAAAGAGTCAAATTTTCCATTTAGTCCTAATTCTAAGGACTATGAGGGTAGCACTGACAAAGGGAAAGATGAAGAATATCCTCCAAGTCAGTATTTCAAAAGCACAGATGATCATAGTGAGGATAATATTCCTCCTAATGATGATGAAAATGCTTATACAGATGATGATTCAATGATGGAGACATTGCCAGCAAATATTGTATCAAGGAGTAGGAGCAGACCTTTTCGTATCAATCCAAGATGTTATAGTTATACAAGGGGTAGAGCAGAATATCTCACGAGAAGAAGTTCTATCAGTGCTCTCATTTCAAGTGAATGTTGTCAAAAGAATTGCTTGAAACATATGGATTTCAAGTTTGCATTGGAGAAAAGGAAGAGATATTTGCCAATGAATAAAAGCATGCAAAATTCATATTTAGTGGGGTTCATGCAATCTACATTGTGAGGTTATCATTATCATATTGGGTCTTTATTTATCTACAGAAAGGCTTTCAAAATGTTTCATTCAATGGGTAATTTTCTTATGTCAAGAATCCAAGAAAAATTGGAAAAGGATCCCACATTTTATTCAAAAGTATGTCATAAACGAAAGTTTGGGCCATTATCAAATACTGCAATTTCATGGATGAAAGACTTATTTTCAAAGCATTGAAAGTGTATGCCAAATAGAGACAACACATATTCTAGATAATTTCTCAATACGAGAAATCTACAACTTATACAAAAAATATGCAGAAAGTGTTGAAGGAAATGGTCGATTTATTACATATCAATATTTTGTGAAGATATGGAAGAAAGAATTCAACAATGTTCATATTCCTAAGAAGACAAGGATGGGGGTTTGAAGTACATGTTCTTCTCTTAAATAAAAAGGGATAAATGTAAAGGGGCAGAAAGAGGTAAACATTCATAACATTAATTTTTAAAATTGTATAGTCATCAACTATGAAAATGTATTTATTAATGACTTTCTTTTATGTTGTGTAGATTCCATTGTCAAAGTGCTTCAAGAGCATCGCGAACAACAAACAAGTGAAAGGAAAAAGTTGTACAAGCATTGAAAGAAGTGTTATGATAATCCATGATCCCCAGAAAGATCTTTAATTGAAATGTGATTTATTTACTGTTAGAAAGTGTTAATGCGTGATTTAAAAACACCATTAAATACATAAACATGAAGAACTATTAAGAAATTTTGCAGCATATTATAACAGAAAACCATGAGAAGAAAAGTGACACAAGAGATTGATAATGGAGTTCGGCTATCTCAAAGCCTACATCTTCAGGCCCAATCTTCAACGGGGGACCTTTATATTAGAAATTAAAAGCCAAAAAAATACATCAAAGTTACATCAACGATATCCCTGGTTGGTCCAACTATGTTCTTCTCGACCTCATAATTCCGACGCAACTAACGACTCAGAAAAAGACCTCTTACAACTCCCGAAATAAACCTGCAAATTTCTACCTTCAAATCCCCAAAGCTGCACTAAAACTCTTCTCTAGTACACAAAATGTCACAACTCCCTCCCTCTTCATGGCATTTCATTACATGTATATGTAGTGTTCATGAATAACCCACATATAGTGTTAAGAAACCAGCTCACAAAAAGATAGATCAACCCTTAGAATTCAGCCTCTTCAAGGGAGCAACCTCCTTGACATTACACCAATGAAAAATTCCTAGATGATACAAATTACAAGACCTCATTTCTCTATATAGGAGTCTAATGGGTCATAATATAATCAAAGCCGACATAACAATAATAATGTAAGGGCACAATAATAACAATACTGGGCTTCTATGGGGCACAATAATAACAATATGGGGACTACATGGGCACAACAATATAATAAGGGGGTTGTACTAATAACAATAAGGGGTTACACTAGTATTATAGGGACCTAACATTCCCCTCTCCTTCAAAAAGTGTTGTCCTCAACGCTTGAGTAGTTCTTGATGCTTCTATATAAATTCTTCTCCTCCCATGTGGAATCTTCAGCGGGTAAGTTCTTCCACTTGATGAGATACTCTGAAATTGATCTATTTCGTAGCTTTCAATTTCTCGGTTCTGTGACTGCTTTAGGTTCCAATATGATTTTTCCTTCCTTGTCAAGTTCTCGCAATACTGTTTGGACTGGGATCTTCCGCAACTTTTGAATGAGTTCCCACTCCTTTGGGCATATGGATATATGTAAGGTCTGATGTTTGGAGCAACACTTCATGGAATCAAATGAATAGCATGATCATGATCATGAATAGGTGGGAGGCCTTTGGGAGTCTCAAATACCTTGGAATGATTGTCCAAAACGTTTAGGAGATCTGGAGAAATACATGATTTTGATGTGGGATCCTATAGTGAACATAATTGTGCAATTACACCCCGGTGATATTTATTTAGAAGCTTTGTCATGCTGTTAGAGTTGATTATCTTTCCAGGTTTTCCTTCAATACCCCTCAATTAAACTTCCTTTCCTTCCCAAAAAAATTTCAAGAAAAGTTCTTGAAAATTAAAAGCTATCGTACCCAAAGATTGTAGCCATTGAACTCCTAGTAAAACATCAGCACCACCCATTGGAATGGAAATCATTGGGCTATTCAATACATATTCTCCCATGGATAGCTTGATAGTATGGCACTTTCCAAAGTAATTTATGGTTCCTCCACTTGCAACCATCACTTGACATGCCAGTGCTGGATATAGGAAGCAATTCAATTCCTTAGATATCTTACAATCAATAAAATTATGGGTACTGCCTGAATCAATCAACACTCTTACCTTTTTCTTCTTGATATGTCCTTCTATCTTGATAGTTTGAGGAGTGGTAATTTCTTCCAATGCATTACAAGATATGGTCGGATTGATTTCTTGAGACTCGATGTGATCTTTCAATTCTTGAACATTTTTCTTCTTGATATGTCCTTCTATATTGATAGTTTGAGGAGTGGTAATTATGTCCAATGCATTACAAGATATGGTCGGATTCATTTCTTCTTTCTCGATGTGATCTTTCACTTCTTGAACCTTTTTCTTCTTGATATGTCCTTCTATCTTGAGAGTTTTAGGAGTGGTAATTATTTCCAATGCTTTACAAGATATGGTCGGATTCATTTCTTCTTTCTCTGGGGTTGGTTCCTGGTGTATATACTCTTCTTTTGACTTTTCTTGATCCTTTTCTTTCTCCTCTCCACAATCAATGTAAAATAAGTTCTTCTCAGCACACTTATGACCTTTAATGTATTTGTTATCATAATTGTAACAAAGCCCTTTTTCTCTTTTTTCTTCCAATTGTTGCGATGTAACCCTTGTAGGTTGTGGAAGTCTAGGAGAAACAACACTTCCATCTTTATAGTTGTGAGGGGTAGACTTTCTTGTTGCCATAATTTTTCTTTCCACTTTGTAACAAAGCCCTTTTTCTCTTTTTTCTTCCAATTGTTGTGGTGTTGCTCTAGAGAAGGTGTTGCTTTTTGTATCCTCATAATGTGCTATCATTTCCTCCGTGAAAATCGACCACGTAACAAGTTGTTTACAAGAACAAAGCCCTTTATACCATAAAAATTGATCCGGTTCTAAATATGAAGATGCAATACATACCTTTTGTAATAGTGGTACACCATGTAGATCAAAATATTGCTCCATTTGTAGTATCCAATTTACTGGATCCTTTCCATCAAACTTCCTCATATCACCTTTTCTTGATTTCAGGAGCTCGACATTGAAATGATTGTAACTCTGTACTTTCAGAACTCAAAGTTTTAAAATTGTCTCCTACAATAGCCCTCTGAGTCCTCCTTCTAACCCCGCAAGTTTGATCAGAATTTGATTCTCCAAGAAAGAGTTATGCCCAATCTCCTATGATGACTTGATTATATAATGTTTCAGTAGAGCGAACTTGTATGACATGCCACGTGTCACTGTTTCAACCTTCGGATCTGAAAACTATGCACAAAAAACTACAGTCCGTCCTCTTTCTATAACTTCTTACGAAATTTCAATTTGTTGCTCAGAGAGAAAGTTATGACGATTTTCCCAAGGTCACCTGTTTAGGATGTAATTCGGGAGTCTACAAAAACCCTAACTTCCTCAGATCATATATCCGAAAATATAGCGAGACAAGATCTAAAATTTGGACTCGAGATTCAGAACGATTTGTTCTCAAATGGGTTTTTTCTTTAGCTTTTGAAACTTCATAGCGAAAAGGGTATAGTGAAAATACCACGATGACCTATTTTAGATGAAATTCTGGAGCTTGCAAAAACCCTTACTTCCTCATATCATATCTCTGAAAATATAGTGAGACAAGATTCGAAATTCGGACGCGCGGTTCTGCAAGATTGCTTCTCAAATGGGTTTTTTTTTTGCTTCTGAAACATCGCAAAAAAAAGTTATAGCGAAAATACCACAATGACTGTTTGGAGTAGCGAAACCCTAGAATCCAAAGCTCTGATACCAAATGTTAAGAAACCAACTCACAAAAAGATAGAAAAGATAGATCAATGCCTTAGAATTCAGCCTTTTCGAGGGGGCAACCTCCTTTACATTACACCAATGAACAATTCTTGGGTGATACAAATGACAAGACCTCCTTTCTATATAGGAGTCTAAGGGGTCATAATATAATCAGAGTCAACATAACAATAATAATGTAAGGGCACAATAATAACAATAGTGGGCTTCTATGGGGCACAATAATAACAATATGGGGACTACATGGGCACAACAATATAATAAGGGGGTTGTACTAATAAAAATAAAGAGTTACACTAGTAGTATAGGGACCTAACATATAGCAATGTATTAATTACATATCGTATTGTTATAGCCATATAACAATATGGTTCTATTGTTATAACCCCATTCTATATTCGACACATTGGAAAGGTTTGTTTATAACCCAAAACCCATATAAAATAATACATATAGTTTTTGTTGCAATCAAAACTATACATAATGCACAACATTAAATAACAAATCTCATATGTTATGGGCGGTCAATAGAGTTGCGGACCCATGGCATGTCGTTGAACATAGCATGTCGTTTCCGGCAGTGTTGTCATGTGAGCACGGTGATGTCAAATTGTGCCCTATCCCTTTGCGATCACGGTGGAGCAGTGGAACCTGTGGCATAAAAATTACAACCATATGTAGAATATAGCAGGTCGCATGTGAATGGTGGCATGAACTATCGACCCATGGCATAAATCGTTACCATGGCTCCCAATTCCACGGTGGTTTCGTTGACATGGTTTCCAACTCCGCACCATGTTATACCATACACGATGTTTAATACATAGTGTTACATCCTTTTGCAACGTTAACATATATGGTTCTCAACCATATTTAATATACCCCCATTTTGTAATATGTGTTTCAACATTTTGGAATATGTATATAGGTTTGACTTTAAAATTTCGCTCCCATACATTTTCACCATTACATTTAATATATAGTTATGTGGCTTAAATCAACTTTGCGCTAGGAAACTTTAATAACATGGTATATGTTTTAATATATGGTTTTTGTAAACTATGAAATTTTAATACATATGCCATCACCATGTATATAATAAGAAATTGCCTTTTTATCCATTCAACCCATTATCTCACCTTGCAACCAAATTAAAGATGTTGCACCTGTAACTGTAAATGCCATGTGTCGAGCAGTAAAAATGCGACGTGCACTGATTCGTCACAAACTTCAACAAGCAGTTTCTCATTCATCCGGAGGCCAAATGCACCCATTCAGGTTGTGTTGGAGTCATTTCTGCGAGATCTACGCAATGATGCTACTTCCACTGGAATCCAGTAACTTTGAATTTTTGGCTTTTTTTAGATCCTTGACCATCCATTGATGCAAATCTGACAATAACCGTAATTCATGATGTGCTTTCTCATTGGTCTAGTAATCTTCCTGAAGTTTTGTATCTACAATTGAACAACACTTGTCATGAAAACAAAAATCATATTTTTTTTGGATATCTAAACATACTTGTTAAATTGAGAATTTTCCAGAAGGTAGAGGTTGGTTTTCAATTACATTGAGGAGGAATGATGTTGGGAGCTTGCCATCATTAATTGAATGTATTAAGAAATCATATATGCCAGAGCCTATTTTTCATGTGTTGGAAGAAATTGTTGACATGCGAAGGTTTATTATGGGATCGCATGGTGAGGATAAATGCATTGAACAACTTAATGACATTAGCTTCCAACATCAATTTCGTATCAAAAAAATTGATGGGAAAACACTAATATGGGGCAAGAAGTATTCAACTATTACAGAATGGGCACCGTCATTAGGTTTGGCATTTTTTAAGTTCATTCCAGATCATCCAATATTTGCATCTAATATATTGTTATTACAATCAATTGTTGATGTTCATAATGTACGCAGGCAGAAGAGAGATATAAATTATTCTTATTTCCTAGAAGAAATTAAAAAATGTATTAGACATGCATATGAGTACTTTGATATTGCTGATTTAGTTTGGTGGGAGGCTTTTTTCAATAATCAAAGTGATATATTTCAAGAACAACAAATGAAGATATACCTTTGAAAACTCCATTTATTTGGCCACAAAATGTGTCAAATGAACATGAGGAAAGAAACATTGTTAAACATCAACAATCTCAAGATATTATTAATTCTTCACAGGTAGAGGAAAGAGAAATGTATATTGGTTCCAGACAATCTCATGCACAACGTGAAGCCATGGAAGACCTTTACAGGGGTTCAGTACAGGATATTAAGGAGGGTTGCATGATCGCAGTGCTACCAGATGGAGATGCCAGTGGCTATCCATTATGGGTTTCTAAGGTTATAAAAGTCATTACAGAAAATGAAGATGTTGCAGGAGTTGAAGTACATTGGTATGCCACAAATACACACCCATTAAATGGTGTGTACAAGCTAAAGATGGTAGTTGATAAAAAAAATTAGCGAAAAGAGAAAAATAATGGGTACAAATATAAATTGTCGTTGCACAGACCTCTTAAAATTGGAGGATGTTGACATACTTGTTTATGACTTCAATTTAACAAAGAGAGGAACTCTTCACTTCACGACGATAGAGATTCTGAAGAGGTTGTTACCAAAAGAAACGGTGTTGATATGGGAGTCTACTGAACCCATTCGTAGATCTAGAAGAATTTTGAAACCTGAAATGGTGGGCATGCATGTGGACTCAGAAGGAGCACTAGTTGATGAAAGAGAAGAATATGGAACATATTCATCTGCATCCAGTCATTCATCTAAAGATGTGAATTCTTATGGTGTGCAAGAAGATATGAGTGATTTTGAATAATTGTCTAAGACATTTTATATAACTAATGTTTACATCGTATCTTCAAATAAAAATTTTGATTTCCATATTATGTTAAATGAAGTTATGAGTCATTTTTATGTTTGTTGGATTATATGTTTTAATTATGATGAATTTTATTGTTTAGAATATTCACAATGCAACAATAACTTAGAGATATAATGTATGTTTCATTCAATCTACAAGTATTGATATTTTGATTCATTTAGTCATGTAATTTGTTCATAATGTCATGGTTTAAATGTGTTGAAAACTTAGAGGTGTTTTATTATTATTATTATTAAATATGTTGGAAATTAACCCTAAAAAAAACATCATTCCAGAATACACACTTTTCGTTTTTTGGACTGTTTTTCATGTTTTCTTTGGGTTTTTTGGCTAGAGTTCCCGTTTTGAGTTTATAGTTCCCCTTTCAAAGTTTACGTTGTTATGCCTAAAATCAAGGAACCAATCTTAGTTAACTTACACATGTAAGGTAATCTATTTAGAAACACGTGCCACACTACCAATTAGAATTATGCATGACTCTCTTCGTAAAGTGTGTGTTTCCTAATTTCAAGGAATGAATAGTTGGCTAACTTCGGGAAATATGCAGTTCACTGGCTCGAGAGACTGCGTAGTTGGTTGTCTCAATGGATTGTGCAATTTACTATCACAAGGGGTTGTGCAATTTTCTTCCATATTTGATTGTACAGTTTCCTGTCTTAAGGGATTGTGCAGTTCACTCTGAAAAGGAGTTGTACAGTTGAGTGTTGCAAAGGATTTCACAATCCCTCAGGGAAAGGCATGTAATCAATGTCATCAAGGAAAGAATTAACTTGTTTTCACAATGAATGCTTTATCTATCTTTAGAATTTGAGAAGCTACTGTTGACAAGGATTGGTCATCATTATGGATTGCCCAGTAACTATTAAAAGGAAAGAATAGTTAAGACATCACAAGATTGAAATGAAGGAGTACAAGGTTGCGACACTTAATACTTCAAGAAGAAAACTTGACACAAGTTGAAATGATAGTTCTTATGGTCAATGGGAGGCTCCAAAATCAAAACATGGGAAAAATTTTGGAGGGGGGTTATAGGAGCCACAATAGGTCTATAGGCAACTAGTGAATTATGAAAAATAAGTATTTAGTTTATGCATTTATATGTGCTTATGATTGTGTTTACTCTATGTGTGTGTGTATTGTTGATGTATTTATGTGTTATGCATAATCATATCATTCTTCTAGTCATTATACATGTTATAGTTCATGGTAGTATGCATTTGGCATGTATATCAACACTAAAAGTATGGTACTAGGGTACCTAAATGGGAATATGTTACTTGGTAAAGCAACCCAGATGAGTTACATAGTGTTCCTTGTAATCTAGTTGATATTAGAGCCCTGGTGGGTGTAAATATTCATGGTACTTGAGGTTATATAAGCTAAGGATAAAGGAATTTAGATTTGACGGTATTAGATATTATATGAGTAAATTGTGCCTCATATAGGATTGTTGGGTGTGTCACACCTTCTCTTCAATCTTGTGTAAGGATGGACTGTTTGTCGGATTCAAAGATTGGGTATGTTTTTTAGGTGCCAAGACCAAGGCACAAGGGCAATATTGGGTGGACAATGCTTCAATTTCCAACAAGAAAATACGTGATTTATGTTTAACCCATAACTTTGCTTCCAATGAAGTAAGATCCTAACTAACTATTTGGCCCATATCTTCATAAACAAATTATAGTCCCACATCCAAGAAGGATGGATTCACTGAAGGTTATCATGCACATAACTGAGATGTCACCAATTCTCTTAACTATTCAAAAATTATCTCTTCAAGCTCATTCCTCCTCTTCACTTAATATGAGAAAAATCTTCATGAGATCCTTAGTTCAACACTTAGAAGTTGAAAGTAATTCTATGTTATTCTACCATTATTCATGTTTTCATTCTTTCAATATTTTAGGATGAAGATATGTGTCCAATGATATATTCACGAAATATTCAAACTTCAATCACCCTATCTTGATTTTTAATGGATTGCATCAAATTCATTGCAATCCCCCATTATAGTTTGGAGCCTGTGTATTCTTTGATTGTTGCACATATTGTAATTCAACAATTTGGGAGATTAAAAGGTTGACCGCTAACGTGAATTAACCAACGAGGGAAATATATAGTGACCAAGGGAGATCCAATTGAATAATCAAGACAAATTTGACTAGAAGATGGCACACTTTACCAAGGAAGAGCCATGTTGACTAGGTAGGAATTGAGTTAATCAACGGATAATTTATTTGGCCAAGTAATATGGAAGTTGACCAACTAAAGAGGAAATCACTCAGCTTAGGATTAAATTAAATAAAAATTCTATGATGGATTGTATGACTGTGTATAGATCATGTGAGACAAAAAATGCCCAAGTATGAAATTAAATCAACCATATAGAATATTTAACCTGACAGAGAAGGAATCGACCCATGGGAAAGTGTATTCAATTAGGCACTTAGATGTTGTTGTCTAGTGACGGAGAAATTCACCACTCCAATTAAGAAATTTACCAATTGATAATGAATCGCCTAAACATGTGGATTAAATTTCCCAAGTAAAGTCCATTGATCTTAGTAAAGGAAAAAAAAACTAGAAATCGAGGGATGGAATTAGCAACCTATCTAGGAAAAATCAACTTTTTTTAAATCATGGATTTCGTTTCTTAAAGTGTATCCTATGATGATCATCATAAAGTTGTTAATGCAACTTATTTACACACATAAAATGATTTTTCACACCATAACACTATTGGGCATAAATTTAACATGAAATAGTATGATCAATTAATGAACTCAATATTTTTTATGATGGAAACCCAAATGGGAGAACAACTTCATTTCAAGTATCTCTGGTATAGAGATTTCATTGATCCATTTGGTTCATCCTCTCTTGGCCAAAGAAAATGTTGGAAACAATGTTAATACTAGGAGGGGGGGGGAGGGGGGTGTGAATCAGTATTAAGGATAATTTAAACTTTTATGCCAATTTATATTCAACATTCAGACTTGGCATTCATTATGTGAGAAACCATTAACAAATCATAACAGTAGTTGTATCAATAAACCCAAGCACACACATCATGAGCAACAAACACATGAGACATAAAGGTTTAAAGTGTGAACCTTTTTAGGAGAAAAACCACTTTTTGATGTTGCTACAACACCCTCCAAAATTTTGGCTTACATCAAAATTCCAGAGCCTACTTTGACTTTGCATGTTTTCTTCACAAGTTGAAGAGTCATTACATGTGTTTTCTTTAAGTTTTCTTGTCCCATTTAGAAGAAACTCAAAGTGTCGTCTTTTGGCATGGAAAAGCATCACACATCGCATAAATTTAGTTTTGGTTTGTTTCAAGGGATGATATTTGTGTTAATGAGTCATTCTTATCATGTAGACATGTATCACACTCATTTCCAAAATTTCAATCATTGCCACACAAGTGTCATCACTGTTGTTGCAAATTGTACTTTTAGTGTTGCACTTGGGGAAATCATCGCAATGTCATCACATTGGGGAAGGTCTATTGTTCATGTGTCCTGGTTGATATAAGTTGTGTCATCGAGTGTTCTATGTGTGTGATCATGCTCAAGTGTTGTCCTTGTTCACTTTCATCTCACTAGTCCCACACTTAGTTGAATTTGGGAAAAATTCTCGTCCGAACAACCCGACATCACTCATCCTTTCTAAACTACGCAGTCTCAGTCCTCAAGATTCAACCTTGCCTCTTGGCACTATGCAATGCATAGTCTATGCCCTCTAGAAATGTGCAATCCTTGCCTTTAGTCAGTCTCCTCTGCGCACTGTGCAGTCTCAAGGAACAAGCCCCAGCCTTGAGCCCTTGAACTGCACAACTACGCAATCCCTAGGCCTCAGTCCATCTGGAACTGTGTAGTGGGAAACCTCAAGCCTCAAGCCCTTGTCCTGACTCCTTGAGCCCCTTAACTATACAGTTGGCTTGCCTCAGCCAGCATGAACTTTGCACTATGAAGTCTCAAGGCTCAGTCTTGGCCCCTGCCTTGTGAGCTGCGCAATCCTTGAGCACGTGTCTCAGTCTGCCACTCGGTTCCAACTCAGTTAAGGGATTATCATGAATCATATTAGAATAGTGGTTTATCGTACTGATTTCATATGTCATAAATATTATAAGACTATTCTTTGAATGTTTGTGATGTATGTTGTTTTCATCTATACTAAGGAAATTGAACTATTTCGGTGGATTTGATACTTATCTTGTTGAAGGTGTGTTGTATTTATTTTAACAATTATTGCTTCCATGTGAACTATTTCGTTGGTTTATCAATGATTCATTCTTATGTATATGATCGTGTGTCTTTATTAGATCAGTACTATTACTCCTTTTTTAAAGGCTCACTTTTCCTCTCCCTTTCAATAGAAGAACCTTGATACGTTCTGCACCTAAACATTCCACAAGGAATTCCCACTTGTTCATCTGAAATCTCGTGTACATTTCTCTCTTGTGTTGAACTATGTAGCCAAGGGAAATCTATAAGAATACATGGCATCCGAGCCATGATTCCAGAAGGGCTCCCACAACCATTCGAAGTCTAATTGGGAATTTTCATCAAGGAGACCCCCTTGCATGTTGGTGGTATCCAACACCATCAACACCACCAAATCTTATTTGTAATTGATGTAAATAAGATCTCTTACTCTATTACATCAATTTTTTTGTGAGCCAACACTCACAGGAAGCACCAACTCCCTTTGATTATTTGCTAGCACCCACTAGCGGGAAGCACCAACTCCCTTCTTTTATAGACAATTGATCAACTTACCAGACACACCAATTGAAGCACCAAATTGCAGCTCCTTGGATTTATGCAAGCACCAACCCCCAAGATCTACTCAGACATCCACTAAGATGGAAACACCAAATCCGTATATGTAGGCTCCAACCCACAGTCAATAAGGAAATTTGTGCTCTCTATAACTGACAGTCACTCTGCCTAATCTCTATTCTCCTCTACAACTCCATGTTTACTCAGGCCTCACAACATTTTGGTTTCTTCTCACTTTGTAGTAGCATACACTCAACTCTCAGCCCTCTACTCTCAACACTGGCACTCTCATACTTTCTCCTCTACATAGGCACTCTTAGCCTCTCTCTCTGCAACATAGGTGCTCTCATCCTTTCTCCTTTGCATAGGAACTCTTGGCCTCTCTCTAAATCACATGCAATCTCAACCTTTCTCCTCTGCATAAGCACTCTCAGCCTCTCTCTTTAGCACAGGAACTCTTATCCTTTTTCTTCTACATAGGCACACTCGACCTTTCACAACAACACTCACCCATAGATCTTTCCACTCACCTCTCTCAACAATGCTACATTCCCCACACAACTTCTCAATCACAATCCTCAGTTTTTTTCCTCTGCTACACAGAGAATGATGTAGTCCCTATTGTCCTTCATACTACCTCAAAGAGTACTTAAATGCATGGTTTTCCATGATGTTGTTGCATCAAATTTCCTGACCACTACAGCTGCATTAACCATACGAATGGGCACCAGTGTGACTTTCCATACTAAGAATTAAATCTCTCAGTTAACCTACACACTCAAGGAGTACCACTCATGAATTATGCCTGCACAAATAACATGGCTTTCCATTCCTTCTTAATTGTCCACAAGGCCCATATTGTACTTTAGGCATGCCTCTCTTGGTCAGTAGTCAGAGCTTCTTCACTTAGTGTTCTTTTCCATTTAATTCTCCATAGCGTGTAAGAGAGATCAAGGATGGCGCATCCATATTGAGGACAAACTCTCCATTTAATTCTGACTCTCATTTGGCTCTGCGTGACATGGGGAGCACTCAGAATTGACATGTTCAGATTGATCCAAACACTCCATTTTTTTTCTCTATAAATCGTGGTCCTCTCTATCTCAGTTTCCTACCTTCGACAATCACCATTGACTCCTTTAAATACATCCTGTAGTCATGGTCCTTTCTGTTCTTGAGCCAACTGTTATTTGTAGTCGTTATTAGACCAATGGCAACAACCTTATAGTGTGCATTTA
The DNA here is from genome assembly GCA_031772625.1 of Pinus tabuliformis. NCBI lineage: Eukaryota > Viridiplantae > Streptophyta > Pinopsida > Pinales > Pinaceae > Pinus > Pinus tabuliformis. The sequence goes on along the minus strand of CM062819.1, from coordinate 1,322,406,434 downwards.
CTTAGTCACTTAGGCTCTTGATTATCCCAACTATGACCATGACCAATTTGACACCGAGTGCCCAAGATATTTCTACTCATCCATGCTTTTGAACTCTAGAGCCCAAGCTCATAATGCTTTTTTTTTACATAAAACACGAACCCGGGAGCCCACATTCCCGTAACTTCTTATAAAATGAATTGCATACACCTTATGGGCTTTCGTCCTGGCCCACTTGTGTACCCCACTAATAACACCTGTTGTGACTGAGTTCATAACATCCTTGGGACTCCCTTTTCCCGTAACTTTTTTTCATCACAATTCCTCGAAATTACGGGCTATAGTCTCTAGGTATGGCCCATAATATCCATGTCAACATTCCATTTCATGCCTCCTATAATGCAAACCTACAAACTGATGCACTTTCCACATATTGGCCTCTTATATGCCACTTGATCTTTACCTTTCAGCCCCACTGCAATGCTTGGCTCTCAATTGAAATTGCTTTCGGGCTTTCCACCTCCCGGGCAATCTCCGTTATGAGTTCCGTTGATTGACGATCTGTCAATTTTCGTTCCCTGCTAACCTGACTCCATGTTATCCTGTGTCACATATTAATAAGGTTCTAGGCTTTTGGGCAATGTTCCTAAACTTCCAGGCATTCTCTGCTACGAGTTATGTCGATTAATGGTCTGTCAGTTGTTGTTCCCTGCTAGCCTAGCTCCATATTATTCCATGTCATTTATTTAATAAGGTTTCAAGCTTCCGAGATTCTAGACTTCCGGAAATTGTTCCCGCTAGCTATTGTTAGGTGATTTAATTGTTCTTAAATTACTTCATTAATTGTCAACCGAGGTTTGTGTACTTGTGAGATGTATGTGCACTATATATGCTAGGAATTATATCTATGGACTGCATTATTCTAAATATGGACAAATGTTTGAATGATATTTAGAGAGTAAACATGCACAAGTTATTTCTATTCAAAGTTACATCAAAACTAATTAATTAACTGAATTGAAATCTATTGCTTGCAAAATTGAAAGTATATTTTAATTGTAGAATTAAAAACTTACTTATACTTGCAAAAAGGAAATGATAATACTAAATTGCAGGAAACAGATTCTATTGTTACTTGTAGAATTGAAAACGTTATAACATTATTTTGCAGAAGGGAAATTTTACACTAATTGCATAAAAGGAAATTGCATAAGAAAAAATAATTGCAGAAAGAAAAGAGACTACAATTACAAAAAGAAACTATTGACAGGAATAAAAAAAAAATGAGAACTTCTAACTCTAAATGATTACTAACGCGTGCAGTTAATTCTAAAAGACATCTCTTTTTCCATCTATGAAATTAACTAAGTAATGAAACCTGAAAGGAAACACATTTGAAAGTTAAATCTTTTTGGCAATTTTCTTTTATGAGCACTCTAGGACTGGAATAAAAAATGAATGAATCATAGCTATAATGAAAGTATTCTAAGATGAAATAAACTTTAGAAGACTATCATGCTATGAGCAAATAGAAACATAAACAAAACTAGATATCCTTACAACTCGACAGGGGACCCTCCCATGAGCGTAAATCTGCTATTGATCAGATGATTTCTTAGTCATGCATTGAAAACAAAGGATTGTATTTACTTGAAACAGAGTGCCACAAATTCTGGAAATAAACACAATAAACTTAATAATCGAACTAAGTTTTGGGTCTTACCTTATGGCTTTTATACAAGTTTTCATTAAACAACTTCAAGAGTTTTATACCAATACGAAATGAAAATGTTTTTCCATCTAGGAAATAGATTTAAAATAAGACTTTATCTCCTCGTGATTTTCTACTGAAAGAGAAAATCATGAGGCATTATTGTCAGATCATATCCTCATGATTGAACAAGTCTTATGTATGCTTGCCTGATGTCATTTTAATCTCTTGTTGCCTTCGCTTGATCATTGCACCGTCATACTCAAAGTTTGACTCTTAGATCTCTTGATCTTTATATCCTATCAATTCATGCCTATAGGTGGTCATCCATGTGATGAACATTTTCCATCTTCAAATACTCTTCATTCCTTTACTGATGCACTACAACCTGTCTAACCATGAATATTGATGTGGAATTCAACATTAGTTGTGGAATGTTCACAATTTTGTTATTGTAGGAATGTTTTCGTTATAATTCATAAAGAAACATAGATTATAAACATGGATGATAAATACCTTTTTATAAGTTGAATTCACCTTGAGTATGTTGAAACTACTATAAAAATGGTGACAAAAAGGTGAAGGAGATGGAAAAAGGTAGTAAAAAAGGAAACAATTTCATACTTCAACATTCCCCCACACCAAAGGTCTTGCATGTCCTCATGCACCAAAAATTCAAAATTGGTTCTTCTTTTCTTCTTCAATGTATGATTTCTGAAGCCTATGCAAGCACATCCAGACTAGTGCTTTCCTTTCTCTTCCTAATGCTGAAGGTGGCCCTTGGTCTCTTCATCATAATTTTACTTTGCAAACCCCTGATTCTATTCTTAAGAAACTTGTTATTAGCATTGAGTTTCTTATTTTTCTTATACCAATGGAAAATATGTAGAAGTATGTTATCATTATGGGTTCTTAATATCTCATTTTGTACTTTTGTTGCTTCCCTTTCCCGTGTCAGATGTTTATTAAGAACCTATAGCTCATATATGTCATGTTTCAAAGCATCTTAAATTCTACGTTCTTGTTTCGGAGTTTGTTCTGTCAAGGAAGTTTCACCAATTTCATTATTTTGATTCTGAGAGAGATTTGCCTTCTGTTGTGCTCTTTGTTCTAAAGATTCTACATAATCATAAATTTCCTGCTGGACTGGGTCAATGTCTAGAGTTTTTCTTGTCGGGCTCACTGTGTGAGGTGGTGTTCTGTACCCTTCTTTTTCAAGACCAATCATTTCTGGAGACTGCGTATTTCAAAGTTTTGAAATTCTCTCGCTTCTTCTCAATTTTACTCATGATCTTGCAATGTCTTGACTTTATACTTTACTAACCTCTTGTTTTGTCTTATCTGATTTTTCACTTTCTTTTAGTAGCTTAGAGCTTGAGCTGGTTTTCTTTCTTCTAAGACTCTTTTTTCCATTTTTCTGCTTACATTTTTCAAGGTACTTAGAGAGTGGGGTATCATCCTCAAACAAGTCTTCTGGTACTTCTATTTCATTATGTTCTGGAATTTCTTCTTAAATTTTCTCTTTTTAAGGGTTGGGTTTGATGTTGACCTTCGTCGACTTCGTTTAACCCTAGTGCTTGTTTCTCCTTCCTATATTTCTACAAAATGATTTCGAACTAAGCAATCTTTCCAATTGTCTCCCTTAGCTTCTAAATGTGCCTCTATAAGGATTTTGATGTGTCCATGGTGGTAGAGGGCATTATCAATGGATCTAGACTCTCTCTATATACTAGATGCCATCTTTCTAAGACTTCGAAACAAAAATTAAGGCAATTTGATTTCATTCCCATCAATAAAATGCATCAAAATTCGGGCATGGTAGAAAAACACGGTTCCAAATCTACCTTCACAAGTTAGAAACTTTTGGATAACCAACAATAAATTTCTCCATTTTCCTTTCAATGTCGTAACTGGGATTCCCTTTTTAAAGATGGATATATCCATACCTAGTTCTCTAGGAAGTGTACCCATTCATTCTCCTTGATTTTCCTGTTCTTGAACCAACTTTCTCTGTTTCTGGGTAATTTTGTAGCTTCCGCCATGATAGACTCTATCAGAATAAGATTGATGTCTCCAATTTCTGCCTCGACCCCATCAAAATCCCAAGTAGAAGATTTTGTAACCTTTGCCTCATGCCCGTCGATTTTTTCAAAGAACTTAAGCCATCCTACTTGTTGCAACTGATCTCTAACTCTTAGGTATGCTTGAAGAAACTTAATTTGGTTTGGTTCCTAGTGGACAATAATCCTCATGGTGAGAATAAGTTTTAGTATTTGATTGTTTCCTTTCGATAGGGATGATGGAAGACTGATACAAAAGGGAATGAGAGAAGTTTGAATAGTAGGGGTTTCGTAATGGAGTAGAATGAAATGGAACAGAGTAGAATGATAATGGAATAAGGTTTCCACGAAAGTATTTGTTTTATGATCCCACGATTCCTAGATCTGATTTCATAGGATCGGTGGAATGTATTTGATTTCGATCAGATTGATGTGACCGACTGAGTAATGATGAGGGAGTGGGGTATAATGGTCATGATAATAAGTGTAATTTTTAGCAGTTTTATAAGGTCTTCAAACTTTTCTTTGATAAAATCATCCCTGAATTAAAACGGAAGTTCTTATATGAAAAATAATTTCAACATTATACATACGTTTACTTTTGTAAATTCCCTTGATATTCTTTTGCTGTGAATTTTCTAATGTTGATGTAGAATTCAGACTTGGCTGCAGAATTGAAGATCGACTACAGAATGACATAAATTCTATTGATGCTTACAATTTTTTTAATTTTGCTTGTTTGATCAGGAGAAGAATTTTTATTGTTGTTGTTTCTTTTGGTGGTTAGTGAAAAGTCTGGTCCACAGAAGTATTGCTTGCCACTTGAAATTTATTAGAAAAAGAAGGGTAGGAAGAAATAAGGACAAGAAAGAGGGAATTATGAAAATCTAAATGCCAAGAAATCTAGGTTTTCAATTAATATTTTATGTATAAACATACCAACATAGTTGGCTTTCATGTTTATACCTTTTATTATCATTATTATTATTATTTTATTTTATTTTTTATTGGAAAAATTACAATGAAGTTGGAGAATGAGGAGAAGAATCTCCTTTCTTGACCAACTTGAATTCAAAATTATCTTGCAAATATTTGACAAACTATTCCTTTGTTAGTGGTTTATGATACAACCTTAATCTATGTCCATTAACAAGGAAAGTAACTTGTTCATCATGCATAGTTTTGATTTTGATTGCTCCATTATCAAAAATAGTATGAATCTCATAAGGACCAAGCCATTGAATTTGAAATTTTCCTTAAGATCTTTGAATTTGGAATAAAGAAGAAGATCCCACTCACCTTGCTTAAACTTTTTAGATGAATTTGTCATGCCACTTTGATATTTGCTGTTGAGTTATGTTGGTTCTTTGAATAGCATCTTGCCGGGTCTCATCTAGCTCATTCAATTGTGCTAGTCTCTGTTTTTGAGCTTCTGATAGATCAAGGCCAAGTTTAGCTATTGTTCTAAAGGTCTCCACTTGGAACTCAATTGGAAGAAAAACTTGCTTTCCATAGACAAGCTCATAAGGAGTGTGTCTAGTTGTGTTCCTCCATGTAGTTCGATATGCCCATAATGCTTTTGGAAGCTTTTCTTCCCAATCCTTCCTATGCAAACACATAGTCTTGGTAATAATTGCTTCAAGTACTTTGTTGGTGGATTCCACTTATCCATTGGCTTGTGGATGACACAGAGTAGAATTTCAATGTTTGATCTTATATTTCTCCATGATCTTTTGCACCAGCTTGTATGTGAATTGAGTACCTTGATCTATTGTAATTTCTCTTTGAACACCAAAATGGGTAAAAATATCCTCAAAAAGAAATGTAACTACAACATTTTAAGCTGCAAATAAAAGAGGCTTAGCTTCTACCAATTTTGTAACATAATCTATGCAAACAAGTATGTGCCTTTTTTGTTTAGATGGAGGATTTATTGGTCTAACAAAATCTAGAGCCCATTTTTCAAAAGGTTTTACAAGTATCTGTGGTTGTAGAGGCATTTCATCTAATGGAATAGCCTTTGTCGTTCTTTGACAACTATCACATATTTTGACATATTATTTGGCATCCTTGAAAATGGATGGCTAATAATATCCCAAAAGAAGGATTTTGTAAGCAGTTCTTTTGTCAGAAAAGTGTCCTCCACATGGCTCATCATGGCAAGCTTTCAATATTTCAGGTACTTCATCTTCTCGAACACATCTTCAAATGATCAAATCAGGTCTAGTTTTGTACAATTCTCCATCTATCCAAGAATAAGGTGCATTGGTTTTGATCAATTTTTGCTTTTCTCTGGTTGATAGTTGTGGAGGTAACTTTCCTGTAGCCAAATAATTAGCAATATCTACAAACCAAGGTGTTTTAGTAGATACTACAAAAAGATATTCATCAGGAAAGTTATCTTTTACAAGAACATCATCATTATTATTCTGCATTCTAGAAAGAAAATCAATCATCATATTTTATTTTCCTGGTCTATCAAGAATAGTAATGTTGAATTCTTGTAACAATAACAACCATCTTGTAATTCTACCATTAGTAATTGGTTTTTTAATTAGATATATAATGGCAGAATGATCTGTATGAATGAAAATTTCATAATCAGTGATATAATGATGAAACTTATTAATGGCATGCACAATAGCTAAAAACTCATTTTCTGTTACAGTGTAATTTAACTTTGCTGGAGTCAAATTTTTGCTTGTATAATAGATAGCATAAGGAGTTAAATATTTTTGTCCCAACACAACTCCTAGAGTTGTATCTAAAGCATCAGTAGAAATGTGAAAAGGAAGATCCTAATTAGGTCCCCTTAAAATTGGTGCTTCAATAATCTTTTGTTTCAATGTCTCAAATGCTTTTTGACAGTCATAATTCCAAACAAATTCACAATCTTTTGTAAGGAGTTTGAAAAGTGGAGAGGCTATTTTTGTGAAATTTTCTATGAATCTTCTATAATATCCAGTAAATCCAAGAAAACATCTAACATCTCTTTGATAAACAAGAACTGAAATTTTAGAAATTATTTATGCTTTAGATGTATCCACTTTAATTCCATCACTTGAAATATGGTGACCTAAAACAATCCCTTCATTGAACATCATAAAACATTTTTCATGGCTTAATGAAAGGTTTGCCTCTTTACATCTAATAAGAATTGTTTCCAAATTTTCAATAGCTTTCTCAAAAGTATCACCATACACACAAAAAGCATCCATGTATACTTCCACACAATCATGAATTAGATCAGAGAAGATATATAAAATTGCTCTCTGAAATGTGGCAAAGTGCATTACATAATTCAAAGGAAATAACCCTATAGGCATATGTTCCCCATGGACATGTATAAGTAGTTTTATCTTTATCTTCTTATGCTAGTTGGATTTGCTTATATCCACTAAAACCATTCCTGCCAAAGTATCTAATACTTGATCTATAAAGGGTAAAATGATCTTTCAAAGTGGCTTTGTTTAATTCCCTATAGTCAATACACACTTTCCATTTTCCATTTTTCTTAGGAACAATCACTAAAGGTGACACCCATTGACTATCTGATATTGGATAGATGAAATTCACATTAAGTAACTTTTGTAATTCCTCCTTAACAATTTCTCTCATATTAGGATTCATCCTTCTTTGAGGTTGTCTAACTGGTTTGACATTTTCCTAAATATAAATATGATGCATACAAGTTTTAGGATCAATCTCTTTCATATCAGTGTACTCCCATGCATAACATAACACTGCTTTTGTAGCATTTGTATCAATTTCCTCTTTTGAAATTCTTCCAAATTATTATTAATATTTAATTTTTTGTCTAGAAAAATTGCTACTTGAGAATTGCCAAACTTTTCCATAAAATGTAAAGCCATTTGGTGAGATGATAGATATTCAATATTGCATTTCTCTTGAAAGATTTGATCTTTCTCACAGTATGAAGAAGAATCATTATTATTCATTAAATTTATCATTATATCTTCCTCATCTAATTGTGAAAGAGTATAAACTAGTTACATGTCATCAAAGTCTTCATTATCATCATCTATCCAAATTTCACTTTCTACTTCAGTTATTTTTTTGCAGGAGGATACAATGTAAATTTCTTAGTGGAATTCCCATAAGAGATATACATATCACCAGATCTACAACTTATGAATGCATCGGCTATAGCTAGCTAAGGTCTACCAAGGATTAATGGATGGCCTCCTAAATTATTCTTGGGAGTTAAAATCATGAAATCTACAGGATATTCCCAAGAATCTAGAGAAACAAACACATCTTCTAATACTCCATCTGGTTTGATAATAGATCTATTTGCTAATTGTAATAATTTAGGGGTATATTGAATATTAGGATGCTTAAGTTGCTCCATTGTCTGTTTACTCATGATATTGATGGTTGCTCCTAGATCAATTAAAGTGTTTGGAATTTCAACACCATTGATATGAATTTTCACAATGGGACTACCAAGATATAGATATTTTTGAACAATAGGTTTCTCCATCATGATATCAACAATTTTTCCTACCAATTGGATTTTTTTAACATCTTTTCTCTTTCTTCCCGATTTTCTAATGCATAGATCCTTAATAGTTTTTGCAAATATTGATATTTACTATATAGCTTGGAGTAAAGGAATTTTGATGCAAATATTCTTAAGTTCATCTAGCATATCCTAGTTTGGTAAAATAATTTTCCTTTATATTCCTTTATAAATTTCGAGTCTTTCAAGAAAAGGTGGATCCTGCAAAGAAATAGAAGGTTGTTCTACTAGAGGAACTATAGGAGCTTGCTTTATTTTCTCATCCTTTGATGGTACAGGAGCATCTTCCTTTAGAGAAATATTTTCAATATTTGCATCTTTTTCATGAACCTCATCCTCTTTATATTTTTTGTTAGCGATTGTTGGTGACATATTTTGTAAAACCCTGCCATATCTAAGTTGAACATCATTTAGACCTAATGGGTTAATCATGCAAGCTTGATAATTGTGTCCTTCAATATTATAAATAGCTTGTTGATTCTTATTGTTTGGATTCAAAAGTGGTTGAGCAGGTAGTTGATTGGGCTTTTGAGGAAATGGTAATGAAAGTTATTGATTTTGATTCTGAAATTGAGGAGGTTGGGTTGTTTGAGGAGAATAATATCGTGGTGTAAAAGAATGATAAGGTTATTGGAATTGGGGATATTTTCCATAAGGATTTTTCCAACCTTGTGCCCAAGATGGATTTTGAGATTGTGGGGACCAAGGTTTCCATGGCATGGGTGTAGTCCAATTGTTCTTTGGTTGTGCATATGATTAAGTATTGAAAACTTGAGTCATATTTGATTGTTGATTTTGCCATGGTATTTTAGCAATAAAACAAAGAGATTCAGCTTGACTTATTCCAGCTTCATCTTGAAAAACAACTTTAAGGCCAGGTATCGAGGGACATTCCTTCGTATTATGATTTTCAGAATATACGACACAAATTTCTATACTATCAAGGGGACATTCTCTCAAGGCATGTTTCTTCCTACACTTGGGACATAAAATAGATCATGCAACATTCTCATATTTTTACTTGTTTTTATCTTAAGGGTATCTAGTTTTTCACTAAAACACCCTAGGATATTTGTTTTGAAATTATCAAAAAAATTGCCTATTTCAGCTCTACCTACTATTCCAGTTGCAGATTTATTAATTCTAGACATCATAGGATCTCTTGGATTTTTACCAATTCTAGCCTTACCCCTTGAAATATGCTTACACAAATCACATATTTCTCCAAATGAAAGTTTTGAAACATATCCCTTGCCCATTAAATTAATAAGTTTCATCCATTCATCTCTAATGGATTTTAATAAAAGAGCTTTTAATGTTTCATCATCTCAATTATGCATCTTAATCCTTTTAATGTTGTAAACAAATATTTCAACTAGGTCTTCAAGGCTTTCATCATCTTTCTGCATCATCTTAAAGACTTCATCCTTAGGGTTATGAGGCAAGCAATAATCCTTATATTTGTCTAAAAGCAAATTTTTCATTTCTTCCCATGTTCTAATAGTATGTGTTCCTAATCCCATGAACCATTTAAGTGCTCCATATTTAAGAGTAGCTGGAAATAATTTCAATTTTTGAGGATCAAGTAAGTAGTCATAAGTTCTACATAAAACTTCAAACTCAAAAAGAAATGTTTCAAGATCCTCATTTCTCAAACCATGGAAATTAGGAAGGATGGAGGGTGAGATGTTCTTCATTGTGGTTGTGGTATCTTCATAAAAAATGGGAAATCCATAAGGATATGGTTCTCCCCTACCATCTCTTCCACCTCGACCTCCACCTCCTCCTCTACCTCTTCCACCTCCAATTCTAAGTTCACCATTTACATTGTGTACTCCTTCTCCTTCCCCTGCAGTTGTAGATTCCTCATAGCTAATATAAGGTTCTATGATAGGATTTTCGAGATCTTCTTTTGGTTCATCTACTAATGGTATATTATAATAAGTTTCTTGTTCTTATTCTTCACTAGGAACCTCTAGTTCCTATTCTAGAAGTTGCTCTCCTGTCGAAGAGAGGAAAATTACTCCTTCCATTGGGGATGTAGGTTCTTCAACTATAACTTTAGTAGAGGAATTTGGTGAATCTTTTGGTTTGATTTCAGATCTATGCACCTCGGGAACTCTATGCCTACTGGCCAATGATGGAATGTGAGTATGAGTGGATGGTGTGGCACTACGAGGTCTAGTGGGGGTGAGTGGTGATGTTGGTATTGAAATTCTACCTCTACTTACAAATCTACCCCTAGAATCCCATTCTCATGCATAAATGATTTTTACCATATTTTAATTATGCATTTACAAAGTTGAATGTGCCTAAAATTATATGCAAACCAAGAATGGAATCCTATATACACCTCCATGGAAACGATGCCAAAATGTTGGGTAATTTAATTGTTCTTAAATTACTTCATTAATTACCAACCAAGGTTCATGTACTTGTGAGATATGTGTGCACTATATGTGCTAGGAATACTATCTATGGACTGAATTATTCTAAGTATGAAATTATCCTAAGTATGGACAAATTTTTAAATGATATTTAGAGTAAACACGCACAAATTATTTCCATTCAAAGTGACATCAAAACCAATTACTTAACTGAATTGAAATCTATTGCTTGTAGAATTGAAAGTCTATTTTAATTGCAGAATTCAAAACTTACTTCTACTTGCATAAAAGGAAATTCTAATACTAAATTGCAGGAAAATAATTCTAATGTTACTTGCAGAATTGAAAACACTACAACACGATTTTGCATAAAGGAAATTCTACACTAATTTCATAAAAGGAAATTGCATAAGAAAAATCAATTGCAAAAAGAAAAGAGACTACAATTGTAGAAAGAAACTACTGACATGAATAAAAATCAAATGAGAAATTTCAACTCTAAATGATTATTGATGTGCGCGATTAATTATAAAAGGCATTTAGTTTTCCATCTATGAAATTAATTGAGTAATGAAACCTGAAAGGAAACACATATGAAAGTTAAATCTTTTTGGTAATTTTCTTTTATGAGCGCTCTGAAATTGGAATAACAAATGATCAAATCATAACTGTAATGAAACTATTCTAAGAGAAAATAAACTTCAAAAGACTATCATGCTATGAGTAAATAGAAACATAAACAAAACTAGATATCCCTACAACTTGACAGGGGGGCCTCCCGTGAACATAAGTTTGCTATCAATGAGATGATTTCTTAGTCACACATTGAAAATAGAGGATTGTATTTACTTGAAATAGAGTGTCACAAATTCTGGAAATAAACACAATAAACTTAATAATCGAAGTCAGTTTTGGGTCTCACCTTATGGCTTTGATATAAGTTTTCATTAAACAACTTCAAGAGTTTTATGCCAATACGAAATGAAACTATTTTTCCATCTAGTAAATAGATTTAACTTAAGATTTTATCTCCTCATGGTTTTCTACTGAAAGAGAAACTCATGAGGGATTCTTCTCGGATCATATCCTCGTGATTGAACAAATATTCTATACACTCACCTGATGTCGTTTTAATCTCTTGTTGCCTTCGCTTAACCATTACACCATCATACTCAGAGTTTGACTTTGGGTTTGACTCTTATATCTCTTGATCTTTATAGCCTACCAAGTCATGCCGATAGGTGGTCATCCATGTGGTGAACATTTGTCATATTCAGATACTCTGCATCCCTTTACTGAAGCACTACAACGTGTCTAACCATCAATATTGATGAAAAATTCAACATTAGTTGCAGAATGTTCACAATTATATTATTGTAGGAATGTTTTCATTATAATTCATAAAGAAACATAGATTCTAAACACAGGTGATAAATACATTTTTATAATTTGAATTTACCTTGAGTATGCTGAGACTGCTACAAAAATGGTGACAAAAAGGTGAAGGAGATGGAAAAAAGTAGTAAAAAAGGAAACAATTTCATACTTCAACAATTGTCATCTGGCTTCTGGGCTTCTTACCTTTCGACATTGTTCTTGCTAGTTGTCAACTGGCTACTAGGCTTCGAGCTTTCGTGCATTTTTCGTGCTAGTTGTCAACTAGATTTTCTAGGCTTCCGGGCACTGCAATTATGACTTTGGAGATCCTAACTTTCAATATTAATAACTTTCGATCCGGGAGGCCAATTTTTGACTTCTACATACCGTTGGAAAGCTCTTTCTAAGAAAAATACAACTATGGCATCTCTAGGAGCATCTAAGTTAAACACATGGGGTAAAATATCCTCCAAATTTTTGGACTCCCAACCATCGTAGTCTTCATATAATGGCTTCTTTAATAAGCCTGTTACTATGATGATTCTCACAAGAGATTGAAGCAACCATGGGACTTCCATTGAGCTTGACACGCCAAGCACATCAAAGCTAGCTCAGTTGCCATCAACATCGATGCTAGTCTCATTGACATCAATTCCAACACACTTGCCAACTGTCATACAATGCACTATCCAACACATCTCCCCCATGGTTGTTTACATCAATGCCAACACACTCACTGCCACTATTGATCCAGGTAATGCCAATTGTCCAACAATCTCCCACCTTCGCATTGATGGCAACACATCATCACTTATCCACATTGATGGCCAATCCTCGTGCTACTCCTATACTTCTCCTAGCATGAGCCACCAATGGCTTTCTCTGTTATGCATGGGCCATGACAACTTACTCTTCAATAAATTTCTCACCCCCTTTGACATCAATGGAAAGGGGATACAAATTGCTTCTTCTCCTTCTAACAAACACTAACTGAGGGTTTGGTTGTTGATGCACATTCTACTTCTAAAGACTTCTCTTGAAGGGTTGATATCTTCATGATGGGGCACTTGAAGTCTGTCATTCAAGCTCAGCAACAAAACACCATAAACAATGACACATGTGATATGCTCCCCATAAACATAAACTACCTCTACTTTGAATAATCCACTAGTTTAAAACATGTTATGCTTGATGATTGAATACTTTCTCTACCAATGCATCTTTTGTACCAATTAAAAGAAACCAATACCAAATAAAATTTCTCATGGTATTTCTACTCCATGAAAATACCAACCATTAATGATGCATTTTGGCTTTCTCTTCAACATTGTTGTTGCTGCTGAGACTGCACTCACTTCACTTGAGCATCCCAATCAGCTAACTCTTCTCCCCCTGAGATCATACTTCTCCAAAAAAGGGAATGATGCTTAGATGAAATCAATTGCACCAAAAAGTTGATAAAAATTGGACAATGTACCAAGAAAACTCTTATAGCTCCTACTCAGAAAGAAATGTCCTCTTGCACAAAAGGGTTACTCCACATGAACCAGGGACCACCAATTGACATAACGATACCAATTGAAAGCTAAAGTACATGAAAATCTTATACCAATTGTGTTCATGAACACAAGATTGCTAGGCATAATCAAACTCGCAATCTTAAATGAAATAAGAGTATTTCACCCAAGATGCAAACCTTTCATTTCCTATGAAATCTTCCTTCCTAAGGTTGAAAATGGTTTCTTGGTACTACTTGCTAAAGTAGCTCCCCCTTAGCCTATGCTCTCTAATCTCTTGCATTTTCTCCTTGATTTTGCATGGGGACTGATTCTGCGAACTTGACTTGATTGTGGTCCTCTTGTCATACCACACTCTATTGTAGCTCATCTTCTTCTCACAATAGAAAGTGTTGTGAACTCTCCCTGAAACCAAGCTGACTACATTCTCCTCTATCTTTCAATGTTAATACATTTGAAATAAATAAATTCATTTTTGTAATGAGAAAGGGGACTCGACCATACCTCCAAATTTCATATGCACCTCTTTGATCATCCTTTCCTGGCTTCCTGCATCTGACTTATTCGGCTTCTCTTGAGGACAATATCTTCTTTTAGTGAAGAGAAATAGAGGATCTACTCCACCTGAGTAGTATGTCCTATTTCTTCTTCTATAACTTCAATAGTCGAGTCCTAATAGAGGCATTACCTTCTATCTTATTATTTGCTCATGTTTGGGCTTTCTCATGGTTGTGTATGGTTAGAGGAAACTCCTTGTTTCATTCTTCTTTCTTTTTCCATATCTTCTTGTTGCCTTTTTGTCTTACAGAGGGGTGTGCTACGAGGGTAAGAGGATCTTCCTTCTGATTTATTTCTCCTCTTTTCAACTTGCTCCTTTGACATAGAGCACTGAAGATGTACTCATGATCCTTTGATCCATCATCTATTCTCATTCTCAAGGATCAAGTTGATCCATTTGCATGCATATGCTGGGAATCAAGCTTCTTCTTCTCATATATGCAGCCTACTACCTTGTTCCCAAATTTTCCACAGTTGTAGCAATTGACATGATATAGGAGTGGGAGAAAAGGATTTCTATACTTAGAATACTTCCTATCATAACTTTCCTCGTAGCCAGCATGCTTTCTCTTAGACACTTTGTGTATTCTTGGGTTGTCGCTACCTAACACATTTGTTTTTCTTGCATGCCATCTACAGTCTATGGCTTTATGTCAAAAATCATTGCAAGGAAAATAATATCCATAAAAGGTATTTTGAGGATTGAAGATACCTTTCCTTTGATGGATTTGTCTTTGAGGGGGAAATGACCTTTTTTGGTTCTTCATGTGCCTTCCATGGCAGTTTGCATTACTTCCTTTCATTCTTTCTTGTCACTGCTTGGCTCTTTTTTACTGCTCTCCTCACTATTGCTTCTTAGCATTTTGTTGTTGATAATATTCTATTGATGTTGATGCTTTCGTTGTTGTTGTTGTTTTCCAACAAATCCTTTTCCATTGTTTTTGTTGTTGGAACCTCAAATTTCCTTTACCTGGGAAGTTGACCCTTCAGACTTTGTTTCCTTGGATCTTAGTTCCTCTTTGAAACCCAAACCAACCTTGGTGAGAGGGGATCTCTGCTTAACAAGCATCTCATCCAAAGCCTTTTTGCCCTTCTCAAGCTTTTGATATTGAGATAGCTCTTTACTTACCCTTTCTAGGGCATGTCTCAATGAGACCACTTTGGCTTGTAGTCTCTCACAAAGAGATTCTCTGTCATTCAGTTGATTGGTTAACATCCATTC
Source organism: Pinus tabuliformis (assembly GCA_031772625.1). NCBI lineage: Eukaryota > Viridiplantae > Streptophyta > Pinopsida > Pinales > Pinaceae > Pinus > Pinus tabuliformis. The sequence goes on along the minus strand of CM062819.1, from coordinate 1,322,391,080 downwards.
AATTTGTTAGCCTCTTCTTGTTGAGCATTTAAATCTATAATTATTTTGCTCAAATTCTCATTCTGAAGCTCATATTCATGCAAATGCTTCTTTTTCTTGAGATTTGCTTCTGATAGCTCCTTGATCTCATTAAGAGTAGACATTGACTTCTTTCTAAAACAGATCCTTCTATTTGTTATCATAGGTGTTAACTAAGCAACCACAGAGATCCAAATTCCTCTACGTGTCCATGGATTCTTCCACAGATCTGAGTATTCCAGCTTCATCACTACCAAGGATAACCCTATTCTCTTTTTGGGATGTACTCTCCTCTTTCTCATATGATCCCTCATTTTCTATTTATACTAAAGTAGGTCTATCTACATCACTACTAGATGCACATATATCATTTTCTTCAAACAATTCTTGTGAGCATCTAGAAGATAATAGACCTATTTCTTTACATTTATCATTGAACAATAGCTCACCTTTTGAGTAACATGGCCTCTCATATGATTCTTCATCATCCTCTCATGACTTATGAGTAGAATATTGAGAATTAAGAGGAAGATATTAAATCTTATCAGCATCTTTTTTATGGGATGCTTTCTTCACATTCTTCCTTATTCTCTTATCTCTAGTAGTTGCATTTGTAGGTTCTGGTTCACTGCTTGAGAAACAAGGTTCTCCAACCTTCTCTACGCCACATTGTTATCTTCTCCATATATACATTGAAATATGTCCAACATTTCCTTTGTTGTCTCAGAATGACTGATTTTATCCACATTTGTCTTTGATATCCCTTTCATGATTATTCTTTTGGCTTCTTCATTAAGCTCATTCTTTTCTCCATTCAGTATGGAGCACCATACATCAACATCTAAATCCATTAAATAGGCTTCCATTCTAATCCTCCATAGTTCATAGCATGATCCATTCAAGTATGGAATTCCCTCTGGTATTAGCCAAACTTGATTAGCCATTGTTTCCATTTGATCTACCTTCGAGTAGTTAAGTTGTTCCTAAAGGAACCTGACTCTGATACCAATTGTTGGAAACACTGTTAATACTTAGAGGGGGGGCTGAATCAATATTAAGGCTAATTTAAACTTTTATGCCAATTTATATTCAACAATCAGACTTGGCATTCATTACATGAGAAACCATTGAAAAATCATAATAGTAGTCATATCGATCAACATAAGCACACACATCATGAGCAGCAAACACATGAGACACAGAGTTTTAACGTGGAAACCCTTCCAATAGAAAAGCCACCGGAGCTTGTTTGTTATTTGATGTAAATAAGAGCTCCTACTCTATTACATCAATTTTTTTGTGAGCCACCACTCACAGGAAGCACCAAATCCCTTTGATTTTTTGCTAGCACCCACTAGCATGAAGCACCAACTTCATGGATTTGTTGCAAGAACCAAATTGCAGCTCCTTGGATTTATGTAAGTACCAACTTGTAGGAGGAACCAACCCCCAAGGTCTAGTCAGACATCCACTAATATGGAAGCACCAACTCCATGTATGTAGGCTACAAACCACACTCAATAAGGCAATCTTTGCTCTCTATAACTAGCAGCCACTCTACCTGATTTCAACTCTTTGTTCTCCTATGCATCCTCCTCTTTACTAAGCCATCACAACATTTTGGTTTCTACTCACTCTATAGTAGCATACACTTAGTTGTCGACCCTCTTCTCTCATCACTGACACTCTCGTCCTTTCTCCTTTGCATAGGCACTCTCGACTTCTCTCTGCATCACAAGCACTCTCAACCTTTCTCCTCTACATAGGCACTCTCAGCCTTCTCTGCAGCACCGACACTCTCAACCTTTCTCCTCTGCATAGGCACTCTTAGCCTCTCTCTGTAGCACGGGAATTCTCAGCCTTTTTCTTCTACATAGGCATTATCGGCCTTTCACAAAAGCACCCAACCACAGATTTCTCCACTCAACTCTCTCAAAAATGAATCACCCCCCCACAATTGCTTAATCGTAATCCTCATTTTTGTTCCTCTACTGCACAAAGAATGATGCAGTCCTTGTTGTCTTTCATACTACCTGAAATCTTACCTGAACACATGGTTTTCCATGTCATTGTTGCATCAAATCTCATGACCACTACAGCTACATTAACCATAAGAATGGGAACCTATGTGACTTTCCATACTGAAAATTAAATCTCAGTTGACCTACACACTCAAGGAGTACCACTCATGAATTTTGTCTGCACAAATAACATTTCTCTCCATTCCTTATTAATTTCCCACAAGGCTTAGATTGCACTTCAAGCATGCCTCTCTTGGTTAGTGGTTATATCTTCTCCACTTAGCATTATTTTCCATTTAATTATCCATAGTGTGCAAGAGAGATCAGTGATGGCACATCCATACTGAGGACAAACTCTTCATTTAATTTTGACTCTCATTTGGCTCTGCATGAAGTGGGGAGCACTTAGAATTGACATGTTCAAACTAATCCAAACAATCCATTCTTTTTCTCTATAAATCATGGTCCTCTCTATCTCAGTCTTTTGCCTTCAACAATCACCATTGACTCCATTAAAGCCACTATGCAGTCATGGTCATTTATGTTCTTGATCCATTTGTTCTTTGTAATCGCCATTAAACCAATGGCACCAACCTTACTATGCGCATTTACTCAGCCGCTTAGGATCTTACTTATCCCAAGCACCCAATGCCCAGGACCTACCGACTCATCCATGCTTTTGAAATCCAAATCCCAAGCTCACGGTGCTTTTTTTTGCATAAAACACGAACCAGGGAGCCTACATGCCCATAAATTATTATAAAATGAATTGCATACACCTTACGGGCTTGCGGGCTTCCAATCTGGCCCATCTATGTATCCCACCAACAACTCCTATTGTGACCAAGTTCATAACATACCCGAGACTCCCTTTTCCAGTAAATTGTGTTCATTGCAATTCCTCGAACTTTCAGGATATAATCTCTAGGTATGGCCCACAATATCCACTTCAACACTCCATGTCATGCCTCCTATAATGCATACCTCCATACTGACCCACTTTCCACCTGTCGGACTCTTGTACGCCACTCTAATCTCTACCTGTCAACCCCACTGTAATGCTCAACTCTCAATTAAAATTGCTTATGGGATTCCCACCTTCTGGGCAATATTCGTTACGAGTTTCATCGATTGAAGGTGTGTCAATTATCATTCCGTTCTATCCCAGCTCTATGCTATCCTATGTCACTTATTAATAAGGTTTCGGAATTTCAGGCTTCTGGGCATTGTTCCCAACTTTCCGGGCATTCTTTGTTACGGGTTTCGACAATTGACGTTCCATCAATTGTTGTTCCTTGCTAGCCCGACAACTTGTTATCCCATGTCATCTATTTAATAAGGTTCTGGGATTTCGGGATTCCTACCTTCTGGACATTATTCCCACTAGTTGTCAACTAGCTTTCAGGCTTCCGTGCTTCCTATCTTTTAGACATTGTTCCCGCTAGTTGTCAACTAAGCTACTACGCTTCTAGGCTTTTAGGCTTCTGGGATTCCTACCTTCCGGGCATTGTTCCCACAAGTTGTCAACTGGCTACTGAGCTTTCGGTATTTTAGGCTTCTAGGATTTTGGGCACTGTTCTCGCCAGCTGTCGACTAGATTTTCTGGGCTTCTGGGCTTCTGGGCTTCCGGGTACTCCAACTATGACTTTGTAGAAAAGCCTTTCAGTAGAAATCACGTAACATATTTTTTTGGTCGACGCGGTTCGAACCAACCAATGTGGTTCAACATCAGGACCCTATGAAGAGGCACACCATGGCAACGGCTTAAATAGAGAGCAATGTAGAGATCAAAATTTCAAATAACGGCTATTTTTGAAAAACAATATTTAAATTATGATATTAACAAATATTATTAAGTAACGGTTATATTAAACGGCTAGTTTTTGAACAATAATATTTAAATTGATTTATTAAAATAGATATTATTAAAAATTCTATTAATGAGAAATAATCGAAAAATTTAACTAACAAGAATCAAAAATTCAAAGTCAATAATATTTAATTTATGATATTAATTTATTAAAAACAAATATTATTAAGTAACAGATATATTAAACGACTACCTTTTTGAAAAATAATGTTTAAAATTAATTTATTAAAATCAAATATTATTTAAAAAAATTTATTAATGGAAAATAATCAAAAAATAATACAAGAATAAATAAATAAATAAAAAGTCAAAGTCAATAATATTTAAATTATGATATTAATTTATTAAAAACAAATATATTTTTTTTGCTAGGTAAGCACCCACAGGGGATTTGAACTAGTGACCTATCGCAAGGAGTGCCTTAACAATGCACCCATTCACCGTCAATCCAAAGCCCTGTGGACTTATTAAAAACAAATATTATTAAATAACAAATATATTAAACGATTACTTTTTGAAAAATAATGTTTAAAATTAATTTATTAAAATCAAATATTATTAAAAAAAATCTATTAATGGGAAATAATCAAAAAATATAACTAACAAGAAAAAAAATCAAAGTCAAACTCCAAACAATGAGGGAAGTCAAAATTTATAAAAAGGAGTCAAGACCCTAATCGAGACAAGATCATATAACAAACAATAATTAATGGAAATAAAATAAAATAAAAATAATTAATGGAAAATAAATAAAATAAAACAAAAATATACACAAGTAAGATATATATATATATATATATATATATTCAACAATAAAATACAAGGTTGAGACCCATTAAACAAATAACAAAATACTAAAAGGAGTTAAGAACAGATAAAATACTTAAGAAAACATGAAGGATCAAGAATATAAATTCTAATGAAGAATAAACCAACAACAAATACTATAAAAAGGACACCAATACCTACATAGATAAATAAAAAAACAAAATAAACTAAAAAAGAAAGAAACCTAAAAAACTAGGAGGACAGGATAGGGACCGAACTTCTACTAATAATCCAGGCATCGCCTCTATTCAAATTATTGGGCCTTTTTTCGATTTCTAGGGCTTTCCTCAATTTACGACGATGGAAATGACTAACCCTAGCAATGACTTGGGCCTCCTCAATACAGATGTGATGCTTAGATTTATCTGCATCCTCTGCCAAAGCAGAGGAGCGGATCCTACCATGCTTGATGTCAGCGGCATGTTCACGAATCCTTTGATTAATTGAGCGACCAGTCTCACCAATGTAGGAAATCCCACAAGAGCATGGGATAACGTAAACACCCTTCATATTCTTGGGGTCCAGTAGGTCTTTTACAAATATAAGGGAGCTCTGGATGGTATTTTAAGGGCCTAAAGGTTGAAGCCACCTTATGCTTCCTTAGGATCTTCACAATATTTTCAGTGGTCCCTTGGATAAAAGGAAGATGAACACCAAAAAATCGATCCTTGGTACCTTTCTTAGCCCTGGGACATTTTTGAGCTTTGAGGAAAGCCTTAGTACATTGGTGTTTATTATACCCATTATTAAAGAAAACACTTAGGAGACATGCTTTCTCTTCATTGAGATGGTTGTCATCAGAAACTCTTAAAGCTCTAGTCACTAAGGTGTTGATAACACCAAGCTTTTGAGCTGGGAAATGATGAGAATTAGCATGAAGATATTGTTCTGTATGAGATTTCTTACAAAATAACTGATGAGAAAAAGAGCCATCATCATACCTTGAGAGGAGGACGTCAAGGAAGGGAAGACTACCCTTACTTTCAAATTCCATGGTGAACATTATGTAACTAGATTGATTGTTAGGATGGAGGAAAAACAGTTCCAACTCTTCCTTACGATGGGACCAGATGACACAAGTGTCATCCACAAACCTCTTCCACATCTTAGGTAGAAGATGAGAAGAAGCTAAGGCCTTTGATTCAAAATCCTCCATGAATAGATTAGCTACCACAGGGGAGAGGGGGGAACCCATGGCAACACCACAAGTTTTCTCATAGAATTCCCCATCGAATGAAAATAAAGTAGAAGTAAGACAAATACCAACTAAATTAGCCGTATTAGGATTCGTAATATGCTTGATGACTTCGATGGCCTCGTTGATAGGGATATTAGTGTAGAGGGAGACCAAATCGAAGCTCACAAGCTTGTCATCCAGATCAAGCTTGAAACTCTTTAACTCATTGACAAACAGCAGAGTCCTTAACGAAGGATTTTGCATGGCCAACAAGGGGCTTAAGCTTCTGGGCTAAATATTTAGTAAGAAGATATGTTGGCCCTTCTATCATGTTGACAATGGGTCTCAGAGGAGCCCCTTCCTTATGAATCCTTGGCAGGCCATAGATTCTAGGGGTAAAAGGGCAACTTTCTATAAGATCATTTCCCATTAATAGATATGTTTAATAATATTTGATTTTAATAAATCAATTTTAAACATTATTTTTCAAAAACTAGTCATTTAATATAGTCGTTACTTAATAATATTTATTTTTAATAAATTAATATCATAATTTAAATATTATTGACTTTGATTTTTTTTAAATTAATTTATTTATTCGTGTCGATTATTTCCCATTAATAAAAAAATAATAATAATATTTGATTTTAATAAATTAATTTAAATATTATTTTTCAAAAACTAGTTGTTTAATATAGTCGTTACTTAATAATATTTGTTTTTAATAAATTAATATCATAATTTAAATATTGTTGACTTTGACTTTTTTATTCTTGTTAGTTATATTTTTCAATTGTTTCTCATTAATAGAATTTTTAATAATATTTTATTTTAATAAATTAATTTAAATATTGTTTTCCAAAAACTAGTCGTTACTTAATAATATTTGTTAATATCATAATTTTAATATTTTTTTCAAAAATAGCCATTATTTGAAATTTTGGTCTCTACATTGCTCTCTTTTTAAGCTGTTACCATGGTCTGCCTCTTCATTTGGTCCTAATGATGAACCACACTGGTTGGTTCGAAATGCATCGACCAAAAAATTATGTTATGTGGTTTCTACCAAAATACTTCTCGTAAAGTATTAGAGGTCTTTCATGAGAAAGTTCACCTTTGAATTTTAGTATATTTCTTTTCCAAGCTAGAGACATGTTTCAATGTATTTAAATAACATAGTGATATTTCATTTAATGGGTAAAACTATAGTCATGGAAGAACACATGTTGGAAATACAAGAAAAATCCCATTGCTAGAAACCCTTGTAATCTTAATTGGTACCTCTTTGGGTATTACTGCATCAGACAACACCTATGTATGGAATCCCACATTTTTCTATGTTCATGTATATTAGAATCTTCCTAGGTATACCTAAACCAGCATTGCATCGACCAATCAACCATCTTGTCGATATAGTGCACTAAGAACAACGCCCTGGGAGATCACTCTCTAGTACCTAGGTAGTCGAGTTGTACAGATAAGGCCACGATTGAGACTTCTTAATGCCTTAGATATGGGGTCAAGTAATACTATTGGACCTCACAAGTACATCAAAGAGTTGTAGCACCTAACTCTACTCTTTCTATGAACCTGCGAACTTTAACTTCTATAACTACGTAATCAAATTTTTATATCTTTGCATCTAGAAGGAATTTTAAGATTTTATCACCACAGTAATTATCAACTAAGAGTAATACTCCCATGGCGGTGTTACGTAGGTGACACCATTGTGGGAGTCTTATCTCAAAAGAATCATTGCATCATGTTGATCACAAGGGTATACCTCTTAAATAAACCTTTTAAGGTGGACCCAACAATATAATGATTTGGGGTATATCTGAAAATATTCCTTTCAAGCTATTGGTCATAATGAGATGAGTGGAGATAACACCTCCAAAAAATAATTTTTGATCCCATGGTTCAAATTATCAATATGTCCAACTTGGAGAACCAACAACAAGCCCCACTAGCTTAGAACCAACAATAAACTTGTCCTGCTCAATGCCTACAACTAGAAGACAATATGGCTACCATTGAGTCTACACTCGAAGTTGTAAATGATAGAATGAACCTATAAGGAAGCATCCTGAAAACATCATGTGACTGCTTAAATATCCATGTAAGATATCTAAATATCAATCTGGCCAAAGAGGAATTTCACTCCCTTGAAGTACATACCACATGCATGTTTTAGGATAATCATGATCCACACTTTTATGATCACAATTCATGGCACCCTTTTCCAAAGGTTCATGTGACCGAATTTGATGGGTCAGGTCCCTTAAGGTGGATTACCCAAATGGAACATTACTTCTCTATCCATGGCATTGTTAATGACCTACACACTAGAACTCTTATATTTGGATGTTGAACATTGACAATGGTATAAGAAGGCTTATAAAGGCTACATTTCCTGGACCCAAATTTTGCAAGTACTTTATGCGCATTTTAAACATGACACTTACCATATGGGATACCTAACAAAATTACACCAAAAATGAAATTATGGTATATATTGTTGCCTCTAAGTAATTGGAAATTTGCATAGAAGGCCAATCCGATTAATTTTTTAAAGAATGTTTATTAGTGGTCTTAAGGATGCAATTAAAGTGCACATCACGATGAAACATCACAAACCTGGTTGGAAGCTTGTGACCAAACTAAAGAAGCTAATATAGTGATTAACACACAAACCAAGAGACCCTTATTCACCACTCTCGGGCCTACCCCCCTATGGAAACTATCCCTAACTCATCCTACTCATAGCTAGTCCACATCCATAAGTTATTTATTTAAGAGATGGTAGAATGATAATGCCTCGTCTTTATTATAATTAGGATGAGCGATATTTCAAAGGGAACAACTGTAAAGAACAAAAATGATTTAGATGGATATATCTCCACATGACTGCTTAAAGGACATTCTTGCTAAAGAAACTTTTGAACTAATTTAAAAGACATTTCCCCACCATGGAAGATGAATCCCCCTTGAAAAGCTCATTTTGATGAACCCTAAACATCTATCCATGCCTTATCATGTTTCTTGACACCACAAACCTTAAAATTAATTCTCTACATCAACTGTTGCAAAGTGATTGTGTTGATTAACAATGGAAACACCCACAACTATCCATGGGAGAGTGACATAAGAAACCCATTATTATATGAATCTCATATTTAATTTTCAAATTATGATCGCTAATAGTGGTATGATGAAATGTGAGGGTGGATGTGAAAATATGAAACTACAAATGGGTGAGTGTCATCTCAAAACTCGCTTTTTGCCATTGAAATGGGTGAGTGTGATATAGTTCTTAATGTAGAATGGTTACACACTTTGGGACTAGTTAGCATGGATTTCCAAGAATTGTACATGAGATTTATGCAAGAAGGAAAAAAGTAAACCCTCATGGGGCTCACATCAAGTTCTCCTAAAATTATAACCTCTCATCATATGGGGAAGTTGTTAAAGAAATGACACTAAGGTGTTACTATGTAATTCAATGCTATATAGGTAATTGACACCACATCACTCGAGATTCACCCGGATTTGCAGTTGGTTCTCTCTAGGTGCCAACAGGTCTTTGAGACCTAATAAGCTTCACCACCTTCACATGCGGAGCATGACCATGGTAATCCCTTCATTCCAAGAAGTCAGTGACCCATTTTGCACCCTTATATGCACCCTTCTGAAGAAAAAATTGAAATTGAAAAAACAATTAAGAAATTGTTGGAGGGAGGAGTCAGGTGTCCTAATGCTAGCCCTTACTCATCACAAGTGATCATAGTATTAAAGAAGGAAGGCACTTGGAACATGTTTCTTGATTTTTGGGCTCTTAATATATTGACGATTAAGGACAATTTTCCTATCCTAGTGATTGATGATATCTTGGTTCATGGAGCCAAGTTTTTCACTAAATTTGACTTTTGTTTTGGCTAGCACCAAATCGATATTAAAGACCCTAATATTACCTTTCGTACACCTTAAGGTAATTAGGTTATATTGTCTTTTGTCATGGAATGTGAAGCCTTGAGAAAAGGTCTTAGGAATTATTAATGAAAGAAACGTGTCGATTGAAATTCCCCAATAAGAAACTATGTCACCATAATTTGGGTAGTCCCACATATGAGAAAGAGATGATGGCCATCTTGCACACTTTAGAGACCTAGCACCCATATCTCATTGTGTGACATTTATAGATTAAGATTTACCATCATAGACTGAAGTAATTTCTTAAACAAAGGTTATGCTCACTTAAAAAATGGTTAGCAACATAAGTGAGCCACCAAAATACTAGGATATGACTATGAGATTACATATAATAAAGGTAAAGAAATTATGGTAGTTGACGCCTTATCTTGGCAATTTGAGGAATATGGATCCCTTTTCACCTTATCTTTACCTATCCCAAGTTGGCTTTAGAAATCATATTAATAATGGTTATCTAATGACATTATCACTCAACACATCCACAAGCTTCAAAAATATCCCAAACCTCCTAAAAGGTATTCATGGTAGCTAAATGCATTGTCATATAAATGACATATAGTTATAGTAAATAATTCATCCTTTACAAAAAGAATCTTAAAGGAATTTTATTCATCACCTACAATAGGCCACTCTAGATTTCATAAAACATGTAAACAATTAAGTGTTTGTTATTTTAATAGGGGATGAAAACTAACATCAAAGATTTTATGGCCACATGTGACATCTTCCAAATAAACAAAGGGGAGATAAAAAAGACACTAGGGATTTTATAGTGGGACTTCTAGGGGTGGGAAACAGATGCACAATAATGGTGGTAGTTGATTATCTCTCCAAATAAGCTCATTTTTGTGCACTCTACTACATCCATTTATCCCCTCCTTATTTTCCCAAGTCTTTATTGATTAGATGTTTAAGTTACATGGCATGTTAACTTCCATTGTCTTGGATTAGGACACTACCTTCACTAGCAAATTTTGGCTAGATCTACTTAAATTATAAGGTACCCAATGAAAAATGAGCAACATATATTACTCACAAACTGAGGGCCAAGCTAAAGTGGTCAACAAGTGCCTAAAAACATATATGAGAAGCTTCACCTCTATAAAACCACACCAATGGGCATAATGGCTTCCCTTCGTAGAATGGTCATACAATACATCATATCACGAGGCTATGAAAATGATAACATATGAAGCAATTTATGGCCAAAAAACCATTTTAGTCCCTTCATATTGATCAAGTTATTCCAATGTTTAGGTAGTGGATCACACACTCCATACTATAAGTCATTCTTCACATACTAAATGAAAATTTGGTTATGGCTCAAAATAAAATGAGGCAACAAGTGAACCAACATTGCTAAGAACGTTATTTTGCAGTAGGGGATTATGTGTTTCTTTAATTTCAACCTTGTAAACAAACATCACTCAAAGACAAAACACCTCAAAAATTAGCACCCAAATTCTATGGACCCTATGAGATCATCCAATGCACTAAACAAGTGGCCTAGAAAATAGATCTTCCATCGCACTCCAATATTTCATCTAGAAATTCATATGTATTTCCTAAAAAAGGTTGTAGGATTGAAGTACAAGGTGCAAGCTAGTGTGCCAAAACTTGATGAAGAAGCCTCCATTTCGCTTTAGTTGGTAGCAATATTAGATACTAAATAAAATCAATTGTGCCAACAACCAGTGAAGTATTGATGCAGTGGAGATACATGCCACCTGAAAATGCCACATGGGAACTAACCATGATCCCTTAACATTTTCCTCATCTCCATCCCCTCTTAATCAAGCTTGAGGATAACATTATTTTTGAAGGTGGGGAGCATGTTAGGATCCTACCCTAACTTCTTTACTTTAGGTTACGTAGGAGTTAGTTAATTGTTGTATGTGGCCATCTTCTTTTAATATTACCCATTAGATAGTAGTGGATAGTTATTCAATGTAAAAGGGTCCACTTTATAATACCCACTAGGTATTTGGTACCCATTGGTGGTTTGACCATGAGTAATTAGGGTTTTTGATATGGAAAATATATTTAAAGAGATATGAGACTATAGAAAGTCTTGTTTTGTGTATTTCAAGCTCTAATTAGTGGAAAGTGTCCATCTTAATATGCAAGTGAACATTGTATTATTTTTTAAATTATTAATATACAAGGGTGTCTTTATATGTTTTATCTTATCATCTTTTCTTTCTGTTTAATCTATAATTATATTCTATGTATACATGGTTGTGTTTCATTTTTCAATTGTTATTGAACACTACATTCAAACCATCAAATTGTAGTCCTTACAAAGCATATCAACTAGCACATACATGTATTCATGCCCACTTATTTTTCTAAGAGAAACCCCAACAAGGTCCATAGATATACTTTTCCTTGGTTGTGTAGGTATTGAAACCTTGTTTTGTATTGTTAGGTTTTTTGGTGGAACACAATATACAACCTCTAATATACCTTAATACTTCTTCTTGCATCACAAGCCAATAATCACACTTTTCAAAATTGATTATAATGTAACCAACTCCAAAATGTCTGATAACCTTGAAGGTATGAAATTCCCTTATCAATTGTGCTCTTTCTTGCTTTGGCACATAAATCTTCCCTACATTATATAGTAATCAATATTGTGTATGGTAATCAAATTTTTTGCTTATGTTTGGTTATTATTAGTTGCTCTACACCCTCCAATACACCCCTTTTAAGTCCTCATCTTTTGCATAGTCCCCATGGTATGCTTCACAAGTGAATCTCTCAATTTCCATAACGGATCCTAGAGTTGTGATTTTGGGTGTTTATGGTCTCAAGAAAATATCAACCAACTTGTTCACAATGGCCTTCTTTTATTTGATCACTAAGATGAAATTGTTGCAAAAATCCCATCCATTCAAAGTGTCTTTCTCTTTAAAGCTTACTCTAAGTTTGCAAGTATTGCAAACATTGGTTATCAATGTGGATAATGGTCTCCTCACCCTATAAATATTTCTCCATTTCTCACTAGTATAATTTGGAAAATAAATGACTACGTGACTAAAAAATTTAGTCACGACTACTAAAAATAACTAAATTCTACTCATTTTTTGCAACACAACTATAAATGACTAATTTGATCGTCAAGTAAAAAGAAAAACTAAATAATTAGTCACACAAAATAAAAAATCATTTGTTAATTTGGACATTAATATATATCGTTTCTTGTTATATACCTTATGGTTTCTATTAAGGTCTCATTATATTAGTCCATTTAGTAATCTATTCTTCAAAAAACAAGAAAAGGACTATAACATATAACTACAACATCTATTTGGCTTGATCCATGGCATATTCCTAAGTGATGAAATTATAGTGATTAAACCAAAACTGATCTACAGGGTAGAGCTCCTCCATTATGAAACTTTATTATCAAATATGGAGTCCATTTACTCACGGAAGTTTTCCGTCACAACTAGTGAAACCCAATACCTTCATAGTTACCCTTAATTTAATATAATATTGCAATGCAAAAATGTTATATATATATATATATATAGAGAGAGAGAGAGAGAGAGAGAGAGAGAGTTTTATTTACATGTATCATATTATCATATGAAATTATGATAATATCATAGACAATGTGATATTAAAGTGGGTAATATTGTTTCCAACAATATTACAAATATCCACATATTACATTTCCCATTTGACATATATTGTTGGGTTAGTATTGCATGTAGGGCTGACATATTGGGAAATTTATATTAGTAGAAGTAGGGAGTATACAATGCAAAATTCACCCCGACAGAGGTAATTTGAAGGGGGAGTGGGGTGTACTAGTGGTTTTTGGGGCATAATTCAAAGTTGGGAGTACACCATATAGGACAGAGAACTTGTTAATTCATTGGTTAGGACATAATTCGAGAGAGTGGGGTTCTTTCACTGGTTGTTAGGAGACGATTCGAGTGAGTGGGGAGTGGGTATTGGGATTGTTTCATTATGGGAGATAATTCAAGGGAGTGGGAAGGGTGTTATTTATGCAATGCAACTCTCCAAACAGAATGAGGTTTTTTTAATTAGGTTTTTATGTCATGGACTAGAGTCAAAACTAACGAAGAGGGTTTGTCTATCAATTTGATGGCATGAATTTGAGACAAAGTCGACTAGAGAGGGTTTGTCCATCAAGTTGATGGCATGAAGAATTTTGGGTTTTAGTTGAAAGTAACTACTTGTATGCTTGGGAAATAAAGCTTATTTAGAGAGAACTTGGAGACTTCTGAAAAGCCAGGTAAGGAATTCATAGTTTACTACGTCATTTGCAATGAATTTGAAGTCGGCGAGGCCCTTTGCAGTGAAGTCAAATTTTGGGATGCCCTTTGCAGAAAATGCAGTGGTAATTTGAAACTCTATAAAAAAAATAAATAATCTTCACTGCAACAGAATGGAACCAATGAAACTAGTTGTATACGCCTGTATGTGAAGTATGAATTTTTTCGAGTCCATAACTTTATTTTATTTGTATTTTCAATAGGTCTAGCTTAACCCTCATGGGTCGATTTGTTTCTATAAGGTCTGAGATTACCACAAGGGACCCTTTAATTTCTACCCCCACCCCTACCATAGTCAATCTCTCCACAAGTGCTAATATTCTAATGTTTAGGTCCAATCAGTGTCCTAAATACCTTTGTCGCTGAGGGAGGGATAAAATACCATAAAAGGATTTTTACCCTTGCATAATTTGTATGTGCCTTTCAAGAACCATAAGTAATTAAAGCCAAAGTGGAAGCAACAGCTGAGCCACCATCTCGCGTAATATCCCTTCCATCTCAATAACTTGTTTAGGAGCTACATGCATATAACTTAGGAACATTTCAGGTGTAGTAAGATAGGCATGCATCCATGTATAATAATCAATACCCTTATTTTCTTCCCCTCAAATTGTTACATAAGGCATAAGGTATGAAAGTTCAAGTTATTTTAACCATTATCCCAAGTCGGGCTTCCCTTCTTTCTCTCAGGCCTTACCTCTATAATGAGGAGCCTAGCCTCTCTCTAGCCTTTCACAATTCTACGGGTGCAATTTCTACCATTGACTAAAACATTTCTATATATATATATATATATAGAAATGAATTGTCCGTCATTTTATATGTCTATATATATATATATATATATATATATATATATAGACATATAAAATGACGGACAATTCATCTAGTAAAGCTTTGGTTAGGCAGTGTTTTAGTAGGAAAGCCAAGTGGCAAATGAATTTATGTGGAGGAGTGTTTTTTCTGATGAGTTGCTATAGATGTAAAAAAATTGATTTTCAAAGAATATGTAATATGAATTTCTTAGGGTCTATACATTTTAAATTTTATCTGCAATTCCATGAATTGACTCAATTAAAATAAGTTTTGTTTTATTCAATTACATGGATTTTGGTTTATTGGTCACAATTTCTCTGTTTATAAGATTTTGTAATAGCATTTTCTATTTAACAAAACCTACTTAGTTTCATTATGTGCGATGTTATTTATTACCTAGGGTGGAAGGATACTTTAAGTTAGGTTCATTAAGATCATAAATAAAAAGTGTGTTGATTAGTTTCACCCTTACCTACAAGTTGCTAGTCAAACTTGGTGCTCTTCCTAAACTAACCCATTTTTAAAAGGAAGTAGGTTTGGATTGTATGTTTTTATTTCTTGCTCAAAGTCTTACACTTTGTTCCTAAACTTTTCAAAATCCATTCCCATTAAGTTTTGATGTGTTCCAATATTACAACTTGATAATTATGACATAAACCTCATGTGAAGAATTTGTTGGTATGTTCATATTGTATGTTGGGAATTTTTTGTTAATGAAATGAACATCATAGTCTGGATTCTTTCACCAAGCCCTAGATCTAAATGATTTGTTCCTCATTTTCCAAAATCATCAACAACCACCACCATTTTGGTGGTATCATTGCTCATGAGTAGGGATATATACTACTAGTACAATATTAATTCAAAACCAATGAAATCAAACACTAGAAATCACCTTCCAAATATGATCATCTCTTCTATCTGATGCTTGATCATTAATATCGTTAATACCATTAATATCATTTACTATCATTAATACCATTTACTATGGAGCTAAAAATGAACACCCAAGCCATGAACATTCCTCCAAGCAAGACTATAATTGACAATGTATTGGAATTTGTTGTCAAAACATGCCTTGAAACCTTGGTCTATGATAAACTTCAATCTTGAAAATAGGGGAGATAAAACTTGAAAAATGCCTTGTCATTTTATGTGTTAACATATTGTATAAAAAATTTGTAATCCACTTAATCCAAGTAGTTTTGATTAGGTATTTGTACATTAACACGTGTTAAGTGAAATTGAGTGTTCCAAGCTGCATCCTTGGCACAAACATAAAAGGTGATAATAAAGTGTTGAAAAGTGATGTAGAGAGACAATGAGCATAAAATATGTTGTCCAAAAATATCATTTTGTTTTGATGTAATATTAGAATTCTTATAGTTCATTGAATAAAAGCATTATAGAAAAAAGCATATAAGCATATAGTTGAATTGCTTCAAGTCTGTTGTCCATGCTACTCCATATCTTGTTTTTTGATTAGTCAGTCGCAATATAAGTTTAGAAGACATATGGAATAAGTTTGGATGTTTGGATGTGGACATTGACTAAGTTGATTTTTTTAGATTGAAGAAAAATTTGGAGAATTTTTTGCTATGAATTTTTATAGATTGAAGCATTTTTTAAGGGTTTTTTGTTATTGTTTATCATACGTCTTACATCATTTTTGAAACTTCAAGGGCCATTTTTTTTCATCCAAAATCTGAAATTCATTCTATGAATTTGATAGTTATATTTTGGCTTATATTTTGGGAGCTTTACAGTGCAACACTAGGACCCCTTCTCTATACATAAGCTCTACAATACAACACCATTATTTGTAGCTTATATGCAAGCCTTTGTTCTATGTCCTTTGAGTTATGCTCCCTTTGTACCACTTGATGCCTTAGCCTAAAATTTTCTCTCTTAACCCTTTGTACTAATTCCTCCACTCGCCTTAGTTGTTTGGATTCATGTTTTGCATTTTTCTTGAGATCTTCAGTTGTTAACAAGGATTTGGTTTATTATGCCCAAATAGGTATTTTTTTATTTGGGGGGGATTGAATAGTAATGGTGTGGTTGTAGGGCTGCAATGAATTCTTGGTGTTCCTGTTTTTTTTTTTTCTTGAAATAGGAAACTAAATTAATATTGGAATGTAGAACATTAAATATGGATCAATGTCAAAGGTTGACTACAGACCAATACCATGCATATGATGAGAGAGTAGCGATGAGAAGGTCATGGAAAAGTATCCATGTCCATGTAATGATTGTCTTGGTGGAAAGGTAAAAAAAAGAAATGTGATTTATTGGCATATGATAAGATATGAACATAGTGGTATAAGCCCTTGGGGTTACAATTATTATGAAGATGTGATACAATTGTAGAGTTCGAGAGATGAAGAGGCAAAAAACATATATGAAGTGGCACCAAACATAGATGAAGAGGTTGCAATGTTAGAAGAAGGGTTTGAAGTTTATAAAATGTTGAATGAGGATCTAAACAAAGATTAGGCCAAGTCGATGGAGGATTCTTTAAAGCCTGTGTATGCCAATTACAAGTCAAGTCGTTTCAAAACAATACTTCAAATTCTTAAATTCCAAGTGGTATTTGGTTGTACAAATGAGAGTGTAGATTAGTTATTTACATTATTAAGTTCGTTATTACCACCAGAATCCACATTTCCAAAAAAACAAAGTCAATGTTAAAAATAAAATCACGAAGTTAGGCTTAGGGTATGAAAACATCCACACATGTGTGAATGGTTGTTTATTATTTTGCAACAATATTTGCAAGTGAGAGTGAAGGTCTGAAATTTCATGAAATAAGGTATAGACCAAGGTTGAAATCAATTATGGTTCCTAGAATGGTTCTTCACCACTTTCTGATAATCCCAATATTACTCTGAATGTAAAGGTGCGGAGACATTTTTGAACTTATGCAATGGCATGCCCAAAATATGACATGTGCCTGATTCTAAGATGTGGATGGAATTTGATAATAGATGGCCTGATTTTACTCAAGATCCTCGTAATATAGGTTGAGTTTGGCTCTAGATGGGGTGAACCCGTTCTCAAATCAAATTACTAAATGGTCAACTTGGCCAATGTTTTTAATAAATTATAACTTGCATCCATGCTTAGCAACTAAACCATTTTTATTAATGCTATCATTGATTGTACCAAGAAAGGAAAGTGTGATTTCATAAACAACCAATGCTTATTTAGAGCCGTGATATGATGAGCTAATGTAATTGTGGAAAGAAATTGAAGCAATTAAATCTTTAAGGGATGGCCATTCAATTAAATTCACTTTAATAGCTTCCGTATTGATTATTATTCATGATCTTCCACCAGTCTCATTGTTCATGGATACCATGGATGTCCTGCTTGTAACTTTAAAAAAATTGTGAGGAACTAAATAAGTTTGTGTAAGTGTATTTATTGTGGACATCATGCCTACCTTAAAATGGATCATCCATATCGTCCACACACAAAAAATGTTTCAATGGTAAAGAAGAGAATTGTGAAGCACCATTGTTAATAGCAAGTGATTACATTGTTGAGAATGGACAAAAAAGAATTTCATTTATTGAAAATTATGGGATTGTTGATAGTAGAGATGATCCATGTAATGACAGTGGTGTAAAATGGTTGTGCACATTCTATAAGTTGCCATACTTTAAGGATATAGCCATTACACATATTGTTGATTTTATGCATATTGAGAAAAATATAGCCTATGCTATTATAGAAACTCATTTTGGTGCTTCTGATATGGTTTCATCATGTGAATACTTTTGATGACTAAAGATTCATCTTAACCTTTGGGTTGAAAAATATGATGATGAAAATATAGAAAACTTAGTGCTCCTTATTTCTAGACAAAGGAAAAATGTGCACAATTCTTACAGTTGATGTCTCAGACTCGCTTCCCATTGGGTATGTAAGTAGTAGTATTAGAAGCCAAACTGACATTAATAACTTAAGAGGCCTCAAGACCTATGACTACCATGTCGTAATCAAGAATATTTTACCTATTGTGGTAAATATATCAAGTTTGGCAAAGGCGAAAAGACTGGCAATTATAAGGTTGGGCCTAATATTAAAGAGAATTAGTTTACATGTATTAGATCATTCTAACTTTGATAGTTTGAGGTAGGGGGTTGTTGAAGTCCTTTGTTTATTGGAACAGGAAATTCCACCTACAATATTTAAAATTTCTATGTATCTTTTGGTACATATAGAATATGAACTAGAGCATTATGGCCCAGTAAGAACGAGATGGATGTATCCTATATAATGATATATGAAGGTTTTGAAAAAAAATGTTCATACTAGGGAAAAACCAGAAGGCAACATGTTTGAGCGATATTCAATGCAAGAGGCCATGGGATTTTCAAAGAATATATAACTCCATGGGATTTTCAAAGAATATATGAAGGATTTTAAAAATGTCAATCGATGTGTATAGGATGATGATGAATATGAGAGATTTATAGGTGAAGTATTAGAAGGCAATGGATGTTGCTTCAAGCTATCACATCAAGAAAGAAGTGGGATACATGCCTATGTTCAAAACACATCTTCATTAGATAAGTGGCACGTGTAAAAAAAATTACACGATAAATTATTTACTCAATTGCATTTCCACATTTATATTATTAATATTACTGGTTGTACATTAATATTCTATGTAGAAAATATGAAGAAGAGAATCAAGCATGGATGAAACATTGACCTCAAAAGAGCAGACACCATGATTTGATTGGAGGTGATTCTTTTTCCAAATTTGAAGAATGGATTGCTAATGAAACTAGTGATGCAAAAGAAGAAGGGAAAGATATAACAACAGAGAAAAGTTATCTTTCACAATATCCACATTTATGGGCTAAACATTTTAGTGGAATGTGAGCGTATGGTAATCATTTAAGAGTGGAAGAAAAAGACAAAAGAAAGACAAAATGTGATTGTGTTGTTAGTGTTGAATTTCTTCATGAAACTTTGGAGAAATTTCATATTGGATTCATCCCAGAAATTATTCAAGTGGATTTTGGTGAAAAAAATCCTATATTATTAAATATAAGTGGATTCGACCATCTGCAGAACAACATGATGAGTATGGATTTGTATGTGCAAATACATGACATTTTTCATCAAAGGTTAATGAGTCATTTGTTTACCCTCTTCAAATTAACTGATCATTTCTAATTGATGGTGTAATAAGCCTCAGATGGTCATATGTCATTTGAACAGAGTCTCGTTTGAAACGAGAATTCATGGAAGTTGTCGATATAATGTCTGATGGGCGATATGTTAATTTATAAGAAATATTCGAAGAAGTGGTTGAAGATGATAATGGAGTGTTTGAAGAAGATAGTTTGATTACCAAAAAAGAGATTGGGAGAGATAATGCATTACATGTCATAGATGAGGTTGAGGAAGAAAATCAAGCAGAGCAAGTACAAGTGATCAAGATTCTAATCTTGGTGGCAATGCAGATGATTATGTTGATTTTTTGTCACCCTAACTAGCCTATCACCTTAACTTGGTAGCTTGTCACATAAACATTGGTTATATTTATGTTGTAATTTATTATTAAATGTAATAAATCTATGGACTATATGTGTGCTTATCCACTGTTGTTTTACTAATAAATATATGAATCCAATCATTATAATTCTTCTAGTACATTGTATACAAAACCTAAGTTGTTCACTGTTGATTTGAAGTGCATTTCACTCTATTAGGGGATAATCATAAACCCATTTGATAATCCTACTATATGTTTGGCTTTTGGAGCAATCAGTCAATTAAATTTTGAGTATTGTCATAATTTAACCACTATTGATTTGAGTACAAAATTTGACTTTATATTTCACTTATTCACTCTAGATTTATTGTTGATTTATTATAATAAAGATCTTGAGTATAGGTGTGCTTCTTCATTGTTGTTTTTACTCATAAATTTATAAATTTAATCGTTGTTATTATATTGGTAGATTGCATACAAAACCTAAGCTATTCGTTGTTGATTTGAAGTGCATTTCACTTACTGTTAAGGGCTAATCATAAATCCATTTGATCTTCTTACTACATGTTTGGATTTTGGAGAAATTAAATTATGAGCATTGTCATCATTTAACCATTGTTGATTTGAGTACAAAAACTGAGTTTGTATTTCACTTAGTTATTGTTGATGTATGGTTGATTTACTATAGTAAAGATGTTGAGTATAGGTGTGCTTATTCATTGTTTTTTTACTCATAAATTTATGAATTTAATCGTCATTATTCTTGTGGTACATTGTATGCAAAACCTAAGTTGTCCACAACTTATTTGAAGGCATTTCACTTACTATTAAGGGCTAATCATAAACCCATTTAATCATATTACTATATGTTTGGCTTTTGGATCAATTAATTGAATTAAATTATGAGTATTGTCATTGTTTAACCACTATTGATTTGAGTACAAAATATGAGTTTGTATTACACTTATTTACTGTTGATTTCAATATATATAAGCAACACTTCAAGGGTTGATTTTAAGTGGCATTTTTTCTTTCACATGCCCACTTAATTTTTGAGCACATGTACTAATAAAATCTGAGATTCAAACTCATATTCCACTGTTGTTCTATTGATTCAAGTTGTTGATTTATACATTATTGTTTATTTGGACTTCAAGAAATGAGGAAAAAGAATTTAAGGCACAAATTATATGATAGTGATCATAATGTTGAAACATTGACAAAATATGAGTGCTTTCGTAGAGAACATGTGATCAAGAATAATGAATATTTATCGTCTCTTGGTTTGACAAACATGCAAGTTGTAAATCCACTAAGTAATATATTATTTGTTTAATAGTGTTTAATAAAAATTTATAGGAAAGAGCTTTATGTATATAAGACATAATATGATTTATGTTTTTTGTTTTATAGTCAAGAAAAAGAGTGCAAAGAAAATGCAGAGAAAAAACAAAAGGAAAGTAAATACATAGTGGCATGAACTTGCAAATGCCAAATGCATTTGTGATCAAACAAATTCAGTTAGTGAAAATAATAGTTGTAATGATATGCATCCTTATATAACATGTGGTGATGCGCACACTAATATAGCACATGGTGATGTGAAACCTCATGATCTCTTAGCACAAAGTCTAAGAGAGATTGTTGAAAAACATGATCAGAATAAAGGAACAGCAAGTCTGCAGATGATTTATTCAAAATTAAAGGATGTGTTTTAAGTGAAATCTACGGAGACCATTATTGATCTACCTACTATGACACCTAATGTGGCCAAGGAGCATGCAGTTTCAGTTATTGAAATTCATGAAAAGAGATCACTTGCATTTGGTGTGCCTCAAAGTGCACCTGTTGCATCTACAACTTTTGATGGAACTAGTGGATCAACCAGAAATATTGGTAATGGTTTAGAAGATGTGTTTTCTTTTGTCAAAATATAAAAATTGAGTCAAAATTTGGGCAGATCTATAAAGAGGAATGCAAAAGAGATAAAATTAGAAGGAACGAATCCATTCTTGGTTGAGATATCGAGAGATAGTGAGCCCATTGGGAAAAATGCTGCAAGGTGAGCCTCTAAGTTGGGTGTAAGATGTAGGGCCCGTTTTAACATTTGCAAATCAAGTTTTGTAGAGAAAGATCCATGTAGTATGGACATTTTTATACAAAAAATGGAAAATGCCTTTGAGACTACTGGTGGAAAAATAAGTAGAAAATATTACAAGCAAAAGATGAGGCTTTTGACGAACAATTTTAGATACAAGTGCAGAAAAACAATCATGGAGGGAAAAGAGAGGTTAGACTCCGCTCTATCTCCAAAATAGTGGGAGGCATTGAAAGTAACTATGTGTTTTGAAGAATATTTGACAAAGAGGAAAAAATGAAAGAGAGCAAGAGATAATGTGAGCGTTGCATATACAATTGGTCGAGGCGGGTTGCAAGCCAAAATGGGAAATTTTGCAATAAGTGTATGTATTTTTGGTTTAGTTTATGTTGTTCTATTTATTTCAATATTTTTATTGAACTAACTATACATTGGAATTGACATTGTATTTTACGTGGAAAATAGTAATAGGGAAACAAGTGCATAAGATATTGTCAATTATTATATGGCAACACTGGATCCCAGTAAATCTAATAGTACGACGAAGTGGAAATCTTGTTTTCCAACAAAGATTTCACATCCATATGTTGGAATCCCAGTAAGATCCTCTCTAGATCTTGTCAACTCAAATGAAGGATACCAACATGTAATGAGTTGCAAATACGGTCTCAATGAGACAATTTCATAATTGGTTGCCTCTGTTAAGCCTATATTTTATACATATAATGAGCATAATTCCATGGATTTAGATGAGTTAAGAAGCTCTAATGATCTCATTTCTTCTTGTTTGGAAATTATGTATACAAATGCCTCTCAATATATATTGAAAGGTTGAGCGTAAGATAATCCAACCCGGTTTCTTTATTGTTGGAGTGATCTAGACAACACAAATGACTATATAATAACATAGTAACTTATGTTGATGTGGAATGATAGAAATATAACTTGAAAATATTAATGACAGATTCCATTATCTACACTTTAAGAAATATATAAATCCAAACAAACACTTACAAGCCTTGTTGGAAAACCCTTAGAATTGTGCATGGTATCAGGCTTTATAACATTTAATTTCTCTATATTTTCCAATTTACAACTCTAGAAACCTCTTGATCTTAAACTCCTATAATTATGGAAGAATCCTTGTCTCCTTTGTGCTCATATATTTTTAGAGATCCTCCTTTGTCTTTTGGATGATAAAACTTGCATTTGGCACCATACTTTCAAATACTTGTGTTAATAAAAAACCAAGTTCCAAAACAAGAATTCCAATAAACCAATAACTAAAAATATATATATAACATGGTCTGGAAAAGAGGAGAAATAGGACATGAAAGCACCAAAATCATCCTTGAATATCTTATAGCACACTCAGGCTCATCAAGCCTCTCTGTTAGTGAACCAACATCATAAGCAATAAGAAGACAAAAAAATGGATGAAAACATAGAATGTTTAAGTACAACCTCACTCCCATCAACATTCTTGTCTAATTTTAGAGTTTCTGACCTATCCTTTGGGTCGTGGAACTTGCATTTTGAACCAAATTTGTAGATGCCATTTTTCTTATAATACAAAGTTGAATAATATGAGAACAAAAAAACCTAAATTACAACAATATCAAAAGTAATTAAACAAGGCAAAACAAAATCTAGATTACATCAATATCAAAAGGATGTTAGTTAGCACAAAATACAAATCTTGACTCTCTTTAACTTACTAGAAACTTGGACACGCTTGGCCTCTCTGGAAAGGACTCACTATTTGTGGTGATAAATGGCACCTAGAGCCACATAGCTAAGTTACACATCTTTTGATGATTTATGGATATCATCTTCATATTCCTCACACTTACCAGCATAAATCATCAATGTCATTCAAAACAATAGTGAAGGAACCATTCCAATATGTGCATACCCTTAATCTAGGGCATAATTCATTGAAGGTTGAGCTCTTCCTCCTTTTCTTGTCTTGCTGGTAGAATTCACCCTGTAGATGGATGAGGGAACCACAAATTGCATAGGTGTTTATGGCAGGCAGATCGTATTGATAGACAAGAAAGTTTAGGGAATTTCATTGTTTCTTCTGATTTAATAATTTAGTGATTATGATTGGCACAAAGTTTGTCACCATCTTTCTTGAATGAATCTAGAGCTCAATATGAGATAGAGAATCCTTTCTCTGACCTGAAAAATGCAGTATAAACAAATTCAAAACTCCTACTACTAATGAAAGTATTAATGTTTCATTTATTTTAGTGCATATGCAGTTGTGTTCTCAAGAAAATGTTCTTTCGGATAAATTTATATCTAGCATTATTTACTTGACTATTGAATTATTTTCATATTTTTTTGCATGATGTTTAAACCACATGTAGAGCAATTTTATCAAAGCAACAAAAAAACGATAATGTCTTTATGTCAACAAAGCTATCGATATTGATAGTGATCATGATGAACTCATGGCCAAGCATGTGCAACGCATTCATAGTGGTGTTGAACTTGAGGTAATAAAATAATCTTTGTAAGTTATATGTCCCAATGTTTTGTCATTCTTCATGCTTAAAATGTTGTTTTAGAATAAAGTTTATAGCTTTTGCATTCTTTAATTTGTAAGTTAATCTATCCCAATGTTTTGTCATTCTTCATGTTTAAAATGTTCTTTTGGACAAAATATACAGATTTTGCATTATTTGCTTGAATTATATTAATTTTTTCATAATGATTAAACCACATGTAGAGTAATTATACCAAAGCAAGGTGAAAAGAAAAATGCCCTATCAATATAGCTCTCTGCAAAGATACACAACTTCATGTCAATGTTGATAGTGATTATGGTAGGGAAATCAATTACATACACAGATTTATATGGCCTAAATCTTGACATGTATTATTCCGTTAATAGATAATCATTGGGGCTCATGTACTAGGGATCATGGCCCTTCAGATCTCTGATACAACTAATATACACAGTATACAATTAGGGTTTGATATCTATTCCATCATATCTACAATCTTCCCAACAAAATATAGAGATAAGTCTTGACTTACATGCTAAAGGCGGTCCTTCCTTCTCAGTCCTTTTACTCCTCTTGTCCACTACTCTTCTGACTATCCTTTGCCTCCAATATCACACTGAGAACAACTTATTTTGTCCTTTGTCTACGTGCTGCTACAAACTCTTGATTTGCTAGATTTTCTTCTTTAGATCACAGATCTAACTTTCTTCTTGCAAATATGACCTTCTAGCATTCAGATCAAAATTTCTTGCATATTTGACCTTCCAACACTCATATATGGCTTTCTTTGCAGATATGACTTTCTTCTTGTAGATCTAACCTTCCAACACTTAGATCTGATTTTCTTCTTGCTACTGCAGATACTCTAAAGCATATTTGCAGCTAGGTCTTTTAGCCTCCCTCTATCCACAAGTGAAATTCCTTCTCCACTTATGTATCTAGGCCTCTCCTTTGGCCTCTTATTTATACTTTTGTGTGAGTGATCTTGGGGGTTTCCCTGTTCCATCAAGAAACCCCTATTTTACCATTTAATAACAAATTAGAGTAAATGATTATTTAACTTGGGTCTCAAGCCCACAACTTTGGCTCAAAACCCTAACCACTTAGGTACTTTTCTGAACCAGCTAACTTTTGGTGGGTTTTCACCACTCAGAAATACCTTTCAAGCTACCTAATTTCCAACACTCCCTCTTAGTGAGGAAGATATTCCTTCACACCTTGAAATATTCAGTTTTGTGACTTTCCCTGCATGCCCATGACCATCCTCACATGAGTCATGACTTTCACTGCATTCCCATGAACATATTTGCATGATTCATGACTTTCCCTTGCATGCCCATGATTATCATCGCATGTGCCATGTCTTCTTTTGTACTTGTCCAAGTTTTATATTGCATGGTGCATGAATTTCCTTGCATGCAGCATGAATTTTCCTTACACTACCATGAGTGTTCTCACATGGTTAGTGGTTGTCCTTGCATGGGATGAAAACTCCACTCTCTTTTGAACCAAAATATTTAAACTTCCACTAGGTGGTTGACTTTCCTTTGTAATATCCCTTTGAAGCTAGACTCCCTTTGAACCTACACAACCTACCAGCTCACTCTATCGATCTTGTGTCCTTCCAAAGTCATTATTGAGATGTGGTGGAACACTAGGTCTAATCCACTCTAGACCATCATAACTCAACTCTGCATGAGTCCTCATCCTCTTGATTCAAATACCTCATATGCACATGGTTCCCCTATCAAATGTGCAACTCCACAACCCATATACGATACTATCTCATGATCAATCTTCCATCCACATGAAGCTATCTCGTCCATTCCATAACACCTTCTTTATTGAACCTCATGCTCCATGTCTAGCAGTTTGACAGCTTCCTATTAAGTTGCTTCTTGTGCACACTCTGATCCACTTTGATTTTCCAAAGGAGCTCTAATACCATGTTGATTTGTCATGGGCCCTAGATCTGGTCTATGATTATATCTTAGCACATAAACACACAAGGAACCCCAATACAAAAGTAATTTACACAATGGAAATATAACATCAATGAAATCAATTAAATGCACAGATTTATATGGCCCAAATCTTGACCTTTATTGGTCCATTAATAAAGAATCATTATGGCTCTCATACCATGGATCATGGCCCTTCAAATCTTTAATACAACTAGTATACATAGTATACAATTAGGGCTTGAGATCTATTCCATTAGATATACAATCTGCCCAACAAAATACAAAGACAAGTATTGACTTACTTGTTGAAGGCAACCCTTCATCCTCGGTCCTTTTTTCCTCTTGTCCACTACTCTTCTGGCTATCCTTTGCCTCCAAGATCACATATAGAATAGATCCTTTTGTCCTTTGTCTACATGATTCTATAGACTCTCGATCTGTTAGATTTGCTTCTTTAGATCATAAATTTGTCTTTATTCTTCCAAATATGAACTTCTAACACTCTGATTTGAATTTATTCTTGTAGATATGACCTTCCAACACTAAGATTTGACTTTCTTCTTGCATATCTGACCTTCTAGCACTTGGATCTGACTTTCTTCTTGCAGATATGACCTTCCAACACTCCGATTTGACTTTATTCTTGCATATCTAACCTTATAGAACTCATATATGACTTTCTTCTTGCTATTGTAGCTCCTCTAAGGTAGATAAGAGGCTAGGTCCTTTAGCTTCCCTCTCTACACAAGTGAAATTCCTTCTCCACTTAGTTGTCTAGGCCTCTCCTTTGGCCTCTTATTTATAATTTTGTGTAAGTGATCTTGGGGGTTTTCCTTGTCCATCAAGAAACCCCTATTTTACCACTCAACAATAAATTAGATTAAAAAATTAATTAACTTGGGTCTCAAGCCCACAATTTTGGGTCAAAACCCCAACCATTTGGGTACTTTTCCCAACCAACTAACTTTTGGTGGGTTTTCACCACTCGGAAATACCTTCCAAGCTACCTAATTTCCAACAATAAGTAATGGATGTTTTAATATGTAAATAAGGGTAATCATTACCTATGTGATAGAAGCTAGTTAGAATAGTGGTGAAGTGTAATTAGCTAGTATGCATAGATTATGGAAATAGGGGTAATCCATATAACTTACATATGGAAGCTTAGAGCTTAGATGTAATAGAGTGTATTGTTTCCATTGATATGGAGGCTTCACATGTTGTGGAATATGGTTCAATCTTATATGGTCTCCTATCACACTAGGATCACATACTAGATATTTACATAATTAAGACTAATGGTCAAGTAAGATAGTCAATTGCTGCCATTAAAGCTCATATCCAAATTAGAGTGTTCTATCTCATAAAGCTCAATATAGGTAATAACATAAATATAGTATTGATACTTCAAAGGGCCTAGTATAATGATCAAATTTAATTAGGTAGATACTTAAGCAATGTGATAAGTACTATTCAAGTAAGTAATGGTTGTTTTATTATGTAAATAAGGGTAATCATTACCTATGTGATAAAAGTTGGATAGAATAGTAGTGAAGTATAACAATCTAGTATATGTAGATTATGGAAACAAGGGAGAACATATAAATTATATATGAAAGCTTAGAGCTTAGTTGTAATAGAGTGTATTGTTTCCATTGATATGGAGGCTTAACATGTCGTGGGATATGATTCAAGATTGTATGATCTCCTATCTCACTTAGATAACATACTAGCTATCTACATACTTAAGAGTAATGGTGAAGTAAGATAGTCAGTTGTTACCATTAAAGCTCATATCCAACTTAGAGTGTTCCATCTCATAAATTCCAATACAGGTAATAGCATAATAACTACAAGGTAAAGAGTATACAACACCAATCATACTTAAGAAATGGTTGCAGCTATCATGAAATCCATATCATTCCAGGTTATGGCATGTTATCCACATAATGTAATATTTATCTCTACAAAGATTACATACATGAACTATTAGTAATACATGTTGTTAGTTATAAATAGTTTAAATTCATCTTAATTATGATAACACAATATGTTTATCCTTTACTTATAACTCATACTATTCCCATATGTTTCATTCATACTACCTTATCTCATAGGGTTAAGTGTTTCAAGCATATACCTAATCTAATAAGGTTAGTGTTTCAATCGTGATAACAATGAATTCACTATGGACTCTATTATTGGCACAACACATCCTCGTTAGCTCTAGCAACAGTATTTTGCAGTCCTATAAGTGTTTGGATATGCTTTTTGTTTTTTTTAACTATAACTGTGAATTTTATATTAAAAGGGCTAAGTATAAAACTCATAATTTACATTCCATCAATATTACGAAAGACTCTCTCCATGATTCCTAATTCTAAATGTTTGCTTTTCCTATGAACCAAAACTTCATTTTTACATATTTGTTCTAATTGGATCACTGTGACTTTTATAACATCACCAAAAAGTTTCTATAAAAACAAAATAACAATGCATTCCAAAAATTGAAGATAACCCAAAAACCTTAGGAGGTGTTGTCTTGTTCAAGGGTGTCCCACACAGGTTGATTCAGAATCCTGATCATCTCAATTAACAGAGGGGCCTCAATATTTTAGGAAATTTCCAGGTGGCATCTATTTTGATGATCAAGAATTCCATGTGCAATATAAACTTCTTGTGATGTTTGGAAGAGCAGACACAAAATTCATTTGATATATCACTCTGAGTTGTATTTAGCAGTAAGATGATTGAACCATGAATGATGCACAAAGAGGGCACCCATAACTTAAATTCAATAATCTTTTCTTGCATATAAGCTTCCAATCCTATTGTTGATTTGGAATTCATTGAGAATTCCATCAAGGTTTCATCACCTTCCATAAGGAAATAAAATAGCAAAACCAGATAATTTAGGAGGGCCATGAGATCACCACTCCCACCGGAGACAAATGAATAAGCCACAACCAAGACGGAGCTTAGAAAACATAGGGGATCAATGAAAGGTTGACAGTCCAACAAATGCCAACAATCCACCATGAGGGGACCTAGAAAAATAAATTTACATAATAAATTGACTAATCAATGTGAAACAAAAGATCCCAGAGGTTACCTCTTAAATTCAGCCCCATGAATGAAGAACTGGAGTGAACAAGCTCATGACATCGGGGGTTGTCCCTTTAATAGTAAATCCATTTGACTAGTAGGAGATTCCCACCATCCACCACCACTCATCAACATAATGTCCCCCTATATTGTCCTCAACCGGCAAAATGATGAAAGTAACATTAATCCCCCCATGAGAGTCCATTTCTCTCTCCTAGGGGTACAAGAAGGCTAAAGTCCCTATGAACAATGTTGAATAATCATGAAATTCCATCCTTCCAAATCATTACAATATGATAGATTATGAGGTAATCCTATAAATGATTTGGAGATACCCATTATAATTAGAATATAATTGTTGTTGAAACATTTTTCATATCTCAATATAATGTGTATTTTTTTTATTTTTTTTTTGTAGAAATGTCTTGATAAACGCCAAGATGGGGATAAAGTTAGGGTGTTGGATACATCTGACGATGTTGTTGTGGGCATTGGGCAGATTCACTCACTATCTATTATACATGGATTCAAATCGAAAGGGACAGGAGATGCAAATGTAAATATTTAATATTGTTACATTAGGTGATGTAGATGGTCTGATCTTTTCCTAGAGAATACCATTACATCATCAAGGTAAACCAACATGCTTTGGCCAATGAGCCCTCTAACCACAATGTCCATTGCCCTTTGTAATGTAGCTCCAACATTAATGAGACCAAAGGGCATGCATAAAATATAATATATAATAAAATATAAATATATAAAAATATATAAATATAAAAATATAAATATAAATATAAATAAAATATAAATAATTAATTAATAATAATAATAAAATAAAAAATTACCATCCCCCACTTTGTCTGGAAATTCATGTTCAACCGATCTGGTTCTGCAACTAAGACTTGATTATAACCAGACAAACCATTAAGCAGAGAAAACATTTCAGATCCAGAAACCATATGCAAAATCTGCTCTGTAGATGGGACTGGATAATTGTCCTTGTCAGAAGCCTGATTCAAGTTTCAAAAATCGATTCATAACTAAATCTTATTGGACTTATTTCTTACAAGTACCAAGTTGGAGACCCAAGTGGAGTGTCAAACCCTGAAAACAATCTGTGCATCTAACAACTTCTTCAATTCCTTCTAGATGAGTAGTTCTTGTGTCAAATTCACTTTCCTTAATTCATGCTAGAAAGGTTTGACATTGTCCTTTATAGGTATCACATGTTGGATGATATGGGTGTCATACGTTTTGAGATCATTGTAAGTCCAAATAAACACATCTTGGTACTTCCTGAATAGGTCAATGAATGCTCATCTCTCAGTAGGTGAGAAACAAGTGCCAAGATTGATGTACTTAGGGTTTTCTTCAATTTTGAGATTGACTTGTTCATGCGATAACGTAGAACTTTGAGTCTTCGTATTATGATGTCCATGAAACCGGTTATGTATGTCAAAAAAATTCTCGAATGTAACAACACATTTGGGCATGGGGTTTCCCTTACACGCATAAACCTCTTCTTGCAAATATATTTCATGCTCTTCCTCATCTATCGTTGTATCCTTAAATATATCCACATTAGTGATGAAGTCAAGTATTTGTTGATCATCATTAAAGATGCACAAATTAGTCACATTGTCTGGGATGATGGGTTTATAAACAATTTCAATAGAAAATCCATCCCTAAGTAGTGTAAATCTAGCTATAGCATTAGCTAGGGTATCAGCAGCGACATTATTAATCTTAGGAACGGATTTAATACTAAAAGCCTTAAAATAAGAGATCAACCACCATACCTATTGTTGATCATTTTTAAGGTGTGGTGATAAACAATGGATTGTGTTCCGTACCTATCTCGTGATGATTTTTGAATCACCAATTACCTTCAAACATTCAAATTTAAGATCAATAGATTTCTTTAATCCAAGGATAAGTGCTTCGTACTCTACGGTGTTGTTTGTACACTAAAATTATAACCTACAGGAAAGCAAAAACTTTTTTTTTGGGGGTCCATCAAGATACAAGCCGCGTCGACTCTATCTTGAGTCTTAGACCCATCATAATATAAAGTCCAAACATAACTACCATTAAACTATAAATTAATACTATTTACATCTAAAGTACAAGATTCATTACCATCATGTGGAGGACAGGGAAGGAGCTCCAACTGCATATCTTATGGGACAAAAGATCATATGGCTTCCTAGCACCTAATGTTTGTCTCCAAGAAACACATCCCAACTCTTCCTGAACAAATTTGATAGTTTCATTTGGTGCTTCCAGCTCAATAACCATATGTTTCATATATAATTCGTTATTGACACTCATCTAGTTATTCTTTCCTTTATAAGGGACCTATGAATGCGACCAATCTGTTGCAAAATGTCCTTGCATTTTGTTGGACCAATCCCTACTTAACAACAACCCATATGCTTCGGGTATGTAAACAACTATGATGTCAATTCATTGATGGACTCTAGAATTAGAAGACAATCTAATAATGACATTGTTCAATTCTCCAATAGCAAGAACTTGATATCTATCGAGCTAGATGATTTTAGCATCTGTCTTTTCTAGCTCAATGTTGAGTTTTTTACAAACTGATAAAGGAATGACATTGGTAGATGCATCGAAATTGACGAGACAATTATGCAAGTTATAGTTAAAGATCTCAAAAGTTAACAAGAATGGAGGTGTTGAACCTCTAGAGTTGGCATTAGCAGCATTGACAATGGACCAGAGGTTAAAAAGAGTTTTGGATTGACCAAAAGAAGTAGCTTCTAAAGAGGAAGAAGACATATTGGTGGGAGGCATGGCAGCAAAGGTCTTGACAATTAGCTCCCATTGACCAACTAGCTTATCAAGTTCATAAAGCAAAATATTAGCCTGATTCTTCTTCATGTCTTTAATAAGGTTATATCCAATATTCGAAGACATTTATTGCTCTTTAGATGGTTGAGTAGAAGAAGAAGGTTACGGAGGCTTAACAGGAGTTTCAGAAGTATTGGAATTACCTTTATTGCTTGTCGAAGTGCTCGTCGAGGCTTGTCCAGATGAATTCTTGGGACCTAAAGTTGAAGGTTGGGTAGGGTTGCTTGGGGGAAAGATCCTTCTTAACGATGCCTTCTTCTTTTCTTCCAGTGTGGGTTCATCTATTGGTTCTTTTCTCCTTAGATTATATGTCTTTGGGGCCTTAGGAGGAGGATCTTCCCCAACGACATCCTCCTGGATAGACTAAACTTCACCTCCCTAGATAACTTCAAATTCCATGATGGGGGGGACCTTCATTATCATCAGGAGGAGAGGCTTCTTCTTCAGAATATTTTTCCCCTTCATCTTCTTCACCAATTTTATGATCCTCAATCACCTTAGTCACCACAACAGTCATATTATGTATCCATTATGGATAAGTCCTCTTTGAATGAGCAGCTTGGTTAAAGGTCCAATAATTATCCATTCCAATCTCTTCGACATTAAAATTCACATTAGAGTTTTGAGTTGGCTTAGTAGATGGATAATTATTCTTCTTGAAGAAAGGCTTGTAAGATTTGTCACATGATGAGATCTCACTAGTCTTTCTCTTCAGCTCAAAAACTTCATCAGTTAACTACTTCAAGGATTTAGACAAAGCCTCAAAATTAAAAGAACAATTATCATGAGATTTTCTAGACAAGGCTTGAGTTTTCAATGGTCTTCGAATCTTGGTGCATGTCATGTTCGAGTGCCTCTATTGAAAGGATATTCTTTTCAATCGCAAGTGCCTCCGCGAAATTCTCCACTAATGTCACCTTTGTCTCCCTCTTCACAAACATGGTAATGTCACGTGGTAACGCTTTAGTGTAATAATAAAAAGAATGTAATCATCGAGAGCAACACTTGTTGGGAACTTATTCAGGATAGTAGTAAATTGTTGAGTGAATTCCTTGACCTTCTCCTTCTTACTTGTCTTTAGATAACTTAACTTAATAAGAAGCATGGATGTGTCTTATCTTCAGCAAACTTTTCGAAAAAAGTATTCTGAAACTCATCCCAATTCTAAATGGAGGCTACAAGCAAGGAGTGATACCACGTGGTTGATTTATTCTTTAGAGTATGAGGAAAGATCCTACAAGCTACATCATCATGTTGTACTCTCATCATTTGCAAAGCCTGATAAAAGTTACTAATATGATCTTCAACCATGGTTCCTTTCTCTGAATCATATTTCGAGAGATGCTTTTCGGGGT
The DNA here is from genome assembly GCA_031772625.1 of Pinus tabuliformis. Taxonomy (NCBI): domain Eukaryota; kingdom Viridiplantae; phylum Streptophyta; class Pinopsida; order Pinales; family Pinaceae; genus Pinus; species Pinus tabuliformis. The sequence continues at coordinate 1,322,356,620 of CM062819.1, read as the reverse complement.
GTCGAGGCATGTCATGAACCTGACCCCAGTTATCCAAAGGAGATTGAGCCATCCAGGCCAAAGGTTGTCCCCGATTATCTCTTGGTGGATGGTAGACCAATTGCTTAACATTGTCTTCCTCATCACTTTCATAACCAGACCTAGAGCCTTCACTAGTGTGCGGGGGTTCTTCCTAATCCCTTCTAGGGACCCTAAGATTTCTCAAATTCTTGAGATTTCTGAGGCTTTTGAGGTTCCTCACATTCCTCTCAAGCATAAGGTCCTTTTCATTCTAGGGTTCCTCCTCGTTTTGTAGGTTTAATTGGTTCCTATTATCTCCTTCACCCCTTGGTCTTTGAATATCCTCCATGTTCTCTCGTTTGTGATGGTTTCCACCTTCTAAATCCCCCCCCCACCCCCACGACCTTCCTCTTTTGACCCAGCGAGGCTTTCTAAGACTTGGATTGAAAGTCACTCAATAGTGTCCACATAATCGTCCAAAGTCATGTTAATCAAATCTTGTATTGAACTTGCTAAGACACCCTTACACGTATGGTGAGGCTAAGTTGCACATGTATGAGGAAGGGAGCTTGTGGCAGGGATATATTTGACGCTCATAGAAAATTGAAGAGTAACACGGAATAGAGATCCTAGTTTCTCATATGTGACTTTGTAAAGAGGTGGGCCTTCATCAATAGAGGTATCTTCAAGTGGGAGTGGTTGAGTATCAATAGAGGGAGTGAAATTGAATGGTGGTCCTAAAGAGGGATGATGAGGAGGTAAAGGAGGAATGGAGGGAGGTTGGTTACTAGCTTACTAGGAGATTCCAGGATGAGGATGGGTTTTAGTGCCAGCCATTTCGTAAGATGTAAGCCCTTTGTCTAGTGCCAAAAATTTGTTGACTAGCTAAAATGTACCGATAAGAGCAAGGGGATCTCCCCGGTGTAGAATCCCAATTAGACTCTACACTATTTGATTTAGGGGTCCCATCCAGTATGTAGGCCCGACTGTCATATCGTTAATTAAAGTGTGCTTTGGACGGGACATATACTAATAATCAGAGAACAAATAAAGCTTCAACAAATGCAAGTAAGCAATATATGGAAATTCAACACGTAAGATACTATGGATAGAAACAACTTAACATCAAAGCATGAATATCAATAAAAGAGGTGTTAGCAAAGATTAAAATCAGATCTGTACACCTTACAAAGATAATTTTATCAATCATGAATAAGTGTGTGATCAATAACACTGTGAAAGCATAGATTAGCACACGATTCTACAATGACATAACGCTTAAGTACATAAAATAGTTCATTAACATAAACAAAAACTAAATGCATTATATAGCATCCATTCACTGCAAGAGAAATCCCACAATGCTCGATGACACATGAAGAAATTATGCACCAAATTTCATAAATCTTGAAACATTGAGTTGAAAATTATCCATGACACCATCACATGAGAAGCCCATCAAATCCATGAGTGGAAATATGAAATCACTTCTTGCCTTCACCAAAGGATCTATTAGTTCCCAAACAATATGCATGAATGAGACCAAAACCAAAAGTCCATTACATTGTGTCATGAGGACATATTTATAAAAGAGTGTTGACCATTCGCCTACCCCTGTGACCCTTGATCTACCTCATGACCTTTCACATTCCCATGAGACTCTCTACCCTATCCTAGCCTCTATTCTACTATGAGCATGCTACATGAAAGAAATGCTCCTATTTTGCTAGTCTAATTATAGACAACTATGGAACATATAGATGTAAATCTTGTATAAGATGAGTGCCAAAGCTTGTATTCCTTCACAATTTTGATCACCGTGTGCTCCTTCTCATCTCCATGGACTCTGTGAAGGCATTCTAGGGCGTCCGGTAATAGAGAATTCTTCTTAACCCTAATTTGGTTAGATAGGGTCACAAGCTTGGTGTATATCCTTACACGTTCTACCACATACTGAGATTGTTTCCTTTGTAGCCTGTAAGCTTTATGTTGTAACCCTAGAGACAACCTCTCGCTGAAAGGAGGTCAGTGCCTAAGACATCCAATCAATTTAAATAAATATATTTCTTTAAAAGTATTTGAATATCTCTGCAGAGCGATAACCCTTGAGGTGTAATGTGATCTTAATTCTTGGAAAGATAAACAAATTCTCAAGATGGCCTATGTATCTCTGACTACAGTCTTTCTGAAGTTGCAGTGCATTAGGAGAAAATTTAAGAATATAGATTCAATGCATGGGGAAGTAAAGAATCCAATACAAAGAATCTTAGTAGAAAATATGGAATGAATGAAGGTGAAGTGATGAAATTGTGAAATGCTTAATTAAGTTATCTTTGCATAAAATTAAATAGGTATCTTTTTCTATCCTCAAAGCATTGATAAGTATGTTTATAAAACTAGACACCAACTGCTTCATAGCACAAATTTCAATGGAAGAGGAAACACAATGAATGAGTTACAGAGAGGGAAAACACATATTGCAGCCAGAAAATAGTTGGAATCACTTGAAAACTTTGGTTAATCTCATAAGAAAACTTTAGTACTTTACACAGAAAATCATAGAATATCCAAGAAAATTTTCGAAACACCACACTTTGGTCCCTCTGTTTCTTTTAAAGATAAGTTACCTCTCAAAAATAGTAATGAGTAACTATCAACTACCGTAACTACTCAGACTCCTTTCAAACATTTAAAAATATTACAAAATTACAAAAATTAGATTTCCAAAATTTTCATAAATAAAATCATTTAGACTTTTGGGGCTCTTGTTCTTTTGATGTAGCTCCTTCTTTATTGTAGCCCCACGTTTTACAACTCAAATTTTTAATGCAACCACAAGACTTTGAAATTTTCTCAAAAGTGCTACATCCAAAACATGAGACTGGACCATTTTGTTATAAGCCATCTTTAGATTAGCCAACTTAACATAATTTGGCTTTTCTATGACTAAATTTTTGACCTGCCAAAGTAATTGAAAATCTCCTTGCAGGTAGTTCACTATGGTTGAGCCCTTCAAAGTTGCAATTTTATCATATGATGAATTCACCTTTCTCTTGGCCTCTACTAAAAGTGATTCATACTACTCCCATGAAAGAAGATTTCCCTGATGGTCCCAACAGGTTGGCAATCCTTCTCTTACTCTTTGATCAAAGTTGGAATCAAAGAGTGCCACTAATTTTTTGACTTCTCCCAATCCCTTCTCTGCTTGTTTTCTATACATATTCCTCTAAATAATTTTATTGATTTTCATTACCACATATGTTTTATCTATAATGTCTACAACTCTCAAATCTTGGGAAGATTTTGCATTCAAATAATCAATAACCTTTTTTTCTATTTGTGTGCTCTCCAACGCTTTGCCTTTGTTTGGACTAATAATAGGGAAAATTTTGAGGGACATTTATCTTAAAGTTTAGAAACTTTAGCAAATCTCAGTAGTCAATAATGTGAAATGTGTAAAATATTTGATGATATTTTTGTAAAAAAATTCAAATGTCTAATACTTTTCTATAGTATCTATATAAAATTTTGGTGATTTTTAAGGTAAAATAATTTTATACTATAAAATTTGGGCGAATCATTTTTAGGAAAAATGAATATTAGCGAATCCTTTTTTAGAAAAAGCATGGAAAATTAGCCCACTTGCGAATATTAGCCCCTAAAATTTTCCATTTCTAATAATCATTTCAGAGGCTTTTATCATATCCCTTTCCTCTGCAATGACATTTATATGGTCCCATATGGATCAGACTTGTTGTATTATGTCATCCCAAATGATTTGTCTTGATTGAATTAAAGACATAATACCATTGACTCTAGATTTCATCTCTTTAATTTCTTCATATGCTGCCTCACATTCAGCATTAATCTTATTTGCATTCTCCTTCACTCTATTTAGTTATCTTTTTTTTATGTTCAACTGTCCTTTAGTATCACCTAGGTCCTTCTGCAATTTTTTTAGCTTATCTTCCAATATCTTCGGTTCAGTCATAACTCTGGTCAATTTTTCTGTAGGATCCTACGATTCAGCTGAGACCACTACAGTACACACATGTTTATCCATCTTTTGTTGCAACTCTGTAAATTGTTGCTTGAGGGCCACAAGCTCTTGGTTTCTATCAAGCAGCACCTTTGGCAATATTTATTTTTCCCTCTCCACCTGGGCCAATTTAAGTGTCTACACATGCTCTACAGTACACATCTTCAGCTTATTTCTTAATGATTTGACTTCTGACTCTGTATTCTGCAACAAAGTTTGAATTGTTGATCTATCTTAAGGATTCACTCCTAATTTGTGATCAATTTTTTTAAACTCCTCATTTTGAGGGTGCAAGGATTTAGAATTAGTTTTTTCTTGTTTAATTTGATATATTACCTTATCCAAGAGTTCTTATGCTTTGCTAACTCTGAGGTAAGTCTTCCCAAGATCATTATATAGAAATTCATTAGTTTGCTTATGAAAATTGATTTTTCCAGGTAGAGGAATATCTTTAGCATTGACAAATAAATTTATTGTTTTGAAATTTATGCCTCATGGAATAGATTGAGAATTTGTATGAGTTAGAGATAAATTCAACTGATTCCTTTCAAGGTCCAAAGTTGATAGGAGTCTGGTTTGGTAATTTGATACAGACTGAGCTTCCAAATGTGTCACAACATTATTTCCTATTTTAATATTTCTCTCCTCAATCTGTTGGAAGTCCTTCTATAAAAAAAACATGGAAGTAATCTCCTCATCAGTAGGAATTGAGGATGAAGTTGAGTATTGTGTATCTCCCAATTGCACTTGGAAACCTATTTCATATAAAGGATTTAAATCAACTGAGAAAAGGATATTGCTTATGTTTCTCATCCTTGAATATTTGTTTTCTTTTTGCATTGTAAATCTTCATTGTCAACATCCATAAGTTATGGAGCATTCCTCTTCAAAATTTTGTCTTTTGGAAGAAGGGTTTCTACATCCATTTTCTATTGTTTGACCTCTACATCCAAATTTGCCAATCTTTCTAACTCTAGTTTTGCTACATGTGTATATGGTGTACAAGTTATTTCTACTCTTCTTTTAGAAGTGACTTGATCAGGATCATAGTCCCACTTCCCCTTGTCCAAATCCTAGATCCTTCATCATTCTTTCAACTTCTTCTATAGCTTGCATATTTTTCACAATGAAAGGGCCAACTATTCTAGGTAACTTAAAAAGAAAACATTTGCGAGTTGAAACAAAATGGACATGGTCCACATGTAAGCTTTGTCTAATAAATTCCAAAGAAAAAAATCCTCATGGGTGCAAATGTAGGCAACCTGTAGGGTGGGGTCTCTGCTCCATATAGCGTTATTTCCAAATACTCTTAAAAAATGTACCAATCACCAACCCTAACATCTTTAATCAATTGCAACAAAGATTTTGCTTGTGGAAGAATTCTAGGAGAAAATTGATTATTCATGATGTTGTACACAACTAACATAAAGCAAGATATAAAATAGGAAAAGCCTTCATTGTTTTCCTTTCTTATGACAATACTCGTCCAGTCAATAATACACTGCTTTTGCTTATTAGAATTAGAAATATTTAGACCCAAATCAATAAATTGGTCAGCATGAGTGTATAATAAAAGGTAAACTAGCAGAGATAGATATCTGAAGTATCCAGAGATGTTCAAATTTTGAAATTGAAGGTTGATGGAGTATTCCCAATAGGAAGGAATGTTTAACATAGTGTTTGGTTGTATCATTAAATGGAAAAACCCCAAATCCTAGTGATTGATGATCCATGTATCACCTTTCCCAAGTATGCCCATAATAACTGAAAGGATTGGTCAGAAATCCTTTGAAAATAAGGTTATTGTGAGAATTTCTGAATCTACACATAAGAAATCCTACAATAATCATTGGTTATCATCTCCTACCTGTTTTTACATTCAACAAGTTTTTAATTATTTAAATAGCGATGAAAACACTATTGTAGACTACACATACATACACATCATGAATTGAAATAGAACAAGACAAATACACAAGGGACACTGTTATTTTTGGACAATCGTCCCCAGAAAAACCTAATTCAGGAAAACCAGTGCAGCATATAGAGGTTTTGTATTATTAAGCAAGCAGAATTTGAGTACAACAGGTTGCCTCTCACACCGGCTAACCTTTCAAAGATATTACGGCAGCAGGAAATACATACGAGGTTTTACCTCGTTCTCCAAGTCTCAACTGATCTACTAAATCGCTGACTCCGGCAAGCATTGCAAAAATCCCAACACAATCTACTGTGTGTGGGCAAGCACCTTGCCTCTGGGAGACTGCATCACTTCTCCGCTAGATCGATTTGACCTCAGAAGCTTCGACTTTAGCCCTCCCGGCTCAGAACATCGAACTCCCAGCAAAATCTTGAACTTCCCTCGATTATCTCGCACTACCACTGCAAGAACCCTCTTGGCCTGTGTGAGCCCCTTCTTGGGCTACGTAGGCCTCTACTCTACCTCTCTGATGCAATTGTTGCCTCTCTGACTGGTACTCATTGGCTTGGAACTCCTTTCTAATCTAACTCTCTGCTACTACCCCTCTCACTGCAACAGACCACTTGTTCGATTTTCTCAGCACGCCTCGCCCCAAAAAAATTGAACTGACTAATATCTCGAGTGTATCTCCAACTGACCCTCAAGCCTCCTCTTATACTTTTCCTGTTGATGAATCAACGGTCGAGATTAAGTCCCTAATCAACAGCTAAGATTAAAACAAACTTGATCCTCATCACTTAGAAGTTTCTCACCCATATTCTTATTAATACCCATTAATATTTTTATTTTCCTAGGTTTAGACATAGGGACCCATTAAAAATATTAATTATCTTGATAACTCCTCATCCAGGTGGAATTTCTCCAAACGATTTCCGGGTTATGGTGAACTCATGTATTCTAGCCCCTCCACAAAATTTTGGAGCTAGAACACATCTGATGCTACCCAAAATCAACAGTTATGGGGTATTAGGTTGCCATTGGAGGAGGAGAAGAGTTGGGAGGAAGAATTAGTTCCAATAAATTCATTTTATCTTTTTCAGAAAGAGATTGATAAGTAGAGAGAAGGAAATCATATGTTAATTTTATGTAATTATCAAACTCTAGAAAATTTAGGGCTTGACGAATTAGTTGAGAGGTAACCTACAAAATGTTTTCCCCTAATGAATTCATTACAAAGTTGCAATGGGGATAAAGGGAAGAGGTTATCCAACTGATAAATTCGAGAAAATGATACATGGGAGGAATAATTGCATAACAGAGGTATGATTTGACTGCTCGAAAGGGGTCATTGGACTCAATTTTAGTGTTAAATAGGTTTTGGCGAAGTTCCATGAGATCTACTAGACATACAAGGTCAAAAATGTCCCTTTTCATATCCATTAGAGGAATATGAGAATTTGGCATAGAAGGAGTAGCTTTCTTTGTCATCCTAGAAGTTTGTTCCATAATTGAAGACAAGAGCAAATAGGAAATGTTGTTACCTCGAGGTTTAGGAGGTTGGTGTTGCAACTTTGAACTAGGATAAAAAACTAGCATTCTATGGAACTAAAAAAATGATAAATAGGACGAATGGGGTTTTTGCTTCGCGGTGAGGAGGGAAAATGAAAATCATAGGGATACAGATGGGGATGATATGGAAAAAGTGAAGTGGATACGGATGGTGATGTGGAGAGGGGGTGACTTGGCTCGCTTGATCCATGCTCGCTTCAAGTCGTGGATGGTTTCCATTGAAACCATTTACCGCCCTTGTGGGTTGTCATGGAAATATGTGGTTTTCCAATGGGAGATGGTAGGGGATATAGTCACCGTAGATCTACTACTTCGTAGTTTGGAGAAACTACCTCTCGGAGGCTCCCCTCCATATAACCTTTATTTTCTTTGTATTGTCGAGCTTGGATGTTGGAACAATTTGATCCAAACATGCATCAATGTGCTTGCAACATGCAAGTTCTTTATCTTTCCATCGACATGAATGTGTGTGAGGTGGCCACCTTTTAAACCTTCAAATCATTAAGCTCTTGACCCACTTCATAGAAATTGGGCCTGAAAAATTAGGCTTACATCATATACATAGCATAAAAACTTTAATAGAAGGCATTTACAAGATATTGGTTTTATGAGTCCCTATATTTTCTTTTTCTTCATGTGTGTGTGTTTTTCTCTTGAAACACAAAACAAAAATTGGCTACAACATTATCTCCACATGGGGATATAATTTTAAAAACAAAACGTTAAGAATCGTAGATTAGTGCGTTCACCTCGGGCATGGAGTCATATTATAGATAAGACAATGCAATAAAGTAAACACACTGAGTACTTTCAGTGGAATCGTTGGTATTTACAATGGAAAGAGTAGATGACTTCAATGTTGAAAGTAATGTTTGAGATACTTCCCATTGACAGGCAATTGCAATACTTCACCATCATGGTTCTCCAAGAGGAATGTGTTGTTTCCTCATACTTCAGCTATTTTGAAGGGTCCAAACCATAAGGCATTGAACTTACCATGTTTTCCCTCGTCTTCTCACCTCACATCACATTTGAGTACAAGGTCCCCTGGTTGGAACACTTTATTTTTAGCTTTATTGTCAAAGAAAATCTTCATTTTCTCCTGGTATTTGATTAAATTATGTGTCACTTGTTCATTGCTCTCGTATAATTCCATCAACTAATTAATTCTCCTAGTCAATGGGTTTTTTTCTTCCTCTACATCTTGTATTAATTTAGCTACAGGCATAGCTAGTTAGCTAGGAAAAAAAGTTGTAGTTCCATACACCAATTCAAAAGGAGATTTTCCAGTGGATCTCTTTGTTGTCACTTTGTTTGCCCAAAGAGAAAATTGCAGCTGAGAATTCCAGTTCTTCTTGTTTTGTGTAATTATCTTTTTAAGAAATCTTACCATACTCTTATTTGAAGACTCAACCAGCCCATTTCCTTGTGGATAATAAGTAGTGGAATGGCTAAGTATAATATTATATTATTGGTAGAAATCAATAATCTTTGCAAAATTACAAACTTGGGAATTGTTAGTTACCAGCTTCTTTGGACAACCAAACCTTTCAAGAATATTTTCTTCAATAAATTTAATCACCACTGAATTTGGTGTTGTCCGAGTAGGGATGGCTTCCACCCACTTTGTAAAGTAGTCTGTAGCAGTCAAAATCCATTTGTGTTTCCCACTGGATCATGGGTGAATTTCACATATAAAATCCAATCCCCATTGTCTAAATGGTTCCTCCACAAATATTGGGACTAAAGGTAAAGGTGATAACTTATGTTTTTCAGCAAATATTTGATACTCCTTACAAGCTTTCACCAATTTATATACATCAGAGCACATTGTTGGCCAGTAAAAACCAGCTTCAGAATTATATGGGTTATTACTTTCCAACTGTAGTGTCCCCCACAAACACATCCATGAAATTCATTAATAATTTTAGGGATCTCTTCTTCTGTCAAACACAACAACAACACCCCAATAGAATCCTTCCAATATAATTGACCATTAGAAATAACAAATTTCTGAGATTGCAATCTCAAGGCTTTATACTTTGCTCTGTCAAAATTTGGTGGACAACTAAGAAATAACAAGTAGTGGACAATGTGTTTTTACCATTATTAGCACAATTATTTATACCCAATTATGTTATCCTCCTCTTTAGTCTTACCTTTCTCAGCATTTCCATTAGCCCTAGAATTATAAACCAACAAATTAATGTCCAAATCTTGACAGTTTTCCTCTGATAATATCTTGTCCATACCTTCTCCTTTTATTAGTTTTCTTGGCATTATATCCATTTCATACTCCTATATCTTTGCAATCCATTTGCAGTAACGACAATTGGGGTCAAAGTTGCAGTAATGACGATTGGGATTAGATTTGCAGCAATGGGTTTTGCAGCACTTGTGTGTGAAGTTGTAATGTTTGTTATGGAGTTGTAATTGAAGTTGCAACACTGGTGTGGAGTTGCAACCATTGTCTTTGCTCCTATTAAGTACTGCTAAATTTTACTTTTCCCTATACTCATGTGACAGTGGGCAAAGAATATTTACCTTGTTGTTGGCCTAATTGTCCATACCATGGGTCTAAAACGTGGATCAATTTAAACTTGAGAAAAAAGAAGATATAAATATATGGTCATGTAAATCAAGCTTGATTGTTGCAAGCATGACTGTGAAAATGTAAGAGGGGTAGCAAGTCTCAGTGTTGGGACAATGAGTGTATGGAGGCAACAAGTACGAATATTGAAGACTATAACCATGAATGTGCCAACAAGAGAGAGTGATAGAGGCAACAAATGTGTATGTTGTGTAACAACAAAATAGAGTGGCAGCAAAAAAATTTGTAACAACAAAACAGAGTGATGGCAAATAATTGTGTAACAACAAAACATAGTTGTAGAAAATCACTGTGTAGCAACAAAACAAAACGGCAATAAATAACTATGGAACAATAAAATATAGTTGTGACAAATGACTATGTAACAACAAAATGGAGTGGCAGTAAATGATTTTGTGATAGCAAAACAGAGCTGAAAAAAATGACTATGTAACAACAAAACAAAGTTGCAGCAAATGACTATATAATAACAAAGCATTGTGGCAACAAATGACTATATAATAGCAAAGCAGAGTGGCAACAAAACATAGTTGCATCAAATGATTATATAATAATAAAGCAAAGTGTCATCAAATGATTGTATAACAACAAAGTATAATGGTAGTGAATGAACATTCCCGTCAACGGTCAGGAGATATTCACAGAGGTCTTTCCAACCTTAGCTTCTTCGGGAAATCCTCATCCCTCAGGTTTCTTTGACGACATTGCGAGAAGGGACTCAGAGGCAGAAGAGACACGAGCCTCGGACTCAGATGAAAATCCACAGGGGGGATGAACCTCAGAAAAGTGCAGCCCAGGGTTCAAGTGCTAAGGTCGGCAAGAAATCAAAATTGTCGAAAAACAAGAGAGAGGGGTTGTTTGCTGGTCTTTGGGGAAGGAATAGGTATGGACAAAGCGGCCTTGATAGAGAGCACGGTGTTGGTGGGCAAGGTCCGTGGTAGGAATTACTCCTTGGGGCGGTTGAAAAAATGGACAGTGGAGGTGTGGGGTAATGTTATGGAGCAACTTCCAGCTGTTTTAACAATGTCTAGGGGTTGGTTTGCCCTTATTTTCCTGGAGCCAGAGCAGGTGGATTGGGTGTTGACGTGATATTGGCATTTATAACTGACTCCCGTATTGCTAAAGCGTTGGTCACCTCTATTTGATCCGGAAAAGGAAAATTTGGGGGCTGGGTCGATTTGGGTTCGTCTCCTGGGGCTTCCACTTCAGTTCTGGGCAAAAGACATCTTCAGGTGCATAGGGGATGACTTGGGGATTTACCTGGACCATGATATATCATATCTGGACACCGGTTGTAGGGCAATGGTCAGAATTCGTGTCCATTCGTGAAGGTCTTGTGCAGAGCTACCGTTCTCAAATGGGGGAGATTATCGTATGGCAGGAGTTGGACTAGGAAGGTATCCCTTTCAGATGTTGGCGTTGCCATGAGGTTGGCCACCTGTACAAAACTTGCCCTTTGATAATCGGTTGGAGGCCAAGTCCACCTAAATCTTTTGCCACAGCGGGCACCCAAATTGAGAAGATGGTGGATTTTGCGCAAAATTCTCTCCTAGCGGAAGCAGTGCAGGATTAGGGGGTGGCTGGAGAGGCACAGCCCAGGACGGACACCTGGACCTCTACTGCACCGATCACTAGAGCATGCTCCAGAGATTCGTCATTGTTTTCAGGTATTACTCCTCCTCCCCATCCTTTGTTTACAAACGATTGCCTATTTTCTGTTGCTTCATCATCTATGTGTTTGTCGGGTCTAGTTTTTGAGGTTAGCAAGTTGAGTCCTGTAATCTGTCCTGTGGCTTCTGCTCCTTCGCCCTCCCTCTGTACCCCTATTGCCCATGAACAGGATGTTCACTCTCTAGATTCCAAGGAAAACTCAGCCTCTAGTGCTTCTCACTAGTATAACCTGCGTTCATTACCTCCCTCCCTGCACTCTTTCAGCCTGGATGAGGATCCTCATCCATCCTTACCCCCAAAGGCCCCCAGGGGTAGACAATCCCGCCTGTCAAAAGCTATTAAGAGGGCTAGTGTTGAAGTGGCTTTCGGTATTCAATATCCCATAGATCAGATCCTTAGAGCAAAGGGGAACCCTACAAAGGTTGTCCCATGAAGTGCCTATCCTTTAATTGCAGGGGTCTAGCCAGCCCAAACAAAAAATCGGCGCTTCAAAGATTGTGTTTCTCAGAGAGACTGGATGTCCTTTTTCTACAAGAAACCCTAGGTGTTGGTTACCTTATCAACAAAGTCCTAAAGAAGTTCTTGTTGGATTGGGTTTTTTTTTTTTTTTTTTTTTTTTTTCTCTGGATGCAAGAGGGAGATCAGGGGTTGTGCAATGGGCTTTAACATGAGAATGATTAAGGTAGCAAATGCTTGGGGTGGAGAAGGTTTTTTGGGGGCGGAAATCTCCTCCTCTGTTCTAAATATCACTCTGCGGGTCATAAATATCTATGAGCCCTGTTAGTGTAAGTCTTTACAGCCTTCCTCCAGTGATCAAATGTGCTCTTACATAGTGATTTTGAAGTGTCAAGGTCAAATTTTGTCATTTCAGTGAGTCTTCAAGCAAAATTTGGTCACTAGGCATTAGGCCTAGGGTTTGCCCAAATGTCAGTCCATGTCATCATTCAGCTGAGCCTATCATCATTCAGAGGTTTGTCATCGTCATGTCAGTGTCTAATGGGTCATTTTACACCATGTTCATGCTTCAGTTGTGCCTAGGCAAGCTCATTTCCCTCTCCTAGGGTTTTGAAAGCCAATTTCTCTTGGGCGGCCAAATCATCGGCAAAACTTGTTTCCTGATGTTAATACACCTTCCCCTATCCTTCATGTACCTTATCAAACACTTCCCATCCCTTAGATCCGCCAAATTCCTCATTTTTGCACAAACCCTAGTTTCTAGCTACAACTTGGCAATTTTCTAGGTTTGGCCTGTGTTTTGCCCTTTTGGACCCCTTCCCCTCGCTCAATCTCTGAGATTCCACTTTCCCCTGCTTCCTAACATCCCTCCCCATTCCCAAAAATTTCCCCAAGAATTTAGAAGCCCTCTGTCCCCTTCATTCCGCTTCATTTCGACAAAATTCCTTGTTTCACACATCGGGACAAGTTTCACTCAAAAGCTGTTTCTGAGCAATCAAAGATGAATTTTTCAAAACGGAGAGAGGTTTTTGTCCACAACATGCCAAGAAAGAAAAACCTCCTTCATTTTTTACACAGGTGTCATGGTTTGAGAGAAATGTCAAGAATACCGTTGCCTCAGGAGAATCAAAGGCACCTCTGAAGTGACCTTGGGAAAATCAAGTTTTCTCCTAGCTTGGTTGGACAAATGACTTGCTTGATGGGTAAATTGATAACTAGACACGAATAACTTTCCAATGAGCTATCCTGCGCTCAATTTGGGGTTGAGGAAGGCATTCAAAAGTTGACTGCAACAGCACTCTTCCTTGAGGCAGCCTCATTGGACACTTTTTGACCAGTCTTGGGAGATTTGCTTTTTGACAGGTCAAATCAACTCCAAATTGAAAAATTCCGGTTGGGTTGGAAAGTAGACTCAAATACCTTTCCAATGAGCCATCCTGCGCCTGATTCCAATGCCGGGAAGGCCCTCAAACAAGGCTGTGAACGTGCACGACTAAACGGAGGTGCGCGACCAAAAACAGGCCAACGCACTGTGTTAAATTACACAGGCGCCACCAAACGTAGGTGCGCGACCAAAAACTCTGTCTGCCCAGAAACTCACCCAAACTCCCGAATTTCACCAAATTTTGCTCGTGGGTTTGAAGGTATGCCTCCATCACATCGTTTTGAAATGTGTCATGATTTCAAAGGTGGATTATGGTCATAAAATTCATGCAAGAAGTCAATGTAAGAATAGGTTAAATTGGCTTGAGGTTTTTGCAAGCATATGCTTTGGTAGTTTTGTTTGTTATTCAAGGTGTTTTATTCCTTATTCCTTTCCATTCATTTTCCCATGATTAATCACAGGTGTTAAAATGTCATTATCATTAATCTCATTTGCAAACAATACTCAAACCCTACCCCCAATATTATACAAATCCTACCCCTAAATTATTTGCAAACCCTAGTCCTTTCAAACCCTATAAACCCTACCTTTTCCACATGTATAATGATCAAACCCTAAGCACTAGTAACACAGCAAAATGCCTATGTAAATGTACAGCAAAAGAATGAAAAGAAAAATTATAAAAAAAAAAAAAAAACAAATAAAAAAAGTGATGACAAGGCATGCACTCAAAAAATTGTAAAAACAGTGAAATTTGCCATTTTGCATAGCCTCAGAAAAAACAAAGGAAAAGGGTCATCTCGTGTATATGTCAAAGACTTCAAAGCTCAATAAGGTCATGACAAAATTTCATTTGCATAGACATCAAAGAAATCAGACTTGCTGTGGTTAGGGTTTGCACTAACATGGTATCTTTTTCCCCTCCTCAAAACTTTGTTTTTTCCCCTACCTAATTCCCTATGTAAACCCTAATTCAATTGCTTGTCCCTTCAGTTAAACTCCCTAGGCAATTGAATATCCCTCCCTATGATCAAATCACACAGTGAAACCCTAATTACTCATGGCAAATGAAAAAATAAGGCTGCCTCTGTTTTAAATGAATTGCTGCTACAAAAATTGATTGGCAGCAGACTTTGTTGATGGGTTCCATTATCCCCCCTAAACCTAATCCCTAATATCCTCTATTTTCCCTAATTCCCTTGATATAGTCCCTTTCCCATTTCCTTTTCAAATTGTCATAAAAACCCTTCTCTTCCCTTTGTAATCAAAATAACAAAATCCCTGTTTCCCAAAAGCATCAATGACCATTTCAAAAGCTATAAAAAAACAGAGTATGCTCTTAATAGACATTCAAAGACAAAATGAAATGAGCAGCCTGTTAAATGTTGATAGTTGATGCTGCCTTATCCCCCTATGCCCATGAAATCCTTCCCTCCATCATGATGAAAATCTATATTGTCCTTTCCCTTGGTGATCATAACACATATTTCCCTAATACAGTATTTATTTGCAAATGATGAAAGATAGAATGACATGTTTAACATTGTGTGATTGTTTCCTTCAAAATTCCCTGTTGTTTATATATATTTTTTCCCTTTCCTTATGTAAATTCCCCCCCTTAACATGTCCCTCATGATTTTTCCCCTTGAAAACAGCATACTTCACAGCATTTTGCAGGCAGGGCAGCAGTCATCTTGACTTATTTATTCCACCTTGCTCAATAACACCATGTCAACCACTGAGACTAATGAGCAAGGTGATGACCGGTCTTCTTCTACAGAGGTTGAGACACAGCAGAGGCCTCGTAAGGGTGGCAAAGGTGGTCATCATAGTGGTTACATGTTTGCAAGGCGAGAATGAAAATTCTCCAAAGAGAGCTGTCAGAGGCCCGGAAGAAGAAGAAAAGGACAAATCCACTCCGCATCTTGGCTGAGGCATTCCTCACTCATCATGGTACTGATCAGCCTTGATCTAGCATCAAAATCTGAAAATTTTGAGAATTTTGGAGCATTTTGCAAATTTTTGGTAAAATTACAGGTTTTGCCCACGGTTTGGTCTCACCCCGGGTGAGACCATTTTGAAGGGCTGCTCGGAATTTTGCAAACTTGGCATTTTTGGAAAGGGTATGCAAAAAGAAAAATTACCAGTACTTGGGGGCAGCCTAATTTTGAGTTTTGAGCCTCCAAAAGCTCAAAATACACCTAAAAATTGACTTTCTGCCCACTTTTTGAGTTGCAGAAAGTGACCTTGGGAGAAATGGTTTTTGAGGGGTCAAATCAACACCAAATCTAGAAATTCCACTTGGGATGGAAAGTAGACAGGCTAAGCTTTCCAATGAGCCATCTTGCACCTGATTTGGATCAGTGGAACCCACTCAAAAGTAGCTGCAAAGGGGCGCGACCAGAACTTCCAGGGGCGCGACCAAAACCTCCAGATTTGCCAATTTTTGACTAGTTCGGCCAGAAAAGCACTATTTTCACTTTGGTTGACTATTTGGGCATGTAAATGATGGATTATTGTGTAAATTTCATGGCATTAGATACTTTTACTCTTCTTTACCACTTCTAGAAGCTTCTTTAATGTAAATAGTGAATATTTAATGCATAGATAAGCTTCCTACGTTTTAGAGGTAAGTTGTTGAGCTGGCCTATTATCTAGTGACTGATTTAGAATTAGTTGCAACAGCTCCTAGGAAGCTGAGCTCGACCCCTAGAGGTGGGGAAAGAGGTTTGACCTTCTATATTATGCCTTCTCTTTCTCATTTTGATGGTTGGACTCTTGTGGGAGAAAGCATTATTGTGTATTGTACATCTACTTCTGCAATTTAAGGAAAGGAAGGCCAGGGTTTTGCAGACTTCATTGTGGATTCTTGTGGATCATTGTGTTGATGGTGTGTCTTCTAATTGTTACTGTAAGTTTGTTTATGTGTTACATCTCTCTTTCTTTGCTGCTAATTGAACAAGATGAAGTGATAAAGTTTGAATTCATGCATGCCATGCTCAGCTTTTAATTCTGTTCAATATCTATGTTTTCCACTGTTTAAAGAGGATTCAAAGTCCTTGTTTGCCCTCTTTAACCTCCTCTCTTTCTTCCCTGATCACTCATCCAAGCCAAAGGCATCAGCACAAGTTCCTACCTTGCCCCAAAGAACCCCCTGCAAAAACTGTGCTCCATCCCCGCACCCTAAATTGCACTCCCTCCAATTGCCACCAAAAAACCAAAAATCTTTAAATCAACCCCCCTTTATCAATTTACTAGCCTAATATCTTTGATCCTAATTGGTCAGCCTAATTATATTATAAGATCTATCAAATCTGACCCGAGAGAGCCTTCTCATACCTCGTAGGGCTAGCTACGAGGTGAAATGGTTTGATGTAGCCTTGAGAGTTTGTCTATCTCAGCCTAGGTGAATTCCAAGCGCTAACAAGCCCTACCAAAATAAGGATATTTATTGGGAGAACCTGCTCCAGGCGGATTTTATGCAAGCTGAGAATCTGATTATTCGTAGTGACCTCAATTTCTCTCTCGGGCTAGCGGAATCTTGGGGGCATAGAGCCTAGACGAACAGTTTAACAAGCTTCTTTGAAGGTCTATTGGATGATAACAACCTGGTAAACATTGACATGGCATGAATCTTGCCGACGTGGAGGAATCATAGGACGGGGATGGATGCATTGGCTAGAAGGTTGGATCGATTCCTAATCAAGGCTCCCCTGCTAAACCATTTAGACCAAATTTGGCAATGGGTGGGTTCGGGGGGCTACTCTGATCATTCACCGATTTTCTTAGAAATTGAGGATTATAATGTCAAACCAAGCTCGCCATTCAAATTCAATGCAACTTGGTTGGATGAGGCTGAATTCCATGATATCGTCAGGAAAAATTGGATTAACTACGGCCTCAATATTGGTCCCTCGCCGGCGGTGGTTATAGAAAACAACCTAGACCGCTTAAAAGAGCAAACAATCAGATGGGCTAAGTCAAAGAAGAAAAGGGATGGAGAGGAGTTAAAAAGAATTGAAGGGGTTCTCAAACAGTTGGAAGTTTCGGGGCTGACCAGCTATGCATCCCTAGAAGCAAAGGACCGATTAATTAAATTGGAGAGAGAGAAGATCAGTTTGTTGCATCAGAAGGAGGAAACTTGGCGGTTGAAAAGCAGAGTGTTATGGTTAAGGGCGGGTGATGAGAAAACACAAAAAAAATTCAGCAGTTCACCAGAGGTAGAAAATATATTAATACGATCTGGGAGATGAAGGATCATTTGGGCAGGGAGGCTAATTCTTTCATACATCTTGGTGACATGGGCATTCGACATTTCTCTAACATTTACAAGGATACAAGGGGGACCCCCATCGCTGATATTCTCCGAGTTGTGAAGGTCATGCCTAGGTTTGTTGAGGAGGATGAAGTGGAGGCTTTAAACCTACCAGTTTCAATGGGGGAATTGGAAGCTACTCTGAAATGCTTCAACAAGGATAAGAGCCTGAGGCTGGATGGTTGGCCCATGGAATTCTACATTTTCTTCCTTGACCTCATTGGACAGGACCTTCTGTTGGGCATTGAGGAGTGCAGAACTTTAGGAAGGATGTCTGAAGGTTTCAACTCAACTTTCCTGGCCCTCATCCTGAAGGTGGACAAGCTCCTTACTTTTGATTATTTGAGGCCCATTTCCCTCTGCAATTGTGTCTACAAGATCATTTCAAAAATCATAGCCCTTCATATTAAGCCTATTTTATCTAGGATGATTTCAAAGGAACAGTTTGCCTTCCTCCGTCACCGCCGGATCAATGAAGCCATAGGTATTGCTCAAGAAGGCCTTCACTCAATAAAATCCCTTTCCAAAAAGGTTGTTATCCTCAACATTGACTTGTCCAAAGCTTTTGATCACGTGAGTTGGTCCTACATACGACTCATTCTTACTCACATTGGTTTCCCTCATCCTTTTATCAATTGGATTATGTGTTGTTTCACCTCAATTTCGTTTAGTGTTCTCATAAATGGGGCAACATCAGGGTCCTTCTATGCTGAAAGAGGGCTAAGACAAGGCTGCCCTCTTTCCCCTTTGATGTTTCTTCTAATAACGAAAGGTTCAAGTAGGTTGTTAAAAAATGCTCGCTCAGCTAGAGACCTGAGAGGGGTCTCGGTCACAGACATGATTGTCCTCTCACATCTTTTGTTTGTAGATGATGTGCTTATTTTCTAAAATGGATCATACCATGAATCCTCTTGTTTCAAGTCCATCCTATATCTATTTTGTAAAGCGACAGGTATGGAGCCGAATTATGACAAATCAACTATAATTTTCAATTCATGTCTGCAAAATGAGCAAAGATTTGCTACCCAATATTTTTCTTTCATCAAGCAGGACCTGCATTCTAGTCTCAAGTATTTAGGATTCACACTAAAGCTGAATCGATACCGTATTGTTGACTGGTCGTGGCTGGTAGCAAAAATTGAAAGTCGCATCAACATCTGGCAGCAGAGATGGATCTCAAGAATGAGGAGGCTCACTCTGATTAAATTTGTACTCGAGGCTATTCCGGTATAATGGATGTCCCTAGCCTGGATCCCAAAAGGAATTCTTCACATGATTCAGCAAATTTGTTGTCGGTTCCTTTGGAGGGGACAAAAATTGGGGTGCACCTTTGCATGGGTCAGCTAGGACAAGATCGCAAAACCAAAAAAGTGGGATGGGTGGGGACTGAAGGAACCCCAGGTTTTTGCAAAAGTGATGGGAGAAAAGATGGGGTGGAAAATTATAAACTCAGACAGCCTCTGGAAGGAGGTGGTTTACAACAAGTACATCTACCCCCTATCTATTATTGAATGGATTAGAATCCCTGGTCAAAATATTTTGGGTGCCTCAATCATTTGGAAAGCCATAGCTCAATAATTTAGCATTATCAAGGATGGTTTGGCCTGGAGAATTGGCGATGGGGTACAGGTTAGAATTGGCACAGATGCTTGGGATGGTAGTGGGATTCACTCTGTTAGCACACATTTGGGGGGTGCGTCGCCCTGATTGGCCGACGCTGCAATGATTGGATTTCGAGAACTTGGGATTACAGGAAAGATGGAGTAGGGTCTGGTTTTGGTTTGTGGTGGCTTTGGAGGAAGCCAGCATCAGAATTTCTGATAGGGCAGATGGGCTTATTTGGGCAAAGGCCCCAACTGGTAGGTACACCCCAAAAGATGGCTTCGTTGTGATCATGGAGGCTTGGGTCTTGGGCAAGGGTTGTTGGTGGTCGCATCATTTATGGAAATTGAAAGCCCCCCACAAGTCTTGACTCTTCATGTGGTGGATCCTCACTAACAAAGTGCCTACTGAAGAAAACTTGAGCAAGCATATGGTGCAGGGCCCCTCCAAATGTTGCCTTTGTAAAGCAGAAGCTGAGGATACAAAACGCCTTTTTCTCCATTGCCCGGTTTCGGTTGAGATTTGGTATTTCATTATTATAGCTCTCAATATTGATATTCAATGGGAAGGCAAAAACATAAATGATGCTTGGCAACGGTGGTGATCAATTACGGCCTCCCAGAAAGTCAGAAATCTACCCCTCATCGTTTGTTGGGGTATTTCGTTGTTTAGAAATCACTTGATTTTTCTGGAGTCGCCAATTCAATGGGCTATCTCTTGCAATCACATGCTGGCTATTTACAATTTGATTCCTGAGGAATTGGTTCGGCAAAATATTAGGGTCATCAACCCTGAAATTATAGACAAAAGCTTGCCTTGGGCTTATTTCGATGGCTTGGCGTAAGCAGAAGGATGTGGAGGGGGGAAGTCCTTCATTTAAATGACTATGTTTGTTTCAAAATTAAAGTGGGTTTAGGGAGAGGCACAAACAACTTTGAAGAGTTAAACAGCCTTAGACACCTCCTCTTTTTCACCAGGGAACAAAAGTGCCACAGGATTCAGATTTTTGAGGACTCACAACTTATCATAAATTAGATAAATGGGGTTTATCTCTGTCACTTGCACACACTCAGGGATTTGTTGGAGGATGCTTTATCTTTAAAATGTTGGTTTGAGTTTTTTGTCTGCTCTCATATATACAGGGAAAGGAATGAAGTCATTGATCTTCTATCCAAAGAGGTCGCGCAGTTGATTAGAGGTCATTGGTTGATTCAAGAGTACAGGGAAGGGGCTTTCTTCTAGATATTTCATCACTCGTTCATAGAAGGGGAGGAAAACCTCTCGAATGATCATGAGGATCATTCTTTTTTTTGTTTTTGTAGTTTCTAGTTTTTGAGTTGGCCCGTTTTTTGGACTTATGGCTTCTGCAGCCTCTATTATATTGTTTAATCAGGTTGTTATGTAAATATTGTTTATGATCTTGGACTATTTTTGTTCAGTAGTAAAAGCATTTCATACATGTTGGTTCGACACATGTAATTTTCTTAAACTTATTTAATGAAAATTACGCTTTTTTCCTAGGGAAAAATAACAAAATAGAGTTTCAACAAATGATTGTATAACAAGAATACAAAGTGGCAACAAATGACTATATAAGAAAAAGCATAGTGGAAGAAACTGACTGTGTAGCAACAAAGCATAGTGGTAGCAAGTGTGATTGTAAGGATAACAAACATGATTGTTGAGTGAGACAACAAGTGTAAATGTTGAGATAGAAAGTGTAATAGTTAAGGATCAACAAGTGTGATGGTAGTATAACAACAAGTGTAAGAGGAGGCGTGCCTGTGTGAATGCTGAGTAATTCGGATCAGATTGCAGAGAATTCAAATTAGATTGTAGAGATAAGACTAGAGAGTCGATTGGATCAATAATAACCAAGTACAAACCAGAAATCAAGGAGTGTATGTGGGTAAGATTAGATAGAATTTCTGTGAATCTAGTTCAAAAATGTGATGAAAGGAATCTAAAATGCATGTCAGATTGGTGCATGTAAATCTTAGGAGATAGGTGTCTCCTTTATGTCGGCACTTGTAAATCTGGGGATAGGTGTCTCCTTCAGGTTGGTGCTTGTAAATAAGAGGATCAATGTCTCCTTCAGTTTGGTGTCTGTAATTCTCAAGGGATATGTGTCTCCTTTAGGTTGGTACCTATTAAATCAGGGGTTTAGTGTCTCCTTCAAGTCGATGCTTGTAAATCTCATGGGATAGGTGTCTCCTTGAAGTTGGTGCCTGTAAATCAGGGGATCGGTGTCTCCTTTAGTCTGGTGACTGTAAATCTTAGGGGATGGGTGTCTTCTTCTGGTTAATGCCAGTAAATTGATGTAATAGTAGGTTGGTACCTAAATTCATATATAAACAAGAAGTTGGTATGTGGCTTTCTCTCATATGGGTTTCCACATAAATATTTGTGTCTCCTATTTCATTTATGGTTTTGCTATGTGGTTTATGATAAATAATTTAAAGACCTTAAAGATTGTTAAAAATTGTATAATATTGATTCACCCCCTCTCATTATTATCTTGGATTCAACATGTCACTCACGGCTCTATCACTCTACCTTCTCATTCATATTCCTTAGACTTCATACATCGCTCCTCTACTTTTTTTGATCATGTTGCTTATTCATTATCCAAAGTCAACGTTGTAAAATGGTTAACCATTTGGATATATATAGTGCTTTGTCTCTTGAGGCTAAGCTGACTCGACAAGGAAATTTCAAGGGGGTCCCTTGGTGGTTTTAAAAATTTCAAGGGACCCCTT
The DNA here is from genome assembly GCA_031772625.1 of Pinus tabuliformis. Classification (NCBI taxonomy): domain Eukaryota; kingdom Viridiplantae; phylum Streptophyta; class Pinopsida; order Pinales; family Pinaceae; genus Pinus; species Pinus tabuliformis. The sequence goes on along the minus strand of CM062819.1, from coordinate 1,322,334,293 downwards.
ACCCAATGATTCTTGGTTGCATACTTTGGGTGGTATGCCTAATTCGAATTGGATCAATATATTATTTTTAATCCATCTAGACGATTTTGGAGTAGAAAATTTTGAGGAATCAACTTGGAGGGTCATTTTTGCCGGTGGTCCTAGTTTGGAAAATTTCAGGCGACGAACTTTAAGAACCATTTTGAGGCCTTAAATGACCACTTTTGTGGTCTTGACATTAATATCAACATAGAAATCATAATATACACACTGCTACCTTCCAATTGGGCAAGAATCGCCTCAATTACAACTTGTATTAGAAAGTTATGCCTCTAGGAAATTGACCGCCATAATTTGAGAGGATGCCTCGTCAACCCCCATTACTCATGGAAAATGGGCTAGCCATGTGGGAACTATGAATAATACTCTAGAAGGATCAAATTGTAACTCATATTTAGGATTAGATGGCTTAAATTTAACCCTAGTTCGCTATCGAGTTGTGTTATAACCAAGCCAGCAGGAGGAAAAGAGGGTTTCATTCTATTGGAGTGCTATTTATTCCATAGATGAGCATAGTAGCTAAGAGCGGATAAAGAGAGAGAAACTAGAGAGGGTTTTGTATTATAGTAGCACACGGGCCATAGATCTCAGTGCCTTGTAGTTGAATCTATTTCCATTTAGAAAGATAGAGAGAAGAGAAGCCTCACCTTCTAGTTGGTTTTCTCTCAAAAGGATTTCACAATCATATCTCATATTATTATGGTTGTGAGTGATTTTATTTGTGTTTGTTCTCTATTTTCCACATTTTATATATTACATGCACTAAAACAACAAATAACTAAAAGTCTAAAGTTAAATAAACCTCGTGATATAGATTTTAGATTTTAAGTATAATTTTATTAGATCAATTGTGATGAATTGTCTAATGGAATATCCACCATAGTTTACGAATCAAAATTTGTCGGTATTATTTTTAGACCCCTCCCTTCTATTAAGTAGTGCACACATTGAGGGGGGTCGAACTCTATACAACCTATAGATTTGGCCGACGCAACTTATTTTAATGAAATTTGAGGTTTCATCTGAATTTGATGTTTTGAGCCCCATTTTCTTCTAAGAACAAGCCTTGGCTCAAATTTGAGGTTTGGCCTTCCTCCCGCCTTAGGGTCATGCTCCCGCCTTTAGTTGTGCTCCTGCATTGGATTACACCAAATATTCTCTTGCTTTGCTTTGCTTTGACATCAATGACAACATATTATGTAACATTACACCCCATGTTGTAGTTCCTAACTTGTAATAATAATACTATCCCTTAATCACACTGACATGGATTTTTCCCTTTGTGTTTTCTATGCAAAGTAATGTTCCAAGCCATGTTTCAACTCTTGTATTTTTAAGTCCCATGTTAACCCAAAAAAACCTTATTATTAGCTATATTATTACACTTATATTTTTATTGTTGTGTATGTGTTATATTCTTTGCATGACTATCCCCAAGCATTGTTTATTGAGTTTTCTTTTTCGAAGGTTTACGGCAAGAAATTTCTATTGTTAGCAGTTTTTAGGCACATGGTGGTTTTTCCAATGGTTGTGTAGATTTGGTCAAAGAAAATATGGTTATATATTCTAATCTAGGGTTAATGGATTGGAGGTTTATGAATAGTATGACATGTATACAATGTATTCTAACATTGTAAAGGAACATACTAAAAAACCAATTTGGTTTTCCCTATTTTGGGTTCTGGGAGAAAATTTCCTGTGTATATTTTATGTGATCACCATTGTATCTTTTCTATTAACTTTGAGAATTTCTTTGCAAGTATTATTTGTATAGGGTTAAAACTCACATTTGATATCAGAGTAGTTTTGCTTGGGCTTGTGGTAGACATTGTTACAGTGGGAGATCTACAGGATCGACCCCTATGGCGAAAGGAAATGGAAAACAATGTAAAGATAGATCTTGAGAAACTCAATGGACTAAGTTTTGATCTATGGAAGCTCAAGATGGAGGATCTTTTGGCGGATAAATATCAGTGGATCACTATGGATCTAGAAACTAAAGACAACAATGTCGACAGAAGATTGGACCAAGTTGGATAGGAAGGCAAAGAGCACAATACAGTTGTGTACCCTAGATTCAGTGTTATTGAATGTTTCAAGAGAAACTATAGCAAAATATTTGTGGGAAAAGTTAGACAATGTATCAGTCTAAGTCCCTAGTAAATAAATTCTTCCTATGGAAGAAGGTGTATAACCTAAGGATGAACGACGGAGACTTGTTGACAAAGAATCTGAACACATTCGATACTATGGTAAGTCATTATTATCTGTTGATATTAAGATTTTATATGAAGATAAAGGCATCAATTTTTTGTTTTCTCTACCAAAGTCGTCGAATAGTCTAGCTGTCAAAATAGGTAGTAACACAACGACTTTAAAGTTTGATGATATAATCTCATCCTTGTTGGAGGAGCTGAGATGAAAAATTATCAAAATGGAGATGCCTTGTCTATAAGAGGATGTTCCCAGAACAAAAATAAAAATGAGTACTGAAGCTAAATCTAGAGGGAGATCTAAATCTCCAGGAAATTTTGTAAAGGTATGCTAAAAATGTAAAAAAGAAGAGCACTATAGGAAAGATTGTAGATCCAAAACTATTGAGAAAGGAAAGGGATCTAATGATGCTCCTTTTGTAGAGGTGAAAACCACCACAGATGAAGGTGTGGATGTGTACTTGGCTTCTTCAAGTACACATATAAATCACAAGGCATGGCTAATCAACTCATGTGCATCCTTACACATGAATCCCCTTACGGAGTGGTTCTCTGAATACAAGAAATATGATGGCGGTGATGTCTTACTAGGTGATGATAGGAAAACTAGAATCGTAAGATCAGGAAAATTCAAGTTGAAGTTGATAGGTAGAAGGATTAAAACACTCCTTGGTGTTCCACACATTCCAAGATTGGCCAAAATTCTAATTTTTGTAAGCAAGATGGATGACGCATGTGTAAAAATAGTGTTTCAGAAATGTACCTACAAGATGGTTCGAGGAGCATTGGTATTGATGAGGGGAGTTTAGATCAGAACTCTATACAAATTGGTAGGAAATATTATTATTGACGGGTACAACAATTATGTTTTAACCTAAGAGTGGAGGAGAATAAGAAAAAAATATTGTAGTCTCTAGACAAAAGACTAGGCTATGGCATCAAAGACTGGGACATATTGGAAAGAAGGGACTTTGAATACTACATGGTAATGGTATGGTAGAAGGTATGTCTAATCGCTCTCTGGATTTTGATTTTTCTGAACAATGTGTATATGGGAAGCAGAATCAGGTGAGGTTCTCCTTTGGTGCTAAGAGGGCTAAAGGAATATTACAACTAGTGCATAGTGATATGTTTTGACCCGTGTTTGCTCCATTGATGGGAAAATATATGTACTACTGTCTCATTTATAGATGACTTCTCCAGTAATACACGGATATATTTCCTCAAGAATAAATTGAAAGTCTTTGTCAAGTTTAAAGAATTTAAGGATCGAGTGGAAAATTAGAAAGAGAAGAAGATTAAGGTGTTGAGGACAGATAATGGTGGAGAGTTTTCTAGGAAGAAATTCCAAGATTTTTGTAAGAAGTTTGATATAGCACGGTATAAGACCACTTCATACACACCTCAACAAATCAGAGTTGTAGAAAGGATGAACATGTTACTAATTGAAAAAACAAGGAGCACGCTCAGTGGTGCTGGGTTAGGATAGGAATTATGGGTAGAGGTAGTGGATATTGCATGTTTCCTGATTAATAGATCACCTTCATCATCGTTGGAGGATAAGACTACACATGAGGTATGGATTGGTAAAAACCCTTTCTCTCACATCTCAAGGTATTTAGGTGTGATGCATATGTACATGTTCCAAAGGAGAAAAGAACCAAGTTGGATAGTAAATCTGAAGGGTGCATCTATACTGGGTATCAATGGTTTAAAAGGTTACAAGCTTTAGAAAACATATATATATATAATAAAATAAAAAAATTGTGCACAATTGAGATGTGCTATTTAGAGAAGTGAAGGATGTCATGAAACAAGAAGTCTTAACAAGGGAAAAGGAACTAGAGAAGTAGAGTTGAACTGAAGGATGAAGAATCATACTCCATAGAAGAAAAAGAATAAGAATGAGAAGAACCACACACTCTGGTTGTGAGGAGATTAGTTTGGGAAAGAAGGCATCTAGAGAGGTATACCCCACCTAATTTATGTACAAAGTTTGATTTACTCGTTTCTAATGATGATCTAGAACTATTAGGGAGGCTGCGGATTCAAAGGACGGAAAACTCTAGAAAAAGGCCATGGTTGAAGAAATGCCAACCATGGACAAGAACGACGCTTGGGATCTGGTGGAGAAGTCAATTGAAAGAAAACACAATGGCAGCAAATGGGTGTTTAAGAAGAAGTTGAATGCAAAAGGAAAAGTGGAGAAATACAAAGCTCGATTAATAGAAAAAGGTTATTTTCAGGTGCATGGAACTGATTTTGATGATATTTTTTTTCTTGTTGCCAAGTTAGCATCTATTATATTTCTTTTATATGTTGCTGCTACTTTTTATTTTGAGGTAGAATAGATGGATGTTAAGACAATGCTCCTACATGGGGATATGGAAGAAGAGATCTACATGAGCGGCTAGAAGGATTTGCAATGAAGCATACGAAAGAATTGGTATGGAGGCTAAAAAAGTCTATGTATGGGTTAAAGCAATCACCCAGGACGTGGTATAAAAAAATTGAGACATATATATAGGGACTTGACTTCACATGGAGCAAAGCAAATCATTGTGTATTTTAAATTAATCGGCCATTTTGTTATTTATTCAGTCTTGTATGTGGAATGATATGTTGTTGATTGGAAACGACATATAAACTATCCATGATGTGAAGACCCAATTTTCCTTTTAAGTTTACATGAAGGATGTTAGGCCTACAAATTTTATTTTGGGCATGGAAATTAAAAGAGACCGAGAAAAGATGAAATTCTTGTTAAATCAGAGGAAATATGTCGAGACAATATTGCATAGGTTTAATATGCAATAAAATAAATTGGTGAAGGTTCCTATTCCTATAGGTTTAAAGTTGTCTACATAATAGTGTCCCAAGACACGAGAAGACGAAGAAGACATGTCTTGTGTCCCATATTCGAGTGCAGATGGAAACTTGATGTATGCAATGATTTGTACCAAACCAGACATTGCACATACAATGGGAGTATTGAGCAGGTTTGTGTCAAAACTAGAGAAGGAGCGTTAGACAATAATAAAGATGGTTTTCAAGTATTTGTGTGGCATTCATGGTTATGACTTGTGCTACCAAAGAAGACTATTATTGGACATAGTATTGGACATACATGGCTTTGTTGATGCATATTGGGCTGGAGATCTGGATCCCTAAATATCTACAAGTGGGTATGTGTTTAACTTATTTGGAGGAGCAATCTATTGGATGAGAAACAGATAGTTTGTAGTGGAACTTTCAACTATAGAAGTTGAGTACATGGTAGCCACTCATGCAAGCAAGGCAGAATTTTGATTACAAAGATTATGTTCAGGTATGGGGTTGGTACAATAATCTATAAGGATAGATAGTGATAGCCAAAGTGCAATTTTCTTGGAAAAGAACCTTTCCTATCATTTGAATACAAAGCATATTGATATTCAATATCACTTTGTGATGGATATGGTTGAAGACAAAAGGTGTTGTTGGTAAAGGTGGACACCTTGAAGAATGTCACATATGCATTGACAAAGTATGTGAGCACTAAGAAGTCTTCTTGGTGTAGAAAAAAAATGGGCGTTAATACCCTGGATAACTCACCATGTACTCGTGCAAATCCTTGTGTGCAAATAAAAAAACAAGTGGGAGAATGTTGCGTATGTGCTATATTCTTTGCACGACTATCCCCACATGCATGGACTTTACGGCATTGCCTTGAAGAAAAAAAATTGAGCGGTGTTTTGTGCCAATTTACAATAGTTTTTACTGTTAGAAATTTTCAAGTGCATGGTGGTTTTCCCCATGCTTTTTTAGATATGGTAAAAGGAACTATGGTTATATTCTAATTCAGGGTAATAGATTGGGCTTTTATAAATGTTATGACATCTATATAATGTATTGTAACATTGTAAAGGAACATAATGAAAAATCAATATGGTTTTTCCGATTTTGGGTTCAGGAGAAAAATCTTTGTGTATATTCTTTGTGATCTCCATTGTATCTTTTCTATTAGTTTTAAGAAATTGTTTGCAGGTATTATCTATATAGGGTTAACATCTACGTTTATATTGTTATGTCAACTAGAACCCTTCATTGTACCATTTCATTATAATTGTACTTGTTGTCTTCAAGACACACACACACACGAGATATAGTCTTCTAATATTAGGATCATCAAATATTGTCTCATACATGGTAAAATGAGGTTCCCCCTAAGTTGACTATTGGTTTCTTATATTTTTTAAGGTGCATGGTTCATAACATTTAGTATCAGAGCATATGAACCTAGGGATTGCTACTACAAATAGGTCAACTTGGAATTTTCGCTATAATGCTTTTTCTAGGAAGTTTCAAATGGTGAAATTTTGAGTAATTATGAACAAATATCAGTGGACATCTTTTTAAAATTTCATATTCAGGTTCTCTGTACTTTTGGAAATATATGATGTGGAAATTAGGTTTTGTGAATGGTCCTCGAATAAATATCAAACAAGTGATTTAGGAATTTTCAGAATTATATATGTGTGTGTGTGTGTGAAGGATTTAGACTGTGTTACCTTGAGCAGATTAAGAAATCATCTCAACGTATGTCTATTAAAAAATTTAGGTTCTAGTTCGCAATAATTTCAAAGATATACCGTATGGAAGTTAAGGGTTGTGAATGACCCTTAAATCAATTTCAAACAAGTGATCTTGGCATTTTCACTATAATATTTTTCCCGGAGCAATTTAGATTGTGTAATTTTTAGATATCTAAGGAGACATACTAAGGTACTTAGCTAGAAATTTTAGAATCTGATTTGGAGAATTGGACAAGTGGCATGCCTTACAAGTTCACTTTTAGGATGAAGTAAAAGATCAACCAGTTTTAGGAAAGTTACTATAATGTTTACTTATCACATCAAAATTTTGGCCAGACCAATAGAAATACATAGAAGAATATTACACGCCGAATTTTCATTTTAAGAATGTCTCAAATCTCAAAGATATATCAAGACAAAGGTCATCCATTCAAATAATCACAAAATTAAGGTTTTAAAGTTATGTAACTTACAAGTGACATAACTTTTGATTAAACGATCCATTTTTCTGGTGACTAGAAGTTTGGATAAAGAGTACTATTATTACCCTAGATGGAGTGGGAAGGGATGTGAGGGAGGGGGAAACCCGACATCATCCTAATTAATGGAGGAGAGAGATGTGGTTACTACCTTCTCCCAATGGATAGCTACGTGGTAATTCCATCAATCCAAACCTTATGGTAGATAATTACAAAAACAATTACATTGTGGTGGTTTGACGACCGTAGAGTTGGTGTCTTGATTGCAGGCAGATTATAGTGGTGAATCTCATGATGATTGCAAGTACCTTGGTATTAAGTCTATATTTATTTCCACTGTTTCATTCAAGCTTTTTTATTTCTATAGGCTGTTTGAGAGTGATTGAGGAAAGTTATCTTCTAGTTTTCTTGTGTGGTCTTGGGTCTATAAATTGCTCTATTGTATTTTCTGTAGGAGAAGGATCAAACCCTTCTGGTCTAGTTTCTCCTTCCATCTAGTTGAGAAAATATAGCAGTGGATTGTTAAAAATATTTGATACTTCTCGAGACCTATCTCATAGCTCTTTCTCCCTCAGGTTAGCTCTCACCACGACTCTCGAAATCTAGCATGATGGTCATGGCATGGGAATATTATTGTTCTCAATGGTAGGAATTATTCTTAGATTCTTTCAAGATAGGGTTGAGTCAGGCTTCCCTAGGAATCCTTTATCTCAGATATTTTATTTGGCCTTTTTTAGTTCACAGTTTTATATTTCATTCCATTAGCTCATGTCGTGGAAATATTTTGAAGCTAGTCATTCTCTCTCCCCTTGTAGCCTTCTCCTTGATGTTAGACCCCTCTGTCATTGGTTTTGGCTTTGGTTTCAGGTGGGTTTGTCCCTATTGTTGGCCTTGAGAGGTTTTCATTGATCTTGTTTCCTATGTTGTTTGAATTTTTTCCTCTTCTTGGTTGATGTCCTTTGGTTCACTCCTTTCTTTTCAGGATTGCTTCCATAGCTTGTATCCCAATGCCTAGGCAGAGGGATCACTCCCATAGAGGAGCAAGTGGTAGAGGATATTTCAACATCTCTCAATCCTATTCTAGGGCCCATTATTTTGCTAGACTATATCACCTTCAAACCCCTCATAAATTCAACAAGAAATTCATGTAGTTAAGGAGGAAATAATTCATGTTAGAGGACACCATTCTGATTCCATAATTCTAGCCAATGTCGTTGATTGGGTGCCTGATTAGAAACACATGGGATGACAAAAACAATATCTCTATATTGTTGATCTTTAATGGCATATAAAATCAATTCTTGGAAAAGTGTTGTTTGACAAGAATGACACTAGAGATGAGCTCCTTCTTAGAATGGAAGAAATGAAATTGCTATTTCAGGATATGGATGCTCACATGGATCATATGGATATTGTTATTCTGCATGGAAAGGGACTAAACTTTCCATATAGTCTAGGGAATCCTATGCCCATAGAAGTCTCCATCTCGTCCTAATTCCCTTCATGCTCCAATTAGTGATTACAATTGTTGTTTTTATGTTTCATGGTGCTAGTTCTATTTATTTGGATATTAGGTTTATGTTAGTTGTCAGTACCTCCTATATGGTTGGAATGCCATGGTTTTTTGAGTCTATATATTGTTTTGGTGGACATGTTTATGCATATATGTTTTTGGGGAGAAAAACTCCAATGTTCTGCCACTGGACTAATTTCCAATTTGACAGACCAGGGTAGACTATAGAGAGGTTTAATATGTGCTATCTTTTGTGATTAATAGAAGGTCGTAATTTACAAAAATAAATAAATAATTATTTTCATTATTTTCTCACATGTCTCCAAAGACAAATCCAAAAGCTACTACACCTATCAAACCTCTTGAAGGCTCATTTGGGACTCATGAAGAAACAAAGATTTCAAGTACTGGTTATCCAAGTTGGAAAGTTAGTTTAAGAAAGTAAGTGATACTAAGAGGATTGATTTGTAACAAGTGAAAATATGATTTGGAAATATGGAACAAAATATTGGTGGAAATAAGGAAAACCTTCAAATAAAACGATGAATGTAATGGAAAAGAAGATGAATGAAAATAAGGAAGAAACTCAAAAATCCATTAAGGATGGAATAAAAGAATTACAAACCATTATATTAAAGGATCTCCTAAAAGGGATATGGAGATACAAGGAAATAATGAACATAAGGAGAAGCATGGCGTTGAGACTCAATCACATATGTGGAGTATTTCATCACAATTGGAGAGCACAAATATTGAATCAAAGAACCATAATCATGAGTTTTCAATCCAGATCCATAGCATCAAGGCTTCAAGTCAACACCAAGAAACTACTATATTCGAAAGATCGATATGAGGAAGTTTTGATGGTAACAATACTATAACATGGATATTTCATATAGAGCAATGCTTTGATCTACACCAAGTGACATCCTTGAAAAAGGTAAATATTACATCCATGTTTTTAGAACAGGATCAACATATTTGGTATCAATGGCTTTGTGAAAGGAAAAATAATTCTATTGTATCTTGGTGCGTTTTTAGAGAGGAATTGATAGCACATTATGGGGATACTAATAGAAATACATTCTTTAGTCAATTAGTAAATATTCGATAAAAAAATTCAAGTTACATAACACATTCAACAATTCCAAATTTTTCTTTGATAATATCAGCTGGGATTATATGAAAGGCATCCTAGAAGCTTTTGGCTTTCACAAGGACTGTATAAAGTGGATCATCGCCATGATCTCCGAAGCTTTCTTTTCAATTCTCCTAAATGGATCCCCTTCTCAACCTTTCCTCCCTTCTAGAGGTATTCGACAGGGGATCCCATTTCACCTTTCCTTTTCATCATCATGGCCAAAGGCCTTAGCAGATCTATTTCGGCCGCCTCTTCCAGCAAAGCCCTATCCGATCTCAAGCTCCATGTCTCTGCTCATCCCTCCACTCATCAACAATTTGCTGATGATACCTTGTTAATGGTCCTCCCCACTGTCAAAGAAGCCTCTTCCTTCAAAACCATCCTATCCAAATTTTCAGAAGCTTCAAACGCCTCTATAAACTTAGAAAAATCCAAACTGTTTTTCTACGATACCCCCTTAGCTATTCAAAGGAACATTTCCAGAATTATGGAATTTCAAAAATGTTGCCTCCCTTCCAAATACTTGGGAATCCCCTTAACTGAAAATCCCCTTGCCCGATCCATTTGGGAAGGTCTAATAACCAAGCTAGAAAAAAGACTAGATAACTCGACTTTCCGTGCCGTCAATTTGGGCAGTCGGTTGGTGTTAGTCAAGTCTGTCTTGCAAGAAAAACCCCAGTACATGTTTTCCGCTCTAGTTTCCCCCAAATCCATCTCCAACATCATAAGGAACCTCCAAAGAAATTTCCTCTGGGGCCACCAAAAATAGGAAAAAATTGGTTCTAGTGGCTTGGGACAAGTTGTGCAAACCAAAATATGCAGGTGGACTTGGCTTAAGGGACCCAGAAATCTTGGGAAAAACCCTTGGGGCCAAAACATGGTGGAGATGGCTTGAAAACCCAAACTCCCCCTAGGGTATCATTTGGAAAGAGAAATATGTCCCAACTCACTCAACTGAGAACCTCATCAGGCTCAATGGGAACATCAAAGGCTCAGAAATATGGAACCAAGCTTGGGATAACAGAGCAGTCAACCAGAATCATAGTTTTTGGGAAATTGGCAATGGAGAAAAGGCTCTCTTTTGGGAGGATGCCTGGCAGCAAAGGCCAGACCTAAATAGAGAGAAGTTCATACAAATTCGTAATACCATGAAAGAAAAGGGAAAGAACAAAGTTTCCCATGACTGGAAACCTTGCAATGGCAGGGACAAATGGAGGGAATGGTTGGAAGAAATAGAATGGGAACCTTTACCCAATCATATGGATTGGCCAGCGCTATCGAGACAACTCCAAGAAAGATAGATACAATTTGAAACAGAACAAGATAAGATCAGATGGGGGAAGAATGCAACAGGACACTTTAACCTCAAGGAGGCATACGGTTACATGGCTCTCCATGACCAAATCTAACCTGAGCGTAAGTGGAAAACTCAGTGGGAGAGAAAAAAATGGCCTTAAATCACCCTATTCATATGGATGACAATGAAAAAGAAAATTTTAACATGGGACAACTTGAGAAAAAAGAGGTTTCATCAGTCCCTCTAGATGTAACCTCTACGAAAAAAGTGAAGAAACTGCCAACCACTTGATGAATGAATGTGTCTACTCTAATAATATATGGGATTGGGTCAATATGGTTTTCAATGAATCAGATAGGGATATCTCCTCTATCCTCAACACCATCGAGAATTGGAGAACTTCTTTCTCCCTCAATCTTATGGTGAACAAAGCCTGGAATTTAATCCCATGCATCATATGGTGGGATTTGTGGAAAGAAAGGAACGCTAGAATATTCAGGGGCATTCATAGGCCGGAAGAATTCATCCTGACCCTCATCAAGCAAACGATCAAAGAAACAATCTCATCTTCTAATCTCCAGATCCTCAGTGACCCTCCGAGTCAATCAGATCAGCGCATCCTTTCCCTCCTTGATCTTCATCTCCCCTCTAAAATCTCCATATCAAAGGGACCTGGTGTTCAGGATGTCGTTGGTTAATGGTCTCCACCAGAGAAAGGAATTCTAAAATAAATTATGATGGAGTGGCTAAGGGAAATATGGGGGCGATAGACTTAAGAGGTGTCTTTAGAAACTCACAAGGGAAAATAATCTGGGTTTATGTCGGAAACATAGGCAAACCACCAACAATGTTGCAGAGCTACATGCATTGGAGCACGGGTTGGATATCGCCAAAGTTCACAGTTTTTGGCCGCTAATTATTGAATGTGACTCCATGCTTGTCACTCAAGCATGCCACAAACCACAACAAGGAACAACAGCCTCGCGGGTTTCTAATAGCTGGCGCCTTAATAAAATCCTTCAACAAATCAAACGACACATAGATGAATCCAAAGGGCTCCACTTCCAGGTTGTCAGGCGCAAAGGGAACTCCCTGGCAGACAGATTTTCAAATGAGGGTACTGTTGATAACCTCAAATTATGCTCACTCGCTTGAATGGACCTGGAGCAAGGTTCGTTGCATCAGGACTGCAAAATCATTGATGACAAGGACAACATCAAAACGAGCTCCAACCGTAATGAAATCTCTTGTCGTGCTCATGATCAGAGCGGTCACTCCTCCAGCGGTTGATCATTATGATTTTTTCCCTGCGTAGCCGTCCCAAGGCTCGGCATGATGCAAGCACAAATAGGAGAATTGCGTTCACTCCATGGCGTCGCCTTTCGATTCTCTTATCCATCATCTGTACCTCCTCCCTCATCAATCCTTTGTACCCCTTTCTGCCAGCATTTATTCACCACTGTATGTTATCTCGCCCCTCCATGATCACTCGCCCCTATGAATACCCCCTCCCCTCCATCTTGTTCGTTCCATCGCCCTGGTTCTCCTTGCCCCTCTTCTGTTGTCTTGCCATATTCTATGCTCCCTCCGCTTCATGGGCTCTAGGTGTGGTTCCAGACCGGCTCCCTAACACAGCCATGACCGCAATCCCTCCAGATGGAACACTCCTAGTACGTTTCCCACTATAAGAGCCGATTCCTCGGCCAGAAGGGTAGCTCTAAATTATGCTATTGTGGTTAACTCGGAGACTTAAGAGAGGATCTCCAACCTGGAATCACAGGTGCGCATCATTCGGCGAAGGGTTTCCTTGGAGGAGGTCGCGACTGATTTCGAGTGGATACCTGACCTAGGTTCCACCAGGGCCAGGGAAAACCTCTACAACCAAACTATTGATTTGTCATGGTAGCTAAAAACAATCCTAGGGCTTAATATCCATGAACAGGTGGAGAACTCAAAGGCTCTGGAGAAAAAAATCGACAGGCTTACTGACAAGTTCACTATGTACGTAGAGTTTGTTCACCATTGTTGATTCGATACCAAAGACTCACCACACTATGCTCTACTCAAGAAGCGAATGGCTAGCGGCGGGGGCTCTCCCAAAGTTAAAAAGGAAGCGGCCAGAGCTTCCTCGAGCCGCCGACAACAATTGAAGCGCAAGCTGGTAGTACTCAAAAACAACATATTAGCCTTGATGATGACCCTATGGAGGTCACTTCTTAGCACCCTTGAGAAACACTCTTTTTGCAATGTCACCTATGCACCTAATTCTAGCTCAAGGGACAATTTTTCCACTTTCTGCAGTTCTCTTTCTTCTGACAATTCTTCCCTTCCTTCTTCACAGATTCAAAGGAAGAAGTATTTTGCTGATTGCCCCAAATGTAAAAGAAAAATTTCTCTCAGTCAAGGAGACACGCTTTTTGTAAAAATCTGTTCAACAAAGGCTAAGAATGTCTATTTTGTATACTCTGGGATACGACAGCATGGCTCTGGCACTAGAGCACTTAGCTCGCACCATCCATCTCATATTGTAAATACCTCTTTTATGAAGTAATATAACCTATCTTATTTACAATAAAAAACAATTGCAAAAGTTTATTCTTAGGGTAAAGAACATTTCAATGGATAACTTGTTAGATCTCTTGATGGGAACTTTAAAGGAAACCATCCAACACGAGGTGAACCTAATTCCTAGAGCATGCTTTCAATCTAGCAAGGAAAGTTGAAAGTAAAAGTATGGCTACTAGAAAATTTGTCATTGATAACCGTATAGAACATCATCCTCCCTCTCTTAAACCAACAAGATTGACACCTTAGCAAATGGATGAAAGAATAACAAAGGGACATGTTTCAATTGTGACAATAAGTATAGTCATGGGAATAAATACTATGAGAGGAAATTATTCTACATAGATTGTGAAGATGAAGAAGATCAAGAATTGGAATAGTCATAAGATCTAGAGCTTGAAGAGACTACTCCAACAATATATTTCCATGCATTTGATGGCATCAGTACTCCACAAACCCTTAATATAGAAATATGTATCAAAAAAAGGTAACAATGTTGATTGCTTCAAGTAGTACCCATAACTTCATCAATTACAACTTAACAAAACTTCTTAACTTCTTTGTATTTCCAACACCATAATTTCAAGTAATTATTGTAGATAGAGGTACCATAAATTGCTCAAGGAAGTGCCATAGTATTAAGTTGAATATGGGTCCAGAGTATTTATTGGATAGTCCCATGATTGCAATCCAAATCAGTGGTTTTGGTGTTGTAATAGAAATCCAATGGTTACAAACATTGGGAACATTAGCCCTTAATTTTCAATATTTCATAATATTTTCCTCAAAAGGAAATGAAATTGAGCTTAGAGGTATCAAATGGAAACCATCTAATCCAGGGGATCAATAAAGTGTTCAAAATTCAAAGTGTTCGAAAGTGCTTGAAACATGTACCAGAGTGTATATCTTGACGAACTAAATCCAATGCAACTTGAATTGCTCAAAATCGATATCGCATGCTCCTGATATCGCGTTCTGATTGTTTTTCCAAACAGGCAAAAAAATTTACAAGTTGGATGCAAGACTGCTGACTAGGCAGGGTGACTAGACATGTTGACTAGGTTTCTTGGGCCAATGACTCGCTTCAAAGTGTCCTCTTTGTATTGGTCGAATTTTGTTATGATGTGATTGGTTGAATGGTGCTTATGTGGTCCAATGAATGGAGGCCACATGGGCCAATGGAGGGATGCCACGTGGCCTCCAAATGGTGCATTAAAATTATGTTATCGACCAAAATGCCTCCACAGGATTTGAACGCATGACCTATGGTCTAGCAGTAAGGCACCTTACCGCCAGGCCACCGGGTGGATCTTAACCCTCATAGTCGCGTGTTTTTATTTGAATGGTATGTGTTTTGTGTTTGGGGAATGGGGTCAGGGCCAAGCCCTAGCCCCCAGTCACCCCACGCCCGCGAGACCGCAGGCAGGGGAGCCGAGGCTTAGGGATTAGCCCCGACCCTAGGTTTCGGCACCGTAGTCCTTTCCAGAGGACCATACACCAAAAAATGCAGAGCAGAAGTGTTAAACACTTGTTGAGGCGGGGCTTGGGACAAGGCACCAGGCTGACGTCGCATGCCTACCATATGCCCACATACCGAAAGCCTAGAGCGTGGAACATATGGGGGTTGAAGCATGGGAACCAACCTTGGATCACTTGCAACCCATGGAACCACATACCAACACTGCAGAGTGCTTAATGGTAGCGGAGGTAGAGTTTTGGGACTAGCCCACGGTTTCATGCCACCATGTGACCTAGTGTGTGGCAAACAAAGGCGTTAAATAGTTCGAGCGCGTAATTTTGGGGATAGCCTCGGGTTTATGCCGCGATAGAACCAACCGTCGAGCAACCAGGGGCTATGCCGAAGGGGGCGAGCAGTTAGCCCCATCCCCCGGGCGCATGGCCCCTTGTAGCCCTACTTTTTTGCCACAAGGCCTTACTGGGAAATTTAACTAAGCGACATTTTGCACCAATTTCGGCGTGGATCTTGCCGAAGCCGGGGGAAATTGTCTTTCGGCGCACCCATAAAAGGTGAATTCGTAGGATGGATAGCAGTCCAATCCATTTTGTAGAGCTGTTAACAGAAAAAACTTTGGGAAAGCATAACTTCTTTAGTTTTTTGCCAAATTGAGCCCAACAAAAGCCCAACTAGGGGTTTTTGATAGTTTTGAAGCCATTGGAGACATAATATTTACATTTTGAGCATTGTAAATCTATGTAAACACAAATTTGAGCACTTAATGAAAGAGGCCCAACATTGGAAGCTGGACCATGAGTTGTAGCCCAAGAGAGGGGTGAACGCCTTTATCATTTTTGTTGTTATGTGCTTATGATATGGTATTTTATCTCTACTATTGTTGTTAACTAAGTTCAAAAAAATCAGTATTTTATGTGTTTTGTAAAGTGATCCATTCCCCAAAATACATAAAATTTTACTTGCAATTTTTTTATCACCTTCAAGTTTACATAAAATATCAGTTTGGTATCAAAGCTCAAGGTTATTGTGAAGGTTTGATTTTGTTTTCAAGTGTTTTATGATGCTTAAAAGAGGAGAAGAAGAACTTGTGGAACCAATATCTCAAATTGTTTCAAGGAGAACACTCACACCTCAAGCTTCACTAGTCATGGCACATGAAGATGGTCTTGAAGGGATGTCCAAAGATGAAAGAACATTCAAGAAAAACATTCTTTGAAATGTCTGAAATGGTAAAGGTTCTTTATGAAGAGAGGAATTCAAGGTTGAAAGGAGAGAGCTCAAAACCTCCAAAGGAAGATGGAGGAAAAGGAGACAATCCTCCAAAAGGGAATGGAGGAAATGGTGACAAGCCACCACCTTCACCTCCATCATCATCCTCATCTTCTTCTACTTCTTCTACCCTTTCAAAAACACCTCCAAATTCTCCAAAAGGACATGGTAAAACTTCTTTGTTAAAGCTTGACATTAAGTTTGAATTGCCTATGTATGATGGAGAGGTAGATGTTGAGAAATTAGATAATTGGATTCGTCATATTGAAGTGTATTGCAGGATATAAAGAATCAAGGATGATGAGACAAAAATTAAGCTTGCTTCTCTTAGGTTGGAAAGTGCAACACTTATTTGGTGGGAGGAAAAAACTCAAGAGGACATGAAGAAACATGGTAAGGTTTTATCCTCTTGGAATGATTTTGTTGTTGCAATAAGAAGGCAATTTTATCCATTAGCATATATGCAAAAAGCTATAATGGATTGGCAAAACTTTAGGCAAGCTAAGGGTCAAAATGTGCAAAGCTATACTCAAGAATTTAGGAGAAGAGATTTGATATAGGGTATAGATTTGTCCTCCCAAGATACTCTACTCAAATACATTGGAGGTTTGCATAGTTACTTGAGACATAAAATTCTCATGTTTAACCCTACAAAACTAGATGAAGTTTGTGTACATGAAACTCATTTAGAAGCAAGAGGGAAGAATGTTTCTGAAGAAACTAGTGAGAAGTCATTCAAGTCTGGAGAAAAAGGAAAAGGGAAGTTCAAAGGCAAGGATAAAAAGAATGCTTCAATCAAGAAGGAGGGAGAAAAACTCACATGTAAGCATTGTTCCAAAGAAGGCCATGATGAAGACCATTGTTGGAAACTTCATCTTGAGATGAGACCCAAAAAGTTTAATAACAAGGAGAAAGAAAAGATTATTGCAACTACACAACAAGATCTAGGATCTAATTCCAGAGATGAAACAAAAATCATAGCCATGGGATTGAAAGGTAAGGATTCTATTGCAAGTACTAGTTCTTCTAGCAAACCCATTGAAACTCAAAGTGAAAGAGAAATAATATTGTTGTTCCATATTAGAGTCATCACAAAACATGACAAAGTAGACACTTTGTGTGATAAGAAAACCTCATTTCAAAAGACATTGTCAAGAAACTAAATTTGGAAACTATTCCTCATCCTAAACCTTATCCTTTGGGTTGGGTATGTGACAATGCCAAGTTTCAAGTGACAAGAAAATGCATGCTTAGATTTGCCATCACTACAAATTTTATTGATGAGGTAGAACTTGATGTGGTACCACTTGAAATTTGTGGGATTTTTTTGGGAAGCCCGTACTTATATGACAGGAAATACATCTTTCATCGCCATGAGAATAAGTATCGTTTGTTTAAAGATGGAATTGAGTACATTGTTAGAGCACATAGAAAGAATTTGAATTTATCACTTGTAAATGTTGGACAAATGAAGAGGTTTGTAACGTTAGTCAAAATTATGCATTGTTGATGATTAAACATAAAGATGTTGATGAATCTGAAGCCTTCCAAGAATGTTATGCAACATTAAAATATGATTTAGTTGAAGTTGTTAACACATGTGCTAAGATGTTTCAGGAATCTAATGTGTTGCCTTCTAAAAAAGTAAAACAACATGAAGTTCAATTGCAGTAGGATGCATCATTTTTAAACTTTGGTTTGGACAAGATGCCATTGTTAGAGGGTGCGGGGATCAAGGAGCAGAAGCAAGAGCTACTTAACAAAGGGAACATTAGTTCTAATACATCTTCTTGTGGGTATCCTAGTGTTTTGGCTTTGAGGAAGTATGGTGCATGGTAATGGAAATCACATTTGGTGAAGAGTCGAGCCAAATACAAGGCTATACATGATAAGCATCATGTTGACCACAATTTTCAGGTTGAAGATGAAGTAAGGCTTTGCATCAACAAAAAAAAACTTCGAGGTGAAAAGAACATGAAATTGGGTAACCTGGAGCCTCCTTTGATTGAATATGTAGGAGAGAATGTTCATATTTCTTTAACAAAAGTTTTCTCTTCTAAATATCTTGAAAAATTGCAGCAAGATCCTATCCTTGACACAGGAACAGGAACTTCAAGAAGAAGGAACGGGAAACACCTTCATATGGGTTTCAAAGGTAAAAATTTAGGCAAAGCCAAATGGATTGAAAAGCGAAGGCTGAAGGAACTGTACCCTCATCTGTTTATTGACTGAAAATAGTCTTTTGGAGGTCCAAAAGCTTCTAGTTGGGAGGAGTGATCTAGGGGGATCAGTAAAGTGCTCAAAATTCAGAGTGTTCAAAAGCTTTGAAACCTATATCAGAGCTTATATCTCGATGAATTGAATCCAACACAACTTGAATCACTCAAAACTGATATCGTATGCTCCCGATATCGCATTCTAATCATTTTCCCAAACATGCAAAAAAAATTGCAAGTTGGATGCATAACTGGTGACTGGGAAGTCCATGCGTTGACTGGGCAGGGTGACTCGACATGTTAATTGGGTTTCTTGGGCCAATGACTGGCTACCAAGTGTCCTCTTCATATTGGTCGAATTTTGTTATGATTTGATTGGTTGAATGGTGTTTATGTGGTCGAATGAATGGAGGCCATGTGGGCCAATGGAGGGCTGCCACGTGGCCTCCTAACGGTGGATTAAAAAAAATTTATTGACCAAACTGCCTCCACAAGATTCAAACACATTACCTATGGACTAGCAACAAGTCGCCTTACCACCAAGCCATTGGGTGGATCTTAACCCTTATAGTCGTGCATTTTTATTTGGATGGTATGTGTTTTGCGTTTGGGGAACGAGGTCGAGGCTAACCCCTGGCCCTCGGTCACCCCACACCCACGGGATTGCAGACAAGGGAGATGAGGGTTAGGGCTTAGCCCCGACCCCAGGTTTCGACACCATAGTCCTTTCCATAGGACTATACACCAAACAACATGGAGCGGAAGTGTTAAATGCTTGTTGAGGTGGGGATTGGGATAAGACACTAGGTCAAGGTCCCATGCCTACCATATGCCCACATACTGAAAGTCTGGAGTGCGGAACAGATGGGGGTTGAAACATGGGGACCAGTCCTGGATCACATGTAACCCATGGAACCACAAACCAATGCAGCGAAGTGTTTAATGGTAGCGGGGACGGAGTTTTGGGACCAACCCATGATTTCATGCCACCATGTGACCTAATGCACGACAAATAGAGGTGTTAAACAATCAAGCATGTAGTTTTGGGGATAGACCTGAGTTTTATTCCACAATAGAACCAACCGTCGAGGAGCCAAGGGCTATGTCGACTCGGGCGGATGGTTAGCCCTAGCCCCCGAGCACATGGCTCCATGTGGCCCTGCTTTTTCGGCACAAGGCCTTACTAGGCAATTTAACTAAGCGAAATTTTGCACTAATTTCGGCACGAATCTCACCAGCGCTGGGCGAAATTATCACTCGACGTGCTTGGAAAAGGTGGATTTGTAGGATGGATAGCAGTCCAGTCCATTTCGTTGAGCAGTTAGCAAAAGAAACTGTGGGAGAGCATAACTTCTTCAGTTTTTGGCCAACTTGAGCCCAACAAAAGCCCAACTAGGGAATTTTGACAATTCTGAAGCCATTGGAGATATAATATTTACATTCTGAGCACTATAAATCGATGTAAACACAAATTTGAGCACTTAATGAAATAGGCCCAACATTGGAAGTTGGACCAGGAGATTTAACCCAAGAGAGGGGTGAACTCCTTTATCATTTTTGTTGCTATGTGTTTCTGATATGGTATTTTGTCTCTATTATTGTTGTTAACTAAGTTCAAAAAATCATTATTTTATGTGTTTTGTAAAGAGATCCATTACCCAAAATACATAAATTTTTACTTGCAATTTTTCTATCACCTTCAAATTTACATAACAGATCACCCTCCGAAGTGATAAGCTCTAATAGCATGAAAAAATTGTTAAAAAAGGGATACCATGGTGTAATTGCACAATTGTGTCCATCATATGTTCAAACATTTATATCTTCTCCTCCAGTGGACCTCCAAATTATTATCGACAATCATTCCAAGGTATTTGGAGAGATGCCTAAGAGTCTTCCACTTGCTTGAGATCATGACCAAGCTATTCATTTGCAACCTAGAAACGTAGCACATAACATTAGGTCCTAAGGTATCCATATGCACAAAAAAGTGAGATTGAGCATATGGTTTAAGAAACGTTAAAGGATGACATCATTAAACCTAACCAAAGTGTTGTGTTTTCACCAATGGTGATGGTTATAAAAAAGGTTAGTTCATGGTATACGCATCCAAATTATAGATAGCTCAACAACATGAAAATCAAACATAAGTTCCCTATTGTTGTTATTGATGAATTATTAGATGAATTGGATGGAGTAATTTTTTTACTAAGTTGAATCTCCATTATGAATATCATCAAATCGAAATGAGGCAAGAAGACATTCCCAAAACAACCTTTAGAACACATGAAGATCACCATGATTTTTTGGTTATGCCATATGGACTTATAAATGCACCTTCAACATTTCAAAGCTTAATTAACTATATTTTTAAACCATTCCTTAGAAAATTAGTGTCGGTATTATTTGATGGCATACTAATCTATATCAAATCTTGGGAAGAGCATGTCTGACATGTTGACAAGATCTTAACACTATCGAAAGACAACAACTATATGCAAAGTATTCTGAGTGTGCCTTTGGGGTTCAAGAAGTGTAATATTTGGGCCATATTATATTCCGTAAGGTTTCAAAGTGGACCCTAACAAAATCAAATCTATGAGGTAATGGCCAATCCTTAGGACCTTGAAAAAACTTAGAGGATTCTTAGGATTGATAGGATATTACTGCAATTTTGTCAAGAATTTTGGTCAAACAACAATCTCGCTAACAAAATTATTGAAGAGGGAATTATTTTCTTGGACTAAAAAAACGAACAAAGCTTTTCAAAACATAAAGAGGTTATGTGCACAACTCTCATACCAACCATGCCTAACTTCACGAAAACCTTCATTGTGGAGTGTGATGCCTCAAGCCATGGGCATTGGTGTAATTTTGGTGCAAGAAGGAGGGGCCCTTGCATTTGAAAGTAGCAAACTTAAAGGAAATAACTTACTTGGACCCATCTATGAAAAATAAATTTTGGCCATACTACATGCAATTAAGAAATGACACCCATACCTAATAGGAGGAGACTTCAAAGTAAAAATAGATCATGGTAATTTGAACTACTTCTTGGAACAAAGACTATCTTCATAAGAGCATGAAAAATGGGTTACAAATATGTTATGTTATGACTTTGAAATTGTCTACAAAAGGAAAAAACAAAATATTATGGCAAATTTACTCTCAAGGAAAGAGGAAGACACAAAGACTTTAGTATGCACTATTTCAATTCTACAATACAATTAGGTCAAAAACCCAAGGGTAGAATATAAGCAAGATAAGTGTTGGGTATGTGTTATATTCTTCACATGATTGTGCCCATCACACATCTATCTGGGGATTTAGGGGCAACACCCCTGAAATTAATCTTTTGGGCAGTTTTAAGCTTCGATTTTTGGTGGTTTTTGGCATATGGTTTTTTGCAAAGAGTAGTTTTGTGGCGCATGGTGGGTTTTCCCATGGTTATGTATTTTCAATTAAATAACTATCATTGTATTCTAATATAGAGTAAATGCATCATAATTTCATGGATTCCACGAGATATATATTATATTGTAATAATGTATAAAATAATATATATTCAAAAAATATCACTAGTTTTCCCAATTTGGGTTTCCAAGATAAAATCCTTGTGTTAATGCATGTGTTTGCCATTACATATTTTATGTTTTAATAAGAATTTGTTGGTAGCGATTAATTGTATAGGGTTAAAACCTACATTTGGTATCAAAGGCACGCCTTAGTAGCTAAGGGGTTTGGGTTCGGCCTGTAATAGACTCTGTTACAATGGGAGATCTATGGAAGTGATTCTTGGGGTGAAAAGGAAATGGAAAGCAATTCAAAGATAGAGATCGAGAAATTCAATGGGCAGAGTTTTGAGTCGTGGAATCTAAAAATGGAAGATTTGTTGGTGGACAAAGATCAATGGATCATTGTGGATCCAAGCACTGCACCAACAAGGATGTCAATAAAAGTCTGGACCAAGTTGGATCAAAAGGAAAAGAGCATAATATGATTGTGTCTCTCAAATTTAGTACTACTAAATGTTTAATACAAAGCTACAACAAAGGTTTTGTAGGACAAGTTAGGGGCTTTGTATTAGTCTAAGCCCCTAGCGAACAATTTTTTTCCTATGGAAGAAACTGTATAACTAAGGATGAAGGATGGAGACTCAGTGATAGAGCATCTGAATGCCTTCAATACTATGGTAAGTCAACTATTGTACATGAATATTAAAATTTCAATTGAAGATAAGTGCATTAGTTTGTTATGTTCTCTAACAAACTCGTAGGATAGTCTGGTTTCCATAGGTAATAATGCAACAACTTTAAGGTCTGATGACATAGTCTCATCCTTGTTAACGAAGGAGATGAGAAAGAAAAACATAGAAAACCAGAATGGAGATGCCTTGTTTGTAATAGGAAGCTCCCATAGTAGAACTAAAAATGAGGAAGAACTAAATCTCCAAGAAAAATTGTAAAGGTTTGTTGGAGATGCGAAAAATAAAGGAATTATAAGAAATATTCTAGATCTAAAATTGTTGAGAAAGGGAAGGAATATGAAGATGCTCATTTTGCGGAAGAAAAAATATCCTCAGATGAAGGAGTAGATGTGTACTTTGCTTCTTACAGTACACATGTAGATCATGAGGCATTGTTGGTTAACAGGTGCATCCTTTCACATGACTCCTCAAAGGAAGTGGTTTTGCGAGTATGAAAGATTTAATGGTGGTGTTTTTTTCCTAAGAGATGACTTGACAACCCAAATAATAGGACAAGGAAAATTCAAATTGAAGCTCATGGGTGGAAGGAATAGAACATTCCCCAGTGTTTCACAAAACCCATGATTAGCTAGAAATTTGATTTTTGTAAGCAAGATGAGTGATGCAAGTGTAAAAACAATGTTTGAAAATGATACTTGTAGGATGGTTCAAGGATCAATGGTATTGTTGAGGGGAGTTTGGATTGGAACTCTATATAAGTTGTTGGGAAGCATTATTAGTGATTGGTGAAACAATTCCGTTATTCCAAAAACCAAAGCAGAAGAAGGAATATATCATGTAGTTTATGGAAAAAGACTATGTTGTGGCATCAAAGACTAGGACATATCAGAGAGAAGGTCCTTTGAGTACTACACAATAATGGTATGGTAGAAGGTATGTCTAATTTCTTTTTGGATTTTGATTTATGTGAACACTATTTATATGGGAAGCAGAATTGAGTAAGATTTTCCTTTGGTTCTACAAGGTTAGATGGAATAACACAATTGGTGAACAATGATGTGTTTGGACCTGTGTTGAGTCCATCATTGTGTATATCTATGTATTATGTATCATATATAAATTAGTTCTCAAGTAATACATGCATTTTCTTCCTCAAGAAGAAATTTTAAGTATTTAACGAGTCCAAAGGGTTTAAGGCTCCCGTGGAAAATTAGATAGAGAAGAAAATTAAGGTGTTGAGGATTGACAATGGTGGAGAATTGTGTGAGAATGAATTCAAAGAATTTTGTAAGTGCAGTATAACAAGGTAGAATACTACTCCATACAAACCTCAACATAATGGAGTTGTAAAGAGGATCAATAAGACATTGATGGAGAAAGCAAGGAGCATGCTCAATGGTGACGAGTTAGGACAATAATTTTGGGTAGAGGCAGTGGACACTATGTGTTATTTGGTAAATAGATCAACCTCATCATAATTGGATGACAAGACTCCACATGAGGTATGGATTGGTAAGAAACCGTCTCTTAAACAACTTAGGGTATTTGGTTGTGAAGTTTATGTACATGTTCCAAAGGAGAATAGGAGTAAGCTAGATAAGGAAGCTAAAAAGTGTATCTTTATTGAATATAGAGATTGTATGAAAGGTTATAAGCTTTGGATCCCATAAACTAAGAAGGTAGTGTATAGTCGAGATGTGGTATTTGAAGAAGTCAAAGATGTTGTTAAATAGGAAGTCCTACCAAGGAAAAATGAAACAGAAAAAATAGTGTTTGAATTGAAGGATGGTGAATCAGACTCCACAAAAGAACAAGAAGGAGAAGGAGAAGAGCCATAAAATTCGACACTAAGGAGATTGGATCTGAAAATAAGGCAACCAGAAAGGTATACTCCACCTAATTTCTATTCAAATTTTGATTTATTTATTGGTGATATTAAGGACACAATGGATTCAAAGGATGGAAAACTTTGGAAAAAGGCCACGACTGAAGAAATGGCATCCTTGGATAAGCATGAGCATTGGGATCTAATGGAGTTGTTAACTAGAAGAAATCCCATTGACAACAAATAAGAAGAAGTTGAATGTAGAAGGAAGAGTGGAGAAATACAAAGCTTGATTAGTAGTAGAGGGAATTGAATTTGGTGATTTTTTTTCTCTTGTTGCCAAGTTAAATTCTATTAGGTTTGTTTTATCTATTGCTACAACTTTTGATCTTGAAGTATAATATATGGATGTGAAGACAACATTCCTACATGGGGATGTGGAAGAATAAATCTATATGAAAATGAAACTAGAAGGATTTGTTGTGGGAGGAAAGAAAGAGTTGGTATGCAGTCTAAAAGAGTTCTTGTATGGGTTAAAGCAATCACCAAGGACGTGGTATCCAAAATTTGATACTTATATATTAGGACATTGCTTCACATAAAGGAAAATCATTGTGTGTATTTCAAATTAGTAGGTGATCATGTTATCTATTTGGTTTTGTATGTGGATGATATGTTTCTAATTGGAAATAATAGGGAAATCATCCAAGAAATGAAAACTCAGTTGTCTAATAAATTTGACATGAAGGATCTTCGTACTGCAAATTTTATCTTGGGCATGGAAATTAAAAGAGATCAGGAAAACAAGAAACTTTGGTTAAGTCAAAGGAAGTATATCGAGACAATATTGCAAAGGTTTAATATGCTTGAATGTAAACCAGTGAAGTTGCATATTCCTATAGGTGTAAATTTAACTGTAGATCAATGTCCCAAGACAGAAGAAGAGGAAGAGGGCATGTCTTATTTTTGATATGCCAATGCAGTTGAAAGCTTGATGTATGCAATTGTTTGTACCAGATAGGACATTACACATGCAGTGAAAGTATTAAGCAAGTATATGTCGAAACCATAGAATGAGCATTGGGCAATAGTAAAGGGGGGTTTAAGGTATTTGCATGGCACTACTGACTATTGATTGTGCTACCAAGGAAGAGAAGGATTAGATGGAGTATTGGAATTACATGGCTTTGTTGATGTAGACTGGGTTGGATATCTGGATTGTAGAAGATCAACAAGTGGGTATATGTTTAACCTATATGGAGGAGAAATTGTTAGATGACAAAGTGATAGTTTGTAATGCGCTCTCAACTACAGAATTTGAATACATGTCAGCCACTCATGCAAGAAAGGAAGTACTATGGGTACACAAATAGTGTTTAGGTATTGGGTTGGTAAAACAAGCTATAAGGATAAATTATGATAGTTAGAGTGCAATCTTCCTAGAAAATAACCCAACTTATCATTCGAAGACAAAGCATATTAATGTTTAGTATCACTTTGTTAGAGATATGATTGAAGATGAGAAGGTGTTACTTCAAAAGGTTGAAGAATTTTGCAGATTCATTAACAAAATCTGTGACCACTGAGAAGTTCTCTTGGTGTATAGAAACAATGGGAATTATTGCCCTAGATTGTTGATCATGTACTCCTATGACCCCCTTTTTGTGAAGAATACAACAAGTGGGAGAAGTTGGGTATGTGTTATATTATTTTCATGACTATCTTTGTGCATTGTATAATCCACGATGTGTAGTGTGTGGGGGGGGTCATAGGGGGGGGAAGCCCCCCTACTTGGGCTTGGGGTTTGTGGGCATCCCCCTCCCCCAAAAAGGGCATTTTTTGCATTCATCTTTGGTAGTTTTTGGCACACGTTTTTTTGCTAAAATTGGTTTTGTGGCACATGGTGGTTTTGTAGTTTCAGTTAAGGAACTATGGTTGTATTCTAAGCTAGGGTAAATGGATTGGTGGTTCATGGATGTTGTGGGATATATATTGTATTGTAATATATATACAAAAATATATATATTCAAAAAAGTGTTGTTGGTTTTCTTGTTTTAGGTTTAGTGAATAAAATATTTGTGTTAATGTGTGTGTCTTCCATTGCATCTTTTTTGTTTTGTTAAGAAACTTTTTGCTACAGTTATTTGTACATGGTTAAACCTATAATGAGAACATTTGCAGATCATTCAAAAACTACATGAGGATGTAGATACAGTAAAGAATTTATGTGGAAGAATTTTTTGTTGTGGTGTCAAGATTGCTTATACTCATGCAAAATTTCTCAAGTCAAGTAGAAGGTCCTTTCAAAATTACACACTTCTCATGTAGGAGGACATTCAAGGTTCTTGGAAACATACCATAGGATCAAGAAAGATATTTTTTGGGAAGGTATTAAAGCAAATGTGCAAAATTTTATGGTTGGATGTATGGTATGCCAACAAACTGAGGGAGAGATATAAAGACTTGAGGGATCCTACAACTATTAGTCATACCAAGCAAGGGTTGGGAAGAAGTTTCAATTTATTTTATTATAGATTTGCCAAAATCAAAAGGAAAGAATGTCATTGTGGTAGTGGTAGGTCAATGACAAAATATGCTCATTTATGCTCACTTTCTCTTCTTTTTAAAGCTAGTATAATGGTTAAGCATTCATTAAAACAATCCAAAAACTAAATGGAATACTGAATATTATTGTAAGTGACAAAGATCTATTTTTCACTGGAAATTTTTGGATTGAATTACTTTCTTATTTGGGTACTCAATTGACTCACATCTTATCTCACCATCCTCAATCTAATGGAAAAATTGGGATTGTGAATAAATGTTTAGAAGAATATCAACTTTGTTTTGCATCTAATAAACTAACAAAATGGATCAAATGGTTGCCCTTGGTAGAATGGTGGTACAACACATCCTTCTATACTCTATAAAAAATGTCCACATTTATGGAACTTTATGGATATCATACTCCATCAACCACATCACCCTTGAAAGGGATTATAAAGTCTCAAGTAGTGAAGGACCACATAAGGAACCAATAAGAGTTTCTCAAACTATTGAAGGACAAATTTGTTATAACATAGGATGAAACAACAAACAAATTAACATTGAAGTGAAAGGGAATTTGAATTGGGAGATTAGGTATTTGTGAGACTATAATCATATAAACAGATGTCCCTTAACCAACAAAATAAGGACAATAGATTAGCATTGTGGTATTATGGCACCTATAAGGTGTTGTAGAGGGTTTGGAATATGGAATACAAGTTGGATTTGCCTCCATCTTCACATATACATCTAGGCTTCCATGTTTCTTCCTTAAATAAGGTAATTGGTGACAAGATCCTAATCCAAATTATTTTACAAGATTTTAATGAAGACGAAAAAATCATACTAGAACTAAAAATAATCATAGGAATAAGGATTAAATAGTTGAGAATCGAGCAATTACTGAATACCTCATCAAATGGAAGAACCTACGAGTGGAAGAGGTGACATAGGAAGATGAGTTGTTAATGTGGAAACACCAATATTTAGTCAAGTGTTGAGGACAACACTTGTTTCGAGGGGAGGGGCATGTTAAGCCCTATATAAGCCCCATGTTAACACTAAAACCCCTTATTAATCCCCATATATCAAGTTATTGCATTTCTATTGTTATATTGTTTTGTCGGCTAGAACCCTTCATTGTACCATTTCATTATAATTGTACCCTTTGTTTCCTGCATATATAGTAAGGAGATATAGTCTTAGAATCATCAAATATTGTCCCATGTGTGGCATTCATTGTAAAAAGACGTTTCCCCCATGAAATGGACTATAATTATTGGTTTCTTGTCTTTTGTAAGGTGCATAGTTCATAACATATATACACACTCAATTATTTTGGGGGATACATTTTATAATTATTTTTTCTGGTTTATTTCACACACTTATACAATTAATGAGACAATCCTTTATAAGAAACCTCTATAATAATTGTATATTGTGTCTTTAAATATTATTTTGGGAAATAATTGTACACTTAGAATAGTGTTCATTGTGTGTTTTTGAAGGTTATTGAAGTCATGCAAATCAAATTTCATAAAGGATGCTAGGACAAAGGACGTGCCAGAAGAATCTATGTGCATAGGACACCAAAGAATGTCAGGCTTATACTGAGAAACAATGTATCAATTAAACAAAATCCAAAGGGTATCACACCATTGCAAAAAGACATTTCTATACTTAATTGATATTTCTTAATTCATTTACCTTATATGCATAAGAAAAGGAGATATGAAAGTCTGGTGTATAGTCTAATCTGATCACTTTGTTAAAAAGTGCAAATATTCTAAGTGTACGAATCCTCTTCTGTAAATTTGATACATATGTGATCGATGCCTTTGATAAAATAGTGATCCCCTATATGAATCTTCCTCTGCGTATAATATGATGTACTCTTCTGCAATTGAAATGTCACAAATTTGTCTCTTTTAATGGTCCATGCTAGTGATATCTCCGTGTTATGCACTCGTGATGTCTCTGTGGCCTGCATTGCTGATACCTTTCCCAGTGGTCTGCATTAGCGATATCTCTCTAAATGTTGCACTTCATTGACAATTGGTTTTTGCAATAAAATTAGAGGTATGTATTGAACTTTGATTGATATCTCTATGTTGAGTATTCTAGTTGTCTAATGCATTGTATTAATGATCTCTTCCCTGTGTATTCTAGTTGTCTAGTGACATGATCTATGATACAAGCTTTGGAACAAGACTTCTAAGTGTGGTTTTGTGTCATTAATAAACCTCTTTCTACTTGAATGCTTGTGTTTTATAGATTATCTTAGACTTCTTGTTGAGATTGATGTAAGAACATTTCATAGTAATAGAGTCATAATGAGTTGATGCTATGCTCATATCCTTGTGAGACTATGGCTCTTTATTTTATGACCAACATATATCTGATATAGTCGATTTCTTGTCAAATAGTACTGCTCTATCCTTGTCATAGTATACGTCTTTGAAATTCTTTTGCACTGGTCATGTAATATGTGCTTAACTTTTGCATTTATGAAGTTTTAGAGCATGATAACTTTACCTGTGTAGCTGCAAAGAATATGGTCTGCAATGAATATTGTTTAGATTTTGATCACATGACACTTCATGATGAAGACTTCTAGAAACTGTACAATAATCCTCCTCCTCCTCCTCCTCTCTCTCTCTCTCTCTCTCTCTCTCTCTCTCTCTTCAAAGAATATCAATTGAAAAGCAATACAAAGTATTTGATGCCTTGGTCATACATATTTATAATCATCAAAAGCATATATATATATATATATATATATATATATATATATATATATATATATATATCGGAAATGATCTCTTTCTTTACTTTCTTCATAGTTCAAAGAATATCAATTGAAAAGCAATACAAAGTATTTTGATGCCTTGGTCATACATATTTATAATCATCAAAAGCTAAAGAATTTTGAGAAATTCTAATGATGCACAAATATACTATGAGCTAGACTCATATTCAAAATGCTTTGACTAGGTATGCATAGGCTATGATAAATCATATGCATTTAAAACATGTTTATTTACTTTGTCAATATACATTTCTGCACAATATTTGTATCAAAGGATAAACTTATGAATAATGGACCAAGTTGTTACTGTCTTTTCATAATGAAGATGGCATGCTTTTGCAGATACAAGTTGGTATTTTTCATGTTGTTTCTTTAGCTGCCTCAAATTCTTAACACTTAAATATTGCTTTATTCTTCTATTATTATTCTTGTTGTTCATATATAGTTTTGTTACTTCTATAGAGTCTCCCCCTTAGATAGTGTATTCTTTTTAATATTCTCTACAGTCCCTTGAGACTCCTCTTTGAAGTCAAACTAGTGAGAAGAGGGAGTATCCCCAACTTGTGCCTTAGATATTCAAATGGCTTTCTTTCTAGTAGTTTAGTAAATATATTTGCTATCTCCTTCTTTGTTGATATGTATTCCAACTTCATTGTTTGCTCAACCACCTGTTCTCTAAGGAAGTGTTACTTTATGGGAATATGTTTAGTCTTTGAATGAAGCATTGGATTTTGTGAGATGCTTATTGCACTAGTATTATCACACTAAATAGATATTGGTTCACCGAATGTTACCTCCATATCTTGTAGAATTTTTTTCATCCACGAGACTTGTGTGCAACAAGAAACAACTATTGTGTATTCGTCTTCTGCTCTAATAGAGATATGAGGAATGATTTTTTCTTAACCATGCAATTAGTGATTCTCCTAAGTAGAATGCACAACCACTCGTAATCTTCCTGTCACCTATACAATTAGCCTAGTCTACATCTATGAATGCTATCAATGTGAATTCCTTTCCTTTTGGGTACCATAGTCCATAGTTTGTAGTTCCTTTCAAATATCTGAATATCCTTTTTTTTGCTAGTAAATGACTTTGTTTAAGCGTTGAATAATATCTTGCTTCCAATTCGACTACCAACATTATATCTAGTCTAAATGCTGTTATATATAGTAAACTTCCTATCATAGATCTGTAAATCTTCTGGTGAACATTAGGTGATTCATCATATGCACAAAACTTGCATCCAAATTCCATGGGGGTTGAGACAGGTTTACAATCTTCCATTTTGAACTTCTTCAACATATACTTTACATACTTTTCTTGAGAAATGAATATACCTTCTGCCTATTGTAAAATTTGTAGCCCCATGTAAAAAGTAAGTTCTCCAATCATTAACATCTCAAACTCGGACTTCATCTTGTTAACAAACCATTGCACTAAATACATAATATCATCTATATACACCACCACAATTAAGAGTTCATCTTCATTGACCTTTATGTACAAGTTACTATCAATTGCACCTCTCTTGAAACCCTTCTTTTGAAGGTACTTGTTTAACCTAGAGTACCATGCTCATGGTGCATGTTTAAGTCCATACAGTGCCTTATTTAACCTGCATATATCATTAGGATTATCTGACAATAAGAAGCCCTCAAGTTGTTTTATATAGACTTCTTCCTCAAGTTCTCCATTTAAAAATGCAGATTTCACATCCATCTGGTATACTTTGAAATATTTATAACATGCAAAAGAAAGAAACATTATGATTGCCTCCAATCTCACCATCAGTGCAAAAGTTTATTCATATTCAAGAACTTCTACCTATGTGTAACCCTTACATACCAGTCTTGCTTTATTTCTGGCAAGTTGTCCTTGTTCATTCATCTTATTTTTGAATACCCATTTTGTACCTATGACATTCTTTCCTGCTAGTCTTGGTGTCAGTTCCCAGGTCTTGTTCTTTTCAATCTAATCTATCTCCTCATTCATAACATCTATCTAGTGTTTGTCTTTGCTTGCTTCAATAAAATTTCTTGGTTCAATCTTTGACAACATGGAAATTTGAGCCTGATCTATTGTCTTTGCAAGTTTCCTCTTTGTTTGAACTCCTTCACTTTTATCACACATAATTTGACTATCAGGGTGATTCTTTTGTACATACCTTGAGGGGTCTTTTGAACGAGTCTTTGTCTTTTCTTATCCTTCATCCTATACTTCTTCTTTGGTGATGACCTATGGATTGATAAAAGTTGTCCTCTTGTTCTTATTAGGTAGCTCTTCATCAAACTTTATAGCTATACAGTCCACAATATTGTGTAGCCTTTTATTGTAACACTTGTATCCTTTACTTTTTGTTGAGTAACCCAAAAATATTCCTTCATCATACCTCAAATCAAACTTCCTTAACTTTTCATTTAATTTTTGATATAACACTTACTTCTGAACACTTGAAAATGCTTGATGGATGTTGGCTTATCGTGCCACATTTCATATGATGTCTTATCACAATTTGGTCTAAGATGTGCCTTATTCAGAATATAAATTGTTGTGTGTACTTCTTTTTCCCATTAGGTTTGAGGAATGTTTCTCTCTTGTATCATGGCTTTAGTCGTTTGTTGTACATACTTGTTATGTCTCTCTGCAACTCCATTTTATTGTGGACTGTCTGCAATAGTATATTGCTTTTCATACCAAGTTCATCACACAAGTATGTAAACTCATCTGAAGGAAGTTCACTTCCTCTGTCTGACCTTATACACTTTATCTGGCACATTGTTTTATTTTATGCTAATGCCTTGAAGACTTTAAACTTTTCAAATGCTTTTGACTTGTTTATTAAGAATGCTACCCATGTCAATATGGAATAGTCATCAATTACCAACATGAAATATATTTCTCCTCCTGGTGCTTTTGTTCTGGAAGGACCACACAAATTCATATGTACTAATTGCAGAGGCTTACTACTTGACAACTAATCCTTGACCTTGAAAGAAGTTCAAGCTTTTTTTACCATTTAGCATGATTTCCAAATAGGATTTTGAGGTTTCGTAATCTTTAGTAGATCTCCACTTACTCTCTTTTTATTAAGCCTGATGATGTGGTCAAAATTGAGATGCCCTGGTCTCTTGTGCCATAGTGAGGACTCATCTTATTTGTTCTTGTCACACTCTTCATTATCTTCCTTTAAGATATATACATTATTTTATGTACAAATTCCTTTAGCCAATACCTTCCTTGTTGTTGTTGACCTAATTTCACAATCTTGAGCTCTGAAGAGAACATCACAACCTCCATCACACATCTGAATAACACTCAACAAAATATGTTTAAGTCCTTCAATAAACAATACATCATGAGCTTTTCCTTTTCCATTATTTAGACTGATTGAACCCTTTCGTACAATTATTCCTGCTGCATCATTTTCGAATGTCACATTCCCTATTTTATTTTCATATAAATACATAAACTTGCTCTTGTCCCCTGATATGTCTAGAATAGCCATTGTCCACACACCATTGACTATTTTGATTTTGAGCATACAAAACTAGGCTACACTTATTAACTTTCTTTTCCTCTTTCTCCACTACATATGTTCTTTTGTTTTACAATTGTTCTGGGATTGTGACCTAGTACTTATGAGTTGACATGCATACGACTTATGCTTGGAATTGTGATAGTAGAGACATTCAGTGATATCAAAAAGTGGTGTAAATGGATTCCTATCTAGATTTATATTTGTTTTGATGTTTTTTAGATCTATTGTTTACTTCACTTCTTTTAGGGTTTGTCACTTCGTTTCTTCTCACATAAGCTCTGCAATTTATAGATTTTCATCTAAATTTTTACAACAATAACAATATCCATAAAAAAGTTTCCATACCTAGGAATGGATAATACTTGAGAATAGATTCTCCTTGGCATTTGATAAATTTATCTCTTGAAGAAGTATGGTCTATGGTAGCTTATTGTCTATTTGTCCATTGTTTTTGTATGCTGCAATTAATTGGAAGTGGTTCTTTGTTGTTTCTTCATAGGTGCAATGTTTCCTTGTTCATTTAGTGTACTGCTAATCTCATTATTCTCCTCTTTCGGTCTAATGTGGACTGCAATGATCTCCCTTGACAACTTTTACAAAAATATTTGTATTTTTGTCCTTTGTCTTACTTTTACTAGATTCTCCTTCATAGCTTGACCCAACTTTCATAAGTGGAGATCTCTGAGCATTTAATATCACATCCAGTTTTTGAGACCCTTTTATATGTTGAAGTTTTATAGTTAAGTCAATATGTGCTTTCTCTAGCTTTTTCCTCAAGGTTACCACTTCTTCTTCCAATCTTTCACACTCCTTGATTTCCTATTTTATTTGTTGTAGCATAATGTCCTCCACCTTCTTTACTTCTTCTAGTTCACTTTCAACTTGACAAGATCTTATGAATTAGACTCTTCTTTTACATATTTTAACAGAATATCTTTCTATTTCTTATTCTTTTGTTTGAGTCTCTCTATTTCCTCTATGGCATTTATCAACTCCCCCTCAAGGCCTACCTCACCTTCTTCTTCTTCCCCATATTCATTAAGTTCTTCTTCTAAGTTTTCTAAGGCCATAAGAATAAATTTGCTAGCTCCATCTTCACTAGACGATTCATTGAAACCTTCAAATGTTCTACTATATTCTTACGCAAGGAGACTCTTCTTTTTAACCTTATTCTCTTTCTGCATTTTATTGAACTTGTTCTTTTCTTTCCCTCTAGATTGATTTTCTTCTTTCTTATATGAGGCATAATGCCCCACTCTTCCACAATTAAAACATTTAAATGGGATTTTGCTTTTGTACTTACTCGTAAATTTATTCAATCTTCTGACAAATTTTGCTTCTTCTTCCTCGGAGTCTTAGCATGAACATTCCTTGTCTTTTGTAGACTTGTCTGCTTTGAAAGCTGCAACTCGTGTGGGTGTCTTTCCTTTTGCTATCCACATTTCATTTGCTATCAAAGAACCAAGTAGTTGATCCTTGTTTAATATCTCAAAGTTGGTTGTTTCTTGTATAGCTGAAACCTCAGGATTAAATTTTGAAGGTAATGACCTTAGTAATTTTTGAACTATTACACCCTCTTTGAGTGTCTCACCTAGACCCATCATGAAATTAACAACTTCATCTACTCTTAGAAATAACTCAGCATTATCTTCACCATCATTCATTTTTAATGTCTCAAACTACATTCTATATACTTGTAATTTGGCCATTTTTACTTTGGTATCTCCTTCATGAATATTTTGCAGTTTGTCCCAGATTTATTTCATTGTTTTACAATGCATTACCTTAATAAATTTTGACTCACTTAATCCACTAAGAAGACCATTCATAGCATTTGCATTGGATATGAATTCCAATTTGTTATCCTTGTCACTACTCATTTTCTTTGGTTCTTCATATCCAAGCATCACATAATTCTACTCCACAAATCATAATTTGTACCATTAAACAAAGGGGCTTTGTTTGTTGAGCAACCTTCCCGACTCACCATTTTAATGATTTAGGACTACCTCCCAATTGTTAAACTAATACTAAAGGAACCTACTCTGATACCAATAGATAAATACTTGGAATTATTGGGGGGGGGGGGGGGAATCAGTAACCTGTGTTTTTGCATATTTAATTCAACTTAATTTCCTTTCTCAAGTATTTTATTTTGCAACTAATGGCTTATGTATGATTTCAACTTTTAATTGTTCCTTTTGCAGTTACTAGAGAGAAATTTTCATATATAAAAAATATTCAAAAGCATTCACACAAGAGAGACATTCAACATTCAACACATGAAGACACCGGATATAAGTGGAAACCCATAAAGGGAGAAAAGCATGAATTTTTGGCTAAAAGTGATGTGAAGGCAAGATTATACTCCTCTATTACATCAAATTTTCCGTAGGCTCCAACCTACATGAGGCGGCTACCTCAAGTCTTCCGCAAGATTCAACTTGCAAGGAAGCTACAACCTGCAGGAGGCTCCTACCTCAACATGCTACAACCTGCTCTTTATTAAGCAAGGACTTGAAAGGAGACTACAATCCCCCAATCAAATTATGAATCAGATTTGCTAGTTACCTGATCTTTATCTGTATTTTGAAATTAATTTTTGTCCTCTTTTCTGTTACTTATCCTCTCTACTTCCTCTTCTTCAAATCTACTCCAATTTTGCTACACTTTCTCTTCCTCTTTTCTCCTTGCCAGGCTTGTTCAAGAATTCTCTCATACAAATGCTAAATTCGCCAAATCTTAATTCTCATTCAACAATGCATCTTTTATAAGCACTATTCTTTGACTATTTGCATTCTATGCAGGGATTCAAATGAGGAGTTGTCTCTTGGTATTCCAAGACTATTTGCATCTCAACTCTTCAATTTCAGTTGAGTCTCAAATTAGGACAAATTTGCTTTGTACTGATTGTACATCCAGAAAAATCATGGTCAAGGATTCATCATTACATAAGACAAGACTTGGATGACCAAATATGCTGTAACATAGGCTAGTAGAAGCTAGGGTGTGTTATTATCTAGGATAACGTAGGCTAAACACTTGCTAACCATTGTTATAGCATAGGTCCCGAGAGAAACAAGAGCATTACACTTGTAAGAGGCCAAAAATATAAACTGATTCTATTCAATCAAAACAATATGTTCTTCAAGTTTTGTTTTCTGGTCCTATGTGCCATTATGTCTTCATTTTGTTAGAGGATAAACATCAAATCAATCATCAATGTAATCATCAACTGTCAAGCATCAAATCCTTTGCACATCACATCACTTAATCAACCTTTTCTTGCACATCACTCTGATAAGCCTTTGTACTACAAGCAATCAACACAATCAACCTTGAGAAATCCACCTCATCAACATACAACATCAAGTAACCTCATCAACATTATGAACTCATGAACCTTGCAACATCAAACAACCTCATCAACGTGATACACTCGTCAACATTCAACATCAAAGCAACATCATGAACATGACAATGATCATTTGACATCAATGCCAACATTGCAACATGCTTTAAATATAGAGACCGGGAACCTGCATCTTTAAACATAAATATGAAAAATAGTTAGCAAAATGTGCAATACTAACAATTGGAAAATTGATTTGTTGGAAATTCTTAGGTTATAGTGTGGTTGTAATCGGATTTGAGAGAGAACTTGTAAAGATTGATGTTTTGAATATAGGCAGATAAGTTAGAAACAAAAGTAATGTTTAGAGCTTTAATGGAGGTAATATTTCGATAAGAGACTTAGAGTGTTTCCTTTTAAATTCATGATGTTAAATCAATGCTTTAAAGATAGATATATAGTTAGACAAGTGATGGAAGGTGATCTTTAAATACTTTGATGGAGATACTAAAGAAATTGAGATGTAGAGTGACTTTATTAAATTTTGATATTTTTATTGAAGTTGTGAAGATAGATTGATAAACGAGTCACAACAAATTGACATGGAATGCTTATTTAATTTTTTGTAAAAAAACTATTTAAAAAATTAGTAAGTGAATTCAAATAACTTTTTTGTTGCCACTTGAAATGAGCACCAAATTGTGTGTGTGTGTATATAAAATCTATGAGTGTTTTAATTCATTTTTTTTCCACAAACTATCATGTCATTGGATTTACATCACAAAATATTGTTTTAATATTAATGTTCTTTTCGCTCTTAATATTAATAGTTGTTATTATAATTACTCTAATCAAAACAAAAAAGAAAATGCACAATGCTTTGCAAAGTAACCCAATTGTTTTTTTTGTTCATTCAATATTTTAGTATAATTTTTGGATAAACAAGCCCACAAGCCACTATTTAGCATAATTTTGTCATACTCTTTTTTAACATAATATTTAGCATAATTTTGTCAAACTCTTTTTTAACATAGCTTTTGGGTAAGCAAGCCCTCTATTTAGCATAAATTTGTCATACCCCTTAAGAGTTTTTATCAAATAATTTTCCCATATTTTACTTTAAAAAAATGCTCAATACTTTGTAGAGTAATCCAATTGTCTTTTCTTTCATTCATTCATTCTTTTAGTATAATTTTTAGATAAACAAGCTCACAAGCCCACTCTTTAGCATAATTTTATCATACTCTTTTTTAACATAGTATATTTAGCATAATAATGCTCCATACTTTGCCAAATAACCGAATTATCTCCCAATTATCTTTTCTTTCTTTCGTTTTTTTAATATAATTTTTATATAAACAAACTCAACAAACACACAAATCCACTCTTTAGCATAATTTTATCATACTCTTTTTTATAACATAGTATTTAACATAATTTTTTCGCTCCATTTTAACATTGGATAAACAAACCCTCTATCTAGCATAAATTTGTCATACCCCTTCAGAGTTTTAAAATTTTAATTCATTATTTTTTTTTAAACTTAATTTTTTTGTATTTGTTATTACTTTAACCGTACATTGTGTTGGATTTGACAGATGATTAAGTTTTACCAGATATTAGAAGTGGCCTATTCTTTTGGCATGGCTTTGCACCTTAGAAGACCGGAGGAATTGTCATGTTCAACGAAGTTTATAGACTGGGATATATGCCACCAATGCCGAAGCTCTGCTCGTAAATGGGAATAAATGGGAATGGGATTGGCAGTGTACCCGATTTGCCCACTGCTATTCTCCGTTGCTAAACATTCTCGACAAATCTTCACGCGCGCTGTGGTAAAGTCCTCAAGTCCACCCAAGGCATGCTTTTTCCGGGCTGTCAAGTCGTACCCAATTACTCCTCTCAGGCATTGCAATTACAGCCACGGGGAAGCTGGCGTGGGTGTAGTTCCAGAATGGAAGAAGGGCCTTGAAGAAGAAAAATTTCTGGAGTGCTGCATGCCTTATGGGATGAAGAAGAAGCAGAGCCTCAGAGTTGCAGTGCTGCTCAGTGGAGGCGTTGACAGCAGCGTCGCTCTCAGGCTACTCTGCGCTGCAGGTCATTCCTGCACCGCTTTCTACTTAAAAATTTGGTTCCAGGTAATACACTTTCATTGGCAATGGTTATAAGAATTACGAGTTATAATGTCTGTGAAATTGGGTATCTGCACCGCTTTTATGCTTTCTGTCCGTGTTGGGGAAAAGTAGGAGGACAGGGTGCATCTACCTCTTGTGTTAGGCCACCTTGTGAGATTTGAAACCACAACCACCAGTTGGGCAATTCGTTATTTTCAATTTTTCAGACATGTACTACTTGAAGACAAATGTTGATAAGAGCCACATCACAAGTGACTTCGGTCTTCATTTCTAGGTTAGGCTTGATTCCCTACTAGAATGTACACTACCCTGCCGTGTGACAAGGATGCCTTTGCCTTTCTGCAAGCAGCCAAGAGAGCTTGGCTGGGGATGGATGACCAGTACTTACCTTTTAACCATTCCAGTGTTGTTTCGTTGAAATGGAGCTTCCATGTGACCAAATATACCCTTTTTACTAAATCTTATCCAAAGCTTTTCAGTGCCTTGTTTCCATTCCATGGAACTATTTCTGGACTCCGTCTCCGATCTATCCAGCTCATGAGATGTTCCAAACCATGTTTGCATGATGTCCAGCTTCAAATGTGTTTTTCAACTGTGTCCCCGTGCTATAAATTTCACGATAAGTTTCACAAATCCAATGCTTTGTTTCCTGCCATCTTCATCAGAAATATCAATTTGTTTTTAAGAACAAAAGAAGGTTTTCCAAGACAATTGTATTTTCTTGGCACATAGAGAGCATGGATTTTCATTTTGAGCTGGCAAAGCTCAAGGCTGAAACATAACTTAATGCTTATTAGGCACCCATGTTCTCACCGTGGCTTGAAAGGTCTGCAGTGGTTGCTATGGAGAGCATTATTGGAGTTAAACAGGGACAATATCTTCCATGCTCTTCCGCATATGGATAGATATGTTAGAGGAGCAAGGCTTGAGATATGTCATTGGATTACAATATGAATATACTTATTTATGTCATAGAGCTTTGATCTCTATCTTCTCTTTGTTTACCACATAGACCTTCTATCTTCCACTCTAAAGCACTTCAGAGGCAGCTAGATTCCGTAGCACATTTTTGTGGTCTGGACTGATGCTTGGAAGTCAATGTCAATGTAGCCAAAATATTCGCTCATCAACGAGAATAATCTTACTAATACTAGAATAGTCAAATGCGTTTAATGATACTTGTTCTCTTATGTAATGAAATTGGACATTAAATTGTTAATAGAATAAATTATTCTATTTAGAGTATTAATCAGCTATTTATTTCTAGGATCAAACGAAAAGATTGAACTTATCAATTGGTTCAAACAAAGCTTACCTAAAAAGTTTCATATAAATTTTTTTCTTTATGAAATCAATTTTGACCACTCAAGAACGGATTCTACCCATTTCGTAGGGACAACCTGCACTGGTGCTGAAACCACTTCATCAAATTCACTACAAGCAAGAGGGGGAATACATCACTAGATTCATTATCAAAGGAGGCTCATATTTGGAGTTGAATCTTAACTAAGATTTTAATATTTATTAGGTTCAATCTCCTTTTCTTCTAAACCTTGCTACAATGTGCCATCTATATTAACAAGCAAGGTCACTAGAAGTGTGGGTGCATTTCTTAAAGAAGCTGATCTTATGGTAGAGAAGCACACCTTACCAAAATTTAAGAATTTGGGATTTAGTAATGTGCATATTTTAAAGTATATATACAGAAATTTATCGATTGATTGTTACATTTTAATGTTCAGACTGCTAGATGCCATCTCTTGATGATTTCGAGGTGTTATAGCATATCCGCATCTACATGCTTGTTCTTAAAAGTATCCATATTTTAGGTAATTTTCTTGCAAATTTGTAAAGATGTTTTACTCCTATTGGGGTCAAGTTTAATAACGTTTTTTTTGTAGAGCTTGATAATGCATTGTAATTGCAATATCTTCAATCCAAGGAAAAACAAATTTTGTCAAGTTCTATGTTCAATGACAATGATTACAAGTAGGAACAATATTTTGTAGGTAAAGATGCTAACACCATCATTCCGTTGTTGATCTCTTCCATGCCTTTGAGTACACAAAACTTGTGGAGGGAGTGAGTGCAATGGTATTGTTATAGCAAAATCTAGCACCTAGTGCAAAGCCTCACTAGTGACCTAAACAGTGTGCAACGCATAGGAATGTTACCACTGTCACCTTACGAACTACTCCCCTCTCTTTAGTGAAGGACACAATCCAACACAAGGGAGGTTTCCCTAGTAGGGCTCAGGGATCGAGTATCCCAAGGATCTTAAAATAAGTGCCCCCTAAGGATCCTACAATAAAAATATCCAGTGAATTAGGGTATGACAAGCCATGGTTTGTAGTGGATGAATGAATAAAGTCAAGACTCAGGTTCAAGTGGCTTATGGGCAAATCAAAAGGCTAGGGTTTAGCTCAAGGAGTGTCAAATAGGTTGTTGGAAATATTGAGAGGGGGGTTGAATCAGTATCCCTTAGCAATTAGCACTTTTAAATCTTTTCAGAGCATTAGTTAATATTCAATTATTATTAATGCTTATGCAGTAATAACAGTAAATAAAAGAACACAGTAGGCACAAGAATTTTAGGTGGAAAACCCCTTCGGTTCAAAAACCACTGAACACTTTTCTAATAAATTCTTTAATCTTCAGCCCTAACTGAAATGAAAGCACCGACTTCCTAGAATTCTAGAAAAGCATTCTTCTCCAGCTCCCACTGGAAGGACGCCCAACGCCCTGGTTTCTTCAGTAATCAATTGAATGGATGCCCCAACACCCTAGCGAGCCACAACTCGCCCTAGCACCACCTTACCACCCTGAAGTGTTCACAGGCCCTAACTTGTAGGCGACTTCATACACCTGCCTAGCACCTCCTTGCGACCCTATAATCACTGAAAGAAGACAAGACTGTGGATTCCCAAACTAGGGACAACAATCCACGATACAATAAGATGTACAATGATTTTCGTGTACTTGACCAAATACCCAATCACTCTATGACCTGCAACCCAACCATGACATCATCCCAACAATGACTCTTATACCTCCCAACACTGCCTCTTCGACTCTAGGCATAATGACTCTTTTACAATCTTTACAATGATGACTCTTTTACGACTTTACAATGATGACTCTTTTACAACTTTACAAGATGACTTTTTTACAAATGACTCGTTTACAATGATGACTCTTTTATAAATGACTCTTTTACAACTTTACAATGATGACTCTTGGCCTTAACAATACTTCACGATATTTGGATGGCTGTCATGTCTTCAAGGATGTCCCACTGCAATGCTTCCTTTGATTTGATAGTTCTGCTCTTGAATTCTTTCTTGATGTTGTACTTGAATCTTCCTCTACCTGCATACAAAATTTGCCTGCGAAACCAATTCCAAAACAAAACAAAATACCCTTCAACTTACCTCTGCCTGCAAAACACATGTAAGTGCATAATAATGAATAAACACAAATTAAAATTACAATGCACACCTGAAGTGTGCTTGTTACTTTTGTTGTTGACTTGTTGCAGCAGTAGATAAAGACTCCCACGCTTGATATAGGCCTGGACTAACATCATATAGATTTAGCAGACTTGGTGCAGCGTCAAGAATATGTAGCATCAAATGTGTAGTATCAAGAATAGGACATCCGAAAAACTAACTGTGACATATAGAGACATAGAGATATAATCGAGACCCTGTATATACTTATGTTGTCCTGCAAAAACATATGTCAGAGATGATACTCAAAATTCAAATGTAAACACTAATCATACATACCTTGTTGTAGGAGACTTACCCTTAACTGTTGATGTGTGGTCCTTACTGCAGTGATCCTTGAATGCATGTTTTTTCTTGCCTTCTAGGAGCTTGATATTGAATCTGTTGTATCTATGTAATTTCGGATCTCCAGGGTCTGAAATTTCTTCCTGTGGTAGCCCTCTGAGTTCTCTTTCCAACCCCACAGGTCTGATCAAGATTGGATTCTTCAAGAAAGAGTTATGCCCAATCTTCCACGATGACCTGATTATAGATTGGTTCAGTAGAGCGAACTTGTACAAAGTGCCACGTGTCATTGTTGTGACCTTTGGCCCTGAAAACGATACCCAACAAACTACAGTCCATCCTCTTTTTGTCACTATTTACGAAATTTGAATCCAATGCTCAGAGAGAAAGTTATGACAATTTTCCCAATGTCACCTGTTTGACATGGAATTCAGGAGCCTACAAAAACCCTAACTTCCTCAGATCATATCTCCGAAAATATAGCGAACCAAGATCTGAAATTCGGTCACAAGGTTCATCAATATTTCGGTTCAAATGAGTTTTAATTTAAGCTTCTAAAGCTTCGCAAAAAAAATTTATAGCGAAAATGCCACGATGACTTGTTTGAAGCCATAAAATCCCTACTAGAGGAGGATATGAGGGTCACTATTTATATGAATGTCTTGAGTTGAGAGGGTCCTCAATAAGTGAACGTTGGAGGGATTTTAGGAGCAAAAAAAAACATTGTTAATTATTGAATATTCAATGACCACAACCAATTATGAGTGCCATGCCACAACCCCATAGGGTTTTAGCCCATTAACTGGGGTTACTAACTTCAAACACGAATATCTCTCAAACTGTGAAGAATTACGTGGTGTGCCATATATCAATGGAAACATCTCGATGAGTAGAATCCATCTAGAAGATCCTTGACTCAGAATAGAGTAAGTTGTCAAGTCAAAATGCCCATGCAAGATCGGGGTAGCCCCTGGTGCTGCTTGGTTTGACATCAATGAAAACCATTGATCAACAATCTCCCCCTTTGGTATTGATGGAAACACAAGTACTCCCCCTGCGATCATGACACCTCTTCCTACTGCCTTCTCTCCCCCTTTGTCATCAATGGCAAAGGGTAACTCCCCCTGACAAATTGTCATCCTGTGGACCTGTACACACCTCCACTCCCCCTTTCTACTTAGTTAGATAAGAGAAAGATTCTAATGAGAACTTGGGAGAATCCCAAGCTTTTGGCGAAGATACTCAAATTCTTCATGAGGTAATGGTTTGGTAAAGATGTTAGCAATTTGTTCCTTTGTGCCAACATATTCAAGCTTGATATTCTTTTCGGCGACCTGCTCTCTAACGAAATGATATTTGATTGGAATGTGCTTTGTTTTGGAATGCATCACAGGATTTTTGGAGATACTGATGGCATTGGTGTTATCGCAGAAGATGGGAATAGGCTCATCAAACTTAACTTGAAGATCTTGCAAGGTTTGCTTCATCCAGAGAACTTGAGTACAACAAGCTGTTGCTGCGATGTATTCTACTTCCGCTATGGATAACGAGATTGAAGACTGCTTTTTACTTAACCATGAGACAAGGCAACCACCTAGGTAGAACACTGCTCCACTGGTACTCTTACGATCATCAACACTTCTTGCCCAATCTGCATCTGTATAAGCTTGGATGACCAGA
Source organism: Pinus tabuliformis (assembly GCA_031772625.1). Classification (NCBI taxonomy): domain Eukaryota; kingdom Viridiplantae; phylum Streptophyta; class Pinopsida; order Pinales; family Pinaceae; genus Pinus; species Pinus tabuliformis. The sequence goes on along the minus strand of CM062819.1, from coordinate 1,322,289,623 downwards.
TCATTTCCTTTGGGATACCAGAGACCATATTCCGTTGTGCCCTTAAGATATCGAAGAATTCTTTTGACGAAAATGATATGAGATTCTTTTGGTGTTGCTTGGAATCGTGCTACTTGTCCAACTACCTGCATCACATCTGGTCGGGAGGCTGTCACATATAGGAGACTACTAATCATGGATCTATACAACCTTTGGTCCACATCCTTTGATGAGTCTTCTAAGCTTAACTTGCAACCTGTTACCATGGGGGTAAGGACTAGCTTGCAATCTTCAATCTGGAATTTCTTGAGCATTTCCTGATGTACTTGATTTGATATATGAATATTCTTGATCCACTTTCACATAGAGATTGCTTGTCAACGCTTCCTTTCTTGAATCTGTATTGCTTCAACTATTCTTCTCCCCCTTAACATGTAATGAAACTGCCATCTTGTTCAAACTACTTGTCTGTCAATCGTAGACTTGTGTCATACACTGTTGCATAGACTCCTCATCTTCAAATTTCTAGTAGTCGATAAGCTGAATTGTTCAGAATAGTGTGTCATTTAAGGGACCGTCTTGACTCGAGTCATTAACCGAAGCCACTGTTGATTCCTCACAATTCGTTACGAATCGTGAAAGCCTAACTATTGGGACCTTATTGCTTTCTTTCTTTTCTTGCTCATCTTGTACTTGTTCATCTTGTACGTGTTTTCCTTTCCAAACCTTCTTATTCTCGTCGTCAAGCTTTCATTCATGGTTGATTCCATCTTGTACTTGTAGTTACGAGCTATGTGTCCATAGTTATGACATTTGTAACATTCGATGTTATTCATAGAAGATTCCGTTTGGTGTCTATCTCGTGATCCTGCAAATTTGTTTCTAGGTTTTTGTCGATGTACCTGTCTGGAACTTCACAATCCCTAGCCATATGTCCAAAATTGTTACATTTGTAACATTCGACATCATCTCTCAAATGATCAAATTTGTTGATATTATGCTGAGTTCTGGAATATCCATTTCTGAAGGATCTCCTGGAATTATATTCATTCCAAACATACATGCGACATTCTGCAACTCTATGTCCAAACCTTCCACATGAATAACAATGACCATAAAAGATAGGTTGGTACCTGGGAGGAAATATTCTTCGAGGAATTGTCTTCCAAGGTTCTTCCTGCGAGTCTTGATCTCTTGATTTAGCTGAGAGATCTATTTGCTTGGTAGATTTTGCATATCCAGCTTCTTTAATTGTCATAGAAGGACTTGACTCCTTTCAGATTTTTCTTTGTAACCAAGACCAGTCTTGTCACTGCATGATCGCTGGTTGTTGATGAGTTCGTCCAAAGCCTTTGAAATATTGGCATAGTCTTGAAGAGTTTTTCCACTTTTTACTTCCTTTCACAAAGAAACTATTTCAGCTTCCAATGCTTCTCTCTCCTTGTTGCTTTCCTTTACTTCTTTCCTGAGTGATTCTTCAATTTGTTTGTATTCTTCAACCTTGATTTTAAGATTGAGGACCTGTTCCCTTTCTGTCTTCAATTCGTCTTCAAGAGTGTTAACATGCTTCTTTTCAGCCTTGAGCTCTTTGATAACCTTGATTACTTCGTTTTGAAATTCGACTTTAGTCATTTCTTCTTCTTCATCTCCTTCTTTGTCAGGTGCCTCTTGTTTATTGTGCTTGGCCATAAATAATACTCTTCCGTTGAATTCTTCTTCGTTATCACTGTCTTCTTCGGATGAGGAACTATCTTCTTTGGAGAAGAAACTTTTCTTAAACCATTTCTTCTTCCCTTTTGTAACACCCTCATTTTTGTGAGGACATTTGGTTGCAAAATGCCCAACCTCACCACAATCAAAACATATTAATGGAAGTTTACCTTTGAATTTTCCCATACCTGTTCTCATTTTCCGTGTGAAGTAGGCAAATTCTTTATTTGAGAATTCTTCTTCATCTTCTTCATTTTCCTCATCCTTACAATTGCAAGTTTTTGCTTTCAGAGTATGCTTGTCCTTACTATTCTTCATGGATGCGGCAAATGCAGTTTCTAAGTGAGATGTGTCATCCTCTTCTTCAATCCTCATTTCATATGCCGTAAGAATTCCATGCAATTCATCTATGCTGAGATTGGTTAGATTCGATCTATCTTCCAAGACAGATACCTTAGGGTTAAATCTTGCTGGCAAGGTTCTGAGGATCTTTTGGACAACAATTTTCGTTTCAACAGGTTCACCCAAACCTTCCAATGTATTTGTTGTTTCATCAATATGCTGAAAGTATGCAGCAATATCTTCATCTTCCCTCATTTTGAGTTGCTCAAATTTTGCCTTGAAAATTTGAAGCTTTGCTTCTTTTACCTTTGAGTCACCTGCATATTTTTTTTCAAGCTTGCCCCCTACCTCTTTAGCAGTTTTGTAACTCAATACCTTAAGATAAACAGATTCGATAAGTCCACTGATAATAAGATCTTTAGCCTTTGCATCATATACCATATTTTTCTTACCTTGTTCATCCTAGGTCGGTGTGAAGCCTTTGTCAACGATTTCCCATACTTCGTATCCTTGTGCCAACAAATGAACCTGCGTTTTTCCACTCCAAAGTGCATAGTTATTTCCATTGAACAAAGGAACTCTATTCCTAGTATACTCCATGATCTCCTTCCAGTTGTTAGACTGCTATTGAAGGAACTTGGCTCTGATTCTAATTGTTGGAAATACTGAGGGTGGGGTGAATCAGTATTCCTTAGCAATTAGCACTTTTAAATTTTTTCAGAGCATTAGTTAATCTTCAATTATTATTAATGTTTATGCAGTAATAACAAGAAATAAAAGAACACAGTAGGCACAAGAATTTTAGGTGGAAAATCCCCTCCGTGTCAAAAACCACCGAACGCTTTTCTAATAAATTCTTAATCTTCAGCCCCAACTGAAATGAAAGTAACAACTTCCTAGAATTCTAGAAAAGCATTCTTCTCCAGCTCCCACTGGAAGGACGCCCAACGCCCTGGTTTCTTCAGTAATCAACTGAATGGATGCCCTAGCACCACCATACCACCCTGAAGTGTTCACAGGCCCCAACCTATAGGCGACTTCATACACCTGCCTAGCACCTCCCTGCCACCCTATAATCATTGAAATAAGACAAGACTGTGGATTCCCAAACTAAGGACAACAATCCACGATACAATAAGATGTACAATGATTTTCGTGTATTTGACCAAATACCTAATCACTTTATGACCTGCAATCCAACCATGACATCATCCCAACAGTGACTCCTATACCTCCCAACATTGCCTCTTCGACTCTAGGCATAATGACTCTTTTACAATCTTCACAATGATGACTCTTTTACAACTTTACAATGATCTATTATCGATTGGAGAAGTCATTCCTGACAGGGAACTTACTCTCACCACCCTTGGAGGACTCCCACCTGAGTGGTATGTATTTAGAACCACTATACTCAACAATGAACGAATTCCAGGGTTTGAAGAATTGATGTTGAGATGCATTCAAGAAGAAACAAGAATGGTGGAGCAAGAAATGCTTTCTAATAGAAGAAACCCCACTGCATTCTCTGCTCATGCTAAGAGGAAGAACAATGCAGGTTCAAAGAAGCATAGTCAAGGAAGACCGAGATTAAAAAATGGAAGGAAGGGAAGATGCTTTGTTTGCAATAAGTTTGGCCACTATGCAAGGGAGTGTCCTAATAGAAGGGATACACCTCGAGATGATGACTATCATAACAACTCCAGGGGCAACTTCAATAACAACGATCAAAGGAGTGGCAGGTCCAAAGGCAAAGGAAAAAGGAATGCGGGACATCAAAGAAATGGTCGACCCTCCAAGATATCAAGGAACTCCAGGTATGATGAATCCAATGTTGTTAACAATAAGAAGAAAGAGTATTATCTTATATCGACCCTCTCCACTGCCTCTCCTCCGGACACTTTAGGAACTTGGTTGATTGATAGTGGTGCCTCAAGGCACTTCACCGGATACAAGGAAGCCCTCCCTAATCTAATAGAGAAGGAGACAAACTTGGAGATCATCCTTGGAGATGATGCCACCTATCCCGTGAAGGGAGTAGAGAATGTTACCCTTCAATTGAATCAAGGTAACACTATTCATTTGCAAGAAATACTATATGTACCCGATCTCAAGAAGAACCTGGTGTCCATTTCAGTAATGGAAGATAAAGGATTCAAGGTGGCTTTTATCGATGGAAAGGTACATGTTTGGAAAAGAAATTTCAAGGATGCTTTTAATCTTGGGTTCAGGGTTGATAGTTTGTATGAAGTTGGAGGAAGTCCATTGGGAGCCATGTCTTGCGACATATCTCTACAATTTGAACTATGGCACCGAAGGTTCGCCCATCTTCATTATAAGGCCCTACCTGATGTGAGATAGATGGTGACATGTATGCCCAAGTTAGAATCCAATGAATTCCAAGATTATTGCAGAGAAGTTGGCATTAAGAGGGAGACTACGACGCCATACACTCTCGAGGAGAATGGTGTGGCTGAAAGGAAGAATCGCTCTATTGTAGACGTTGCCCGTGCCATGCTTCATGATCAAGGCCTTCTGAAGTTTCTATGGGCTAAAGCTGCAAATACCACAGTGTATGTTCAAAACCGATGCCCTCATCAAGCATTGGACTCCAAGGCTCTCGAAGAAATGTTCACTGATAAAAAACTCGATGTCTCTCATTTTAGAATTTTTGGAAGCCTGTATATTTTCATGTGCCGAAAGAGAAAAGAAGCAAATTGGGTGCATCTGGGAAGAAAGGAATCTTTGTGGGCTATAGTGAAAATTCTAAGGGATATAGAATTTATGTGGCTGGTCAAAAGGAAGTGGAGATAAGTCATGATGTCACCTTCGACGAAGATATGGCCCTCGGAAGATCAACAACCTTCCTATCCCAAGGAAGGACAAAGAAGCTGACACAGGAAATTAGGGTGAAAAAGAGGATGAAACGATGCCTGATGTTGATGAACCTATGGATCCTATTGATCTACTCCCTCATGAGCCTTCCTCCTCCAAGAGGAGACCCTCATGTCTTATGGAGACTCCTGAAGATGCTGAGAGGCACATTGCACCAAGGGGGACTTTCTGTGAAAGCAAGAAGCCGAACAGGTATCAAGAATATTTGATCACCATGAGCACTAGCATTCAAAATGAGCCTTCATCATTCGAAGAAGTTATGAAACAACAAGTTTGGAAGGATGCTATAAATGAAGAATACGAGTCAATTATGAAGAATGATGTCTGGGATGTGGTCCCTAGACCCTAGGACAAATCGGTTGTCACTTCTAAGTGGCTCTACAAAATCAAGCATGGAGCTGATGGAAGTGCAGAAAAGTTCAAGGCTCGCTTTTTGCTTGAGACTTCTCTCAAAAGGAAGGTGTAGATTACAATGAGATATTTGCACCTGTTGTCTGATACACCACCATCCGCTCGATCATAGCCCTTGTTGCCTTGCAAGGATGGAACCTACATCAGATGAATGTCAAGATCGCCTTCTTGCATGATTCAATCAAAGAGGAAGTCTATGTCGAACAATCCGAGGGGTTTGAAGTTCATGATCAGGAATCTCATGTATGCAGGTTGAAGAAAGCTCTCTATGGATTGGAGTAGGCACCCTGAACTTGGTATGAGAGGATCGATAACTATCTGATGAAGCTGGGATTCACTAGAAGTGAAGCCGATCCGAACCTTTACTTCAAGGTTGAAAATGATAAACCTCTCATTTTGGTACTTTATGTGGACGACCTCTTTTTGACAGGTGCAGACCCTCTCATTCACAAATCTAAGAGGGAGTTCGCTTCTGAATTTGAGATGAAGGACCTAGGACCAATGCACTATTTCCTAGGGTTGGAGGGTTGGCCAAAGCCAGGTGAAATTTTCCTCTCTCAAGGAAAATATGTTGTGAAGATATTGGAAAGATTTGGGATGGTGGACCGCAAGCTTGTGACTACTCCGATGGAACTTAACTTTAAGAAGTTATGTGGTAGTGCTGTTGGACCTGAATTGGGAAATGCTTCTGAGTATTGTCAACTCATAGGAGCGCTAATGTTCTTGGTGAACTCCCGTCCGGACATATGTTTTGCAGTTAACACATTGAGCCAATACATGGTTGAGCCTCATCATATACATTGGATCGCCGCCAAGAATCTTCTGAGATATCTTTGGGGCACAATCACTCATGGACTGAGATACGCTGTCGGAAATGTGAGGCTGCATGGTTATTCTGATGTTGATTGGGCTGGTAGTGTGGTTGATTGCAAGAGCACTTTTGGATGATGGTTTTCTTTGGGTTCTGCTTTGATATCCTGGATGAGCAGGGAGCAGAAATTGGCTGCCTTGAGCATCGTCGAGGCCGAATACATAACTGCTAGTATGGCCTCCTGTGAAGCTGTCTGGTTGAGGAAGCTCTTCAGTGAGCTGTTTGGACGTGCTGGATACCACCGTGATCCTCTGCGACAACCAGAGTGGGATTCGATTATCAGAGAATCCTGTGTTTCATGATCACTCCAAGCATATAGATATCAGGTACCCCTTTATCCGGGATATGGTACAATGAGGAGCAATAAGGCTCCATCACATTGGGACTGATGAGCAGGTCGTTGATATTCTGACAAAGCCCCTGGGGAAGGTCAAATTCTTGGCCTTCCGAGAACGACTTGGAGTCGTGGAGAGACCCTCTTATGAGGGTCCTGTATGAGATGGACATTGAGCTCTGGGAGCTCTAGGGGGCTTGGGGTACTTCTTGGAGCAGTGAGCAACCATAGGGTGAGTGGTTTAGCCTTCCCCTAGTGGTTTGCTGTGTACAGGGTGAGTGGTTCATCCTTCCCCTGTGATACCCCTTGGTGACATGTGAGCAAGACGAGTGGTTCATCCTTCTCCTGCCGAGACATCCTACCCATGCAGTCTAGGACTCATGGGAAGTACCTCTCATCTGGCCAATGAGTAGGGAAATGAGGATAGGGACCATAGAACTACCGATGGACTCATTGTGTACTACCGTACTCCCTATGTTAGGATGTCCGATATTGATCTGGGATCAATGGGAACTGACTTTGGGTCAGTAAGAGTGGTATGAGACACTCTCTTTTGATTGGAACTGACTTCGGGTCAGTAAGAGTGGTATGAGACACTCTCTTTTGATTGGGACTGACTTCGGGTCAGTAGAGAATGGTATGATACATTCTCGATCACTTCTTCTTCTTCATAGTTCAGTAGAGCAGAGCAGTGTAGAGCAGTGCATGGATGGCAAAGATGGTACAGATTGGCAGATGGATTAGCAGGTGGAGTTCTCCCTAGTTGAGAGGGAGTGTTAAAATTGGCAACTAGGGCCAAACTCCACATGGGTCATCTCATTTATGACAACTGATATTTTTATTAGATTCCTCTCTTGGAGAGGTGTAGGATTGATCTAAGATCATCCGATTCTGACATGTACAAATGAAGATACGAATTTATTTATATTATGGACAAGTTGTCAAGGTTGGTCAACAAACTCATGTAGGCTCAGAAGCCCAACAGTCACGTCTATTCATCCTCAACGCTTGCCTATAAATACATGATGCTTCATCCTCATTTGGACACACTTCACTTCTCACACTTCTCTCTCTCTTCACATGATTGGGTACAAATTTCTGGGCAGCTCTCCACACGTGTGAAGGATTGTACTTTTCTATTCTAGCTGTTGACCAATGTTGATCGAATTTGCAGGAGGCTGTTTTGACTACGTTGACCAAGCATTGACTTGTTTTTGGTGCGATTTTGGGTGGAGGAATTCTGTTCTAGCAGGTTGCAAATCTGGGCACAAGAACCGAGGCAATCTGACCTCATGTTTGACCAACGTTGATTGTATTAGGGCGGGCCGTAGGGTTGACTTTTGTTGACCAGTTTTGACTGGACTTTTTTAGATTGTTTTGGGCTGATTAGACTTGCTGTTTGGAGGCCGAAGTTGACTGAATCTTTGAGGGTCAAATCTGCCCTGTTGACGAGCGTTGACTTTTTTGGTTAGGGCTCTTTTGTTGTTGTTCTAAATTATCAGAATTTGTAAATTGTACTATTTCTTTGCCGAACTATTGAAGACTAAAAGAATAATTGATCAAGGGTTTCCCCACATTGGGGTTTGTCCTTGGTTGGTGCCACATCTTGTGTCCTCTTGTCTTGGTTTGTCTTCTACTATTTATGTTTATGTTCTATCTTCATTTTACTATCATGTTGATGTGATTGCTAAACTGGATATTGATATTGGGCTAATAAAGAAATTGATGTAAAATTGCTCTAAAGCATAGAACATACCATTGTTGCCTAAAATTAACATAGGTCCACATGACCACTGGGTTCGCTAGACATTGGCACACCCCTTCCCCTTCTCCACATATCTGGGTCAAGCTTGGAAATGTTGTCTTGGAGGTTGATGCAACTAAAAGAAAGTTAAAAGCATATCGTGGCCACAAGCAAGAAATAAAAGAAAAAAATATTATAAAATGCAAAAGATGGTTGGGATATTAAAATAGCACGTGGGCAAAAGCCAAACATGAGCTCTACCCCTTATCATTATGGCCATCACCCTGGTTCCTAGGGCCCCTGAGTGCCCCCACATGATTGAGGAACCCATGCACGTCCGAAACCCTGGTGGGTGATGAATTGCCCTCCTTAAGGGGGTAATATTTGCTTACATCATACACAACATGCTCTCATTTCTTAGAGTCCTGAGCAGTAATACAAAGAAAAATCAAGAAAAGGCAAAAGGCAAATGAAGAAGGGTGGAAAAACAAAGGCTGGGGTAACTTATGTATCCACGATTGCTCCCTCCTACATCTCTATGCCCATATGTGGACTGTTAGGTCCCTAATAAAACTAGTGTATTCCCTTATTATTATTGTCATTGTAGCCCCTTATTGTTATTGTTGTGCACATGTTGTCCCCATATTGTTATTATTGTGCCCTATAGAAGCCCATTATTGTTATTGTTGTGCTCTTACATTATTATTGTTATGTCGACTCAGATTATATTGTGACCCCTTAGGCTCCTATATATAGAAATGAGGTCTTGTCATTTGGATCATCCAAGAATTGTTCATTTGTGTAAAGGAGGTTTCCCCCTTGAAGAGGCCACTTTTGAAGTCGTTGATCTATCTCTTTCTTCTATTTTGTGAGCTGGTTGCATAAAAATTGGTATCAAAGCGTTGGATTCTACGGTTTCGCTGCTTCAAACAGGTCATCGTGGAATGTTCGCTATAACATTTTTTCTACAAAGCTTTAAAAGCTGAAATTAAAACCCATTTGAGCTGAAATCGTGATGAACCTCGTGACCAAATTTCAAATCTTGTCTCACTATATTTTCGGAGATATGAACTGAGGAAGTTAGGGTTTTTGCAGGCTCCCGAATTCGATCTCAAACAGGTCACCTTGGGAAAATCGTCATAACTTTCTCTCTGAGAATCAAATTCAAATTTCGTAAAAAGTGATAGAAAGAGGACAGGCTGTAGTTTGTTGGGTATTGTTTTCAGAGCTGAAGGTCGAAACAGTGACATGTGGCACGTCGTACAAGTTTGTTCTACTGAACTAGTCTATAATTAGGTCATCGCGGGAGATTGGGCATAACTCTTTCTTGGAGAATCCAATTGTGATCAGACTTTTGGGGTTGAAAAACAGACTTAGAGGGCTATCGCAGGCCGAAATTTCAGAACTTGGAGATCCAAAATTGTATAGTTACAGTCGTTTCAATATCGAGCTCATACAAAGCGAAAAAAAAAAGGTGTAGTTTTTTTCAAAATTTGCATAAGTTTTGTTCGAGAAAGTAGTTTGAAGTGATTCAAAGAGCATTGTGAAGCACAATTATCATTCGTTTATGACCCGAAAAAAGAAAATGGAAACACCTAGTAAGCAACTTGAAATCTGTACTATGACACATGAAGAGGAGGAATAAATGCAACATGATATATCAAAATTACAAGACTAAGTGCAACAAATTTCGCTCTCACAAAAAGTACTGAAGCTAAGATGGATGGTTTAAAGAATGGAATGGAAGTTAAGATGGATGGCATGGAAGCTAACATGGATGGTATAGAAGCAAAACTTAAAGGCAACATGGAAGTTTTGAAGATAGATTTGACAAAGTTGCTACAAGAAATGCTTACTAATGGCGAAATGGTAGTAAAGGAAACTCATGATGAGAACAAAAGAAATGTTAGTCATGATTTCATAGATTCTAATGTTGGATTGAAGACCCACCATGTTCCAAAGATCGATATGAGGAAGTTTGATGGCAAGGATCCCGTAACATGGATACTACAGATGGAGCAATATTTTGATCTCCATAATGTGCAAAACACACAAAAGGTACGCATTGCAACTTTATATTTGGAACCCAATCAATTTGTATGGTATTGATGATATTGCTCTTGTAAACAACTTGTCACTTGGGTAATTTTTACGGAAGAAATGATAGCACATTATGAAGATACAAAAAGCAACACCTTTTTTAGCCGATTGATAAATCTCAAACAAAAGGGTTCAATGGTGGAGCACATTGAGGATTTCCAAAAATTGAATATAAGGATAAAAGATATTCTAGAAGAGCATAGGATTGATGTGTTCATAGGGACTTTAAAGGATAACATCCAACATGAGGTTTGCCTTTGGGAACCTGATTCATTAGAGAAGGCATTTAGGTTGGCAAGAAAAATTGAAAGAAAAATTATGGCAACAAGGAAGCCTACCACTCACAACTATAAAGATGGAAGTGTTGTTTCCCCTAGCCTTCCACAACCTACAAGGTTGACACCACAGCAATTGGAAGGAAAAAGAGCCAAAGGGCTTTGTTACAGTTGTGATAGCAAATACACTAAAGGTCATAAGTGTGCTGAGAAGAAATTATTTTACATAGATTGTGAAGAGGAGGAAGAAAAGAAACAAGAAACATCAAAAGAAGAGGATACACACCAGGAACAAACTTTAAAGAAAGAAGAAATGAATCTGACCATATCTTGTAATGCATTGGCCAGAATTACCACTCTACAAACTATCAAGATAGAAGGACATATCAAGAAGAAAAAGGTAATAGTGTTGATTGATTCGGGCAGTACACATAATTTTATTCATTGTAAGATAGCCAAGGAATTGAATTGCTTCCTATATCCAACACTAGAGTGTTAAGTGATGGTTGCAAAAGGAGGAACGATAAATTGCTTGGGAAAGTGCCATAATATCAAGCTATCGATGGGAGAATATGTGTTGAATAGTCCAATGCTTTCCATTCCAATGGGTGGTGCTGATGTTGTACTAGGAGTCCAATGGCTACAATCTTTGGGTACGATAACTTTTAATTTTCAAGAACTTTTCTTGAAATATTTTTCGGAAGGAAAGGAAGTTGAATTAAGGGGTATCACAGGGAAACAAGGAAAGATAATCAACTCTAATGGCATGACAAAGCTTCTAAAGAAAGAACGAGGCATAATTGCACAATTATGTTCGTTAGAGGTTCCCACATCGAAATCATCTATTTCTCCAGATCTCCAAAAAGTTTTAGACAATCATTCCAAAGTATTTGAGATTCCCAAAGGCCTCCTCCCACCTATTTGCAATCATGATCAAGCTATTCATTTGATTCCAGGAAGTGTTCATTCAAACATCAGGCCTTACAGATATCCATATGCCCAAAAGAGTGAAATTAAACGTATGGTTGCAGAAATGCTAGAGGCTGGTATAATTCAACCTAGTCAAGATTCTTTCTCTGCTCCAGTAGTATTGGTGCACAAAAAGGATGGATCATGGCGCATGTGTCCGGATTATAGGGAGCTCAACAAGTTCACTATTAAAGATAAATTTCCCATTCTTGTCATTGATGAATTATTGGATGAATTGCATGGAACAATTTACTTCACCAAGTTGGACTTTTGTTCAGGATATCATCAAATCAGAATGAAGACCAAAGACATTCCGAAAACAACATTTACAACTCATGAGGGTCATTATGAATTTTTGGTCATGCCTTTTGGCCTTACCAATGCACGTTTTACATTTCAAGGTTTGATGAATTCCATTTTCAAACCCTTCCTTAGAAAATTTCTGTTAGTATTTTTTGATGATATACTAATCTACAACATGTCTTGGAAGGATCATGTTCAACATGTGGACAGAGTGCTCAAACTATTGGAGGAGAAACAATTATATGCAAAAACCTCCAAATGTTTCTTTGGAGTACAAGAGGTGGAATATTTGGGTCATATTGTATCTCATGAAGGTTTTAAGGTAGACCCTAGCAAAATTAAAGCCATTAAGGAATGGAAAATCCCCACATCCATAAAGCATCTTCGAGGATTTCTTGGGTTGAGAGGGTATTATCACAAGTTTGTTAAGAATTATGGGAGAATAGCAATACCTCTAACAACATTACTAAAGAAAGATGCATTTTTTTGGACTCCAAAAGCAATGAAGGCTTATACCTCTGTAAGAATTCCCAACTCAAACAAAAGATTCTTCTGGAATTTCACACCTCTCCCTTAAGAGGGCATTCAAGATTTTTAAAAACTTAGCATAGGGTCAAAAAGGAATTTTTTTGGGATGGCCTTAAATACGATATTCAAAAGTTTGTGGCAGAATGTTTGGTTTGCCAACAAAATAAAGTTGAGACAATTAAGACCCCAGGTCTATTACAACCTTTATCCATTCCAAGTCAACGTTGGGAGGAGGTTTCAATGGATTTTATCACAGGTTTACCAAAGTCCAAAGGAAAGAGTGTCATCATGGTGGTAGTTGATAGACTTACCAAGAATGCACACTTTTGTGCATTATCTCATCCATTTAAAGCCAGTATAGTTGCTACTGCATTTATGGAAACAATTCAAAAGCGACATGGAAACCCAAAGATTATTGTAAGCGACAGAGATCCTATTTTCACTGGATATAATTATTTTCTTGTCTAGGTACTCAGTTAGCTCATAGCTCATCTTATCATCCTCAATCTGATGGGAAAACTGAGATTGTGAACAAATGTTTGGAAGGATATCTTCGTTGCTTTGTATCTGATAAACAGACACAATGGGTCAAATGGTTGCCTTTGGCTAAATGGTGGTATAACACTTCCTTCCATACTGCAGCAAAAATGACCCCATTTATGACACTTTATGGATATCATCCACCGTCCATCACATCATATTTAAGAGAAAATTCTAAGGTTCAAGCAGTGGAAGATCACATCGAGCATCAACAAAAAGTTCTCCAACTCTTAAAGGATAACCTCACTTTGGCGCAGAATAGAATGAAACAACAGGCAGATCAACATCGCAGCGAAAGAAGTTTTGATGTAGGTGATTGGGTATTTCTACGACTACAACCATACAAACAAATGTCCCTCAAGCAAGCTAAGAAGGATAATAAATTATCACCAAAGTATTATGGTCCGTACAAGGTGTTGCAAAAGATTGGTACTATGGCATACAAATTGGAACTTCCTGCATCTTCCCGAGTGCACCCAGTTTTCCATGTTTCATGCTTAAAGAAGGTTATAGGTGACAAGCTCCCAGTTCAAACAATATTGCCAGAACTTGACGAGGAAGGAAAAATCATATTGGAACCTGAAGCAGTCATAGAAACAAGAACTCGACAGCTACGAAATCAATCAATTTCAGAGTATCTCATCAAATGGAAGAACTTACCCGCTGAAGATTCCACATGGGAGGATGAGAATTTTATACAGAAGCATCCAAAACTACTCAAGCATTGAGGACAACACTTTTTTGAAGGAGAGGGGTATGTTAGGTCCCTAATAATAGTAGTGTATTCCCTCATTATTATTATCATTGCAACCCCTTATTGTTATTGTTGTGCACATTTTGTCCCCATATTGTTATTATTGTGCCCCATAGAAGCCCACTATTGTTATTGTTGTGCCCTTACATTATTATTGTTATGTCGACTCTGATTATATTGTGACCCCTTAGGCTCCTATATATAGAAAGGAGGTCTTGTCATTTGGATCATCCAAGAATTGTTCATTTGTGTAATGTAAATGAGGTTTTCCCCTCGAAGAGGCTACTTTTGAAGTCGTTGATCTATCTCTTTTTTCTATTTTGTGAGCTGGTTGCATAACATGGACATTCCTCATCATTACCACCCTTGTACCCATAACATTTGGTCTTTAGACCCTTGTGTCCTTGTTGTCACCCAAATTGTATAGGTGAATGTGATAACGACTCAGGGCGGGGATCAGAGTGACAGCCCCTACCCTGAGTCATTGTCGGATTCAAGAATAAGTGGAGTCACCACCCAAATAAGAAACTAACCAAAATGTCTAGGTGCTAAAGGTGCAGATAGAAACTAGAAAATGTTACTGATGGTGGACAATGGTGATGAAAAGATGAGAAGATTGATAACAAACCGCCAGAAAATGTGTTGCTTGATCGGTGAAGAACGAAATGATAAAAGGATGTTGTCAAAGCGCCGAGAATAAGATAAACTTCTCCCCGACAACGACACCAAAAAATGTTGTTGCCCAAATCGTACAGGTGAATGCGACAATGACTTAGGGTAGGGGCTGTCACTCTGATCCTCTCCCTCTCAGTTTTCACTCTCCCTACAATAGGCTATGGGGGGTAGTCCCTATGAAATGTGAAGATGAAAGGCTTATCGGGAACCAACAAGCTCGAGAGACATAACTGAATGACCTAGCAACTTGGTTAATGATGATTAACAAGTTTAATTATTAGCAGGATTTGATTATATTATTTGAGAGACCAGTGCCTTATGGAGTCAAATCACTTGCGCAAATATAAATTAACTACCAAGTTACTAGATGAATAGTTGCTGCTTAGGATGCACACCATCTTATATGCGATGCGACATCTAAAACTAAGTGAAGTGAAACTCTTGGTTGATTTTAGATTAGATGCATATCTAAGTGAATCCTTTCTCTCAGCTATTTTGAAGCTAGTCTCAAGTGTAGGTTGTGGAGAGAAACCCAGGAGAAGATAGCAAAGGCTATATTAACGATACCTCCCCTGGAGTTCTAACTACCTGGATGCCTTTGGTGCTGCAAAGACTGTGGCTTTGACGACTGCAAGGTCACCGTGTTAACCACAAGTGAGGGTCTAGTTTTGCAAGTTGGATGAGAAAGGTGGCCCTATCATCTATTAACCAAGCTTATGCCTGGAGGTAAATTAATTAATGCACTACTACTCTTAGAATGCAAGTGCAAAATGAGTGATTAGCTTTAGGTGAGATCATTAAATGCTTTAAGTACTTTGAGACAAATTATCCCAAAAACATTCGATTTAGAGCAATGAAAGGAAATTGCTTAACAATTACAAGGACAATCTTCACCAAAGCAGTGCTCATTAACCAAGTTGCTAAGCCATTCAGTTGTGTCTCCTGAGCTTGTCGGTTCCCGATAAGCCTTTCATCTTCACATTTGACAGGGAATACCCCCCATAGCCTGTTGTAGGGAGACAACTAGAACGAAGAGGGCATGGATCAAAGTGACAGCCCCTGCCCTGAGTCATTGTTGCATTGACCTGTACAATTTGGGCGACAACAGTCCCCATCCATCTCATCATTATTCACATGACCCTTATCAATTGAAGGATGTACTTTGGACTTGTCTTTCCCCTTAGGGGTTGGGAACACTTAATAGGGTCGTTTATTAACCACTCCTACCTAGGGAGGTAACACTACTTGGAGCGCAAAGCCCCAAATTTGGAAGGGATACCCATATGAAGTCCCATTGTGCCCTTGATAAACAAGCTTGTTTCACTTAGATGCACTAATGAATTATTGTACTTGAAGGTGAGGAGACGCATTGAACATTATATGTAATTGGCAGGTGGTTTCATCATGGGCTAGGCAACTTAATTGAGGCCCAAGTCCACTAGAGGATCATATTGACAACACAGGGGATGCGTTGAGAGCCATGGGACTCCCATCATGTGCAAAGCATCATTTCACACCATGGGCACCTTCAACACTTTCAGCAGTTTGTTATTGCCCCACATTATTCACAAGATGATGCACTTGGATCAGTGTGCCCTGGCAACGTACCATTATGAAGTGGTAGCTGATTCAAGTCCCAGAGGAGGTTTGTCTCACCCTTGAGACATGGGAGGGTAGGCACCATCATTAGAGCCCTCATTTGGAACATTATACAGGCTTATCTGTCATCACGAGACCCATGATACCAACATTTGTGCCCCAAAACCACTTTGGGGCGCTACATGATGACTTGCATGGAGAATTAGGGGCCACCCCCTAGTTTGTGATTTATGGAGCCCTCTCTCACATCTTGGCACCTAGAGGACTCAATGTGGCCCTCCAACGACCCTGCATTAGCATAATGTCATCAATTCGACTAACATATGGATGACTAATTCATAATTTATGAAAGCTACTTGGTTGGCTTGTTACCAAGGCCTGTTTCTTGCTCAATATTTTAATATTTTGGGGGCTAATTAGGCTAATTCGACTTAGTGAGACTCATATAAATTGAACACAAGTTCATTTGTGAGAGATCATCATCACACTTGGAGGATTTTTGGCCTCTTTGGCTAATTCACACTTTTTCTTTGGGGAATTTTTGGATTATTTTGGATGCACTTTGATATTTGGAGCTGATTTTTCATCTTTTCTTGGAGCTATTTTTTGAATATGGATGGATATATGGCATGACTATCTTGTAAGTTCTCTGGTTGATGAAAATATTTCTTTGAAATTGTCTAATGTATGTAATTGCTGCAGCTAAAGTAAATGCTCTTGTGCCCTAATTTTGTTGAAATTTTTGAAAGCTATTTGGTTGGCTCTTGCGTATGTTACTCATGGTATAGCATGCAAAGAATGTTCCTAGTGATGAAATGTTATTTTTCTTCATGAAACTCCTTATTCTAATAGTAGGTACTTGTGGAAGGTTGGTAGCTAGGGCATCAACTTTTAACCTCCTTGAAGACAAATTTGGCCAATCTAAAGCATCTAGGGATCCATTAGCCCTAGGAAGAAGGCACTATCACAAGCCATTTGGTGATGACACTCTCTTTCTTCCATAATTTCTCATAAAATTTCGGTCCTCTCTTCTTGGGCGACTAGGCTAGGGCATAGAGCGAAATTCATTAGAGAGAGAGTTGGTGGATTCCGGGAGCATATTCCTCAAGCCCAAGGTCTTATCTACAAGACCTCAAAGTTTGGGAATCATCTCTCATGTTTTCATCCATTAAAATCCTTGCCCTAGGTGTCCCTTAGAAGGGAAACCCTTGCTTGCATTCCTTTAATTTGGAGACTTCTTTGAGGGTTGTATGAGTTTAGTATTCATTGGAATAAATCTTAAGAAGTCCTTTCTCCTCCTTGCCTTGAACTTGGAAGCACTTCTTCACACGATTATTCTTAAAACCCTAGGCTTTAAAGCAAGTTCCCAACTAGTTCTTCTTCATTCCATTTTTCCATAGGGTCTACCCCCCTTAGCTTGCTGTAGGGAGACAACTTAAATGGAGAGATTGGGGATCAGGGTGACAACCCCTGATTTGAGCGTTGTCGCACTGCTTAGACACTTTGTGTGACAACAGGGTCCACATAGCGTTAACTTGCCCCTTCCCCTTGCCCGCACCTTGGGTCATGGCTTGGAATAAGGCCCGGAGGTTGATGCAGTTGAAAAGAAAGATAAAAGCATATATGGACACGTTCAACAGGAAAATGTGACGCAAAATGCAAAAGATGGTCAACACAAATACATTTAGCATGTGGGCAAAATCCAATACATGAGCTCTACCCCATTATCATGGCCATCACCCTGGTTCCTACTATTGATTTTGGGTAGCATCGGATGTGCTCTAGCCATGAAATTTGGTGGAGAGGCTAAGGCACATGAGATCTCCAAGACCCATAAATCGTTTGGAGAAATTCCACCCGGATGAAGAGATATTAAAATAATTAATATTTTTAATGGTTTCCTAAGTCTAAACTTAGGAAAATAAAAATATTAATGTGTATTAATATAAAATGGGTGAGAAAGTTCTAAGTGACGAGGATCAAGCCGGTTCTAATCTTAGCCGTTGATTAGGGACTTAATCTTGGCCGTTGATTTGTCAACAGGAAAAGTATAAGAGGAGGCTTGAGCGTCAGTTAGAGACACACAAAGTGATCAAAGAATTCGATTTTCTGGGGCAAGGTTTGTTGAGGAAATCGAGCTAGTGATCAGAGTTGCAGTGAGGGGCAGTGCAACAAGGGATTTTCATTCGAGGCTGAAGAATACATAAAAGAGAGGCAACACAGTGATCAAAGAATTCGATTTTCTGGGGCGAGGTTTGTTGAGGAAATCGAGCTAGTGATCAGAGTTGCAGTGAGGGGCAGTGCAACAAGGGATTTTCATTTGAGGCTGAAGAATACATAAAAGAGAGGCAACGCAGTGCTAAGAGAGATAGTGCAGGCCCTAGAAGGGCTGACGCAAAGGTCGAAGAGTTGATGTAGAAGGCTAACTCAGGTGACACAAAAGCGGTAGAGGCTGACGCTGGGCCTCATAGGCAACGCTGGGGAGATTCTGTGGGGCAGACTGGGAGCAGATCAACAGATTCTGAGCTAGGATAGGGTGACGCAGCTCTTGGAGGAGTGACGCATTTCCAGAGCAGTGCTTGGCGCAATTTTCTTTGTCCAACATAAGGAACAATCAGAGTCGCTGTGGGGTTTGATCATCCATTTGCTGATTTGTCGGAATATCTGTCTCTGGATAGAAGTACTACTGCCAATGATATTCTCTTTTGGGTGAGCCATTTCTGGCACCCTAGTTGTATTCACGAAATCCGCTTAATAATACAAACCCTCTGTATGCTGCATCGGTTTTCCCGAATTGGGTTTTTTCGGGGACAATTGTCTGAAAATAACGGTGTCCCTTGTGTTATTGTCTCAGTTTATTTCAGTGCATGATCTATATATTTGTTAAGGCTGCAATAGTGTTTACTTTGATGTTTATGCAATCAAATAACTTGTTAATGTAAAGAACAAGTAGGAGATTGTAAACCAGTAATTGCAGTAGCGGTTTCTGATGTGTTAGATTCAAGAATTTTCACACTGGTTCTATGAGCCTTCTTCATCATATAGGAATCCATGATTGTCCCAACCCTTGGTAAGCAATGAACCGCTCCACCTTAAAAGGGGGAATTCACTGTTATATCTTATACATCATGCTCTAACCCCTTGAGCCGAGCGGTTAATCAAAGAAAATCATAAAAAGGCAAAAGGCATATAAAGAAGGGTGGAAAAATCAAGGTTGGGGCACCTCATGTACCACAATTGCTCCCTCCTACACATTATAAACCGAAGTGTGGGCTTCCCTCTTATTAACTACCCTTGCACCCCAGCATGTGAACCAGGGTTGCCCCTTCTCATTCCCTACTTCATTCACCTATCTGTCACATGCCACCAACTCTTGAAAGATGTACCTTGACTATATTATCACCTTTAGAAGTAGAAACCACCTAATAGGATTATTGGTTAACCCCATTTGGAGTTTAGGAGACATTGGCACATTCCGAAGCCCATTATGGAAGCGCAGGCAATTAAGAAGTCCTCACCTGTGGTCCATGATTAGGTAAGGTCATTTACTTGATTTCTCTAATGACTTGTTGTACTGGAAGACTAGGGGACGCATTGGATCTTATGCAGGATTGCAGATGGTTTCCATCTTAGGTTTGGTCTCCCTATATGGGGTCCTAATTCTCTAGAGGGCTACATTGGCACATGTAGGGTGAGCGTTAAGTACCATGGGCCTCCACAGCAGCAGATTGCACTCCATGGATCCCCATAACCATTCAGAGTTTGCTCATGGTTCACTTATTGGACGAGGAGGATGCACCTGATCCATCATGCTCAGCTGGCCCCAGATCGACACCATACACTTGGCAGACGATCCAAGACTTGCACGATGATGTGGCATCACCTACACCATCATCCTAGCCCTTGCAGGCGATCTACAGGCATCTTCGATTTGTTTGGAGACCCATGAGGACACTTGTGTGCCCCCACATGTCATTTGGAGCACCATAGGTTATTACAAGGGGCCACCCCCTTGTCCACTACTTTTGAGGGTCCTATTCTTCATTGTGGCACCCATGGACCTCATTAAGCCTCTTAGAGGGCCCTACGACATGCATAGATTATTATTTGACCTCTTGAGAGGCTTACTTTTTCATTTATGAGCTAGTTTGGTGGGCTTGTCACCAAAAGTTGAATTATTAGAACATTATTTTATTTTTGGGGCTTATGTAGGCCAAGGAGGCTAATTCAAACTCCTAAGTTGTGTATAAATACAAGTGAGATGAGTTCATTTCTCATCATCACTTTGGTTTGGATCTCTTATTTCTCTTGAGATTTTCGCACTTTTTCTAAGGATGAATTGGAGCTTTATGGATGAGTTTTGATGTGTGGATATTGGTCTATCTTCTCTTGGAGCTTCTTTATTGTCAATTGTGAATGGCTGGATATACTCTATTACATGTAAGTATGTACCTTTGATGTTATTCTTGTTTACTTTTGTCATATATGTTGGACTGGGATTTTCGCTGTTCTAGGGCTAATTGCTGCATGCATTTACTGTTTAATATTGTGGAATTTGTCTCTATTATAGCATTCCTTCAATGTATGGGCCGTGTAATGTGAGCGTAATCTCCTCGGGGTAATTCTATCAACGAATTTGACCTTGACAAGCCATTCCTCTTGCACATCGAAGTATAAAAGCTGCAAGGTTGCTTCTTCTTGACCTAGAAGGTAAACGAAGTGATCTTGAGGCTTCCTTGACTAGGAAGTAAGAAATCCTATTCTTACTCAACACAGACTCCATTCTCCCAAAGACTAAGGCACTGATTTACCAAGGGTGGTCACTAAAACTCATATTCTCTCACACCCTTCCAGGACTAGCCACATTGGGGTAGCTAGGGCATCAAATTCCCGACAAGCTAGCCATCAAAAGAATTTGATCTCCTAGGGTCTCCTGCACTGGCCTTTCCTCTAGATCTCCTCTAATTTTGAAGACATTCCGACATTGGAGTTGGGAGAAAAGCCAAGCCCTAGCTTTGGGATCAAACTTTCCCTGCCATCCCCAAGGCTAGTACCTCATAGGGTCAAAACAACATCTCCTCTTTCCACCTTGTCTAGGGTAAGAATATCATTGGTTGCTACATTCTTTCCTCATACTCTAAACTGGGTCCACTTGGCCCCATATGGTTCCGTTCGTTTGAAATACCATTCTTCAAGAACCATCCGGGATACCAATCCTAACAAGGATTTTAGGGATTGGGGAACTTCTTCACAAGTCTTATCCCATAAACCTAACCCTCAAAATCCTCTCTTTCTTTCTCTAGAATAGTACCTTGCTTAGAAAGCAAGCAAGTTCCATCCTTAAAACTTTTCTGGGAAAGGTTTTGTTTGGGTCGCTCATATCCATTGACTTGTCATTCATTTGTGACTCTATACGTATCGGGTTTCCTCCTATCGGTGAAAATCCATAAATAGAAGGGAGCCTTAGCTGAGGTGACAATGGGCTAAGTCTCCATTTGTTTCCCTTGGCCTAGCATTTGCCTTTTAGGGATCCCCCCTTAGGTCCCTTGCTAATTTGAGCGGTAACAGGCCCTAAAGGTATGTGGAACCTAACTTGAAGAATGCAAACCTTAATATAGATGAGCCATATCATATAGAGACAAGCCATCGATGATAGTGAGCCACAAAAGTATTGAAAGCGAGTCAATGTCAGTGAATAAACAATGCTACTGTTCATAATTGATACCACTGTAATACTGTAATAAATAATGTCGTTGCCACTGGAAATTTAATACTGATGCCACTGTAAAGTCGAGGCACTATAAAAGTGAATGCTTATGCCATTGTGCGAAGTGCGAGGCATACTTGTGAAGAATGTGGACCACTATTTGAATGTTGGCCATACTAAATGTATATGATCCATGCTATACTAAATGTATATGATCCATACTAGGGTGCAAATTTTCTCAACCTTTGAAGTGGTATGATTTATGGAGGACTTATTCAATGTTTTATCGACAAGATGCTTTACCTCCCATTCGTAATTGAAAGTCAGTTTTAGTTGATCCAGGAGATAGGTGGTTGTGTAGGCTACACCATGTTTGGTCTATTCAGCTTTCTTTTAAGTTGCGGGTTTTTGTATGGTTGGTCATCTATTAGGGGATCCCCTCTTAGGCTAGGTTGCAAAGTGTGGGTTTTCTGATTCACTGGCAGACAACCCTTATTGGTGATTGTAGCGATATAGTTTATTCCTCTTTCATTGAGATTTGGCAGTGCTTGAGAGTTTCTACTCTCTTTACCCTTTGGAAGATCAGCTGTAGGTTTGCTTTTGAGTACGAGGTTAGTTCTTTGCCTACTTTTTGATGTGGCAAGAAGAGGCATGTCATTGGTTGTTTTCCAAAGGTGACTTATTGGTAAAAGATGCAAAAGTTTTAGATGTCGTAACTTGTTTTGATTTTATTTCTGCATTAGTAGTGTTGAGGAAGAGGATACAAGTTCCATTATATATACCCTTCTGCAATTTTGATTTTCTCTTTGTAAATGCTTTTATGTAAATATATGACATTAAAAAAAAAAACGTTTATCTACTCAGGTGTCTTCTCCTCTTCTACATTATCTAGCTAATTTCCAAATTCTCTTATCTACAATCTCTATATTCCTTACGATACTTAATTTCCTTCTCTGTTGGAATGGAGCATATGAAACAACTCATCTTATTATTTATTGAGACTTCCTCATTTATTTTCATACCTTTCCTTATAACTACATCTCTGAATAGGTGCCTTAATGCGGTCCTTTCTCCTTTTGCTTCCTTGAGAGTGAGTTCGTTTAGCCAAGAACTGACCCCATGCTCAAGATTTGATTCAAAACAAAAAGATCTCTACACACTTGAAGGAAAATTGTTAGATTCACAAGGGACTGGACTACACAATGAAAAAGGAAGCTAGAGGTTCAACCAAAAACCTACTAGTGCTCCTAGATCTAGAGTGGTCCTCCAATCCATAAATTAATATAAGATAGCTTGCATAAGTTAATCCAGTACTGTGGCAAGTGAATTAATAAGATCGATTAGCACAAGTAGAGCATTAAGCACAAATTGAAACAATTATACCTGAAAAGAAGAAGGATAACACTGCATAGAATAAACCCCAATGTCTTTTTATTATATCATGAGAAAATGAATTACAAAATTTGGCAGAGCCGCTAGCCTGGTAGCTCTAAGCATTACAATGATTACAAATAAGAGAGAGGATGCTCTCTTAAATAGAAAAATCGAAGTAGATCCCAATGAGAAAGATCTGTCCAAGTGGCAAGTAGTGATCCCAATGCAAAAACGTCTCGCTCCCATGAGAAAATCGAAACCCTTCAAGGTGCTATGTGCAAATATCCAAGTGAAGTAGCCATTTGCAAGTGGAAGAATGGGCGGAGTGGCTTGGATCACTCTAGAAATATTCTCTTAGTAAACTTTGATTAAATCCCGATCAAATCCCTCAAATAAATTAATTAAATCACTTAACTCCAACTCCGTGCCATGAGAAACTACGCAATCCTTGATTGATGGTTCAAGTGGATCCATGGTAAATAAAGGCTGGAGTGAGATGGAGTAGTGGGAGACCGATTTCTAATTCGTTCCAAGTCAAACTCAAACTGAGCTTAACTGAAACCCCATCAGATCTTGGGACTCAAATTTAAAGAAGTGCGTTTTTATTGTTGTTGGAGAATTCGTTGTGGCTGGGACCATCGAATTCTTTTCTGGGTCATCTTTCCTTGGTAAATGGAATCTTCATCATTTTTGACTTGACTTTGCCCCTTGTGAATCTCCACCTCATTTTTTTGAGTATTTTGCACTTGGAGAGAATATTATTTTCTCCCAATTATTATTTTCCAGCTAATTATTTGCCAGCTTTTGCCAAAAATTGGAAAAAATGGGTTTTGAGGAGTAAATACACATTTTTGACCCTCAAAGTGTGTCTACATAGAAAGTTGAGGTGTAGAGGTCTAATTTTGAGTACTCATACCCTCTACAACTTCTATAGACAACACTTATTACATTTACAGCAGAAACTATTTAAAAATCCATGCAGCGGGAAATTTTTAACAATTTAAAAGTGACCCTTAGACTTAACCAAATTTTGCGAAACTTTAGAGATGATCTAGTATGGTAATATACATCGACTTTAGACACTAGGACTCACCTAAGACTCTACCATCAAGCCGCACTCCAGCTTTGGGTTATATCTGGGAGAAAAACTCAACTAATAATTCAGTGTCAAAAGACACAAATAATTAGCCAAGGGAAAAAAACTCCCTGGGGTGAACTCGCTAGTGAAGTCCTAAGCTACCTAGGCTTGTTACATGACTCTTTTTCATCATTCTAGAATCATTTTTACAATGTCCCTGCATGGCTGCGGAATCTGATATACAGAACGATGAGAAGAAGAGATGAAGTCTGGAATTCTGATTGCCGCTGATGTAGGAATGCTTCAACTGTACTTTGATCATGGAGTCTTTGACAAATATTCAAGTGCAACTTTAGTGGTCAACAAGACCAACACTTCCTACAATGCTAGAGCTTGAACAATTATTTTGTATTTGTTTTAATGTAAATATTTGCCAAAATTGGCATAAGCAGCTACATAGATTCTGCATCAAAATTTAGCTTCAGCTCTCTTTTTCTTATTAGGATCCAGATTTATTGACTGCTCCTTGGATCCTTTTGGCCTTTCCCTTGCTGGTAGTAAGCACCCTCTCTTTCATGGTGGTAAACACAGTTCTTATTTTTAAGGGGTTTTATGCAGTGATGCTTGACCAATTTTTGTGTTCTAGCTTCTGCGTGAACATTTGCTCCTATTTATTTTAACCAGTTTCTCCTTAAGTACCCCTTTACGAACCCCAATTGTCATCTTGTATTTGTGAATAATTGCAGATATGATAATGCAAACTTAGAGTCCTATTCTTCATTGTACTATAAAATTAAAATATAATTTTATAGTCTGAGAGTCAAAATATAAATTCTAGATAGGGGATCATAAGTTTACTCATGCAGCAGTTTGAAATTGATTGAATATGTTCCTGCATGGTAATTAATAATTGTCTTAATTCATCTGTTTGTTGTTGCATCTTTACAGCTGCTGGTGATTTGTTTTACTTGAAGCTGTACATTTTTAGTTGTAATAGAACAGATAAAGCAGATTATTTGTATATCTGGTTTATTCTCTATGTTGTCCTGATTACATCTTTATGTCTTGTAAAAGATCGTTACTATCAACAAATTAATGTACACCTCTAAGTTCTCGTGTAAACTATATTTCTGATTTTCTGCAAGAAAAATTGACGTATCTTGAAGAATATCTGAAAAAAGTATTCTTTGCAGGAAGACTTCGAAAATTTATGGTCGGCATGTCCATGGGATGAAGATTTGACATATGCCAAATCTGTTTGTGATGAGGTTTTTACTTATCCTGGCATTTTACTGTAATTGGATGTGTTCTTTCTTTATATTACTGCAATTACCTCATGTGAATGGTTGTTTATCAGAATTACATTTTTCATTTGGTCATTTTTTTTATCATGGTGGTTCTTTGGCTAATTAACAAACTCTTTGTTCTTTAATAAAAAATGCTTCTAATTTTTTGTTAACATTGTAACATTCTCTTTTTCCAGATTTACCTTACATTGGGTGGTTTGGTACTCCTAGCTTATAGAATGTCTTATACATAATTACATTTGAACATATTATTTTTATCACTGCTTTTTGTTGGCTGTTAGCTATGGCTACAAGGTAAATAAGTGTTTGCTTTTTGTTTGTTTGTTGGCTCTGGTGTATATTATAAGTAATCCATTTCAATTGTGCTTATTAACTCTGGTTTCGAGTTAAATAAGATAATTCCTGCTTCTGTCTCTTTGTTGGGTAAGTTGTGCATTTTACTTATGAGTCCTTGTCAGCAGGATAAGGTTCATGAGAACTGTAACTAGTCCAAGGACATCTTTTTATAAAGTCGGATAAACATTAAATCTGTCCTAGAAATATGTTTACTTTTTACACATGTTTCCATGTCTGAACTATTTTACTTGATATTCTCAGTTACTAAGGAGGATTATTTCTAACCTTTTCTATTCCGTGTTTTCGAAACTAGCTGGCATTCTCCTTTTTCAACAGCTTACACAGTTATAAATGCAATTAAGCATGTTTGGGTGCTATCAAATGACTGGTCAATTTTTACTGCCTGTTGCCATTGATTTGAACTTGGAAACAGAAATCATATTATTTGGTCTTGATATGGTTTTCTATTCATCTATTTCAGATTTATGATTTTTTGTCATGTTTTAGGTCCAGTTTTAGTTCTGTGGCTCATAACTGGTCCTTCCAATCTGGACAATACAAACATAGGATTGTGGAAATCAGTGCATTCTTAATGCGATAGAATATATACTACTTTGAGGCCATTTTACATTTTGTTAATTTGAACTTGATGTCTTGAAAATCTTTAAGCAGCCTTTTGTTGATTCTCATGGCTGTAGTGTCCTGTTGTATAAGTCTAATAGACCCTGTTACCACTCAGGTTAGCATCCTTGGCAAAGTCATGGTCAAGGTGCTAGGCGTAAGCAGACATGAGATATCCCCACTGTCACCTCAGCATGACTTCCTCTCACTTCCGGGAAATTCCTAGAAAGCCACGAGGGGTATCCCGATTCCCAATCTACACACACTTCACCAAAAAAGACGAGTGCCTACGTATGATGAATGTTAGGGGTTAATTGAAAGACAATGCTAGGTCTGATGAATGAATAATAAATTCAAAAAATACCCAGGAAACGTGGGTTCGGGGATGGGTACAAGGACGGGGACGGGTACGTCATTTTTTGAAACAGGGTGCATGGGTTCGTCGGAGGTATATTATAATTTATATATAATATATAAATATTGTATTTTATAAATTATAATAGATATGAATTTGTATATTTTTCAACTTTAAACAAGAAAACTAAAATATTTATGATTTAAACTTTAAATATTTAAACATGTACATCATTGAATATTCAACATTCACAATGAAATTTCAAAATTTCTAGTTTGATATCAAGTGCAAATTGGAGTTTACATATTAATAAGAATCATGATATATGTCCATTATCATACTACATTCAAAATTTGCCTTAAGGCATATCCAAACAAGAACTAGGAAAATTTAAAATACTAAAATAAAAATAGCTAATAGTGAACAATGGCTTCCTTAAGCCTTGTCATCAACATCTATGTCGTCATCATCACTCAGATCTTCAGTTAGCATGCTCCCCAGGTAGGAATCACTCTCATCTTGAGGCTCTTGCTCATCCATAGCAATTGGAGGTAGCTCATTAAGGCCATCTGGTTGTATCTCCTCGTCTACACACATAGCATCATCTATGTATTGGTCTCATCTCTTGAAAGGACCCTCCTTGTACCCAGGGTCTTTGCGATATATGAGACAAAGTGTGCTATGAATGTACACTAAGTTCTTTGCCTTCTTTGAGCCCAACCTATTTCTTTTTACTGAATGGATAAAGGCATAAGTACTCCAATTCCTCTCGCAAGATGAAGAACTAGCTACCTGGAATATTAGGGGAAGCCCATTAAATTAATTAAAAATTTAAAAATAAAAACTAAAATGAACCCCAAAGAACCCGATTTTGGGGTTCCAAGTACCCATCATCGGGGTTCTCCATACCATTCAAGACAAAAGAACCCATTTTTTTTTAATGGAGAACCCAGTTCTTATGGGTTCTTCTCAGAAGAACCGTACCCGAATCTGGTACTTGGGGATGAGAATCCGGGACGGGTTTGAGAACCCCACCCCTGGGTTCGCAAACCCGTGCAACATAGAAAAATACAAACCAGCATGCGAAAGCTCACTCAAATTTCATAATAAATAGTTACCTTTGATACTCAAGAGTGAGGGAAGGGTATATACATCAAGTGAGATGATTTACCTTTGGTTGCTACTTGATTTTGTAACCTGATTTGGACTAGCTTGCTGCTGTCCTACACTTTCAGACCTACAAAATTTGCAAAAGACATAGATATCTCATATTTAAAGTGTCTTTCAGGCAACCCAAAAGCGTGAAAAAACACTAGGATGATCGATCCTTGGGTGCTTCAACCTGGGTACTGAAATACGAGTGAAAATATCAATGTTGCACGACTCGTACTTGTATAAGACTTGTCACGGCATTGACTCATCAACTCATATAAGACTCGGGAACGACCCTTATAAGACTCGTATAAGACTCGTCAAAATACAAAAAAACTTAAAATATGGTAAATTTTAAGCACAAAAAGGAAACTAATGACAATTCCAATCCTTATAAGTTATAAAAACCACAATATATGCAATAATTCATAACATAATCTCATATCTATAAAAGTACAACATAACATATTCGATTTTTGTAAGCAAAACATTTAGATACTGAATAAGAAAATGACTCATGATTCCATAATTAAAATTAAAAATGTAAGCAAGTTCAAAATTCAAATACATATGTCATAAATGATAAATGATTGTCTCATAACAATCTTGAGTCTCATCACTCATGGACGAACACGCCTAAAATAAGCTCTCGTGGATCTAGTGGTAACATCGGAAGGCTGAAGCAACTGTGAGGTAGGTGTATTTGGAGTCTCCACTTGAGATGGCAAACTAGAGAGATCCTCAATCTCTTCAACAAGCCAACTCAAATCAGGGTCCTCCTCCTCCACAACCCAATCATACTCTAAATCAATAGTATCCAATAAAATTGGATCTGTATCCTTTGGTTGCACTTGTTTTGTGAGCATTCAAAGGTTGTAGTAGATGAAAACCAACTTCTCCAACCTCTCATGCTCCAACCTGTTTCTCTTTTTGCTGTGGATGTGCTCAAACATTGACCAATTGCGCTCACAAGAAGAAGCACTGCAGGGTTGACTCAGAACTCTGATGGCGAATTCTTGTAATTGTGGTGCCTCAGTGCCACAATCTATCCACCAATGAGCTGTAAAAAAATAACAACAAAGATTATCAGTTTGCAATGCCAAACATATAAAAGAGAACTAGCAAAATTACAAGCTAAGTTCTAACAATTTGCACTTACAAGGCATTTTCTTGTCCTTGAGACGTTGGCTTGAGCTGAATCCAAACATGCCAGATGCTTCCTTGTACATATCTCGTTGCATCTTGATTTTGTGCTTAATATCTTGATCCGAGAACATCTTCTTAATGCACATCATGACACCTCTCATCACCTCAGGATCTCTTTGAATGCTAGACCCCTCATTATAGAATAAGCACAGATTGAGATATGCTCCTGCTGCATGCAATGGTGAATGTAATTGCCTGTCCCACCTGGAATCAAAATTTTTCCATATAGGGAGATATTTAGATTCATTTCCCTTATAGAAAGTCTTGATGGCCTCTTTGGTCCTGTCCATGCCCTCATAAATATATCCCATTGAAGGGTTCTCTCCATCCATCAATCTCAAGACTTTCACAAGGGGCTCAGTGAAGTTGATAATCTTAGTCACTTTGTCCCACAAACTATTAGCAAAGATAGATGTTTTCACAGACATTGCTTTTGGTTTTGTGCTATCTTTCCAGAATACCCATTGCTGGCTACAAAACATTCTTCTCAAAGCTTGGTACTCATACAAAAGGCTTTGGAGGGAAAGACAGTTTGTAGCAAACCGTGTGACAACTGGGCGACTAAGCTCACCCTGTGTGAATTCCCTTATAAGGTTCAACACCCAAGCATGATTATAAATATACTTGGTAATATGCTTGCATTCTTGCACAACATCTTGCACCCACTCCAACTTCCCAATGTCCTCTAGTAGTAATAGGCAGTGCATGGAGTCCAAAAAATGGTAGGATATTTGGCACAAAGCAACCTTCCAGTTGCCACATAATTTTCTGCATTGTCCATGATTACTTGGACAACATTTGCAACCCCAACTTCCTCCACCACATCAACCAACAATGAAAAAATCAAATGTGAATCTTTTACATTTGCAGATGCATCAATGGATTTTAGGAACATGGTTCCTTTAGGGCAAGTTACAACAAAATTTATTATTGTTCTACCCCTCTGATCTGTTCACCCTTTAGACATAAGTGTACAACCTGTAAATTTCCATGAGCTTTTAATGCTCTCCAATTGTTCCTTGACACACTCAAGCTCCTTATCTAACTCTTTCCCCCTAAGTGCATTATAAGATGGGGCTTTGTATCCAGGGCTAGCACATGCAATGGCATCCACCATGGGCTGATAAAAATAAGACTTTTCATAGTTGGAAACCTCCTGACTGCCATATTTGCCTCCTTCCTCTTCTTATCATTGAAACTGTCCAAGGTTGGTTGAGATCTTGGAGTTGTACGAGGATTGAAGAAAGAAGAGGTTATACTCCTATTTTCCACAACACTTGAAGTGGAGTTACCAATACCTAGACTTTGAAACCGTGTTTCACTCTGAGATGAAGATCTATTTGTTGACCACTATGTGTCAACTACCCATAGCAGTACACCCCCTTTTTTCGCAAAAGGGATAGCGCTTGATCAACGTGTCCATGCCGTTCGACTATCATCATCAGCCTGATCATGTTATATTGTAAACCCTTTCTGCATGTGTAAATTGTAAATAATCTCAACAGATCCGTGTCGTGTATGTAATTGCCTAGGTAAACCTAATTTTTTGATGACGATCTACATTCCGGAAGGTTTTTTGTCTCACCGATCCATGATCGGCAGAGTTTTCCTTCAGCCTTACCCCAAAGCCAGAATGGAGTTTGTCACCAGAATGTTAGGGGAGTCCTAGTGTGCTAGATCGAGTCTATGTAAAAGTAATTTGGGAATAATCCTAACTATTTGGTTAGGTTATTTTATTACAAATTACTTGATCTGCTAGATTATATTTGTGTCGCAGAAATGGGTTTTCCCCCCTTGAGATGTAAAAAAATTGTGATGTAAAATGTCTTGAGGGTTAGAAAAATAATTTATCCCCTCATAGGTCCTAGGTCCTAGGTAAATTTAAATTTTCCAGAGGTAAAATTCGTGGATCCTTTAAAAAATTAAATCTTAACTGGTCCAGGGACTAAGGTTAGTTGATTATTTTGCTAAATTTTATGTCTTAGGTCCCTGGGGTTAAGTCAAAGTCAAAGTTTTGAGGAAATAAATGCAAAATTTTAATTTTTAAATATATTAAAATGCATTTAATTGAAAAATTCGAAATTTCCTCAATATTTAAAATTTCGATGGATGAAATTAAAAGAAATTTTGATCCTCATCAACGATCGAGATCGCTTTGACAAGGATCACTTGAACTAGCCATTGGGAAATTTATCTTTAAATAGGGTTCAGTTGTCATTTCAGATGATTCGATCTTGGAGTCTGGTGCTACGTGAAAGCTCTCGTAATCATTTTTCATGTGAAATAAAGAAAGACTTTGGGGTTAATTTTTGCTGGTGTTACTCTTTGTGGAAATGCTGTAAGATGCTTTATTTTTATGTATAAATTTCCTTTCAGCCATTGATGGTAGCTTTATGAAGAGTGATTTAAGTACATGTATCTTTTTTGATCATTGGGGTTTGAATGGTAGTTTAAATTCTGAATATAATGGCAGGTATCTCCATTAAATCTGAATTTTATTGTCGTTTTCTCTCTCTATGTTAATGGTTGAATTGAGTTGTGCAGGGAATTTTTGATTTTGAGATCGTTGGGCGTTCGGGGAAGTTTTCAGTTGGACCAGCCAACTCTCGATCAACATTTTCTGAAGGGCCCAGCTTGATTGAATCCCAGGCTTATCATTAGAACTTCCATTGATTGATGCATGAAGGGTTTTCTCTGAAGCACCTCACTTTAAATCATAAATTTTAAAAAATATTTGTGGCATAATGATAAATTTGGCTACTTAGAGCCTTCAGTTTGTAATCACTGTAATTATTTAGCTAGGTTTTTTGGGGTTTTTAATTTCATCATTGTATTTTTTGTTTCTGCGTGTTTTGTCTTTCTCATCGCAGGTTGCAGATCTGAAGGGGATTTCTTGTTTGAAGCCAGATCTAGGCCCTGGAGGGTAAGATCTGGCCTCAGAATCAGCTCTTGTAGGGGTATTTATTTCAGATCTGGAAAAATTTTGTGGGGTTTTCATCAGGCAAATCTGAAGCAGGACGATTTAAAATTTTTATTAAAATTTTCAGAAAATTTCTTCAAGGGTTTTTGGGGCACCGGTCTGCTACCTGCGTTTTCAGTTTCTGCTGCTGCCTGGGGTTTCATTGCTGCAGAAAAATTTCGAATTTTTTTTTTAGGCCCACAACGTTTTTGCTGCTGCCATACCCTCTGCGTTTTTTGCTCTTAACCCTCATCAAAACCTCAGCTCATCATTTGCATTTCTCCCTAAACCTTCTCTGTCACTCAACCTCGCGATTCCTCTCGTCCCCATTTCTGCCTCTTTCACGCTGCCTTATTTCTCTTCGCCGTCACCGTCCAGCTCCACGCAGTCAAGTTCCGCTTCACCCTCACTCTCCTGCGGCTCCCTCTGGCAACCTGAGTCTTCTCCCGCGAGCCCGCAGCTCCCTTCAGCAAATCCGCATCC
The DNA here is from genome assembly GCA_031772625.1 of Pinus tabuliformis. Taxonomy (NCBI): domain Eukaryota; kingdom Viridiplantae; phylum Streptophyta; class Pinopsida; order Pinales; family Pinaceae; genus Pinus; species Pinus tabuliformis. Next base: position 1,322,257,016 of record CM062819.1, on the reverse strand, counting down.
ATCCTTTATGCTGTCTTTCTTTCAACTTTCCCTCATCTCCGTGGTTTTTCCGCTGCCATGACTACATCCACTAATCCGCAGCCAGACCTGCAAGGGAAAACACGTTAGATATCTGCTTCAAACTCCTCACGCAGCCTGAGCCTCATCGCAGCCTCATCCTCTCCACACCCAAGCAATTTCTTTCCCATCCCCACACAGCCTTCTCTGCCTGCGTCCGCCCTCCTGTGGCTCCTTACTGTGTGCATCTATACCTCATCTTCCTCCACGCAGCAATCTCTCACACAGTCTCTCCCTTCCGCCAGACCTGCAAACCATTCTCTTGTTTACGGTGGTAGGGTTAGATAGGGTCTCTTAGTTTCCTTTTTTTATGAATGTTCGATTCTGGATTTTTTCTCTTCCTTTTTTTTAGTTTTGATTTATTTTTGTTATAGTTTTGATTTGTTTTTTTTTGGATTCGATTTTTTCATTTTTGTTTCCTTAAGTTAGGGTCAGGTAGGTTTCGATTTTACTTTATTTCTCTTATAGTTTAGATTTAATTTATTTTTGAGATTAGATTTTGCTGTGGTCTTTTATGTTTATTTTTTGACTTCACCTCATTTCACTTTTTATTTTTATTTTTCATTAGGCTTAGTTTGTCATTTTCCTTTGATAATTCGATTTTCATTTTCATCTTGTTTGTTTTGATTTTTCTTTAAAAGCAATTTTGAAAGGTTAAAAAAAAAAGATTTTAACTATTCCTCTGATTCTTTTCATTTTCAAATTTCATTTTTATTTTTTATTTTGATTTTATTTTTGTTTTGATTTTTCTTTTCTAAAAAAAAATAAATTAGCTTAGCACATTTAAAAGTAATCAAGTTAAATTTAAAATTTCTTCTTGTGCTAAAGTAAAAAATCTAAAGGAGAATTTTGCGGTATCAATGTTTTACTTCTCTATAGTTAAAAGCGCTTAAATGTTTATATAAAAATTAACTATTGGAGAGTGGCAAGTCTTCCTGGATTTGGTTCTCTAAGCATACATCTTTTAGTTCTGGGATCAAAATTGGTGAATTGTTAAATTTCGTGGTTGATTAAGATTCTTGTATCTTTTGAAATTTAATTCATTGTGCATCTAGTAAGATTGATCGTTATTGCTTGGATCCTTTAATGCTTGTTACATGTTAGATATTTTGCAAATATTTTCAAGCAATCGTCAATTTTTTCAGCAACAACAACAAACCAATTACTTGATTTGCATTTCATCTAGCGAGATCATTAACTCCATAAGGCACTGGTATTAATCATTCAAGGTCTAATCAATCTTAAGTCTTGCTAAGCCTTGATCAAGTATTCGATTGCCTCGCTGTGTCTCCCAAACCGGTTGATTCCTAGCTGGTTCTCCTTTATCCCATTTCTCCATAGGGTCTACCCCCCTTAGCTTGCTGTAGGGAGACAACTTAATCAGAGAGATCGGGGATCAGGGTGACAGCCCCCGATCTGAGCGTTGTCGCGGTATTTAGACATTCTGTGCGACAACACTACCTATCCCAACGATCTCATCCTTCCTTCTTGCCCTCTTAGAACTTGCTTCTTTAATGGATTCCAAAGTAACTACCATTTCAGTAGTGACTTCATCAGGGCAACTTTGACAACATCCCACACCATTCCCAGGAATTCTAGCTAGGTGGTATTTCAGCTTGTTTATGCCTGCATGCATTGTGGCATTGCAATAATTGCACTTGATATTGTGGTCATTGCTAGGAATGATTCGTTGACCATCTGCCCATGCCAGATCACGAGATTGTATGAAACCCTTTGGTGGCATGGTTTTTTTTTTTTTTTTTTGGTTTTAATTTTTTTTTTTTAATTTGCAAGTTGGTTGAGAAACTTAGCCACAGGTAGCCCCAAACAAAAAAGAATTGCAAACATAAGAAAAAAAAATGAATACATGGAAAACATTCTAACTAGGTTTATGAAGCCTACTTGAAGCTTAGTGTGATCCGATGAAGCCTCCTTTAGCCTCCTCCAACAACTCCTTCACGCTCCTTTAGCTTCACTCTCAACACTCACACAAATTAGCTAAACACTCAAATGAAAAGTGAATGAGAAATGGAAGGGAGAGAGGTGCTTATAAAGTTTTTTTTCCCTCCAATTTCCCTTTTCCTCCACCGAATTTCCAAAAAAGAAAAAAAATAATCTATTTATTTATTTATTTATTTTTGTTTCCGAATTTTTTGATAGTTTGTGGGTTTTCATGCATGCAGGGTCTTATACGGGTCGGATGCGGGTTTCATGGGCTATCCACGGGTTTGATGTAGGTAGCCGGGTCTTATATAAAACTCGCTGGGTCCAGGTCTAGACCGCGGCTTCTATGCAGGTGACCCAGCCTAGGCATACCCCTGCCCTTACCCGTAGGTTTAATCCGGGTGGTGCTTCACTGGAAAATACGCCCAAGAATAGTAAAAATTCAAGTAAATAGTAAGATACAACAATCTGATCCAAACTTGCATGAAATAGGGGGGCTAATCCCCCTAGGGTCAAAATTGGAAAACACCCTAAACAAGATGAAACTTTTTGTAGCACTTAGGGTAGCTTAAATCATTTTCAAATGTTAATAATATGCACTTAAAACATTTCAGAAATGAAACTAGGGCTATAAAGGGTACGAAACAACCTCTTCCACAAAACCCTAGGCAAGGAGCCTTTCTAGTCCTTGAGAAGATATTGCTATAGCAATTTTTCAGAATTGTGGAGGTACCTTCACACCCTCAAATGATGTCAGATAAACCTTGAAAACATAAAACAAGAGGGCTGTTTTTTCTTAGGTCGCTCTAGATTATTAATATGGCACATCCCAAGAAAATTGTCCAGATAAAAAAATATAATATGTGAACTTTTTTCTAGACAATAAATGAAATATTTTCAACAGTTTACTTTTTATTTTGACACTTAGATATTTTTATTTTTCTATTTTTATGAGGTGGGTCCCTATCCCACAAACAAGGGGATCTGATACACCAATCTGGTGTCTGGCTTGGTTGTGAGTCGTGACCTTATAAATAAATAAAACACGAGAACTTGAATTTTGTAAAAAATGGGTTGTTGTTGTATTAGGGCTTAAGTGCCTTATTTCCACTGGGGCAATTAGAGTCAAGATGAATGCCCCTCTTAAGTTGGTTGCTCAATGCTTATGGATTAGGGCAAAGAGGTAGAATCATAGAAGTTAAATTACCTCTTTGTCTAATCAAGACAAGTAATGAAACCAAGCCCTACTACAAAGGATCTTCCAAGGGGAAAGTCTTCAAATATAAGTTCAACCGTGGAATGAAATAAAATCAAATCCCTTGTTGAATAACCTCTAGGGTATGGCCCAACAAGGAGAATTAATGCTTACCTCACACCATCAAAGAAAAAGTGAGAGATTTACCTAGACTTCTCCCTCTAAGTGACAAAGTTGCCCTTCAAATGGATCAATCTTGATAGCCTTGTAGTAGTCTTGAATTAATAAAATTTCTTTTGAAAAAATATGTGGAATAGATAAGAAAAAGAGACTTCAAAGTTGACACCAAAACTTCATGAAAATATTACATTATGGCAAAAATGATCTCAACAATTCACAAAGATTCGGGAGGAAAGTGAGCTCTCTATTTTTAGATAAGGCTCTCAACATCTCTCCCTCTTTTGTTCCTTAGAAAATGCCTAAGATACCTTAAAAAAGATTGAACTGTCATCCACAATAAACATGGAGACTAAGTCAGTACAAAGTTTAACTTTACATTGCTTGAAACTTTCATAAGGGAGGTGATGTGATTCTCCAAAGGGGGCAGTACCTTTAAAACAGGTCCAACAAAACCTTAAATAATGTTTATTAACCTTCAAAATATGCCTCAAATGAAGGCCCATACCCCTACCACAACTCAAGGAATTTCCATGAAACATTAGAATAAGATAGGATAGGATAAGATAATTTTATTAATGTCCAACGAGTGGCCATAAAGCAAAGTGACTTCAAACATAAAAGGAGGGATGATTTGGCTTGAGTGTGCAGTGTTTCTTTTGAAATTGACTTGGAATGAGTTGAAATAAATTTTAGATGCTTTCCAAGTGAGGAGGAGGTACAATGTTCCCCTCTTTAGGATTATTGTTCACTTGATTCGACTTTATGACCTTCAACGACTACATAAAGGCAGACGACTTCTTCATTTGCTCCAAACTTTGTTTGCTTTTGTGATTTAAGGCTTAATTTGCTTTCTTTTCTCTTCGATATTGGTCCATGGGAATGTTCTTCACTTGATGTGACCCTTGCTTTGCTCATAAGATGTGCCATGTTGCAGGTCACAATTTCATTTGGAGTTTGCAATTTATTGTGTCATAAAAAAGTGGAAAAATATTAAAATACATTAAAAAAAAACTTCTTGTTTTATAGATAGGATTAATTGTGTTTTCAGAAGTTTTTTATTATAATCTCTTTCGTGAATGCCATTCAAATTTTCCCATTTTTGTATTTATTATTTGGTATATCCCATCGGCATAATTTTCATCCTTGGTTGAACCATGAAAGATGGATGCCAATACGTTAGGCATAAATCATGTAGTATCTATTGAACAGGAAAGCCATTAAATGCAATTAAATGGAAGTTGTGGAATTGTGATGGAAATATGATGACGATTCTGATTACTATAATATTTGGATTTACTATACAATTGCATTCTTAAGAAATGGTATGAAATCACACTAACTTTTGTATTTCTGGATTAGGTTGGCGTGGATCTGCAAGTTGTGCATTTAACTGATGAGTACTGGAAGAATGTGGTATATTTTTTCATCTAATTGGCATATATAAATTGTGAATTTGCTTAACATGCCTTTAATTGTGTGGATCTGGAAGACTTCCAGTGCATTGATTGGATCTGATACACTAAGGCATGCAAAATTCAGTTGGATTTCATTTCTTACTGCATATCCGTTTTTTTTCTTTTTTTTAGAAGAATGGTTTTATTTATAGTAGCAAAATTGGTTGGCATACTAATACATCCGAATCACATTTTTTTCAAAGAAAAGTCTCGACACATTCAAAATAACATCTTCACCATATTTAGTTTTACTTACTATACCAAAATGCTAAGCTACCAGGATTTGGATCCGGATATGGATACGGATCCGGATTCGGATACGGATCCACCAGTTTTTTGAAAAGCTAGGATCTAGATACGGCAAGTACAAAAAATATAAAATATTTTGTAATTTTTAAAAGTTAAATTTATATAAAAATAAAATAAAAACATATAAATATATAGTTTTTATATATAGTACCTACAAAAATATATATTAGATAGATAATATCAGAATTAATATATTATTTATAAATATTAATTAAATTTGTATAAAAAAAATTATAACTTCTGTTTAAAATTTTAAATATAAAACTTCTATATAATACTTTTAAAATAATTATTAATTTCAGGTGAAAAAAATAATTATTAATTTAATAATATTAAAATTAATGTATCATAATATTGAAACGTTAATTACTAGTTATTATATTTAAATTAAATGAACTTACTTTATGAAACTTTTAAAATAAACATATAATTTAATTAGAATATCCAAACGTCCACATCTTATAATCTTGAAATAAAGTTTATAATATGGTCAATTGCATGTTTATAATCTTGAAATTAATGAACTCCCTTGTTAATTATTCGCGCGGCTGATTTTTCCAATATCGTTATTCATCCGCTCACATTTTCATTCTGGAATTCTGCGCTGACATATAATTTGACGTCAAACCATTTTACGCGCGGCTGATTTTTCCAATATCGTTATTCATCCGCTGACATTTTCATTTTGGAATTCTGCGCTGAGATATAATTTGGAAATATGTGCTGACGTCAAACCATTTTACACAAAAAAATGTTGGGTGGGGCAGATCTTTGTGGATCCGGATCCAAATCCGTCTCTGATCTGGGGATCCGCGGATCCAGCCACTGGGCTTGACGGATCCGGTAACATAGCCAAAATGCTATTCCTTATTACCCCTATATGGGTATTGTTGACCTCTACTGGTCAACATCCCATGCAGTGCATCCCGTTTTTCTTGACAGAAAGAAGCAGCACCTGATCAGCATGTCCGTGCCGTCCTGCCATCATCAGCAGCTTGATCATTTTTGTTGTAAACCCAGTCTGCATGTATAAGTTGTAAATAATCTAAGCAGATCAGAGTCATGTATGTAAAGTTGCCTAGGTGGACCTAACTTTCTAATGATGATCTGCGTCCCGGGAGGTTTTTCGTCTCACCGATCCACGATCGGCAGAGTTTTCCTTCAAACCTGACCCCAAAGCCGGGATGGATTTCGTCATCAGAACTTTAGGAAAATCCTAGTGTGTTAAATCTGCTAGATTATAGTTGTGTCGCAGAACTGGGTGTTTTGTGAGGGTCTGTATTAAATGGGTTTGTCCCTTAAGATGTAATTTTGTAAAAGTCATGATGTAATGTGTCCTGAGGGTCGAGAAATGTTTTAAATCCCCTCATGAGTCCTAAGTCCTAGGTCCTAGGTGATGTTTCCGAAGGCTTAGTTTGATGATCCATCTTAAAATGAATTAAAAAATTAAAAAATGAATAAAAATAATAAAATAATAAAAAATTAATAAAAAATTAAAAAATGAAGCAAAAAACCCTAACTAATCAAATAATAATATTTTAAGTTAATAAATCGACGGATGAGATCAAGAGATGTCTTGATCCTCATCAACGGTCGAGATCAGTTCTACATGGATCACCCAAAACTAGCCGTTGGGATCATTTCCTTTATATAGGGTCTTAGGGGGTCATTTTAGATGATCTGATCTGTGAGTCTGTACTGAAAAAGCTCTCTTGTAATCTGATTTTCTGGTTAAATAAAAAGACTTTGGGGTCCAAATCGTGTTGGTGTTACTCTCTGGAATTGCTGTGAGATCTTTAATTTTCTGCATATTTCAGTTTTCAGCCATTAATCATAGCTTGTTTTTAGAGTAGTGTGAGCACAGGTATCTTGTTCACCTGCTAGGGTTTGAGGGCTGCTAGGGTTTCTGAAATAATGGCAGGTATCTCCATTATTTCCTGAGATCTAGCAGCTTTCTCTCTCTCTTTGCTGATGGTTGCTTGAGATGTGCAGGAAAACATTTTTTGAAGGAAATTTTGTGGGCGTTCGGGGAAGTTCTCGGCTGAACCAGCCAACTCCCGCAAGCACTTTCTGTGCAGAGCCCAGCTGATTGTTCCCTGGGTTAATCATTAAGAGTTTCTTTTCTGTTTTACATTGAGAGATTTTCTTTCTGTTCACAGTGAAGTTCAAAATTTTCTGATATACTGAAAACATTACTGCAATTATTGTCACATCTGGCATTTCATGGGGCCAAATCTGTAAATTATTAGCTGATTTAGGGTTTTCAAGCTTCTGCTTTTTCACATTTTTTTTGTTTATGGTTTTGTTTTTTTTGCAATTGCAGGACTGCCATCAAGGGTCAAGTGGAGAAAGCAGCGTATCTCAGGCAGCCGACAATCAGTTTCAGTATAAATCTCAATACCGCCGTCAAATTCCTTTGCTGGCAAATAGAAAGCTGTGACCCTATCTGCTGCCATCAAATCCAAAAAGAAAAGTTTTGAAACATTAGGGCAACGAGACAGCGTTCCAAGTCCACCATCAAAACACACTGGTATCAAAGCATTCGCATTCACCACCTTTCGCAACGAGAAATTGCTCCCCACAGGTAATGCGTGTTTATTCTTGAATGAAAACGTATGATTGGTAATGCGTTTTGTTCCTTTCAGACAGCATTTGAAATACGATTCTCAGTTGACGGCTAGGGTTCTCTGTAAAATCCGAGCTCAGTTGAAGTCTTTTAGCAGAAATTCGTCCAGGTAAGATTCGATGCAGTCTTAATCCAATCGCTCCAGTCACGCTTTCGGCATGCTCACGCTCAGGTAACTTTGGGTCAGCTGTTGTACGAATCTTTTTTTTTCTGCCTGCGTATTCGTTTTGGGTCTTTAGCATGAATGAAGTCTGGAGCATTCGAAACTGGTTCATATTTCCGCTGTCATCTTTCATCGCATTGGATCTCATTCACGCTTTCAGCCGTCGAGTTCTTCAGAATCGCAATTTTTTTTAAGTCACCAAAGTTCTTCACGGGTAGTCATAGTATGCGTGAAGCCATTCCGTCGTTCTCTAAATTATTCGTTGTTTGTCATATGTTTTATAAATGGGCTTAGCGTGATAGTTTGGTGGCTTAGTTAGGGTTCTGTATTATAAGAAAGGGTTTGGCATAGTTACGTTTCATTAGTTTTAGATTTAATAATTTTATATTATATGAAAAACAAAAATACGATTTGCTGTTTTCATTTCTGTTACGTTTTAGATTTTTTAAATTGGATTTTAATTTAATTCTTTTAGGTTTGGTTTTAAATTTTTGTATAGTTTTGATTTTATATAGATTTTATGATAGACTAAGTTTTGTTCTTTTTATTTAAAATAGTTTTAATACTTAGTTCATATTTTGGTTTAGTTTAATTTTTATATTTATAGTTTAGTTTTAAATTAGTTTTGGGTTTTTTATTTTTAGATTTTATTATATAAAAAAAAATATATATATATATAAAAAGTTTTATTTAGGTTTTGTTTTATTTAATTTTAGTTTTAATATAATTTAGTTTTTTTTAGAATAGATTTTAAATTTTAAATTTTTTTTTGATTTTAAATTTTCATTTTTATAATATTAAAAAAATAAAAAAAAAACTGAGAAAAGATTTAAAAATTTTTGAAAAAAAAAAAAAAAAAAAAATATTAAAATTTTGTGGAAAATTAGTTTTGCCAGTATCAGTGGTTTTTCACGTTAATATCTTTCATGCTGAGATCTGAAATTTTCAAGTCGAAACACGAAATCCAATGTCAGGTTAATAATTCATGATGCTCATGGTGGTTTAAGGCATTTATCTCTTCAAAGCTTTCAGTTGCCGGATATCATTTTGATCACATGATTTAGCTGATGATAGATGGTTGCTGTTCATGGTCCATGCTTTCTTATCATTTAAAAAGTAATCATTTAAACATTGACTCCACAAGGCACTGGTCTATTAAATCTCTAAATCCATCTAGTGCTTATCATATCGTGTATCGTGTCTCCCACCCAACTGTTTGGCAGTTGGTCTTCACTATCTCGCAGGGTCTACCCCCCTTAGCCGCGGGAGACGGGCTTAAACGGAGGGATCGGGGATCAGAGTGACAGCCCCCGGTCCGAGCGTTGTCATGCCAATCTGTGCAACAACATTTTTGGCGCCGTTGCCGGGGACAGAGTTTTTCTGTTCCTGGAGTTTCATCGACATTCATCTTCTCATCTCTCATTTGAGCTGGCAGATTCAATATTTTGGCATCTTTTCATCACATATCAGCAGCATCTCTTCGGTGTGTTTCTTGTTTGGGTGGCGACTCCATTTTCTTATTTTTCCCAGACAAGAAGCCTACCACATATCTGTTTGTTGATTGCTTCTCGGATCTTAGAATCAGATTTGTTGTTCAAGTGGCGACTCCACTTCTCTCATCTCTTAATTTTCTTGAGCAGAAATCTCTTTCTATCATCCATTTGATCCTTCATTGTTCATCATGGATTATTCATTTAAACCATGTCATTTTACTGATAATCTCCATGATCTTCCGAAAGAGGCCATTGGTAAATTACTTAAGTTCTCGGGTGATGATTCGGTCGCTATTAAAAGGCATTTAAACATGTTTACTTGTGTAATGATCTTATACTGTAGATTTCCTCAATATAATAATGAAGATTTCAAGATGCGTCTATTTGTCCGTTCTTTAGAGGTTGATGCCTTGAATTGGTTTAATAACTTTCCTAATGATTTTTTCACTTCTTTACAAGACATTCTCAATGCTTTTAAAGATAGATATGATAGTCCAAACAGCTTGCCTTCTACTTCTAAAATTGTTGAACAGAAAGAAAGTAATTCAGCTGTTGAAGAAAGATTTCAAGGTCAGAATGTGTCATCCACCGGAAATATTGCAGATCATCATAGTGAAAAATCAGGGATAAATGACAATGAAAAGGAGGAGCAAAAGCAAATAATACAAGATTTAAAGATGCTGGTGAAAAATCTGGAAAGCAACCAAACTAATCTTATCAATGATGTTAAAACTTTACGCACCCATCTTGAAAAACGTAATAGAGAGTTAGAGGTCACTCAAAATCAGCATGCTAAGGAAATTGAGGCCATGAAAATTAGATATGAAACAGAAATTAGAAGCATGCAAAGCAAGATGTCAGTCTTAGAGGAAAATATGGTGACCATGAACGCTGATCATGATAGGGAAATTGACTCTATGACATTCAATCATAACAATCAGTTGGCTGACATGCAAGCGAATCATAAAGAAGAAATAAATTTCATGCAACATTGCTTGATGGACATAGAGGAAAAGAATGATAAAGTAATAAAACACATGCAAGAACACCATGCCATGCAAATCAGCGCTATAAGGGATGAATGCTCTAGTCAGATAGATGCCATTAGAATACAAGTTCAAAAGATTCAACAATGGTCAGATGATAAGAGAAACCAGGAGCCTTCTCATTTGCCGCAACAAGTTCCATCTTACTATGAGGAGGTCATTAGGTGGATAATTGAAGGTGATCCAGATAAGCTTAAAAACGATAAAAATCAGATGCAAGACACAAAAGGACTTAGCATGCATATCTTACACACTTCATCTGATAGTTTCGAAACAGAAAGTTCCAGATCATCAGTAATTCATCCTGCCAGAAAGAAGAAGCGCAAGAGGAAGAAGATTAGACGAAGATTTGATGCATCAGACGGCCGTGAGCAGCTTGATTTTCGGATAGGAAGGAGTCCTACCATATGCAAAATTGGACATGGCACATCCGACAAGCAGCCGACAGATTTGCCTGAAAGCAGGCAAATGCTCAGTATGCACTATATTGAACACATCTGATGCCGTAGGGCATCCTTTGTATCGTATTCCTAACCCTACTCCTTGTTTTTTCCGCATTTTTATTTCTGCTTTAGATAGTTAATAAATTAAGAGCTTTTATCTTTCCTGTGCTTAATGTATATGCTGATTTTTTGGGATGGACGCTACTTATTTTTGTGTTGTATGGATGCAGATTCTGGATTCTCACATTCCTGCAAGCAGCAACGTGTCCCCAAGTAGAGCCAGATGTTGACCTCTACTGGTCAACTACCCATGCAGTGCATCCCGTTTTTCTTGACAGAAAGAAGCAGCACCTGATCAGCATGTCCGTGCCGTCCTGCCATCATCAGCAGCTTGATCATTTTTGTTGTAAACCCAATCTGCATGTATAAGTTGTAAATAATCTAAGCAGATCAGAGTCATGTATGTAAAGTTGCCTAGGTGGACCTAACTTTCTAATGATGATCTGCGTCCCGGGAGGTTTTTCGTCTCACCGATCCACGATCGGCAGAGTTTTCCTTCAAACCTGACCCCAAAGCCGGGATGGATTTCGTCATCAGAACTTTAGGAAAATCCTAGTGTGTTAAATCTGCTAGATTATAGTTGTGTCGCAGAACTGGGTGTTTTGTGAGGGTCTGTATTAAATGGGTTTGTCCCTTAAGATGTAATTTTGTAAAAGTCATGATGTAATGTGTCCTGAGGGTCGAGAAATGTTTTAAATCCCCTCATGAGTCCTAAGTCCTAGGTCCTAGGTGATGTTTCCGAAGGCTTAGTTTGATGATCCATCTTAAAATGAATTAAAAAATTAAAAAATGAATAAAAATAATAAAATAATAAAAAATTAATAAAAAATTAAAAAATGAAGCAAAAAACCCTAACTAATCAAATAATAATATTTTAAGTTAATAAATCGACGGATGAGATCAAGAGATGTCTTGATCCTCATCAACGGTCGAGATCAGTTCTACATGGATCACCCAAAACTAGCCGTTGGGATCATTTCCTTTATATAGGGTCTTAGGGGGTCATTTTAGATGATCTGATCTGTGAGTCTGTACTGAAAAAGCTCTCTTGTAATCTGATTTTCTGGTTAAATAAAAAGACTTTGGGGTCCAAATCGTGTTGGTGTTACTCTCTGGAATTGCTGTGAGATCTTTAATTTTCTGCATATTTCAGTTTTCAGCCATTAATCATAGCTTGTTTTTAGAGTAGTGTGAGCACAGGTATCTTGTTCACCTGCTAGGGTTTGAGGGCTGCTAGGGTTTCTGAAATAATGGCAGGTATCTCCATTATTTCCTGAGATCTAGCAGCTTTCTCTCTCTCTTTGCTGATGGTTGCTTGAGATGTGCAGGAAAACATTTTTTGAAGGAAATTTTGTGGGCGTTCGGGGAAGTTCTCGGCTGAACCAGCCAACTCCCGCAAGCACTTTCTGTGCAGAGCCCAGCTGATTGTTCCCTGGGTTAATCATTAAGAGTTTCTTTTCTGTTTTACATTGAGAGATTTTCTTTCTGTTCACAGTGAAGTTCAAAATTTTCTGATATACTGAAAACATTACTGCAATTATTGTCACATCTGGCATTTCATGGGGCCAAATCTGTAAATTATTAGCTGATTTAGGGTTTTCAAGCTTCTGCTTTTTCACATTTTTTTTGTTCAGGGTTTTGTTTTTTTTGCAATTGCAGGACTGCCATCAAGGGTCAAGTGGAGAAAGCAGCGTATCTCAGGCAGCCGACAAACAGTTTCAGTATAAATCTCAATACCGCCGTCAAATTCCTTTGCTGGCAAATAGAAAGCCGTGACCCTATCTGCTGCCATCAAATCCAAAAGGAAAAGCGTTGAAACATTAGGGAAACGAGACAGCGTTCCAAGTCCACCATCAAAACACACGGGTATCAAAGCATTTGCATTCACCGCCTTTTGCAACGAGAAATGGCTCCCCACAGGTAATGCGTGTTTATTCTTGAATGAAAACGTATGATTGGTAATGCGTTTTGTTCCTGTCAGACAGCATTAGAAATACGATTCTCAGTTGACGGCTAGGGTTCTCTGCAAAATCCGAGCTCAGTTGAAGTCTTTTAGCAGAAATTCGTCCAGGTAAGATTCGATGCAGTCTTAATCCAATCGCTCCAGTCACGCTCACGCTCAGGTAACCTTGGGTCAGCTGTTGTACGAATTTTTTTCTGCCTGCGTATTCGTTTTGGGCATGAGTGAAGTCTGGAGCATTCGAAACTGGTTCATATTTCCGCTGTCATCTTTCATCGCATTGGATCTCATTCACGCTTTCAGCCGTCAAGTAATCGCGATTTTTCTTAAGTCACCAACGTTCTTCACGGGTAGTCATAGTATGCCTGAAGCCATTCCGTCGTTCTCTAAATTATTCGTTGTTTGTCATATGTTTTATAAATGGGCTTAGCGTGATAGTTTGGTGGCTTAGTTAGGGTTCTGTATTATAAGAAAGGGTTTGGCATAGTTACGTTTCATTAGTTTTAGATTTAATAATTTTATATTATATGAAAAACAAAAATACGATTTGCTGTTTTCATTTCTGTTACGTTTTAGATTTTTTAAATTGGATTTTAATTTAATTCTTTTAGGTTTGGTTTTAAATTTTTGTATAGTTTTGATTTTATATAGATTTTATGATAGACTAAGTTTTGTTCTTTTTATTTAAAATAGTTTTAATACTTAGTTCATATTTTGGTTTAGTTTAATTTTTATATTTATAGTTTAGTTTTAAATTAGTTTTGGGTTTTTTATTTTTAGATTTTATTATATAAAAAAAAATATATATATATATAAAAAGTTTTATTTAGGTTTTGTTTTATTTAATTTTAGTTTTAATATAATTTAGTTTTTTTTAGAATAGATTTTAAATTTTAAATTTTTTTTTGATTTTAAATTTTCATTTTTATAATATTAAAAAAATAAAAAAAAAACTGAGAAAAGATTTAAAAATTTTTGAAAAAAAAAAAAAAAAAAAAATATTAAAATTTTGTGGAAAATTAGTTTTGCCAGTATCAGTGGTTTTTCACGTTAATATCTTTCATGCTGAGATCTGAAATTTTCAAGTCGAAACACGAAATCCAATGTCAGGTTAATAATTCATGATGCTCATGGTGGTTTAAGGCATTTATCTCTTCAAAGCTTTCAGTTGCCGGATATCATTTTGATCACATGATTTAGCTGATGATAGATGGTTGCTGTTCATGGTCCATGCTTTCTTATCATTTAAAAAGTAATCATTTAAACATTGACTCCACAAGGCACTGGTCTATTAAATCTCTAAATCCATCTAGTGCTTATCATATCGTGTATCGTGTCTCCCACCCAACTGTTTGGCAGTTGGTCTTCACTATCTCGCAGGGTCTACCCCCCTTAGCCGCGGGAGACGGGCTTAAACGGAGGGATCGGGGATCAGAGTGACAGCCCCCGGTCCGAGCGTTGTCATGCCAATCTGTGCAACAACATTTTTGGCGCCGTTGCCGGGGACAGAGTTTTTCTGTTCCTGGAGTTTCATCGACATTCATCTTCTCATCTCTCATTTGAGCTGGCAGATTCAATATTTTGGCATCTTTTCATCACATATCAGCAGCATCTCTTCGGTGTGTTTCTTGTTTGGGTGGCGACTCCATTTTCTTATTTTTCCCAGACAAGAAGCCTACCACATATCTGTTTGTTGATTGCTTCTCGGATCTTAGAATCAGATTTGTTGTTCAAGTGGCGACTCCACTTCTCTCATCTCTTAATTTTCTTGAGCAGAAATCTCTTTCTATTATCCATTTGATCCTTCATTGTTCATCATGGATTATTCATTTAAACCATGTCATTTTACTGATAATCTCCATGATCTTCCGAAAGAGGCCATTGGTAAATTACTTAAGTTCTCGGGTGATGATTCGGTCGCTATTAAAAGGCATTTAAACATGTTTACTTGTGTAATGATCTTATACTGTAGATTTCCTCAATATAATAATGAAGATTTCAAGATGCGTCTATTTGTCCGTTCTTTAGAGGTTGATGCCTTGAATTGGTTTAATAACTTTCCTAATGATTTTTTCACTTCTTTACAAGACATTCTCAATGCTTTTAAAGATAGATATGATAGTCCAAACAGCTTGCCTTCTACTTCTAAAATTGTTGAACAGAAAGAAAGTAATTCAGCTGTTGAAGAAAGATTTCAAGGTCAGAATGTGTCATCCACCGGAAATATTGCAGATCATCATAGTGAAAAATCAGGGATAAATGACAATGAAAAGGAGGAGCAAAAGCAAATAATACAAGATTTAAAGATGCTGGTGAAAAATCTGGAAAGCAACCAAACTAATCTTATCAATGATGTTAAAACTTTACGCACCCATCTTGAAAAACGTAATAGAGAGTTAGAGGTCACTCAAAATCAGCATGCTAAGGAAATTGAGGCCATGAAAATTAGATATGAAACAGAAATTAGAAGCATGCAAAGCAAGATGTCAGTCTTAGAGGAAAATATGGTGACCATGAACGCTGATCATGATAGGGAAATTGACTCTATGACATTCAATCATAACAATCAGTTGGCTGACATGCAAGCGAATCATAAAGAAGAAATAAATTTCATGCAACATTGCTTGATGGACATAGAGGAAAAGAATGATAAAGTAATAAAACACATGCAAGAACACCATGCCATGCAAATCAGCGCTATAAGGGATGAATGCTCTAGTCAGATAGATGCCATTAGAATACAAGTTCAAAAGATTCAACAATGGTCAGATGATAAGAGAAACCAGGAGCCTTCTCATTTGCCGCAACAAGTTCCATCTTACTATGAGGAGGTCATTAGGTGGATAATTGAAGGTGATCCAGATAAGCTTAAAAACGATAAAAATCAGATGCAAGACACAAAAGGACTTAGCATGCATATCTTACACACTTCATCTGATAGTTTCGAAACAGAAAGTTCCAGATCATCAGTAATTCATCCTGCCAGAAAGAAGAAGCGCAAGAGGAAGAAGATTAGACGAAGATTTGATGCATCAGACGGCCGTGAGCAGCTTGATTTTCGGATAGGAAGGAGTCCTACCATATGCAAAATTGGACATGGCACATCCGACAAGCAGCCGACAGATTTGCCTGAAAGCAGGCAAATGCTCAGTATGCACTATATTGAACACATCTGATGCCGTAGGGCATCCTTTGTATCGTATTCCTAACCCTACTCCTTGTTTTTTCCGCATTTTTATTTCTGCTTTAGATAGTTAATAAATTAAGAGCTTTTATCTTTCCTGTGCTTAATGTATATGCTGATTTTTTGGGATGGACGCTACTTATTTTTGTGTTGTATGGATGCAGATTCTGGATTCTCACATTCCTGCAAGCAGCAACGTGTCCCCAAGTAGAGCCAGATGTTGACCTCTACTGGTCAACTACCCATGCAGTGCATCCCGTTTTTCTTGACAGAAAGAAGCAGCACCTGATCAGCATGTCCGTGCCGTCCTGCCATCATCAGCAGCTTGATCATTTTTGTTGTAAACCCAATCTGCATGTATAAGTTGTAAATAATCTAAGCAGATCAGAGTCATGTATGTAAAGTTGCCTAGGTGGACCTAACTTTCTAATGATGATCTGCGTCCCGGGAGGTTTTTCGTCTCACCGATCCACGATCGGCAGAGTTTTCCTTCAAACCTGACCCCAAAGCCGGGATGGATTTCGTCATCAGAACTTTAGGAAAATCCTAGTGTGTTAAATCTGCTAGATTATAGTTGTGTCGCAGAACTGGGTGTTTTGTGAGGGTCTGTATTAAATGGGTTTGTCCCTTAAGATGTAATTTTGTAAAAGTCATGATGTAATGTGTCCTGAGGGTCGAGAAATGTTTTAAATCCCCTCATGAGTCCTAAGTCCTAGGTCCTAGGTGATGTTTCCGAAGGCTTAGTTTGATGATCCATCTTAAAATGAATTAAAAAATTAAAAAATGAATAAAAATAATAAAATAATAAAAAATTAATAAAAAATTAAAAAATGAAGCAAAAAACCCTAACTAATCAAATAATAATATTTTAAGTTAATAAATCGACGGATGAGATCAAGAGATGTCTTGATCCTCATCAACGGTCGAGATCAGTTCTACATGGATCACCCAAAACTAGCCGTTGGGATCATTTCCTTTATATAGGGTCTTAGGGGGTCATTTTAGATGATCTGATCTGTGAGTCTGTACTGAAAAAGCTCTCTTGTAATCTGATTTTCTGGTTAAATAAAAAGACTTTGGGGTCCAAATCGTGTTGGTGTTACTCTCTGGAATTGCTGTGAGATCTTTAATTTTCTGCATATTTCAGTTTTCAGCCATTAATCATAGCTTGTTTTTAGAGTAGTGTGAGCACAGGTATCTTGTTCACCTGCTAGGGTTTGAGGGCTGCTAGGGTTTCTGAAATAATGGCAGGTATCTCCATTATTTCCTGAGATCTAGCAGCTTTCTCTCTCTCTTTGCTGATGGTTGCTTGAGATGTGCAGGAAAACATTTTTTGAAGGAAATTTTGTGGGCGTTCGGGGAAGTTCTCGGCTGAACCAGCCAACTCCCGCAAGCACTTTCTGTGCAGAGCCCAGCTGATTGTTCCCTGGGTTAATCATTAAGAGTTTCTTTTCTGTTTTACATTGAGAGATTTTCTTTCTGTTCACAGTGAAGTTCAAAATTTTCTGATATACTGAAAACATTACTGCAATTATTGTCACATCTGTCATTTCATGGGGCCAAATCTGTAAATTATTAGCTGATTTAGGGTTTTCAAGCTTCTGCTTTTTCACATTTTTTTTGTTCAGGGTTTTGTTTTTTTTGCAATTGCAGGACTGCCATCAAGGGTCAAGTGGAGAAAGCAGCGTATCTCAGGCAGCCGACAATCAGTTTCAGTATAAATCTCAATACCGCCGTCAAATTCCTTTGCTGGCAAATAGAAAGCTGTGACCCTATCTGCTGCCATCAAATCCAAAAAGAAAAGTTTTGAAACATTAGGGCAACGAGACAGCGTTCCAAGTCCACCATCAAAACACACTGGTATCAAAGCATTCGCATTCACCGCCTTTCGCAACGAGAAATTGCTCCCCACAGGTAATGCGTGTTTATTCTTGAATGAAAACGTATGATTGGTAATGCGTTTTGTTCCTTTCAGACAACATTTGAAATACGATTCTCAGTTGACGGCTAGGGTTCTCTGTAAAATCCGAGCTCAGTTGAAGTCTTTTAGCAGAAATTCGTCCAGGTAAGATTCGATGCAGTCTTAATCCAATCGCTCCAGTCACGCTCACGCTCAGGTAACCTTGGGTCAGCTGTTGTACGAATTTTTTTCTGCCTGCGTATTCGTTTTGGGCATGAGTGAAGTCTGGAGCATTCGAAACTGGTTCATATTTCCGCTGTCATCTTTCATCACATTGGATCTCATTCACGCTTTCAGCCGTCAAGTAATCGCGATTTTTCTTAAGTCACCAACGTTCTTCACGGGTAGTCATAGTATGCCTGAAGCCATTCCGTCGTTCTCTAAATTATTCGTTGTTTGTCATATGTTTTATAAATGGGCTTAGCGTGATAGTTTGGTGGCTTAGTTAGGGTTCTGTATTATAAGAAAGGGTTTGGCATAGTTACGTTTCATTAGTTTTAGATTTAATAATTTTATATTATATGAAAAACAAAAATACGATTTGCTGTTTTCATTTCTGTTACGTTTTAGATTTTTTAAATTGGATTTTAATTTAATTCTTTTAGGTTTAGTTTTAAATTTTTGTATAGTTTTGATTTTATATAGATTTTATGATAGACTAAGTTTTGTTCTTTTTATTTAAAATAGTTTTAATACTTAGTTCATATTTTGGTTTAGATTAATTTTTATATTTATAGTTTAGTTTTAAATTAGTTTTGGGTTTTTTATTTTTAGATTTTATTATATAAAAATATATATATATATATATATATAAAGTTTTATTTAGGTTTTGTTTTATTTAATTTTAGTTTTAATATAATTTAGTTTTTTTTAGAATAGATTTTAAATTTTAAATTTTTTTTTGATTTTAAATTTTCATTTTTATAATATTAAAAAAATAAAAAAAAAACTGAGAAAAGATTTAAAAATTTTTGAAAAAAAAAAAAAAAAAAAAAAAAAAAAATTAAAATTTTGTGGAAAATTAGTTTTTCCAGTATCAGTGGTTTTTCACGTTAATATCTTTCATGCTGAGATCTGAAATTTTCAAGTCGAAACACGAAATCCAATGTCAGGTTAATAATTCATGATGCTCATGGTGGTTTAAGGCATTTATCTCTTCAAAGCTTTCAGTTGCCGGATATCATTTTGATCACATGATTTAGCTGATGATAGATGGTTGCTGTTCATGGTCCATGCTTTCTTATCATTTAAAAAGTAATCATTTAAACATTGACTCCACAAGGCACTGGTCTATTAAATCTTTAAATCCATCTAGTGCTTATCATATCGTGTATCGTGTCTCCCACTCAACTGTTTGGCAGTTGGTCTTCACTATCTCGCAGGGTCTACCCCCCTTAGCCGCGGGAGACGGGCTTAAACGGAGGGATCGGGGATCAGAGTGACAGCCTCCGGTCCGAGCGTTGTCGTGCCAATCTGTGCGACAACAGGTATGTTCTGACATAGACACCTAGTAACAAACATATTTTTGAAATACATATAATACTAAAAATATAACTAACTCAAGAAAGTTTGAGATTAGTATTCTGTAATGTCCTCTTCTAATTAATAGCCCAAGGGAGGACAAAGTAGCTTATCCAACCTGTAGACTATAGTCATTTATAACTGGGGAAATCCGTTATTCAATGCTAGTGGGGTAACATTGGGTAGTTTGGGGTAATTGGAGGAAAACTTGTGAAAGAAACCAAATTTGGGGCAAAATGGAGGGAAACTTGTTAGCGCCTTGTTGTCGCTCAGGTTGTACAGGCACAATGCGACAACTACTCAGGTTGGGGTCTGTCATTCTGATCCCTGACCTATCCGTTCTAGCTGTCTCCCAACAGCAGGACATGTTGGCAACCAACGAGTCCAAGAGACACGATTGAATGGCCTAGCCACTTGGTTGATTTAGCAAGCCTTTAGAGATTGAATTAAATTTACTTATGAAACTAGTGCCTTATGGAGTCAACTTGCTTTATATCGATTATGGACCAAATGACTGGATGAACAACCACTGCTTGAATGCTTAACTATCCTATATGCTATGCAAATCCTAAGACTTAGGTGTGATGCAAGGATCTTGGTTACTTCTAATTAAATGCCTATTCTAGGTGTATCCTTTCTCTTAACTATTTTGAAGCTAGTGTCTAGAGTAGGTTGTGAGAAAGAGGCCAAGGGGAAGCAAGTAGAGACTTGATTAACGATACTTCTCCTTAGGTACTAACCACCCGGTGCCTCTAGCGCTGCAAAGACCGTGGCTCTAACAACTGCAAGGTCACTGTGTTAACCACTAAAGAGGTGCTAGATGAGAAAGGTGACCCTATTCTCTATCAACCAAGCTTATGCTTGGAGGTAAGTTATTAAGTGCAAGACTAGCTCTTAGGATGAGATGCAAGATTATTGAGTGGTTTTTGAGTTAGGATTGTTAATGTTAAGTACTTCAGTTATGATTGATCTTAAATTATGACAATAAGTACTTAACAATGGAAATTAAGAGACAATATTTAACCAAAAGAGAATGCGCCAATTTAACAAGTGCCAACAAGATACAATAGATATCCACGAAACAATATAAATCATCAATATGCTCAAGATAAAATTATCATCCAGAAGAAGATATTAATCATGAAACAGTGATGACAAGTAAATGAAAAATAGAGCACTGATCCAATATGTTATTCAAAATTAAGATCCAATGAAAATTAATTCAATAAAGAGACAATGCCTTTTAGAAGATGATGCCAATATTGTGATTAGATTCCTTATTGCTATCAAGAGATGCCAATGACAATTATGCTTAGATCAATATGTAAGAGACACCAACACCCAATAGAATCTTAGATTTACTTACTTAGGTAACCATTCAATTGGATTATGTAATTTAGGTGCTTCAGAGAGTGAGCTTATAAGTGCAAACTTGAAATTTATACAACTTACAAGAAAAAATCAAATTGTTAGTGTCTTCTTAGCAACAAGATACTTCAGCAATTGTCAAATGCTTTAGCAACTTAATATAAACAATGCCTTTCCATAATGAGTGATTATTATCACTAGATCTTGAAACCATAAAATTCCTTTTGTCGCTTGAGATTATGACAGCAGTATGTTACTTGTGTTTTAGAGCATTTTTAGGTGCAAAATGAGATGCATATGCTTGTCAAATGCAAGTGAAGCAATCCACTACTAAAGACACTTTTCCAAGACCAAATTTATGAATGAGTTAGCTCTCTTATGATGTATATGACACTGATATATCAGATTTATGATGCAGAGATAACAGTCACCTAAACTTATGAATTTATGTCAAATGAATAATGCCCAATTTGTCCAATAGCTAGTTACGGAACTTAGGAAACTTTTTGATGTTTTTAGTGCATTCAAGCTATATTTTTTTTTACCACTGTTATGAATTTATATTCTTGCTGTAGCAAACAATGAGGAAAGAGGGTTTAGAGATCAAACCCTTGGGCCTTAGGCCTAGAAGAAGCCTGCCCAATTTGCCCAAAATTTTCCCAGTAGCTATGATACTTATAAGGACAAAAACTTTGCCAAATTCTCTGCAAAACACACCAATTGTTAGCTCAGAAAATTTAATGATCAAATCAGAGATGGAAGAGGGCAAATGAGGCAAGGCTAGGGCCACGAGAGAGGGCCTAGAGGGGGCCGCAAAGGCCTAATAGGCCTGCGGCTAAGGTCAAGGATCAAAGGAGGCCACAACATGCCTTCTAAAGGTTGTGGCCAAGGGAGAAGGCCTCACAAGAGGCTAGGGCTGCGGCCTAGGAGAAAGTCCCTTTGGGACTGCGGCAAAGGGCTAGAAGCCCTTAGAGCTTGATGGCAGGGGTAAGGAGAGGGAGCCAAAGGGAAAAAGGAGGGAGATGAAGGGATAAGGAGGTAGGGAAAGAGTGTCGATGGGGAGGGAAGGCTTGCGACAGATGTTGGAGGGCTGGCTGAGTGGAGGGAAGGCTAGCGGATGAGGGAAGAGGAGGGATGGAGGGCTAGAAGGAGGTCGTAAGCCCTGCGGCCAGGCCTAAAGGCCTAAAGAGGTTGATGGGGTCCATGACAAGGAAGAAGAGGCCAGATTTGGCCTGCGTCTAGGCCTAGAAGGGTAGATGGCGAGGATAGAGGGCCACGCTGGGCCTGGAGGACCTAAAAAAAATTTGCAAACCTTCGCCAAAATGTGAATTAGCTTTAGAACTTCAAATTTGTCCAATTTCCTACAAAATGTTTTGATGTTGGCCTTGCAAAAAAATCTAGACGCTAGATCTTACCCTCAAGGGCCTAGATTTAGCTCCAACCCAACAAATCTTTTTGAATCTCAGCTGCACAAATGAAAATATAAGTGCCCAAAACTCCAATCTATACAAAATTGAAAAATAAATTCCCAAACCCCAACTAGTTGCAAAACAAGGGTTAGAAAAATTATTTACAAAAAATACAATGCTTGAAAAGATTTTTGAAGAATAATTTTTATAGCAATGACAATGGCTTGATGTATTTCAAAAGATAGATGTTAACTACAACCTTCACAAAGTAAGAAAATCACATAAATTTCCTGAAGCCTAAACAAGGTCGACCTGTGCCTACAGTCTGTGAACTTGGAGCCCAAGGGCCGTATATATTTCTTAAGAAAAAATTGTTAGACTATACAATGAATCAAATCACCTAAGATAAGCCCAAAACGTTCCTATCATCTACAAATGAAATAACAATTCATATAACATTGAAGCACAATATAGGAAAGCACATACCCAACGCGTACCACAGATGAATGAGACAAAGACACCATGAAATGAACCCCAAAGTCTTTTATTATGGATTTCAAACGTTCCCAGCAGATGAGTGGCTTCACACCAGCCTTACAAAATCACATTTAGACCAGAGTCACTATCATTGTGTCTTGAGAAGCAAATGGCTTCTAATTTATAGATAAATCCTCAAGTGGAAAATAACGGTTAGTTGGCTTGATCCCCATCAAAATAATCTCGACCGTTGATAAATACTTGATCAAATTTTAATCTTTGCCATCGAAAATACTTATTTTTGAGGAATTTTCGGATTTCTCATTAAAACCATTTTTTATTAATCCAAAAATAATTATTTTAGATTAATTTCCTCAAAAATTGGACTTTGACCTAACCACCAAGGTCCAAGGGCTTAATTTTCCTTAAAAAAACCTTTTTTGTTTTGGTGGGGGATCTCCAAAAGTTTACTTCTTCATGAACCATGAATGTTTTGGTCATTTTCCACCTGGAGAAATTAATTTCTTTAATTTTATTTTTTTGACTTTAAATTAATTAATTTTCTGGCTTAGGATTTAATTTTTGTTTTTGCCAGAAAAATTAATTAATTGACACAAGAGGGGATTAATTATTTTTCCACTCTCAAATACTTTAGCCATGGTGTTTGATTGTTAGAGACCATGCACTAAAATATTTTTTAAATCAGATAATTACACATTCAACCCTCAAAGGGGGAATACCCGTTTGTTATAGACCCTCAAATATTACCCAATTCCACGACACAATATGATCTAGTAGATCAAGCAATATGTAATAAAATAATTTAGCCAAATAGCTTAAATTATTCCCAAATCACTTTTACAATAGACTTGACTAAGAACACTAGGACTCACCTAAGACTTCGACAATAAATTTCACCCTAGATTTGGGGTTAAAGTTGAAGGGAAAAACTCTGCCGATTATCCGTGTTTAGAAATACACATAATTCGGTGAGACGAAAGACCTCCTAGGATGAAATTCGTTACCAAGTTCATAGGCTTACCAAGATAGTTACATAATTAAACGTTCATACTAGCATCATTTACATTACAATTTGCAGAAATTGGGTTTATAATGACATAAGAATTGGCTGGCTGATGATTTTGAACATTGCAAATTTTTTGTCCAACTGCTTCCTTGGACTTGTAACAAAATAGGTGCAACACCCCTCAAATTAAAATTAGGACTTAAGAGAAGAGACCCAAAAGGTATTTATAAAAAGGAGAAAGGATAATCATTTACTGATCATCGATTGTTGAACTTTCTGATTTGTGAGATGAGGCTCGAGGTTTTTAAGACTCCTTTCTTTCTGATTGGTTTTGGTGGTGAAAGATTCCATTATAGCTAATCCCCTTCTCTCTACTATGTTTAGCTTAATTTTTTGAGGCATCTATCATCTGCTTTTGCCAATAAAGGGAGAACTTCTAAGGATTGGCTTGTTTGGGCGATGCTACCCATCGCTAGTTGGTGACACCCATAGGAGAATTTTTTTCTCCTAGATCGTCTTCAGCCGGCAGCCAACAACCCCTTGCAGCCCCCAGATAGCTCGATGTGCCACCATCTCCACTACCTGAGCCAACCATTATGTGTCCTCGCCCATTCTGTCATGATCGTATGTTTGAAGGTGGGCCTTTCAATCTCAAAGGTATGGCTTTTCATTATGTAATTGGGTATTTTTTTTTTTTTTACATATCATTGACATATTTGGACATGGATTAGTGGCAGGATTCGGTAGAAAGAACGGGCTTGGTCTATACTCTTGTCCTCTTGTCCAACTTGGTTGTTAGTCTTATATCCTAGTCCTATGGAATCTCCTCTACTGGCTACTAGCTTTAGGAGTGTCACTTCATGGGAAACCTCGATTTTGGTTGCGTGGTCTTGCTTCCCGACACCACATACATCAACCCCCTCCGCTCATTATAACCCCTTTTCGCATATTTCCCATTTGGGTCCACAAGGAGTTAGCCTCCCCTCCCCTTTTCCACACTTTGAGTCGGGCCTGGAACGATGCCCCATAGGTTGATGAAGCATAATTTGGCCACTCTCAACAAGATGTTGGAAAAAGTAACTATGTTCGGTCTTCAATAATGTACTTGAGTCATTATGTAATGTACTTGTCAAAAGAATAAAGAAAGATTTTTTATTGTTGTAACAATGACTTATTAAAGCATGGGTTTCATGCTTGGGTCATCATTATATTAGTCAAAGTCCCCATTGTGGACTCTTAGGATTAATATTGAGTTTATAGAGTCATTGTACATTTGAAGAGACCCTTCTTGGGCTTTTAGATCATGTAAAAAGGTTTTGTATCAAGCAAAATATGAATTATGTGTCCTCCACATCATGTCGGCCTAAGGAAGATCAAGTCGGCCTAGAGACCCTAATTCGACCCACTAGAAGGCTATATAAAGAAGGAAGTCGAAGTCATTTGGAAGCATCACTCTCACAACAATTTGATATCTTTTGGGAAGTGTTGGGGATGCGAAGTCTGCTGCCGGAAGGAGGAAAGAAGTGTGAGTTTGGGGGAGTCTCTAGAGAAGAGAAAAATCGAAGTTTTGGCACCTCTCTCTCTTTGTTTCGTGGTTTGGTTTAGGAGATTGAAGTCTCCTAAGGTTTTGCTGCTATCGGAAGTTGCATGCTGCTGGGATCTACTGCATAGTCGAAGTTGTTGGAAAGAGGTCGAAGATCTTGGAGGCTGACATGGTGTGGAGGGAAAGTCTGGTCTTGGTCTAGGGTGAAGAGTCTCAAATAATACTATTGAAAGGAAGAATTACTTTGACTGGGTTTTCCCCTCGAGGGGGGTTTTGCCCTGGCATGTGCCTATATCTTATGTCTCTTGTTTTGTGATCTTCATGTATGTATAATTGCTTGATGAAAGATAAGATAATAAAGAAGTAAAAGAAGCCAACACACTCACAAGTAATTATCAAGATCGGAGAATCAAACCCTAATATAATATCTTTGATTTTCCAACATGGTATCGGAGCTAAGGTCAAGAGAAGTTGAAGATCACTTTGTTGGCATGGATTCTCCCTCTATGGTGAACTACATAAGATCGGGTTTCAAATCTGCTGGAAGATGGATCAAGAAGATTATCTACTACCTATTCAACAAAGTCAAGAGTCATGGATTCTTGGCTACCCTTACAGGATCTCTTACTGATGATAATGCATGGATCATTGATAGTGGAGCATTGAGACATATGACAGGTGAAAGTAGGCAACTTCACACACTATCAAAGGAACCATCCTCCCATGCAGTGGAATTGGGTGACAACAAAAGCTATGCTGTTAGAGGCCTGGGATCTACATCATTAAAGCTGGATAATGGATTGAAGCTGCATCTCAACAACATTCTCTATGTTCTAGGTTTGAAAAGGAACTTACTTTCTATTTCTTGTTTAGAAGATAAAGGGGAAAGAATTGCTTTTGTTGATGGAAAAGTATTGGTTTAGGGTAAGAACTCTAGTATTGACAAAGCTAGGGTTATTGGAGTTCGAGAAGGAAGTCTTTACCGGATTATCACTCCATCTCCTCAAGCCCTTGTTCATATGGAAATAAGTCCCATTGAACTATGGCATCGAAGGTATGGCCATCTTCATTATAGGGTCATCCCTACTCTTAGTCAATTGGTTAATGACATTCCTGATATGAAGCTGGATCATGAAGGTATATGTAAGGGATGCTCTTTGGGGAAGCATACTAGAAAGCCATTTCATCATAGTGAATCTAGATCTAAAGAAATATTAGATCTCATCCATTCTGATGTGTGCGGGCCCATGTCTGACAAGACACTTGGAGGTCATCTCTACTATGTAACATTCATTGATGATCATTCAAGAAAGACATGGCTCTATCTACTCAAAACTAAAGATGAAGTATTTGATAAGTTCAAGGAGTTTAGGGCTGAGGTGGAAACCCTAACCGAAAAGAAGATAAAGACTCTAAGGTCTGACAATGGTGGGGAATACACCTCTAAAGAGTTAATTGCATATTGTAAGGATGCAGGTATTAAGAGGGAGCTCATTGTTCCCTACCATTCTGAGCAAAATGGATTGGCCGAAAGAAAGAATAGGTCAATTGAGGAAGGCATTAGACTGCCGTGTATGTTCAAAATAGAAGTCCTCATAAGAGTCTTGATAATACTACACCCGAAGAAGTATTTACAGGAAAGAAGCTGAGTGTGGATCATTTCCGCATATTTGGAAGTCTAGCATATGTCCATGTTCCGAAGGACAAGCGAAAGAAGTTGGACTCGACAAGTATCAAGGGAATATTCGTTGGTTATAGTCTCTCCTCAAAAGCTTATAGAATCTACATAAAGGAGGGAAGATACATTGAAGTAAGTAGGGATGTCATATTTGATGAGAATCAAGCTTACAAGAAATCAAAGGATATTCCTATTGATTCTGATGACGAAGAAGTTCCCGTATTTGAAGAAGATGAAGTTCATGAGAACTCTACTCCAAATGATGAAGAAGAAGGACCAAGTGAGCCTATTCAATCAGTGGTTATCCCAACCACAAGGAAAAGGCCATATTGGTTGAGATCTACATTAGAAGATGTTGAAGGACATGAAGTTGCGAAAGGGTCCTCCAGGGAAAGTAAGAAACCGAAAAGGTATTCTGGTTATGTTGCATATATGACAAAGTTGATTGAAGACGAGGCATCTACATTTTAGGGAGCTGAGCATGAAGAAGTTTGTAGGAAAGCTATGTAGGAAGAATATCAATCCATCATGAAGAATGGGGTTTGGGAAATCGTTCCTAGACCTAGTGACAAATCGGTTGTCACATTGAAGTGGATTTATAAGATCAAACATGTTATTGATGGAAGTATAGACAAGTACAAGGCAAGGTTCGTTGCAAGGGGTTTCTCTCAAAAGGAAGGCATTGACTATGAAGAAACATTTGCACCTACTGCTAGGTACACTACCATTAGATCTTTGGTTTCACTAGCTGCTACAATGGGGTGGAATATCCATCAAATGGATGTTAAGACCGCATTTCTAAATGGGACCATTAATGAGGAAGTGTACGTAGAACAACCTGAAGGATTTGAAGTGAATAACAGGGACTCTCATGTTTGCAGACTCAAGAAGGCTCTATATGGCTTGAAGCACGCACCTAGGCCATGGTATGCAAGAATGGATGCATATCTTCTCAGGATTGGGTTCGTCAAGAGTACTGTTGATCCGAATCTATATATCAAGGTCGTGAATAATGAGTCAGCCATTATTCTACTATATGTGGATGATCTATTCATCATTGGTGTAGAACGAAGGATTCAAGAATGCAAGAAGATGTTGGTAGCGAAATTTGAGATGAAGGATCTAGGATTGATGTACTATTTCCTGTTGAATTTGGCTAGCATTGGATGTGCTCTAGCTCCGAAATTTTGTGAAAGGGGCTAGAACACATGAGATCTCTAGAACCCAGAAATAGTTTGGAGCAATTCCACCGGGATGAGGAGTTATTAAAATAATTAATATTTTTAATGGGTTCCTAAGTCTAAACTTAGCAAAATAAAAATATATTAATGTGTATTAATAAAAATATGGGTGAGAAGGTTCTAAGTGACGAGGATCAATCCTATTTTAATCTTAGTCGTTGATTCGAGATTAGATCACGACCATTGATTCATCAACATAAAAAGTATAAGAGGAGGCTTGAGGGTCAGTTGGAGACACACTAAGGAGATCAAAGAGTTCGATTTTTCTGGGGGCGTGGTTTGTTGAGAAAATCGAGCTAGTGGTCTGAGTTGCAGTGAGGGGTAGTTCGACAAGGGAACTTCAATTTGAGGCCGAAGAATACATAGCAGAGAGGCAGAGCAGTGCTGGGAGAGACAACACAGTCCCACGAAGGGAGACGTAGAGGCTGACGCAAGTGATGCAGAGGCCGTAAGGGGCTGACGCAGGACCTTAGAGGTAGCGCTGGGGAGATTCTATGGGGCAGAGAGGGAGCAGTTCAACAAATCAATTTTCTGAGCAAGGGAGGCTCACTATGGGTGTGACGCAGCTCCTAGAGGAGGTGACGCAGTTCCATGCAGAGCTTGGAGCAACCATCGCTACTTAGCACTGGGAACAACCGGGTCATCTTTGGGGTTTGATCATCTAGTTGCTGAATTTGCCAGAATATCTGTCTCCGGATAGAGGTATTTCTGCCAGGAGTTTTCTCTATTGGGTAAGCCATATTTGGCACCTTAGTTGTATTCAAGAATCTGCTTAATAATACAAACCCTCTATATGCTGCACCGGTTTTCCTGAATTGGGTTGTTCTGGGGATGATTGTCCAAAAATAACGGTGTCCCTTATGTGATTGTCTCAGTTTATTTCAGTTCATGATCTATATGTATGTGTTGGCTGCAATTGTGTTTTACATCGATATTTATGTAATTAAATAACTCGTTAATGCAAAGAACAAGTAGGAGATGTTAAACTAGTAATTGCAGTAGGGGTTTCTGATGTTGGATTTAGAAATTTTCACATGGTATTAGAGCAATTGCAAATCATAGGCGACTGAAGTCACCAACCAAGAAGTCCAGAGAATTTGCAGCAAAAAAGCAGTTGTCCCGAGTGACAGTGTTGTTCCAGAGTCAGAGATGTAGAAGCAGGAATGACGTAGTGCAGAGAAAGTGACGCAGAGGTTCACGCAGTGCCTGTGTCAGCACTCTGAGCCAGGTGGAGGTGACACAGTAGCTGGGAGGAGCCCATGTAGTAGCTGTGTCAGCTGTCAAGAATAGCGTAGAGGCAGAGGGGGGCAAATCAGGCTCATGCAGAGCCACGTCATCTTTCTGAGCCTCGAAGGATTGACGCAGTTGGCTAAGAGGAGTTGATCCAGTCCACACAGTGATTGCGTAGAGCCTGAAGGACTCAGATTCTTCAAGTTGCCGGGGCTAAGGAAGCTGAGCAGATTTTCAATTTGAGGAGCTGGTGGGACGCTGTTTCTATTGGTGCAGAACAATGTCTAAGGAGACTGAACCAAGGTAGAGGGAATCACTGCCTTGATAGATTTCTAGCCAAGAAATCTAAAATCCAGGTTGCAGCAACAAAGGAGGATTGGAGAGGAGCGATTCGACAGTTGGCCGAAAGATTTCCGAGAGGGAGATCAAGACTCAGAGGGAGTCTAGAGAGGAGCTGTTCCTTAGAGGGTTTCTTGCACCCAAGGAATCCAGATCCAAGTCTTGCTCGATTGACAGTAGGAGAGGGAGAAGAGAACCAATCCTATTTTTTAGCAGAGATGGCAATGAATGGTTTGAGGGATCAGAACAGATTGGATGGAGCATCCAATTTTGTCCTCTGGAAGGCTAGGATCCTGGCAATCCTAGACAAACATCGCATCAAGGACTATGCCTTGAAGATTGTTGCTGAACCAGTCGATGCTGATCCATTGAAATAATACGAGGCCCAGTATAAGGCCAAGTGCATGATCGTAGATAGGGTCAAAGATCATGCAGTAACACACATTGCTGAGAAGAACACAACAAGGGAGATGTGGGAGACCCTGACCACCTTGTATCAGGGCTCTTTCGTGCAACAGAAGATGTTATTAGAAAATCAGCTGAGACAATATCAGATGCAGAAAGGTGAGGAGATAGATCCCTTCCTTCTCAGGTTGCAAGGAATTCGCGATCAGTTGACTTCCGTGGGGTCTACACTAGATTTTGAGTTCATGGTCAGGACTGCCCTGAATGCAGTCACTGAGGATTGGGAGACATTTGTCCAAAGTATTTTGGGTAGAGCGACTCTCCCCAGTTGGGAGGAGATGTGGGCAGCTCTTCGACAAGAAGAGCTCAGGAGATTGACCAAGGCAGGGAGTAGCGGCAAGGGAACCCAGGTCAAGAAGGAGGAGGAGGAGGATGCAGCTCTCGCATCAGCGGGACAGCAGGGACAGCAAAAGAGGAAGAAGAAGGACATCACCAAGGTCAGATGCTTCAACTGTGGGGAGATGGGACATTATGCCACTCAGTGCCCTTGGTAGAAAGGAAAGGGAGAAGCTTTTGAATCAACGGCTGCTCCAACAAAAGTAAACAAGGAAGGCAAGGATGACGATTCTGCCATGAGTGCTCATGCACCTTTGGAGAAGAGGTGGGGCGATATGGAGTTGTAGTCGAGAGGACTACATAAGAGGGCAGGATCCTTGAGGTGCCCAAACTCTTGGATTACATACGGCTACAGGAGCCCTTAACGATAATAGCATAATGATGGGTGTCGGTTGGAGCAAGGTGTGATGGAGCGACAGTGGCAGAGCTAGAGTGCCAAAGTCTGAGGTAGCACAGTGGATGTTGTAGCAGTACGAGAGGCACAAAGCAGTTTGCAGCAGCGCAATGGCAATAGAGGGGCAGCACAGACTAGCAGTAGAGGCAGCTTCAGGATCACGAGGCATCCATACTGACTAGGATGTCAGTGTTTGGGTGAAGTTTCAGTTGCTTACTTCTCAGCAACTGAGTTGCAGTGTAGCAGTTAGCAGTGGCAGTGGCAGAGTCATAGGCAACAGTACAGGAAGCAGTGGTGCAGTGGATGAAGGGCAGTAGGCCAAGCATCAACAAAACAGAGGACTGATGCAGTGGATCAATGCAGTACCTCTGTTGAGAAGTGGTACTAGAGCACATTCCTCGCTAAGAGGGAGTGTTGATTTTGGGTAGCATTGGATGTGCTTTAGCTCCGAAATTTTGTGGAGGAGTTAGAACACATGAGATCTCCAGAACCCAGAAATCGTTTGGAGAAATTCCACCCGGATGAAGATTTATTAACATAATTAATATTTTTAATGGGTTCCTAAGTCTAACTTAGGAAAAAAATATTAATGTGTATTAACAAAAATATGGTTGAGAAGGTTCTAAGTGACGAGGATCAAACCTATTTTAATCTTGGACGTTGATTAGAGATTAGATCACGACCGTTGATTCATCAACATGAAAAGTATAAGAGGAGGCTTGATGGTCAGTTGGAGACACACTAAGGAGATCAAACAGTTTGATTTTTCTGGGGCGTGGTTTGCTGAGAAAATTGAGCTAGTGGTCTGAGTTGCAGTGAGGGGCAGTTCGGCAAGGGAACTTCAGTCTGAGGTCGAAGAATACATAGCAGAGAGGTAGAGCAGTGCCGGGGGAGACAACGCAATCCCAGAGAGGGTGACGCAGAGGCCGTAGAGGTTGACGCAGGTGACGTAGAGGTCGTAACGGGCTGACGCAGGCCCTTAGAGGCAGCGCTGGGGAGATTCTGTGGGGCTGAGAGGGAGTAGTTCAGCAAATCGACTTTCTGAGCAAGGGAGGCTCACTGTGGGGGTTGTTGATTTGTGGTAGCATCAGATGTGCCCTAGCCATGAAAATTGGTGGAGAGGCTAAGGCACATAAGATCTCCAAGACCCAAAAATCGCTTGGGGAAATTCCACCCTAATGGAGAGATACTAAGATAATTAATATTTTTAATGGGGTTCCTAAGTCTAAACTTAGGAAAATTAAAATATTAATGTGTATTAATATAAAATGGGTGAGAAGTTCTAAATGACGAGGATCAAGCCAAACCTAATCTTAGTTGTTGATTAGGGACTCAATCTCGGCCGTTGAATCGTTAACATGTTAAGTATAAGAGGAGGCTTGAGGGTCAGTTGGAGATACACCAAGTTGATCAAGAATTCGATTTTCTGGGGCAGGGTTTGCTGAGAAATCGAGTTAGTGATTTGTTGCAGCGAGGGGCAGTTCGACAGAAGGCCGAGAATACATATCAAAGAGGTAGAGAAAGTGACAGAGAGACAGTGCAGAGCCTTGGAAGGTTGACGCAGAGGCTGAGTGGGCCAGCGCAGAAGACACAGAGGGCTAAGAGGTTGACGAAGAAGGTCAAGAGGCTGACACAGAGGCAGTAGAGGTTGTGAAGAGGCTAGAAGAGCTGACGTTGGGCTGAAAATGTAGCGTTGAGGGATTTTCGTGGGGCAAACTGGGAGCTAAGAGGCAGACACAGAGCAGAAAAGGGTGATGACGCAGTCCCTGGAGGAACTGTCGAAGTCGCTGTGGGATCAATCATCCGGTTGCTGATCAGCTAGAATATCTGTCTTCGAGGAGAGGTACTTTTGCCAAGGAAATTCTCCGAAGGGTGAGCTATTTCTGGTACCCTAGTTGTATTCAGAAACTGCATAATAATAAAACCCTCATATATGCTGCACCGGTTTTCTCGCATTGGGTTTTTACGGGGACATTTGTCCAAAAATAACGGTGTCCCTTGTGTGATTGTCTCAGTTATTTCAGTTGCTAATTTGTATATGTGTTAAGGCTGCATTTGTGTTTATTTCGGTATTTATATTTATAAATAACTTGTTAATGGAAAGAACAAGTAGGAGATAATAAATCAGATAATGCAGTAGGGATTTCTAATGTGTCAGACTTATAAATTTCAATAGGGGTGACGCAGCTCCTAGAGGAGGTGACGCAGTTCCAGCGCAGAGCTTGGAGCAGTCATCACTGCCCAGCACTGGGAACAACCGGGTCATCTTTGGGGTTTGATCATCCGGTTGTTGAATTTGCTGGAATCTCTGTCTTCGGATAGAGGTACTTTTGCCAGGAGTTTTCTCTGTTGGGTAAGCCATATTTGGCACCCTAGTTGTATTTAAGAATCTGCTTAATAATACAAACCCTTTATATGCTGCACCGGTTTTCCCGAATTGGGTTTTTCGAGGATGATTGTCCAAAAATAACGGTGTCCCTTGTGTGATTGTCTCAGTTTATTTCAGTTCATGATCTGTATGTATGTGTAGGCTGCAATTGTGGTTTACATCGATATTTATGTAATTAAATAACTTGTTAATGCAAAGAACAAGTAGGAGATGTTAAACCAGTAATTGCAGTAGGGGTTTCTGCTATTGGATTTAGAAATTTTCACACTACCTAGGTCTAGAAGTATGGCAGAGACTTGGGGAGATATATTTGGGGCAAGGAAAGTACATCATCAAGTTATTGCAAAAATTTGGGATGATGGAATCCAAGCCGATGGTTACTCCTATGGTCACCAATCTCAAGAAGTTGAGAAGCTCCGACTCGAGTCTCGTGGATCCCACCTTATATCGACAATTGGTGGGTTCCCTGATGTATCTGGTAAATACTAGGCCAGATATATGTTTTGTAGTAAACATTCTTAGTCAGTTTCAGTTGGAGCCTCGTCATGATCACTGGATAGCTGCCAAACATATATTGAGGTATCTTCGTGGCACTATACATCATTGCCTAAAGTATGATAGTAAGGAAGTCAAGCTGATTGGCTTCACAGACTCTGATTGGGGTGGCAGTGAGACCGATGGAAGGAGCACTACCAGAGGATGCTTTAGTCTAGGAGCTGCTATGATCTCATGGATGAGTAGGAAGCAAGATCTTGTTGCATTGAGTAGTGCTGAGGTAGAATATGTGGCTGCATGTGAAGTGGGAAAATAAGCTGTTTGGTTAAGGAAGCTTCTGACAGACTTGTTCGAAAAGTCTCTGGGTCCTACTGTGATTAACTATGATAATCAAAGTTGTATCAAGATGTTTGGAGATCCCGTGTTTCACTCGAGGACGAAACATATCAATAATAAGTTCCACTTTATTAGGAACTTGGTGCAGGATGGGATCATGAAGCTAGAATATGTTCCGACAGACGAATAGGTAGCAGACATCCTAACAAAGGCTCTTCCTAATAAGAAGTTTGAATATCTAAGGAACCTGCTGGGTTTGGTAGATATTGGTGATTGTATTGATGATAAAGGAATGGAAGAGATTTGTTGAGGCTTTGCGAGTGAAGCATTGCCTAGGGAGACATCAGGTCGACACTATGTGTTGATGTCAGGAATCCCAGAATTGGAAAGGTGGTGTTGTTTGTTGAGCTCGGTCTTTGGATACACACCTATATGTTTGGGTTGGTGGTTAGCAAGTAAGCCTGATGGTACCTAGAGGGGCTGAAAGCTTGAGTCCACCTTAGTCCCACCTGGATAGATTGCCCTGGTCAGGAATCTAGTCCATGGCATTGTGGTGCCTAAACTATTGAGTGACTGGTTGGATAGATTGCCCTGGTCAGGAATCTAGTCCATGGCATTGCGGTGCCTAAATTGTTGAGTGACTGGTTGGATAGATTGCCTTGGTCAGGAATCTAGTCCATGGCATTGCAGTGCCTAAAGGTTCTTCATGTTTTCATATAGTTTGAGATCTTCCATTGTATTTGTACATTATGAATACCTCCCTAGTTAAGAGGGAGTGTTGGAAAAAGTAACTATGTTTGGTCTTCAATAATGTACTTGTCAAAAGAATAAAGAAAAGAATCTTTATTGTTGTAACAATGACTTATTAAAGCATGGGTTTCATGCTTGGGTCATCATTATATTAGTCAAAGTCCCCATTGTGGACTCCTAGGATTAAGATTGAGTTTATAGAGTCATTGTACATTCGAAGAGACCCTTCTTGGGCTTCCGGATCATGTAAAAAGGTTTTGTATCAAGCAAAATATGAATTATGTGTCCTCCACATCATGTTGGCCTAAAGACCCTAATTCGACCCACTAGAAGGCTATATAAACAAGGAAGTCGAAGTCATTTGGAAGCATCACTCTCACAACAATTCGATATCTTTTGGGAAGTGCTGGGGATGCGAAGTCTGCTGCCGAAAGGAGGAAAGAAGTGTGAGTTTGGGGGAGTCTCTAGAGAAGAGAAAAATCAAAGTTTTGGTACCTCTCTCTCTTTGTTTCGTGGTCTGGTTTAGGAGATCGAAGTCTCCTAAGGTTTTGCTGCTGCCGAAAGCTGCATGCTGCTGGGATTTGTTGCATAGTCGAAGTTGTTGGAAAGAGGTCGAAGATCTTGGAGGCTGACATGGTGTGGAGGGAAAGTCTGGTCTTGGTCTAGGGTGAAGAGTCTCAAAGAATACTATTGAAAGGAAGAATTACTTTGACTGGGTTTTCCCCTCGAGGGGGGTTTTGCCCTGGCATGTGCCTATATCTTGTGTCTCTTGTTTTGTGATCTTCATGTATGTATAATTGCTTGATGAAAGATAAGATAATAAAGAAGTAAAAGAAGCCAACACACTCACAAGTAATTATCAAGATCGGAGAATCAAACCCTAATATAATATCTTTGATTTTCCAACACAGGTAATGTCCCAGAAAATACAAAAGATGGACAGAACATCAAAATTTAGCACGTGCGTAAAAGCCAAGCATGAACTCTACCCCTATCATTATGGCCATCACCCTGGTTCGTAGAGCCCATTACGTGAGCCCCCTGTATCATTAAGGAACCCATGATTGTCCCAACCCCTAGTGGGCAATGCACTGCCCAACCTTAAGGGGGTATTCACTGCTATATCATTTACATCATGCTCTCATTCCCTGGAGCCCCAAGCAGTTTTAAAAAAACAATCAATAAAAGGCAAAAGGCATATGAAGAAGGGTGGAAAAACAAGAGCCTAGGGTAACTTGTGTACCACGATTGCTCCCTCCTACATCTATACACCCAAGTATGGGCCTCCCTCATTATAGCTACCCTTGTACCATGGCATGTGGCTTGGAGCCTTCCTTGCTGCCCCACTTCATTCCATCATTATTTCATATGACACCTGCCGTCTAACGGATGTGCCATGGACCTGTCACTCCTTTAGAGGTTGAAACCACCTAATAGTGTCCTTGATTAAACTCCCTTTTAAGCCTTGGGGCACCGGTACATTCTAAAGCCCGTTACAGAAGGGCGTGCCACTATGAAGTGTCCACTTGGTTCCATGATTCGTAAGCTCATTTGCTCAATTGCACTGATGAATTGTTGTATTGGAAAGTGAGGAGACACATTGGATCTTATACAGGATTGTAAGTGGGTCTTCATCTTGGGGTTTGGTCTCCCTATACGGGTTCCAGGCCCTCCAAAGGGTCATGATGGCACTTGTAGGGTGAGCGTGAGAGCCATCAACCTTGACCATAACAAAGCGCAGATAGCCACATTGTGGGATCCTTCAACACCACCTACTGCTTGCTCGTGTCCCAGTTATTTGACAATGATGATGCACTTCGACCACATTGCCCAACTAGCTACACACTTGCATCACACACTTGGTAGTTGATCCAGGGCCTACATGGGGTTTTGTCTCACCTAGGGAGACAAAGGAGGGCTTGCATCACCATTACAACCCTCATTGATGGAGTACAGGCTTGTTTGATCCAGTTGAAGACCCATGAGGCCATTCTTTGTGCCCCCACAACCACTTGGGAGCACCACAAGTTATTTGCTTGGAGATTAAGGGGCCACCACCTTTTTCATTGTTATTGGAGCCCTCCTATTTATAATGGCACACAAGGGACTTGATTTGGTCTTCCAACGACCCTATTAGCTATTGTTCCATCATTTCAGCCCTCTTGAGAGGGTTATTATTCATCTCTTAGAGCTATTTGGTGGGCTTGTCACCAAAGTATAGTATTATTTGCACATTATTTTATTTTAGGGGCATCATTAGGCTAATTAGACATAATTTGAACCCCAAAGGCTCATAAAAATACACGAGAGCTTCATTGTATCATTCATCATCACTTGGATTAGATTTCTTCTCTCAAAAAGAATTCAGACCTGCAATTGATGGACGAATTGGAGTATTCTTGATGCATTTTGATGTTTGGGTTATTGCTATCTTATCTTGGAGCTTCATGTTTGCAAATGTGATGGATGTATATACTCTTTTTGTCATGTAAGTGCTCTTTCATGCGAATTTTTTGTTGATTCATGTCCAATGTATGGAATGCTATGTCACGATTTACTTGTGCCCTAAAAATTAATGTGAAATTATGAAACACTTGGAATCTTGATTCATTGCATATGTTATTCATCTTGGCAAAGAGAGTGAATGTTCGTAGGGGCAGGTTGTGTACCTTTTACCTTGAAACTCCATCAAATCTTGTAAATCGATTTGTAAATTCCTCTTGTAACCTAACTAGTGCCTCTCTAAGCTAGCGAAGTTGCATGAAGGACTCCTTGGTAGAGCAAAAATCTCAAAATAAAAGCTTATCTTGACTCCATTAATCCCAATTGGCTAGGCACAGATCCTTGTCCTTGGTGATCACCCTAAACTTCATCTTTTCTCTTTACTGCAATTTCTGCCCTAACCCTAGACGACTTAGCTAGGGCATCAAGCGAATTCCGTTAGGGCCACCCTCTTGAAGAGTGAGTTGGTGAGGAACTGCGTTGGGGTGTCTTTTGCAAACCTCCCAAATTTGAGGCCCATCCCACGGTCGGGTTGTGAGAAACATCAAGCCCTAGCTCCAACTTCAGTTTGGTTTAGGTCTTCATTGGTTAGTGGCATTTTGAAGGTCTCTTTACTAAAAAACTCAACGAAAGTTAATTTTTCTTGTGACTTTCCTTTATCCTTTTTTGACCTAGACACTCTCTTAAAGATAATCGAAACCCTAGGTGAAGCTTGGACCTTCCCAAGGCTTCCTTTTGTGGCTCCACAACATAGTTTCTCCTTTATCTTACTAAGCCACTTAAGGAATCTTAATTCCTTCGAGAGTCTTAGGTCTAGGATACCCTCATAAAAGAATATCCCTATTCCCTAGGCCTAGGTCTCCCTTTAAGCCTTTCTTGGAGAGCCCTTATCTTGCTCTTGAAGCAACCAAACCTATTATCTGAGCCTCTCCTTTGAATGGGCTTTGGAAATCACATTGCCCATTATCATTGACCTTTATCTTTCTAGTGATTTCCTTTATACCTGGACTCCTCCCATTGGTGAAAATTTGTAAAGAGAAGGGGACATCGACTATTGTAACAGTGGGTCCTTGTCCTGTTGTTGCCATTTGGTCTAGTAGTGGTCCCTTAGGAACCCCTCCTAGGACCCCTGCTAGATTGTGTGGTATCAGGCAACTAAGGAGCAATTCTGTGACAACGAGGTCTATCCAAAACAATTCTAGGGGCAACAAAGGTCATATCTGGGCAACAAACAACCCTTTTTGTGGCAACAGATTCATTCATGGTAGAGATCTGGGCAATAGTTTGTCTTTAAGGACTTTTCTAAGGGTAAATTTAGGGTAACATATCACCTTGAGGCTAATCCTGAGCCAGCATACCCCCTAATTTAGGGCTTGATCTTTGGAAAGTACTTTTGATGCAAAGGTGGTGTTTTTTTGTGGTTCTAGGGCGCTTAATTCCCTTGATTCTCTCTCCCTGTGGCTGCGGCCCATTTGAATATGATCTCTTGCGGCAACGCATTAACTATCAGGCAAGCAAATGTAATGAAAAGGTTCGTGCACACAACGAAATATTTAGAATATCTGGAATATGTAAATATCCTTTATAGGACAAATAATATATTTATATAAGAAAGTTGAATGTATAAGAGATATGATATGATATGATATGAGATGATTGCAAATGAGGGCCCGCTTATATACCTAGCAGGTGCCCTTTCATGAACGGTCATGTCCTTTGGGACATGTTTTTTCAATAATTAATTATTAGTTAATTAATAATTATTTATGATTGTTATTGTTTATATTATTATATTATTTTTATATATATTATATTCATAACGTTGCTCTCCTCTTTAGAAAAGCTTTGTCCTCAAAGCTTATTGCTAACAAGGCGTGTCATTTGTTTCTTTGTCTTGTAATCTATTCATATCTTTTAGAGTTCTTCAAGTTTTCATCTTCGATGATACAAGATGATAAGATCCTCTGAGTGATAAACAAAATTGTTGAACTGAGAAGGGATCTAACCATCCTAAATCAATCTTCTGTGGAACTTTGCAATTATTTGATAGCTGGGATAAATTGTTATTGTAAGACTAGATTGTGCAGACATCAGTGTTCTTTGGAATATAAGTTTGTTGTTTCTGTTCTAAGTGATACATATATGTAGATTGCTTGAGATGTCTACTCTTGTGATTCAAATGTCGAAAAGGAGTTCTTGTGATTTGATTTTCGCTTATCGTGTGTATGGAAATTTCTTGATTTACTTAAAGTACCGATGTTGTTGAGTTGGTTACAGAATCCTCACTTGGAATTTTCATCGTCTAAACTGCAACATCTGAATATGTTTTTACTTCAACTAATTTGTCATCTCCTTGAGTTGTGCTATTGACTAGATCGGTATTTGTTTTTTTTTCTTCAACTTCCACTATTATGTTTGAAGACCTCAATACTTCTTTTGTGAAAATTTCTCCTAATTTGTTTTTCAATGATTTCTTACCATTTCAAAGTTTCTTAATTTGAGTGAGTAGACTTTGATTATGATTTTTGAGATGTAAGAGTTCTTCAATTTCTGATTCATCAACCTTATTTTCGGTGTTATGACGTTCAATCTTTTCATCTTTTAAATCTCTAATTTGTTCTATTAACTTTTGATTAAGGATTTTTGTGTGCAAATTTTCTTCTTCCTTTTCCGATAGATTCTCTGTAACGGCCCATCTAAACTAATCCACTATATAAAGTTTCAAACTTTATAATAAAACAAATGTGATGAATTTTAAATAATAAATTTATTTAAGTTTTATAAATATAAATTTATTAAACTTTATAAAATATAATTCTAAACTTTATAAAATATATATATATATTAAACTTTACAAAATATATAAATTAACTTTATAAAATATAATTATAAATTAAACTTTGTAAAATATAAGTTAACTTTATAAAACTAAATTATATAAAACAAGGACCCTTATACAAGGGGGACGTTTAATTCCCATAAGATATTTATCAGAGCGCATATGACAGCAGGGAGAGAGCCGTATGCGTAGAAGGCGTGTCGGGACAGGGGAAGGCGGTGGTTGCATGCGGGAGGGCGGCCACCGCCAGGCCCGTGGTTAAAACCGGGATTATGAGCCGAGAACGGGGGAGGAGAAATGGAACAGTGAAACCAGAGGAGGAATTCAGTGTGAGAGATTTGCTATTGGAAGAGCTTGAATCCGTCTGAGGTTCTGGGCACGGGGGACAGTGGGCTTCTGTGAGAAGCTTGCTGGATTGAGCAGTCAGCCTCTGCTCAATCAGGCTGGGTGGAATTGGTCTCCCTGGTAATTGGAGCTCAATATCAGCAGTATCGGCAACTTCACGGGATCAGCTAGCAGTTCAGGTAAGTGCAAATTATATTTTTATGCTTCCTGTTTTCCAGTTTATGAGTATTTACATGTTTCCTGTTTTTCAATTTATGGGCATTACATTCTCGTTGAATTTTTCCTCGAGACATTCCTTTTCTTGTTCTAATTTTTTCTTTGTATTGTTGGACTTCTTAACCTTCACAAGTAATTTTTGTCTATGGTCCCTTAGTCGCTAAGTTTCGGTTGAAAATTGTAGCCATGGTTTTCATTTCCTCTAATGAAAATAGAGGGAAAAAGAAGAAATCAAATTTCAAATTTAAATTTATTATTTCCATCCAAAATTTACAAGTTGGCCTCAAAATAATTTTATGTTGGCCATCCCCCTTGAGGCACCCATTCGACCCCTTGAGAAGACTATATATATGTGACTCTCTCCACCTCACTTGAGCAATTCGCTACACACATCAAATTTGTCTCTTATGGAGCTCTGATCTAGCGAAGTTAAGAAGGAGGCCGAAATTTCAGGAGCTTAGTTTTTGTCTTGACATTTGATCATGATCTTGGTTACTGGTTTGGCTATCATCTTGTTATTGTCATCTCTGATGAAATGATGTATCTTGAACTCTCTCTCTCTCTCACATAAGGAAGAATTTTTTGGGTTTTCCCCTTGTGGGTTTTGCCCTGGCCTCAGGCCTAATTTTTTTGTCTCTTGTCTCATGGTTTCTTGGTTTCTATGGTGATTTACTATTGCTCTTTCATGCTTATGAATGAATTTTCTTATTACAGTTTTAATGATTAATGCTAAGGCTAATAATGATTGTTTACAATTGTTATCTGTGTAAGAAATTTTCTCTAAGCATTTCCCTTGTAAAAATCAACATGGTATCAGAGCTGGGGGGGAGGGGGGCACTGAAGAGCAACATTGATCATTCTTGTCTCTCGTTGAAATCTGATCTAGTACAAAGTCTGTGGAGTAAACCCAAAGTTTGTACAAAAGATTTGAAGGTTTGTTCTTGACGTTGTTTCTTATGCCATCCGAAGTCTGCAACTCAACTAAATTCTGTGCAATTAAAGAGGTGCAAAGTCTGAGTTTTGTGTTACTACATAATGAGAAAAGGAGACCTAAATTTTGTAATCAAGAGGAGTAGATCACCGAGTTGCAAGGTAAAATATTCTTTGTGATTTTGTTTGTGTTTCTTGTGAATGGAAATCGAGATCCTTGGAAAAGTGGCTGAGTATAGGCCCTAAACCTTACCTATCTTCTGCGTCTAAAAAGGGTCGAGAATCTCTTTAATAAGTACAGGACCAAAGTCCTGGTATGTGACTACAAGAGGACTAAAATTCCTACATTTGATGCGGACTAATCAAGGGAGTTTTCCTGTGTAAGAGCAAGGGTAATAGTGGCATTTACAGGTAGACCTTAAGCAACAGTAACTGCACTAAACCTATTCTTTGGGAAGGCTTGAGTCTGTGACTTGTATTTGGATCCAGTCCTTTATATTGGCATGCGAGCTATCATCCTTGGTTTGCAAGCTCCTAAGGTATGCATTTTGATCGAAGCAAAAATGTGTTAAAACAAGTCTGGGCTCATTATCTCCATGTCATATTCAAATTCTGTGATATTCATCTATTGTTCCTTGTGACATAAGTTGAATGGCATCCAAAATTTCTCTATGAACATTTCAAGTCTCTATG
Source organism: Pinus tabuliformis (assembly GCA_031772625.1). Classification (NCBI taxonomy): domain Eukaryota; kingdom Viridiplantae; phylum Streptophyta; class Pinopsida; order Pinales; family Pinaceae; genus Pinus; species Pinus tabuliformis. Next base: position 1,322,214,419 of record CM062819.1, on the reverse strand, counting down.
TGATTTTGGCACTGCATACGTGCGTATGTGGCATTGCGAATTGTATCCATATATATATGCGAGCTTTGTGGGTTATTGTCTTTAGGTATGCGATGACTCATATCCTATACAATGAGACCAATCATTTAGTATTAGTTGCAAGCTCATTCAATGCACTCATGTGAGTTTCCTGTGGCTCACTCTCTCTCTGTCTTAAGCAAGCAATCTTTGTGTCTTTTGTGTGAGCACTTTTGTGACTGTGTTCTAGCATGCGAACCTAAGATTCTCTAAGCTATACATGATCCAAGTTGCCATCACTACTGATTGATTGAAGACTTTACTTCTATATTCATAGTAGAAGGATGTTATCTCAACAATAGAGAACCAGATCAATTTGGAAGCAAGAAGCCAACTTGAAAGGCCTTTGGAAAAATCAAACAATGAAGGATGGAAATGTTAAGTTTAAACGACAAATTCGAGTCATGTACCGGTATGGAAGGATCATATTATCTCTGTGATTGTGGCCTAGTTCGAAGATAAATATAGGGATGCTTGCAAAGCATCCCAGAGAAGTTTAACAAGTGTTAATTTGGCAACTCAGTGACAAATTCCAATCATGGGCTGCAAGCATCCCAGAGAAGTTTAACAAGTGTTAATTTGGCAACTCAGTGACAAATTCCAATCATGGGATTAGATTCCTCTTTTCGAGAGAACCAATTTTGATCTTTGAAGCACTGGATTTGGACAAGGGAAAGTGTATTTTTGAAGTGAAGCCCACATGTGCACAAAAGGACAAGTCAACCCTAAAGAGAAATTGGACACCCTTGGAAGCCTATAAATACAAGTGACCTCAACCTCATTTGGACATTATTATCATCATCATTTCATTTTTCTTTATTTGGTTTGGCTCGCATAGATCTAAGATAGTTCACAAATATTGGTTCATATAGGTTCAAAATTGTAGGTCTGAAGCTCACACGTGTGATTAGGGCTTTTGGTTCCTAGCCGTAGGCATGCTGCAGGGTATTTTCAATCACAACCACAGGCACACAGGCTCATGAGCGTGGTTGGAGGGCTTCAGCTGCATGCACGTACACTCTCTCCGTGCGGCTAGAAACGAGGGTTTGATTTTTACAGTTGATCGTAGATATTGACAATTGACTGTAGAGTTCGATAATTGACCACAAATATTGACAGTCGACAACAGGCTTCTGAATCAGGGTTTTGATTATTAGCATTGTTGGGTTTATCTCTTGAATGTTGATTAGTTGATTTTGCTGGATAGTTTTGTGGTTGAAGATATGGATCATTATACTCTCTCTTTGTTGAATATTTATGACAATCTAATAAGAAGAAGAATTTGAAAGGGTTTTCCCCGTAGTGGGTTTTTCCTTGGTCTTCGACCAATCCTGGTGTTTCTATGTGTGAATTCTTTTCTTCTATCATTCCTTTATGTTCAGCTGCATTGATAATGATATAGTTATTTCTATATAATTGCATATGTTGCCGAATAATGTTGTAAATATGAATAATGTTATGATACTGTGGGGTGAATTCAATATGTAAATGATGAAATGCAATTATCTAAAGCAAAGAACAATAAAGCCCTAAGAAAATTTAACATGGTATTAGAGTTGGGTTGAAGAAAATTCATTGAGATCACCCCTATAAAGACACCATTGATGGAAGCAAGAGAAAATGGAGGAGACCTAAAAGAATAATAGGGTTTGAAGGAAACTCTAGACAATCTAGTTATTAGGGTTTGATGGATATCATGAGGTTAGGGTTTGGAAGAAACCCTGGAATATGATAAAGCTTGAGTTTTGCAATTTTGAAACCCTAGCATGATCAATGAAAAGTTGCTCTAGCACTTGTGACAGATTTAAGCGAAACCCTAGACGGATAGTCTCAATCAGTGCTAGGTTGCTGATGAAGACAATTGGAAATATTGAAGTCAACATTGTTACATAGGTAATGGACGGTAATGATTCTTGAACGCTGGTTCAAGAGGGAGTTGATCACCTCTCATTAAAGATAAGTACCTTTTAGGATGATGTTATTTCTTTGTGATACTATTCTTGTTTTAACTTATTGTTTTGATTATTGCTTCCTGCATATTTTAGCATGTGATAATTTCTAACGTCTAAGATAAGATGTGATAAGCAGATTCTTCTTGAGGTGCAGGAAAAGAAAGCTTGTGTAGGAAGAGAAGAGCTGGTACTGGAAAAGGAAAGAAGTACCTAAAGAAAGTTTTTGAAAATTTTCAAAGTAGCATTTGTAAACTTCAATATGCAAGTACTACAACTGGCAATAACAAATAAGAGCAACAAGTTGCAAAGGTATCTGAATACTACAAGGTATGTATAGTGTATTGTTTCAATGTTATGATTTAGCTGCAAGATTGGAAGACATGTTGAGCCGTAAGGTATGATGAAAATATCACCTTCATCAATGACTCATATATGCATATGAAAGTAAGTTTGATTTATGGTACATGTGATATATTGGTGCACTTGATATTTGACAAGTATCTTACATTTTAGACATGATGGATTTCTTGATTTTATGAAGCAAGCTAGATACATTGTTTTTGATATATGGTGACTTGATACTATTGTTAATGCTTGTGATAAGCATGATAACCTTGATGATAAAAGTGTAACAATAAGATTGATACTGAGGACCTTCTTGTTAGGTTTTGATAAGCTTAGTAAATTTGACAATGTGGTAAATTTGGATGCCCTGTCTTGATGGTTGGATAATGTGATAAAGAAGTGATGTTGTGATTATGATCCTTGAAGTATACTCCTATTAGCTATTCTAATTATTTGACACTAACCCTTGATGAATGTTTGATGTCATGTTCATATGTGATGATGAAGTAGTTGATGTTGATATGCTATGAATATGATGCATAAATGTTTGAAAAACCTGATATGGTTTGACTTCATGATTTGACAGTTTTGTTGATGCATGACAACATTATGATAAACAAGTTGATGTCTTGAATGATGATGACTAAAGTGGCTTCCCATTCAGAGGGAGAAACTCTCCATGAGATCTCTACACCTATTATTAATTACAAAAAATGAATAGAAGACACTTCACTGTTAAAGGAAGGATTCTGGACATGAATAACGATCTAGTGTTGTTAAAAAGGTTTTGGCAAGTTTTGATACGAGCAAAGAAGGTTTCTCCTAGTCCAAGCCTCAACCACTGGGAAAAAGGCTTAAGGGTGCAGTTATAAGCCTCTCAACTACATGGAAGAAGGCCTGTGCGTGCAGTTGAGCTTGTAAAGCTAAAATCCCATGAGACTAGGAGTGCACTAGGAGTATGACAAACCTACAGAAATGGAGCAGATGATGGAGAGTTTTATGAGCAGGGAAGTTTTTGAGATTTATATAATGTTTGACTTATAATAGAAAATGTGAATGTCTTGGCTAATCTTGTGTTTGCAGGAGACTGAAATATGCATATCAGTATGTTGTTTGCCTTGACTTGATCATTTGAGCTAGTATTTGGTAAAAGTTGCAAGGACTTGACAAGATTTGGCTTATTGGCTTGACTTAGTATAGATGAGCAATATTGGCTTGGATAATTGATGATGCCTTAGAACTTTGACATGATGCTTGATAATTCATAGATATGTTTTGGCTTATGGATTGATTGAATTCACAGTAATAACAAGTTAGAGTTTTGATCAAGATTTGGTACTCGCTGGGAATTTGCCTTGATATGACGATGCTATGACTTATTTGACTTGGTGGGCTAAGTGACTCTTAACATTCATAATTGATTCTGTATTGGCACCTTTGGCATTTGGCACATTAATTGAAGTATAAACAATTGTAATTCAGTATGTAGTGATCTCACAATGAATGGATGAAACTTATATGACTTATCCTTGGTGTATGCATTTTCATCTAGTGACAAAAATGATTTATATTATGATCATGAGGATGGCTTGATAAAGTTTGGCATGATATTTCTTGGTAAATAACAATTGTTGACATGAAAATAGATAAGGTTGTAACTTGGTATTTGGATGTGAGCTCCACCCGACACCTAGTCTTGAAGAGTTTGTCACAATGATCTGGACAGAAACTTTTATAGCTTTGCTATTAGTTTTGATTTGGCATCTAAGGCTTGATAAACTGACTTATTTGTTTTGATTGCACAATATTGATTTGTGTGAGGTTGAGTATATTGGTTTGATCAGTATAATGTTTGCAGATAGCATTGTATGGTTTGAAGCAAGCTTCCCGAGCCTGGTATGTTCGCATTAACAGTTACCTAGTGAAGCCAAGAAAATGTGTTGATCCGAACATATAATTCAAAGTGGTCCAAGGTATGCCTTTGATTTTGGTTTTCTATGCTGATGGTCTTTTCTTGATAGGTAAAGAGCCTCTGATGATCAAAGTAAGAGGGAGTTGGCCTCTGAAGTTCGAAATGAAGAATCTTGGCATGATGAATTACTTTCTGAAGTTTGGAAAAGAAAATATATATCATGAAGCTATTGAAGAGTTTTGAGAAAGTGGAAATGCAAATCCTTGGACACTTCGATTGAATTTCAAGAAGTTATGCAAAAGATATTACTGAACCTGACTTGGCAACTGACAATTGATTAAGGCATTGATGTTCCTTGTGAACACCCATCTAGACATATGTTTTGCAGAGAACAACCTGAGTCAATTCATGATTGAGCCGCTTCATACACATTGGGTTGCCGCCAAGCACACTTTGAGATAATAGTATGGGACGATCAATCTTGGTCTGAGATATACTACAGGAGATGTACGACTGCATGGATGCACAAATGATGACAAAAATAACACATCTGGGTACCGTTTTAGCTTGGGATCTGCCATGACATTGTGATGAGCTGGAAATAGAAGTCCGTAGCTTTAAGCACAACCGAGGTTGAGTACATTGTTGCTAGCATGGCTAGCTGTGGGGCAGTTTGGTTGAGGAAGCTCTTTGGAGAGTTGTTTGAGCAGATTTTGGATATGATAGTGATACATTGCGACAGTAAAGAGTGGGATCCAATTGGCAAAAAATCCCTCATATTGATGAAACTGAGATATATTCATGCATTGAGAGAGTGCTGCTATATGAGACAAACTTAGGCTTGTGGTTGATACATCCATACTAGGGAGGATGAATAAGGTATCCTTTTATATAATGTATTTTTTCTAATATAATATTTGATTTGATGTCCTGCATGAACAGGAAAACAGAGGGCTGCAACTCTGGGTAATGTATGAGGCATTGTGATTGAACTTTTCAATAAGCAAGTAATGGATATGAGCATGTTGATATGTTTTTGATCTACAGAGAGCAGGGCTGATCGAGGACACTAAGCCGACTCTTCCCCTCTGTTTGAGCTCTTAGGGTGTGGAATTGAGATTGAGGGCTCCTGGGGTCGAGGGATCTCTGGACAATAGGGTATCACCCCTATTTGTTACACATAGGGTAGAAATTGTTGCTCCCCTATCTTTGTCTATGCAGAGTATACCCTGTTTGGCATCATACCCACAAGCCGAGCTTGTTGGGATTGTCACTCCCCGTCTGACCAACGGGTTGAGAGAGCTTGGCGGTGTGTGATCCTTACCTTTGGTAAGTCGGGTATCTCACCCAAGCTAATTATGATGCAGGTTTTCTACCACATTACTCTTGAGGGTCATTATTGGAAAGATCAGTGGGCAATAGGATGGCTGAGATATTGATTAACATAGGGTGGAAGATGTTTTCTCCCTATACGATGACTCTTATTACTCGACATAGGGTGGAAGATGTTTGCTCCCCTATGCGATGACTTGTGGTGAGAGTGTCCCATAGGAGCTTCCTCATTGTCATTGGATTCCAGGTCGAGATTGAGCTCCCCGATGTGGTTTCAGGTTGAGATGTGCTCCTTGATGTCGTTCCAGATTGAGATAAGCTCTCTGATGTTGTTGATGTGAATTGAGGGTGGTAGCTTAAGCTCCCCTCTGATGTCAAATTCTTCTTCTTTTAGATTCGAGATTATTTAACGTATGAGTAGAAACAAGCAAGAGATAATCAGGGATAAGCAGAGATGAGCCGAGATGAGTAATGACGACATTTGATGATAAAATACTTGAGATAGGACATGATTTGATGACAGGATACTTGCGATGATTACGTGATGCAGTTGGAATTTATCCCTAGCTAAGAGGGAGTGTTAATTTGGCAGCTCAGTGACAAATTCCAATCATAGGACTAGATTCCTCTTTTCGAGAGGACCAATTTTTATCTTTGAAGCACTGGATTTGGACAAGGGAAAGTGTATTTTTGAAGTGAAGCCCACATGTGCACAAAAGGACGGATCGATCCTAAAGAGAAATTGGTCACCCTTGGAAGCCTATAAAAACAAGTGACCTTAACCTCATTTGGACATTATTATCATCATCATTTCATTCCTCTTTCTTTGGTTTGGCTTGCACAGATCTTAGGTAGTTCGGGAGATCGGTTCGTATAGGTCCGAAATTGCAGGGTTCGAAGCTCACACATATGATTAGGGTTTTTGGTTCCCAACCATAGGCATGCTACAGGGTATTTTCGGTCACAATCGCAGGCACGCAGGCTCATGAGTGCGGTTGGAGGGTTTCAACTACACGCACATACACTCACTTCTTGTGGTTGGAAACTAGGTCTTGATTTTTACAGTTGATTGCAGATATTGACAGTTCACTGCAAACTTCGATAGTTTACCGTAGACTTCTGAATCAAGGTTTTGCTTATTAGCATTGTTGGGTTCATCTCTTGGATGTCTATTAGTTGATTTTGCTTGATAGTTTTGTGGTTGAAGATATGGATCATTGTACTCTCTTTGCTAAACATTTTATGGTAATCTAATAAGAAGAAGAATTTGAAAGGGTTTTCCCCGTATTGGGTTTTGCCCTGGTCTCCGACCAATCCTGGTGTCTCGATGTGAATGATTTTCTTCTATTGTTCCTTTGTTCCGCTGCATTGATAATGATATTGTTTTTTCTATATAATTGCATATGTTGTTGAATAATGTTGTAAATTTGAATAATGTTATGATACTGTGGGGTGAATTCAATATGTAAATGATGAAATGCAATTATCTAAAGCAAAGAACAATAAAGCCCTAAGAAAATTTAACAAGAAGCTCTAATATGAATGGTAAGTTTTGAAATGTCTAGCATGACTTGTATTGAAAGGAATTTTGTTGTATTTGTAACATTCATGTTTGGAGAACATTGCATTAGGAAGTCTCAAAAGGATCTAGAGAAGAATCCACAGTAGTCAATAGATAGTTCATTTTCATTCAAAGTGACTACTCGAATACCCCTGGTAACTGTTATGAGCATAATTTATGTAAAAATAATAAGGGTACTTATCGGGCTATATATACAGGACCCTCATTCTCATTGTATCATCATTCTTCATACAATTTATATATAATAATATTTGTATCCTCAATGGATATTTTCGTATTCCAAGTCTTCTAGAGTATTTAACGGGAAGTATGAACTTTATTTATTTCATTGGTATCAGAGCGTTTTCGTATTCCAAGTCTTCTAGAGTATTTAACGGGAAGTATGAACTTTGTTTATTTCATTGGTATCAGAGCTGTCCGATCCTTTGGACGCTCACTGCTGAAGAGAACCAGTCTGATCCGGTCTTTGGCCATTAATCCTTTGCCAACCTTGTTTTCGTCACAATTGAAGTGTTTCACTACACAGTTGGAGTTTCTCTGTTTCACCAGTTTCGTCATTTAGGGCTTTGACCATTAAACACACAAAAAAAAGAGATAGTCAAAGAAAAAAAGAAAAAATAAAAAAAAATATACTATTAAAAAAAGATATATAGTTTCCTATGTAAATTTTGAAGGAGAACATTCATATATATAAAAAGGTTCTACATGATAAAAAGTGCATGATAAAATCAAAAGGGAATCTTTCCAAACATCTTTAAAATTATACGTAAGAGAAGGAAGAGTAGATAATATTATCTTGATTCTCCATTAAGTGGTTTACAAGCTCGTGCTTTTAGCAACCCATGGTATTTTCAAGGTAAAAGAAAAACAAAAGGAATACAAAATCTCTTTATGTGAATGGTAAGTTTAACTTCTTATGTGGAGGAAATTAACCGAGTCAAAAGCACATAGGTGGTGTAATATTCCTAATTAGCTATGGCTAATTGGAATATTTGATTTTGTTTGATTTTTGCCTTCTATAGTTATTTGTAAATAAAAAGTGAGGAAGGGGGAACATAACTCACTTTAGAATAAAAAGTCACCTCCTAGGTAGCACAACGTTGTGACTTAAGGGGGAACCAAGGGGGCCAAAGGGGGACGCAGAAATGGGGCCCACACAGACACATGGAGGGACTGCGTAGAAGGGAAGGAACACATGGCAAGAAGGGGATCACGCAAGAGAAAGTGAGCCTAGGGATTGTGAGAGGCAGAGGCTATAAAATAGAGAGGAACCCCCTCATTTGGGATCATTCTGGTTATGAGCATTTGTGATAGTCATTTCGACTTAGAGCACGCTCGCTATTTAGCTAGTCTGCAACACTGTTTAGTGCATTGAGTGTCTCCGTTCGGAGATCTCACCCTTAGCCTCGGGGGACTTCGAGTGCCTGCTCGGGCAAGGTATTTCCATTGGCATTCCAGCAGTAGATTCATCAGCATTTCAGCAGCAGTTTCATCAGCGTCTTTGAGGAACTGCGTAGAACCCCAAGGGGGTGATTTTCGGGGGTCGGCCATTTCAGAAAAGCTTTCTGGGTTTTTTGAGTAGAGTCCGATTCCAGAGTTTCAGCCTTTTCTGAGGAGGGGAGTAGCCCCAAATCCTCATTCGATTTCCAACAGTAGCAGCAGCACGACAATTTCCCAACAGCTGGGACACAGATTAGTGTGAGGCCATTCCAGGAAAGCTTTCTGGGTTTTTCTGGGTTTCTTGGGTAGAGCTCGAATCTAGAGTTTCAGCTTTTTCCGAAGAGGGGAGCAGCCCCAAATCATCATTTGTTTTCTAGCAGTAGCAACAGCAGCAACATCCACGCAGAGAGGCCATTCTTGTCATTCTGAGAGTATTTCTTCACTTGCCTTGTGTAAGTCAAGGTGCGATCTGTCTAATCACCTCTTGTTTTCAGAAAAGCTTTCTGGGTTTTTTGAGTAGAGTCCGATTCCAGAGTTTCAGCCTTCCCTGAGGAGGGGAGCAGCGCGAAATCCTCATTCGATTTCTAGCAGTAGCAGCAACACGACAGTTTCCTAGCAGCTGAGACACAGATTAGTGTGAGGCCATTCCAGGAAAGCTTTCTGGGTTTTTCTGGGTTTCTTGAGTAGAGCTCGAATATAGAGTTTTAGCTTTTTCCGAGGAGGGGAGCAGCTTCAAATCATCATTTGTTTTCTAGCAGTAGCAACAGCAGCACAGTAACAACATCCACGCAGAGAGGCCATTCTTGTCATTCTGAGAGTATTTCTTCACTTGCCTTGTGCAAGTCAAGGTGCGATCTGTCTAATCACCTCTTGTACTCATTCATTGCTCAGTATAATAAAATGGCTTAGCATTTCTCGCTGCATTTCTTGTGTATCTGCTTATATTTCCGGTTTACATTATTATATGCTGTTCCACTGTTATTTTATCACTTCTGGGTTATTATATCATTTGCACATATTTGGTTGGAGTTTTTGCTAGGGTTTGAGGAATATTCTGGGTTAGGAATATTACAGTGGTATCAGAGCATAGATTTGGCTCAGCGTGTGGAGCTAGCAATCTATGACACCGGGGGAAAAACCATACATTTGTTACAGAGGTAGGAGGTACAGAGATACTGGACGTAGGTTGGAGAATACCTACGGAGAGGGAGATTGTGTTCCTGTGGCAGACGCAGAACAAGAGGAACCTGTGGTAGACACAGAACAGAGAGAGCCAGTAGTGGACGCAGAGCAGATGGCAGACGAGGACGGGAAGAGATTTGCGGATATGCTCCTCAAATCAGTGCAGGATCTGTCGAGGCAGATTGAGGTGATGGGGCAGAGATTCACGGCAGTAGAGGCCAGACAGCGGGAGAGCCCACGAGTTTTTCAGATCGGTGAGGGATCAGGTGCATCCCATCACTTGCCAGAGCAGCGTGATACTGCGTAGCAGGGGGCCTCACATGCCCCTACACGCTCTACCATGCCCACCTTCTTAGGAGCAGACACGGGGGCCGCAGCCCAGCAGGAGGCAGAGCCCAGGCATATGGGCGATTATTTTGCAGAGTACCAAGCCTATGGGTAGGAGTTTAGGGAAGCCCTCTCATTCAGAGATTTTGTTAAGCTCCAGCGGGATAGCAGACCCCACGATCATCACAGAGGGTACTGACATTACCATGATGGTGACACCCACCGTGCAGCGAGCAGATTCCACTTGCCTACGTTTGATGGCTCATCAAATAGTTCGGCAAAGTCTTGGGTGGAGAAGCTAGACATTTATTTCTAGCTTAACCAGATGTCGGAGGCAGAGGCCATCAAGGTGGCAACATTGCATTTGGATGGCGAGGCCCAGGATTGGTGGTTTCATGGGATGGTTACATTGGGGCACTCCACAGTGACGTCATATGCCGAGTTTACCAGGAGACTGATGGAGCGATTTGATCGGAGGGATCCAGAGCAGCATTTCATTGAGCTGATGAGGCTCAAACAGACAGGGAGCCCAGAGACCTACATTGCAGATTTCTTGAGGGTCTCCGTGATGGTGCCAGACCTCTCCACGACACGGAGGGTCTATATGTATGTTGAGGGGTTAACAGAGCCACTTCGGGTCTAGTCCGATCAACTAGACCAGCTACGCTCCAGGACACTATCAGCAGGACTCGGGACTTACAGGATGTCTTACCCAGGACCTAGACACCTTACCCCAGAGACAGACTTTCCAGTCTAAGGGGAAGGATGTGAGGATTCCACCTCCAAAGGGGAATCTAGGACGAGTACAGCTTGACAATGGTGCCAGGAGGGAACTGAAGAAGAAGCAGTTGTGCTTCACCTGTCAGGAGCCATGGGCACCAGGACATAGATGTGCTGCTGGCAAAGCACATTTTATTGAGGTCTTCTCCGAGAGCAGTGGAGAAGAATATGACGAGGAGGATGTGGAGGCAGGAGATAGCCATGCCATACAGGAACCTTTGCCACCTCCACCACCAACAGCAGGTGGTGCATCTTTTGCACCCATCGGAGGGGGCCTTGCAGCGTTGCGAGGAGTTCCCAAGTATCTAACGCTACGCGTACGAGGGACAATACGTGGCCAACGCGTATCAGTTCTGGTTGACAGTGCGGCCACCCACAACTTCATCAATGCACAGATGGTTGAGAAGAGAGGTATACAGACAGAGAGCTTCGATGGGTTTTCAGTCTTGGTTCCAGGAGATCAGACCATGACGTGTGCTCATTATGTTCTAGAGCTTTCAGTGACGATGGGCACCTACACATTGACTGACCACTTTTTCGTGGTCGATATTCCGGACACCAACATGATACTGGGTGTTCAGTGGCTTATCACTCTAGGGAAAGTCACGACAGATTGGAAGACCCTCGAGATGGAGTGGGATGATGAGAAGACAGGGAGGCATGAGAAGATACAGTGATAGCACACATATCCGCCTCAGACTGTTTTGGCTCATCGGATGGAGGGAGACATAGAGTGGGCAGTAGAGCTGCGTGCATCAGAGGCAGGGACTACAGGGCGGACGATACATCCGGAGATACAGTCCATCCTTGACTGGTATGCCATAGTGTTTGGGGAGATTCCGCCAGGAAAGCCACCGGACCGGGGGTTTGAGCACACTATCGAGCTTGAGCAGGGCATCCAGGCAGTGATCACCACCCCCTATAGGCACCCCAAGGCCTATTGAGATGAGATTGAGCGGGCTATCCATGAGTTGCTGGCTCTTGGGCACATTCGACCAAGCACGAGTCCTTTTGCTTCTTCTGTGGTGTTGGTGAAGAAGAAGGACGATACATTGAGGATGTGCATCGACTACAGGGTGAGGACTGATCACAACATCCTCAAGTTCTTTTTGGAGCAGAAGCAGCTACAGGAGAGGCAACAGAAGTGGATCAGTAAGATCCAAGCATATGACTTTGACATTAAGTATGTCAAAGGTAAGAACAACGTGGTAGCAGATGCCCTTTCACGTAGACCAGCCACGTTGTCTCTTATGAGCTTGGATACAGATTGGAGGGCTCGACTCTTAGTAGAGTACTCCAAGGACAGATTTGCATGTGAGGTTCTGGATGGGCAGGTGGCAGATGACAGGTACAAGGTGGTCGATGAGATCATCTACTACAAGGACAGATCTTCTTGACTGAGGGGTCTCAACTCAAGAAGAAGATACTCCAGGCATCACATGATTCCCCATTGGCAGGACATTAGGGTTTTACCAAAACATATAGGGCCATTAGGGAGAGGTTCTCATGGAAGGGCCTCAAGGAGGATGTACTCCAACACATCTGGGAGTGCGATGTTTGCCAGAGGAACAAGGGAGAGATGAGACATCCCGCAGGATTATTGCAGCCTCTTCCCATTCCGGAGGGAAAATGGGAGAGTATTTCGATGGATTTCATCACAGGGTTGCCCATGGTACAGGGCAAGGATTGTATCTTTGTCGTCATTGATCGACTGACGAAGTATGCACATTTCTTTGCCATATCTGCACACTATACAGCAGCACAGGTGGCCGAGCTGTTCTTCAGAGAGATCTTCAGGCTACACGGTCTTCCTAAGACCATCGTCAGTGACAGGGACAACCGTTTCATGGGTGGGTTTTGGCAGGAGCTTTTCTGGTTGGTGGGGACGGAGTTGACACCAAGTACCAGTTATCACCCACAGACGGATGGGCAGACAAAGATAGTTAACAAGTGGCTGGAGGGTTACTTGCATAACTATGTCAGTGGGCAGCAGCGAGCATGGCTGAAATGGCTGCATCTGGGGAGTACTGCTACAATACTTCACATCACATGTCCATTGGTATGTCACCATTCTATGCCTTATATGGGTAACATCCTTTATCTTTTGTTGACGTGATGTTTGGTGATAGCAGGGCTCCTAGAGCGAAGATATGGATCCAAGAGAGTCAGGATATTCTCTGAGCTCTCAAGGATAACATGGCTACAACACAGAACCAGCAGAAGCTGTACGCCGACAGGGGTCGGGTGGAGAGACAGTTCGAGGTAGGGGACATGGTCTACTTACGGTTACAGCCATACCGACAGTCATCGCTAAAGCAGAAGGGGGCTGAGAAGCTTAAGCCCCACTTTTATGAGCCATACAGGGTGATACACAGGATTGGACAGGTTGCATATGAGTTGGAGCTACCCCAAGGCAGCAAGATTCATAACATTTTTCATGTATCATGCCTGAAGAAGGCATTGGGGCAGCAGGTGATAGTGACAGATGAGCTACCACCCATGGATGATGAGGGGCATTTGGTATTGCAGCCGGAGGCTATCATTGACTCTAGGGAGGTGGTTGCGGAGCAAGACGGTCCGGGAATTCTTGGTGAGGTGGAAGAATTTGCTGGATGAGGATGCCACTTGGGAGAGTGAGGAGATCTTACAGCATCCATCACTTCAGTTGCTTGAGGACAAGCAACATTTTGTTGGGGGAGACTGTAATATTCCTAATTAGCTATGGCTAATTGGAATATTCGATTTTGTTCAATTTTTGCCTTCTATAGTTATTTGTAAATAAAAAGTGAGGAAGGGGGAACATAACTCACTTTAGAATAAAAAGTCACTTCCTAGGTAGCACAACGTTGTGACTTAAGGGGGAACCAAGGGGGCCAAAGGGGGACGCAAAAATGGGGCCCACGCAGACACATGGAGGGACTGTGCAGAAGGGAAGGAACACATGGCAAGAAGGGGATCACGCAGGAGAAAGTGAGCCTAGGGATTGTGAGAGGCAGAGGCTATAAAATAAAGAGGAACCCCCTCATTTGGGATCATTCTGGTTATGAGCATTTGTGATAGTCATTTCGACTTAGAGCACGCTGGCTGTTTAGCTAGTCTGCAACACTGTTTAGTGCATTGAGTGTCTCTGTTCGGAGATCTCACCCTTAGCCCGGGGGACTTCGAGTGCCTGCTCGGGCAAGGTATTTCCATTGGCATTCCAGCAGTAGATTCATCAGCATTTCAGCAGCAGTTTCATCAGCATTTCAGTAGCAGTTTCATCAGCGTCTTTGAGGAACTGCGCAGAACCCCAAGGGGGTGATTTTTGGGGGTCGGCCATTTCAGAAAAGCTTTCTGGGTTTTTCTGGGTTTTTTGAGTAGAGTTCGATTATAGAGTTTCAGTCTTTTTTGAGGCGGGGAGCAGCCCCAAATCCTCATTCGATTTTCAGCAGTAGCATGGCAGTTTCCCAGCAGCTGGGACGTAGATCAGTGTGAGGCCATTCCAGGAAAGCTTTCTGGGTTTTTCTAGGTTTCTTGAGTAGAGCCCGAATCCAGAGTTTCAGCTTTTTCCGAGGAGGGGAGCAACCCCAAATCATCATTTGTTTTCTAGCAGCAGCAACAACATCCACGCAGAGAGGCCATTCTTGTCATTCTGAGAGTATTTCTTCACTTGCCTTGTGCAAGTCGAGGTGCCATCTGTCTAATCACCTCTTGTACTCATTTATTGCTCAGTATAATAAAATGGCTTAGCATTTCTCGCTGCATTTCTTGTGTATCTGCTTATATTTCCGGTTTACATTATTATATGCTGTTCCACTGTTATTTTATCACTTTTGGGTTATTATATCATTTGCACATATTTGGTTGGAGTTTTTGCTGGGGTTTGAGGAATATTCTGGGTTAGGAATATTATAGGTGGACATATATTTTATATTATACCCCAAAGAAGTGAATAGGCACGTTTCACTAGGGTTGTAACTTTTCAAAAAGAAAAAAAAAGATTATAAATAAAATATATATAAAGAGAAGTATTATGTTATAAAGGGGTATTCTAAATAAAAGTTAAAGTCATAAAATTATTGAAAATATATATAAGTACAAAGCGGGTATTATTATAAAAGGTTACTCGAAAGATCCATATATTAAAGTTTATAAAGAGTTAAATCTAGAATTATAAAGAGACATAAGGATAACAAGTTATAACAAAGGAAGAGTACTTTTTAAAAACATTATAATAAATATAAGGTGTAGTTTATTTAAATAGTTGAGCTATACTAACTTTTCTAGTTTATCAAATAAAATGGCACTTATTTTAAAGAAGAAGTCCATTTTTGAAGAAAAAATCAAATGGAGCCTAATTCTAAAATGATGAAGGAAGGACGATTTTCCTATAAGGGTGTTCTAATCACACATCACAAGTTAATTACATTAAGAGGGACTATCCAAGGGAAAAAAGTTAATATCGCTATTAGTACAAGTCGCGAGGAAAATTACATCAATGTTAATCTGACAAATCAACTATTAATTCCAGAGTCAAACATAAGAGAAAGAACATATATTTTTGGCAAAAAAGAATATGAAATTAATGATTTACAAGTGACAATTGATCATTATGAGTACATATCTCAATTTAGTGTCGTAACTATGCTTGAAGAAGAGGTTGACATAATTCTCGGTCGACCTTGGTTCAAAGAATTAGGTACTTTCATTTTAAACACATGAAGAAGAAGAGGAAGATGGTCTCGTTCCAAGACATGACAACGGAATCAGAACTGATATTGCCTTCATCAAAAGATCTTAAGGAATTTCAAAACTAATGTTTCAAGAGAATCCATAAATATTATCAAGGAAGCAAAAATAACTTGAAGAAGTCATATCGAACAAAAATAAAGAAAATTCGTGTTTGAAGGAGCATAATAAAAAACCAGTGTTGAAAATATCGGTATCGGCAAAATATCGGCGAGGGTCCAGAAAATATCTTATCGGCAATATTGGCGAAAATATCGGCAAATATCGACAAGCATAAAAAATGCATAATATATATATATATATATATATTATTTTTTATATATATTTTATATTTTATATTTTTTTATTATTATTTTTTTAAGATTTCTAAACATATAAAGCAATAACAACATGAACTAAACACATTGGCACATAAATATGAAGAAGGCACTGATATATATGATGTCAAATAGAAATGATACATCAAACTTCAAAGGCGATACCAAATCCTGCTGATCCCTGATAATTGTCCAATCAAGGACTCAAACAAAATAACATCACATATCCTGCTGATCCCTGATAGTGATAATTGTCCAATCAAGGACTCAAACAAAATAAGTTCACATATATAAAACTTTAAAAGTATTTCATCATCATGAGTTATAAACTTATATGTAGCAAAAGTTGCAAAACAAATAAAACTAGCAGCTATCTATCTGAGACCATTGGCCTCTCCCTAGCAGCTTTCTTTCTGTCTTGTTCAGCAATTGCTTCACGAGCTTTTTGTGTAACCTCTGCACTAGAAACCATACAAGGCATTACATCTGCATCATATGCAGAGAGTCTAGCCAGATGGTATTTCAATCGTGTAACCCCTCCTGACATCTTGGTCCCACACAAGTTGCATGATATATATGCCTGATTTGCCCCACCAACAGCCTCCCCATACTCCCAAAATGGGTCCAAGGCTTTTGGCATATTTGACATTTGTAGTGAATTAATTCAAACCTAGGGCACAAAAAAAAAACAGAAAATTGGCATTAAACCCCCCAACACAAAATGAAAAAATAATAATTAATAACCACCTCATACAAAAAAAATTACTACCTTATTTGCATTTTGCAATGTAAATGAAAAATGGCAATAAGAGGGTGCATAAGAAAGTTGAAAAAAAAAAATGAAGCTTGCTGTCCAAATATGGAGAAAAGTTAAAACCCTTGCATTGGTTCATGGGCATGAAAATCATAGCAAATGGAAAAAAACAAAGAAACAAAATGTTGGTAGGCAAAGAGGCAAGCAAACATAACCCTAAATCTATGAAAAAATCATTAACATAGGGGTTTTTAAGAACATACCTGTTAATGGAAGAAATGAAGTTTGTCTCACTATTCTTCAATCTTTGATCCACAAAAAAATCTTAGTTGGTGGTGATAATCGTTGTTTGATCCTCAAACCCTCCTTGACAACCACCACAAAACTCTTCTCCTTCCTTCTCCAACACTCAGAAACAAAAATGAAGAAAAAAAACCAAGTTTTCCTTTTTCTAGCCGCGGCAAAACACGCCCGGCGATATTTTCTATCGTTGCGCGATATTTTACCGATATATCGCCAATATCTCGGAAATATCGTGATATTTTCGGGAGCCGAAAATATCACGATATTTTCTCAGCAATATTTCGGCTTGCCGAAAATATTGCGATATTTACGCTATTCGGCGATATTTCGCCGATATTACCTACACTGTCAAAAACTACTTACGCAAGTGAGAAAATGTAAAGCTAAGAAACACCAGTTAGAACAAGAAAAAGAAAATTCTGAAAAGAAACTCAATGAAAGTCTATCAGGAAAAGAAGAGGAAAGTTTATGCTTAAAAAACCTTAACCAAAGGTTATTAGAACAAATCAATTGTTTAAAGGATGAGAAGCTTGAATACCAAAATAAAGTTGACTCAGGAAATGAGGAACTTTTACGTCTCAGAAGCCATAAACAAAGTCTACTCACTCAAATTAAGAAACTTAAGGATGATAAGAAATCATTGAAAAACAATTTACAAGAACTTATCACGAAAGAAGTGTCGAAGTTTTCAGTCCAAG
This sequence comes from Pinus tabuliformis, assembly GCA_031772625.1. Classification (NCBI taxonomy): domain Eukaryota; kingdom Viridiplantae; phylum Streptophyta; class Pinopsida; order Pinales; family Pinaceae; genus Pinus; species Pinus tabuliformis. The sequence continues at coordinate 1,322,196,710 of CM062819.1, read as the reverse complement.
TGGAAGAAAGAGGAACGAATACCGATTCAGTCAATATCACAACTCAAGAAGATGAGAAACCAATAGAAGTTAAAACATATTCAGATGTTGCAGTTCAAATGAAGGAAATTCCAAGAGAATATTTTGTAACCAACTCAACGACATCGAAACCTAAAGTAAATCAAAATCTTGCTACACACATGATAAGGGAAACCAAAAGAACTCTTTATCTACATCTGAATCACAAGAACAAACATTTCAATCAATCTACGAATCTGTATCACTCAAAACATAAACAACAAACTTATGTTCTGAAGAATACTGAAGTGTGCACAACTCAGTCCAATGATAACAATTCATCACAAGTTTCCAGTAATAAAAAAATTTCACAAAAGATTAATTTAGGATGGTCAGATCCTTCCTCCGTGCGACAATTTTATATATCACTCCAAGGATCATATCAACTTGTATCGACAAACATGACTCTCTTAAGACGAGAAGACATCCGTAGCAGAAAAAGAGATCAAGCCCTTTCATCAACAAGCTTTGAGGACAAAGCTTTTTGAAGGGGTAGACAATGTTATGAACATAATTTATGTAAAAATAATAAAAATAGATAAGAAATAATAATCATAATAATATGTAATTAAATAATAATTAGTTAAACAAAGAGGCATGTCTCTATAGACATGCCTGTTTGTGAAAGGGTACTAACCTGGCTATATATACAAGACCCTCATTTTCATTGTATCATCATTCTTCATACAATTTATATATAATAATATTTGTATCCTCAATGGATATTTTCATAGTCCAAGTCTTTTGGAGTATTTAATGGGAAGTACGAACTTTGTTCATTTCAGTAACACTAAGAGATCAAGACATATCTTCCGAGTTCCCAGACACTTGGTCTGGAGGTGTGTTGACAAACTCATCTGAAAAATATGAGAACATATATGACTTGAATTTGATTAGTATCCTTATCAAGTGATCCATGACGAGATATACGAGTCTTATTAGTGCCATTACCCTAAGTAATAGATGGGCAATTGTACCAATACTTTACTATTGACTAGGCTTTCTTCCTATGCTAATGAACTTGTCGAGTATTGAAATTTAAAGACATATCTAAAGTTTGTTGTAGCAAGGGTTTAAGCAAAAAAAGTTAACCCTAGAACTGATGATAATCAAAGTTGAAAAGAAAGCCAATCTTAATCTAGGGTTTGAAGTATTGAATATTGGATTTTCTATTGGAACTTCAAGACCAATTTCTCTTTGTATGGATGCAGTGAGGTTCATAGCCCTTCGTAGTATACAATGACTTTCTATTTTGTAGATATGCCTTAAAAGCTTGTAAGCTTTGAGGATTGTTAGGGTTTTATTCAAACCCTAGTCTTTGCTACTAATATACAAGTTACCATTTGTTTTGTTAATCTAATACTTGTGCATAAGTATTTGCTGATGTGTAGGTCATTGCCCTGAGAGGACATGCTATATTGCAGACCAAGAATCTTGATCTTATGGCAGTTGAAGAAGGTTTGAAAGTTGAGGGTACTGATTTGGTTGTCCCTGATTCTAACTATTGATAAGCTCGAGGCACTCTTGTTGTATAGTTGTCATATAGCCCTGAAAGGTCCTGATGTCTAAGTAAATTGCATATGAATATATGCTTGCTAGGGTTATAAGAATTGATGCCCTGTATAGTCGGTGGTGCTAATAGATGATAGTATTACTATTGGGGTTTGTATTAACATATTGATGGTTCTAGCTAATTGAGGATAGAATGTTGTTGTTTCTATAACTTTGTCAAGCTTTGAAAGACTTGTATGCTGCTAAAGCATATGGACAAAACTTAAAAATTGCTTATGTTGTAAGAAGACACCCTAGCTCCTTGATGATGATATGGATGATATTGAGTCCCTGATGATATGGATTCCTTAATGCTGTAAATTCCTTTGATGATTTGAATTCCTTGATGATGTGGACTTATGATTCATTGATGATGTGAACTTTCTAATGATGATGTGGACTTTTTGATGATGACATTAACTCATTGATGTTGTGGACTTCTTAATGAGGACATTGATTCTCTTTAATAAAATAGACTTGGGCTCCTTGATGAGTTGAACGAGATTGACTAGACCCATGAAGACTAAGGTCAAGAGGGAGCTGACACACACTCAAGAGATAAGTTCTTTTTGATTATTTCTATTATTGTTTCATTATGAGTCTGTTGTCTTTGTATATCTTGCTTGGCTATATTTGTTCTTCCATGGCCTCTTAGTGAGGTTTAGAGGTGCATATTAAAGATTGCTAGGGCTGTGGCAGTAGATGAAGAAGGATGGGAGAACAAAGACAAGAAGACTCGTGATTGGATGAGTTTTTGGACTCAGAGGGAGCATATAAGATCAACCATTGTTTTTGATTCGTGAAGAAATGAAGTTTGTCGTGACTTCCACGATGAAGATGGCTAGAAGCTTATGCTGGAGATGAGCATGCTATGTGCCTAGTGTAACAGGGAGCTAATTGTTTGTGAGATTGAAAGTGTGGCATGAACTTGCTCCTGGCATAATGGATTGTGAGTCCTTGGACACTTGATGAAAATTTGTAGAAGCTGCGAGACTATGTTGTTGACTTGATTGATTCTACATTCTGGGTACTGTATTGATCTGAATGGCATGGGTGGTCCTGCTGCATGTAGCACGTTTGAAGTTGAAAATGCAGCTGATTTGTGAAGTTAGTTGTTGATCTATTTGCTCTTCCGCTGATAAGATGGTCACTGATATTTTCTTTTCTGAGAAGCTTCTTATTGTTTGTTGGAATAAACTGTGGTTGCTGATGTTTTCTCTTGGATCCGTCTATGGCACATCTTTTTTGTTGATAAGCAGGGAGTTGATATTTGCTTCTGTGAGAAGCCATTTGTTACCTATGGGATTGTTTGCTTCTGTCAAAAGCCGCAGTTGACGCTGAATAGCTGGATGTTGTTGTGTGCTAGAATTATCTGATTTTGTCGACCCTTCTAAGTGTTGTGGTAGCCGAGATGGCATGGATGTTTTCGTTGCATAATTGATTTGTGAATTAGTTGAAGCTGTTTGCTGGTACTGGAAGCAATCATATACAAATGCAAATTGGGCTAGCACATCAGGGTGATGTTTTAGCTTGGGATTTGCCATGATTTCCTGGATGAGCAGGAAGTAGAAATCTGTTGCTCTCGGTATAGCCGAGTCTGAGTATATTGTAGCTAGTATGGCTAGCTGTGAGGCAATGTGATTACATAAGCTCTTTGTAGAGTTGTTTGATCTTGTGCCAGATACGACCGTGATATACTGTGACAATCAAAGTGGGATCAAACTTTCAGAGAATCTAGTGTTTCATGCTAGGTCGAAGCACATCAAAATTAAGTACCACTTTATCAGAGATATGGTACGGAGGGGGGAGCAGTAAGGCTCCAACACATCTCGATAGATGAGCAGGGTGAAGACATTCTCACCAAGCCTTTGCTGAAATCGAAGTTCTTATTCTTCATTGAGCTGCTTGGAGTGCACGAGAATGTATCCCTCCTTGAGAGGGAACACTGCTGATCGAGAAAACTGAGCATATTTTCTCCCCAAGTCTTTCGACTAGCCATGGAATTAGTGAGGGGTGATGACCAGTGAGGCTCCTGGGTGTGAGGGTATTCCTTAGAGCCATGGACTTGGCTGAGTACATGCCCTAGTATGCATCCTACCCACAAGTCACCTTGTGTCTTTATTGACCAAGGGCCATGGACTTGGTTAAGCTTCCTGGGATTTCCACCCATCTGGCCAGTGGGTGAGGAGACTTAGGTGTGTGTGATCTTTACCAAAGTCAGACGCGACTACCATGGACTTGGTTAAGGTAAATTGATCTCCCCTAAGTGTTGGATGTAGGTGTTCTACCACTTGATTACTGAGGATCAAGTTGGGTGAGGGTCAATCAATGGGCATAGGGTGTGTGATCTTTACCAAGGTCATTTATGATTGCCATGGACTTGGTTGTGGTAAATCGATCTCCCTTATTGTCATTGTGGATCATTCTTCCAAGATGAGATGAGATGAGATGAGATGATGATGCAACTATCAACTTTCCTTATGTTGAGACATGTACATTTGAGATGAGATCTATGATATACTCTTTTAGGTCATGGAGCTTGACTTGGACATCATTAGGGTGTGCGTGATCTTTACCAAGGTTAAATACGACTCCCATGGACATGGCTTTGGTAAATTGATCTCCCCTATCATCTGTTGTGGTTCGAGACATCATTGTTCAACCAAGATGAGATCTATGGAACAAGTGGAAGAATACCTCCCTAGCTGAGACTCGAGAGGGAGCAATGAAATTGGATTGTGATGCTACCTGCTTTCCTTATGATGAAAGAGAATGAAAATACCTCCATGGCTAATAGGGAGTGTTGAAAATTGTAGCTATGGTTGGCATTTCCTCCAATGAAAATAAAAGAAAAAATAAGAAAATCAAATTGCAAATTTAAATTTATTATTCCCCTTCAAAATTTACAAGTCGGCCTCATAATAATTTTAGGTCGCTTGGCCCCCTTGAGGCACCCATTTGACTCCTTGAGAAAACTATATATATGTGACTCTCTCCTTCTCACTTGGGCAATTCACTACACACATCAAATCTATCTCTTATTGAGCTCTGATCCAACGAAGTTGAGAAGGAGGCCGAAATTTCGGGAGCTTTGTTTTTGTCTTCACATTTTATCTTGATCTTGGTTGCTGATTTGGCTATCACCTTGCAATTGTTATCTCTGATGTATTGACGTATCTTGAACTCTCTCTCTCTCTCTTGCATAAGGAAAGGATTTTCTGGGTTTTCCCCTTGTGGGTTTTTCCCTGGCCTCAATCCTAATTTCTATGACTCTTGTCTCATGGTTTCTTGGTTTCTATTGTGATTTTCTACTGCTCTTTCATGCTTATGAATGAATTTTCTTATTATTGTTTTAATGATGTATAATGCTAATGCTAATAATGATTGTTTAAAGTTGTTATTTGTGTAAGAATTTGTTCTAAGCATTGCCCTAGTAAAAATGAATAGTTTCTCTGTTACTTTCGGTTGATTCTTCGTAAAACTGATCTTCAAGATATTTATATTTCTTTTCCGATCGTTTGTTCTTTTGTTGAAATTTTGCGAGTTCTTGATTTAGTCTTTTAATTTGTGTTTGTGTATTACCTTGATATTCTTTCAAAGTAAACAATTTCCGACATGTTGGAAAAAATGTTGTGCGATTTTAAAAAATCGATGAATACTCAAATTCTGTTTTACAAAACAGACATATGGTCCAAAGCGTAGAATTATGTATGGAATCCATAATTTCTTCATTCATTTCGAATTATAATCCATTCTTTTTTCTTCAGAGATTGAATCCATTTTTTTTTGTCGTTAACACCCAAAATATTTTATTTAAATTTGGAACTTTTTCTTGGAAAATCAAAGAAGTTTTATTAGGGTTTGATTCTCCTTTCTTGATAATTACTTGTGAGTGTTTTGGCTTCTTTTACTTCTTTATTATCTTATCTTTGATCAAGAAATTACCATATTATGTGTGTGTGAAGATCACAAACCAAGAGACACAAGATGTAGGCACTATGCCAAGGCAAAACCCCCCCAGTCAAGAAAATTATTCCTTTCAATAGTATTTCTTTGAGACTCTTCACTCTAGACAAAGACCAGACCTTCCCTCCACACCAAGTCAGCCTCCCAGATCTTCGACCTCTTTCCGGCAACTTCGACTAGGCAACAACTTCCGACATCAGTGAAACTTGAAAGACTTCGATCTCCCAAGTTAGGGCACGAAACAAAGAGGGAGAGGCACCAAAAGTTCAATTTTCTTCTTCTCCTTAGACTTCCCCAAACTCGCACTTCCTTTGGCTTCCCGGCTTCAGACTTCGCACTTCCTAGATACTTTTGAGATATCGAACTAGCTTGAATGATGATGTTCCAACTGACTTCGACTAGCTTGTATTTATAGGCTCCATGTGAGGTCGAATAAGTGTCCTTAGGCCGACTTGGTGTGGAGGACACATAAATCATATTTGACTCAATAATAAATCGTTTTACATGATTCAAAAACCCAAGAAGGGTCTCTTTGATTGTACAATGACTCTATAAACTCAATATTAATCTTAGGAGTCCACGATGGGGACTTTGACTAATATAATGATGACCCAAGCATGAAACCCATGCTTTAATAAGTCATTGTTACAATAATAAAATTCTTTTCTTTATTCTTTTGACAAGTACATTTCATGATGACTCAAATACATTAAATGAAGGCCGAACCTAGTTACAATTTCTAACACTTTTTGACTTATAATATATATATACATATATATTAACCTTTTTTTTAGAAGATCATGTACTTTGTCAACCTCTTCTTTTTAACTTATATAGAAGGATGTATAATCTTCCTTTTTAATAATTATTTCAAAAATATAATTAGGATACCTTAATTAAAATATATTTCCTTTATACTTAATATAAATATATTTTCATTAAATAATTCACTTGAATTTTTTAATAAATATTTGTGAATCTTTTGCGAAAAATTGTGGACTGATTCGAACGGGGCAACTGTTATGGGCGAATTGGCTTAATTGGCTCTATAGTCATGTCCTTTGATCTAAACGATAGACTTAAGTGGAAGGCTGGTAGTGCATTGAACGCAAAAAATATAGGCTCGGGTATGTTGATTCTACAAATTAACCATGAATATGACTAATTGGTGGTGGGTATTGAATGGGATGGAAGTTGAATGTACGACAACTAGGAGTACTGAAATATAGTGTGTGAAATTTGTAGTTAAAATTCGAGGGTTAGTAGGTGTAAGTCAACATGATGACGGTGGTAGCAATGACAGTGGGGATCCGTGGTGGAAATTGTCAATGACCGGAAGTACGACTGCGTGCAACGACTGGAAAGTTGCGGGTCTAGTGTAGAAGGTGACTCAAGGGCAGACGACGGGTACAATTTTTTTTGTTTTTGTTTTTTTTTTTTTTTTTTTAAATTTTATTTTAAAATATATATTTTGACTTTTTTTATATAAATATATATATATATTTTATTTAATAATATTTTCATATGACTTTTTTTCCTTTGCTTTTAAAATTTTTTCCCCATAATGTTTCCATTCTATATATATACGATTTTTTTTTTTTCCCGATATATATATATATATATATGTAATTTTTTCCTTTGTATATATATATATATATGTATGTATGTCTGTATATAATATTTTTTTTCCTTTTTTTCTTTTTTCTTTTTTTAATGTAGTGACAAAGTCAACTTCAATTTTTGGTGGTCAAAGGCCAAAATTGAACTGATTGTCGAGCTATAGGAGAAACTCCAAAATCTTTGAGTATGTGGTAAAACTTTAAAAGTTTGTCAATGGGCAGTGTTGACCACTGAAGTGGCACCTGAATTTTTTTTGAAGAGTCCATATCCAAAGATATGTCAAAGACTTCATCCACCATCAGAGTTCACTATGTCATCATAGTTTTTCAACTCTATTTCTTCTTCTCATCTTTTTCTAGTTGTACTCAAATTCCACAAGCCCCGCGGGGAAGATGTAAAAGTGATGCTAGTGTGATGAGTTGAGTCTGTAACAAGACTAGGTATCATGGGACCTTGTCATCAAGTGAGTTCACTATGGGAGATTTTTTTCACTTGGTTAATTATTAGGTTTTTATGAGGACTTAATAATTAATTGAGTTTTTTTCCTCCAAGCATAACCCCAAAGCTGGAGTATGGCTTGAAGGCGAGACCTTGAGTGAGTCTTAGTGTCTAGAGTCATTGTATATTACTATACTAGATCACACGTAAAATTTCGTGGAATTTGATTAGTTTTAGGGGTCATTTTTTAAAATTTTAAAATTTTCTGCAGGGTGGAAATTTGAATAAAATCTGAATGTAATATGTAATAAGTAATGTCTAGAGAAGTTGTATGAGGTATGTGTGCTCAAAATTACAACCCTGACCCTCAACTTTCTACTATGACACACTTTGAGGGGTAAAAAAAGAAGTTTTAGACCCTCAAAACCCATTTTTCAAAAGTTTTGTGGAAAATGTGGCAATAAATTAGCTTAACAATTAAATAAATGGAGAAAAATAAATATCCACACATGCTCAAATGATGTGGAAATGAGGTGGAAATTTATCTAAAAGTCAAAGTTGAGTTACCAAGTGATGTGGACTTCACATAAGCCACAAATCAAGCAAATCAAATTTTTTGTGGAGAAGACAACAAGTTCCAATGACAAGATCCACGATTTGAGGAAGTTAACTTGAGCTTCAAGGAGATATCATGAGTTGACTTGAGATTGGATTAGAGTTTACTTGAGTGAGGTGGAGAGTGGTCTCCTACCACTCCACTTCACTCTCCCACATGTCCTCTCATCTAATTCGAGCTCCCTCATCAAGGATTGCGTGGGCCTCTAAGGGAGAAATCGAGTTGCCACTTGGGAAATTCGAATTTGCATGAAGGAGCCTTGGGATTGTCACCTATTTGTCTTGGGATTGTCACCATTTGCCTTGGGATTGGGTCCCAAACTTCTATAGAACAGGCTATGGGCTCTCACTATGTAATCGATTGTTTACGAGCTATTGTGCTTGGGAAGGCTTTGCGCTTATTTACACTTGTTTTTAATTGCAATAAAAGATTTTTGAGTTCATTCATGAGTTGTTGTTTCACTGGAGTTTGATGATTGGTCCACTATTAGTATAATTTCCTTTGTCCATGCTTTGATTTATTTTATTTCCACACGCTCTTGTAGATTTGTTAATGTAAAACTATCTTGCATTGACAATTGATTTAGGAGTATGCTCTAGGTGTAGAAATCTCTAGCTATTTTCCAATAAATTCCTAGAGTTTTCTTATCATTGCTTATTTGCTAAATCTATATGGGACTAATATTGTATTGAAGTTTTGTAGAGAAGAATCTTGTTGAATCAAATATCAAGCGTTAGGGGAAGTCTTTGGAGAGACCAACCCACTCTTTGTAGGGATTTTCTTAGACATAGCTTGTATACAAGCAAATACTTCTTAATCTAGATATCTTTAAAAAGTTGTACTTTCATTGATTTATTTAGCTATTTAAGAGCATTTCCCAAACTAGACAAGTGATGGAGTTCACTTCCATCACTTGATTTGGTTTTGTATATTATTTTGTATCATACTTACATGCTCTTTTACTCTAATTTTGTCTTAGTTTTGCAACCCATAGTTGGAGTTTTGACACAAGTGCCTTGAGGAAAGACTGTTGAACTCTAACTAATTTTCTTGTAGGACCTCTCAAGCATCCATGATTTATTTCAAAAAGGCCATGGACACTAGAAGGAGCTGCAAATAAGGATAGGTCATGGGCCTTTGTAGAGATTCTAATTTTCAGATTTTAGAAAATCTTCATTGACTCTTGAGGTTGCTATTGTTGGAGGGCTATTATAGCTATTTCTAACTCCAAATCTTGTACTATTTCCCTTCATTTTTTGGGCAGCCCTTTAAGAGGCTTTAACTCCATTGTAATATTATAATAAAAAATTCTCTTTTTTTTTTTGGGAGCTTGTGTTTTACCCAAGGCATCATTTCTCTTCTTTTAGAAGGATGATTTTGTGTGGATGGAATAATTTTGCATCTTTTCTAACTTTCCTTTTTAGCTCATTTTGCATGCTTTAAAATTAACACAATCTCACCATCACATTTCAATTTCTAAGTTAAATTTTGCTACAAGTTTCACGTGATTCTTTGCATTTCATTCTTGCTTTGAAGTACAAGTTGATATTTTGCTTTAGAGCAACTCATTTCTTACAAGCAAGTATTTGGAGTTAGGTGGCAAGTTTAATTTAGTTGCTTAACGATTTGCTTTTTTTGGGATACAATTGCCTCACTATAGGTTCATTTATTATCTTGCTCACTTATTTTCCAAGCATACTTTACAAGCAATCATTTACTTTTCTCTAGCTTCATCTCATTTTTCATTGCTATAAGTGTATGGTTTGTGGCATTTACTTGGAGCAATTTACAATTTGCTTATGAAGCTTAAGGTTTTGTGTCTTGAACAATTTTGAAGTTATATCATTTTGAGCACTTTCATTTACTTGAGGCAATTCCTCTTTTGCAAAACAAACTTACTTGCATCACTTTAATTCATTTTCAAGCTAATTTCCTTTTCCAATTGAAGTAACATTTGTAATTTACTTGAACACTATCTTATTTCCATTATATTGAAGCATTGCAAATTTCTCTTGGGAAAACTTACTTGCATAGCATTTAGGCATTTTAGCATAGTTTGCATTTTAACTCAATTAACCTCCAAGCATAAGCTTGGTTGATAGACACCATAGGGAAAAGACTTGGAAAATTCTTCCAATTGGTACAAAGTAAGATAAAGAGTGTGTGACTCTGCAGTTATAAAGGTGGCTTGTCTTTTTGTAGGAATGAATGCACATGTTGGCTAGTAAGACTTAGGGGAAGGGTATCGTTAACGGCACCATCGTGTCCTCAACCCTTTCTTATAGTCACCCCAATTTCTGCCCTTTGGCAAGAATTCAAGAGAAAGATCTCTCACTTAAAGTAGATGTTTAGCTTAAAATTTAACCACAATATTTGCATCTAACCTTAATTAAGTGCATTTGATATTAATTCACTTTACTTTTCAAGCTAATTTTACTTGCAATCCATTTATATACTTGTCATGATGAAGATGGTTTTTTTTGAATTGATTATTTTGTAATATCTCATTTGGGCAAGTACCATATCTTGCATTTTGCAAGTGAAGTTTTAGCTTATTTGATTTTTGCAAGTTGTTTCATATTGCTTCTTTACATGCTTTAGAATCGTGAATGGTTATATTTTGAAAGCATTTCTTTAAAATAAATTTTATATCTTGCAAGTAATATCATCTTATTCTAACATATTTGATTGACATGATTACTTATGAGCAAGTGTTATTTATTTTGAAGGAATATTGAAGGCAATGGTTTTACATGCTCATCTTTTATTTATGTGTTGATGGTTATTGAAGTATATTTCATTTTCATATTGCTCATCATATTTGCTCATAATCTCAAGTATTCCAAATTGACCATAACATCTCTTAGAAACCTCACATCGCTTTTTACTTAGCTTTCCATTTAGGGACCACCCCCCTTAGCTTGCTTAGGAAAGAGCTTAAACAGAGAGAGAGTTCGTAATAGGTGACAACCCCATCTCTTAAACTTGCCACCAACCACACTTTGTGTGGTTAAGGGCTTTTCTCACTAACTTAGGTGTGTGTGCTCGGTGAAAATAACAGGCAGGATCAAAGAACGCGACTCTGATACCAATGTAATGCTACCCACCGAAAGTCAACGACGGCTAGGAGAGAATTTCCTCCTGTTCATCTCTTCTAGCCGACAAGCAACAACCCCTGAGAGCCACCTAGTAGCCAATGTAACTTGCCATTTATATCTCTGCCACCTACATCAGTCATATGTCCCCTCACCCATTTGTCAGGATCACATGTTGGAAGGTGGGCTTCTGGTCAAAAGGTACTTTATTCATTTTGCATTCGGGTGCTTATGCTTGTTTGTATTTTGGGCATTTGGCATGGATTGTGGGGTGACTTGGAAGAAAGAAGGGTCTTGGCCGTAGTCTTGTTCCCTCACCTTAAATGGGGGTTAATTTTCTATCCTAGTCTAGCGGGACCGCCTCTAATGGCTTATCGCTTTAGGAAGGGGCACTACTTGGGAATCCATGATTGAGATAGTGTGTTCCATCTATCCCTTTTCCATACTTATCACTCCCCTTCACACATTACGATCCCTTATTCCACCTCCCTTCTCCAGGTCCACTTGACCATGGGTCCATTGGGATTTAGCACACCCCCTCCCCTTTTCCACATATCTAGGTTGAGCCTGGAAATGTTGCCTCGGGAGGTTGATGCAACTAAAAGAAAGGAAAAAGCATATAATGCCCACAAGCAAGAAACAAATGAAAGAAAATTATAAAATGCAAAGATGGCCGAGACATTAATATTAGCACTTGGGAAAAAGCGAGGCATGAGCTCTATCCCTTATCATTATGGCCATCACCCGGTTCTTGGGGCCAATGTTGTCCTAACACACCATAGAAAGGAGCCTTTGCATGTCCCAACCCCTGGTGGGCAATGAACTGCCCCACCACTAAGAGAGTAATCACTAATACACATCATTCAAAGCAGTGATGATAATATCAATGAGATATTGCCGATAATCGAAAATATCGCGATATTTTCGGCGAGCTGAAATATTGCCGAGAAAATATTGCGATATTTTGGCTTCCGAAAATATTGCGATATTTCCGAGATATCGCCGATATCTCGGCAAAATATCGCGCGACAATAGAAAATATCGCTGAGCAGGCTAGGCCGCGGCTAGAAAAAGGGAAATTCGTCTTTTTTTTCTTCATTTCTGCTTCTGAGTGTTGGAGAAGGAAGGGGAAGAGTTTTGTGGTGGTTGTCAAGGAGGATTGAGGATCAAACAACGATTATCACCACCAAGTAAGATTTTTTCGTGGATCAAAGATTGAAAAACAGTGAGACAAACATCATTTCTTCCATTAACAGGTATGTTCTTAAAAACCCCTATGTTAATGATTTTTTCATAGATTTAGGGTTATGCTTGCTTGCCTCTATGCCTGCTAGCATTTTGTTTTTTTGTTTTTTTTCCATTTGCCATGATTTTCATGCCCATGAGCCAATGCAAGGGTTTTCTCCATATTTGGACAGCAAGCTTCATTTTTTTTTTTCAACTTTCTTATGCACCCTCTTATTGCCATTTTCCATTCACATTGTAAAATGCAAATAATGTAGTAATTTTTTTAAATGAGGTGGTTATTACTTATTACTTTTTGTGTTGGGGGGTTTAATGCCAATTTTTTGTTTCTTTTGTGCCCTAGGTTTGAATTAGTTCACTACAAATATTAAAGATGCCAAAAGCCTTGGACCCATTTTGGGAGTATGGGGAGCTTGTTGGTGGGGCAAATCAGGCATATATATCATGCAAATTGTGTGGGACCAAGATGTCAGGAGGGGTTACGCGATTGAAATACCATCTAGCTAGACTCCCTGCACATGATGCAGATGTAATGCCTTGTATGGTTTCTAGTGCGGAGGTTATACAAAAAGCTCTTGAAGCAATTGCTGAACAAGACAGAAAGATAGCTGCTAGGGAGAGGGCACTGGTCTCAGATAGATAGCTGCTAGTTTTATTTGTTTTGCTACATATAAGTTTATAACTCATGATGATGAAATACTTTTATATATGTGATGTTATTTTGTTTGAGTCCTTGATTGGACAATTATCAGGGATCAACAGGATATGTGATGTTATTTTGTTTGAGTCCTTGATTACCCAATTATTAGGGATTAGCAGTATGTGGTATCGCCTTTGAAGTTTGATGTATCATTTCTATTTGACATCATATATATCAATGCTTTCTTCATATTTATGTGCCAATGTGTTTAGTTCATGTTGTTATTGCTTTATATGTTTAAAAATCTGAAAAAAATGAATATATTATGCATTTTTTATGCTTGTCGATATTTGCCAATATTTTCGCCGATATTGCTGATAAGATGTTTTCTGGATCCTCGCCAATATTTTGCCGATACCGATATTATCAACACTGATTCAAAGCATGCTCTCATTTCCTAAGTTTCAAGTAGTAAAATAAAGAAAAATCAAGAAAAAGCAAAAGGCAATAAGAGTTGTGGAAAAATAAAGGTAGGGGTAACACATGCATCCACGATTGCTCCCTCCTCACATTTGTATGCCCATAATGTGGATTTCCTCATTATTGCTATCCCTTTGACCATGGCATTTGGCCTTGAGACCCCTTTCGCTTGGCAGTTGGAAACATGTAATAGGGTTGTCTTTTAACCACTCCTACATAGGGAGGTAATACCATTATGTGATTAAGGCCCCAATTTTGGAAGAGGAACCTTGTATGAAGTGTCACATTGCCCATTACTTGCAAGCCTGGTTCACTTGATGCAAAATGTTTATATGTACCTAATGCCATAAGTTGCAGTACTGGATATTGTGTGTGATTGGCAGGTGGTTTCATTATATGGGTTGGGCAACTTAACTGGGGCCCATGTCCACCAGAGGATTATATTGACACCCATTGGTGATGCGTTGAGAGCCATGACTCTTATCACTTGCAGAGCATCACTCCCTTCCATGGGCACCTACAATGCCCCCCGCAGTTTGCACTTTGCCCCATATTTTTCATGAGATGATGCACTTGGACTAGTGTGCCCCAATTGGCTTAGCTATGATCACATGGTTTGACAGCTGATCCAAGGCCCAGATGAGGTTTTTCTTACCCTTTGAGACATGGGAGGGCTTGCACCATCCTCAGAGCCCTTAACGTTGGAGCAGAACCAGGCTATTTCATCACTAGGATACCCATGAGACTAGCTTTTGTGCCCCAAATCCAAAATGGCCTAGGGCCAACCCCTAGATCATGATTTTTGGAGCCCTTTACACTCACTTTGGCACTGGAGGAGCCCAATGTATGCCCTAGAAGGGCCTATACATGCATGGCATCAACTTTTCAGCCTCTTTGTGGGTGAATTCTTATGCTTACACGTTGGTTTCTAAGTCGACATGTGACCTAGAGTGTTTTTCACATTACTTTATGACTTAGGAGGGGCTTATTGCTCTAATTAGAGTTAATAGGACATGCATAAATAAGAGATCACTCATTTGTGATCAAACATCATCATCACTTGGGATTTAGGCCTCCTTAGAGAGACTCACACTTGTTCTTTGCTTGGATTCTTGGATGATTGGATGCATTTTAATATTTGGAGCTGGATTTTGGACATCTTTTGGAGCTATTCTTGGCCTAATGGATGTAGTTTCTTGCTAAATTGTCTTGTAAGTGCTACATTGTTGAAGATCTTTTCTTTTTATGTCTAATGTATGGAATGAGTAGTTCTAATCTATGCTACATTGTGCCCTAAATTTTGATAAGTATCTATCGAATGCTAGTTAGAAGAAAATTGCATGCATTATTCATACATGACATTGTAAGTATTATCCTAGTGGTGAAACTCTTTGAAGATCTTCCCATAAATTCCATTATTCTATGAGTGGATAAATTCTTGAAATTTGAGCCCATGAAGCACGAATCTTATAAGACCCGTGAGAATCCGTGGGTCTTGACAGGTTTTATAGCGAGACGGGTCACTCGCGTAGAACCTGTAGTTCTTACCCGTACTCGTGAAGCCCTGCACTAAACTTGTCTACCCACATTAAACTCGCATTGAACCCACATAAGACCCGTGAAGACCCTCAAAATTCGATTTATTTTTATTTTATGTTTCATATTTTAAGTTTTTTGTATTTTGCTGAGTCTTATACTATGAAAATTTCTACGAAATTTCTATTGTAGCGATTGGAATTAATTCTTCTCACTGTAAAATTAATTATGCAGTTTATTGCTACGGCAACAACGAATTAATCACATTGCATCTTCACAAATAAAATATCGCGGAAATGAAAGCGCTGGAAACTAAGAAATTCTAGCACACACGAAAATTGTGACACGGTTATTTTTGGACAAAAGTCCTCGGAAAAACCCAATGTGGGAAAACTGGTTGCAATAATTGAGGGTTTATATTATTATTATGCACCAAATATTCTGAGTACGATAAAATGTCGCCAAACTAGTGATTCTACCCAAGAGAAATACTGGCAAGAATATATTGAGGGATTTTACCCTCTCTGAATAATCCCGACACCTGACTGCCTCTGAAAAGCAAGCTGTCCATTTGCTTTGCACAGAGCCTGCGTCACCATAGCACAAACCCTCTCACACTCAGCGTAGAACTGTTGCCAATCAAGTCGTCTTGCCAGCTGCTAACTGGGAAAATGCTTTTTCGGCCCTTTGGAAAATATTCCCGGCCTCTGGAACTGAAAACATCCTCCCCTTTAGCGAAATCAAACTTCTCTGCTGAAGCAATTGCACAGTCTCTGCGCTTCTTCCTGGAGAAAATTTCGACCTCCCCTTTCTGACTCACCGGAACTAGAAAACTTCCTCTAGATCACTGTTGGCCTCCCTTGCCACTTGCTACTTGCCTCTTGGCTCAATCTCCATTGTTGAATCACTCCTGCAACTAGGAATTCGAACTTCCTGGTCAACTAAGTATTTGCACTAGCGTCTCCTCTATCTATCCATCGACCTCTTCATATAATCTCCAGTTGGGACTCCAACGGCCACGATTAAACCTTAATCGATGGTTGAGATCATCTCCAAGTCGATCTGTGTGAGTTTCTAGATAATTCACACCATTCTCAATTAATTCCTATCAATTAGCCACTTTTCATAAGTTAGGCTTAGGAAATTTTTAATGATGGTCAATTAATTTAATTGAGCCATCTCTAGGTGGAATTTCCAGAAACGATTTCTGGGTTTTGGAGAACTCTTGTGTATTAGCCTCTCCACTAAGTCTCGAGACTAGAACACCATCCAATGCTACAAAAACTAACATATACGAGTCGTATATGGGTCGTTCTTAAGTCTTATATGGGTCACCGAGTCAATAGCCAGAAGAGTCTTTTACGAGTACGAGTCGTGCAACATTGATTTGAGCTAGGGTATCAAATTTCAGCCTCCTTAGGAGCAAGATTGGCTAATCTTTGAGATCCATGACTCTATATACCCAAGGGACAAGGCACTAGTCCAAGTTTGTGGTGATCAATCTTACTTTTATCCATTTTGTCTCTCTAAAAATTCAGTCCTTCCAAGGATAGAGGAGAAACTAGGGCTTGGTGAGAATTTATAGGGAGAAGGGTTTTTCGTAGTTTGAGAGCCTAAACATCAAGTTGACTTGGTTTGCCACAAAATCTCTTAATTTGTTGGGCATCCACTCAAATTTCGTCCATAAATTCTCTTGCCGTAGGTGTTTTCCCTAGGAGGAAAATCCTAATCTTCATTCTCTTAACTTAAAGACTTTCTTGAAGGTTTCATTAGCCTTGGAATAACTAATTTTCATTGTAATAAACCCTTTCACTTTGGTCTTGACCTTGAGAACACTTATTTTCATTGAAAATCTCAAAACCCTAGGTCTTGAACCTTGTTTTCTAAGGCTTTTATATGAGAGAGTTTTGCTACTTTGAAGCCTTAAACCATTATTGATCCTCTCTCTTGAATGAGCTCTAGCAAGAGCACTTTGTGCTTTATAGTTAGCATATCTATTTTGAGTGATCTCTCGCTTACTAGGACTCATCCCATCGGTGAATTTCCATAAAGAATAGGGGGTTTTGGCCGATGTGACATTGGGCCTATTACCCACCACTAGTGAGTGACCCCATTTTCTCCTAGATTTATCTTCAGCCGACAACCAACAACCCATGACAACCACCAGCTTAGCTGATGTCGTGCCAGATGTCCCCTCGCCCATCTGTTGAGATCATATGTTTGAAGGTGGGCCATCCAATCCTAAAAGTATGATTTTTCATTATGTAATGGGGTGCTTATGCTTGTTTTTCTTGGGCACGCTTAGGTATGGAATTTGGATTATTGGGTGACTTGGAAGGAGGAAGGGTTTTGACTATAGTCCTTTTCCCTTACCTTAACTAGGGGGTTAATTCGCAACCCTAGTCCCGTGGGATCTTGCCTACTGGCTTATAGCTTTAAGATGGGCACTACTTGGGAAACCCCGATTTTGGTAGCATGGTCCTGTTTTCCCTTTCCACATATTTCATTCCCCTCCACACATTACATGCCCTGTTTCATCGTTCTCCCCGTTTGGGTCCACAAGGCTCTGGTACGCCCCTCCCCTTTTCCACATGTTTGGGTCAGGCCTGGAACGATGCCCCATAGGTTGATGCAGCTAAAAGAAAAAGCTAAAATCATAATATGGCCACGTACAAAAGGAAATAGTACCACAAAATGCAAAAGATAGCCGGGACAATCAAATTTAGTTCATGGGCAAAAGCCAAACATGAGCTCGACCCCTTATCATTATGGCCATTACCCTGGTTACTAGGGTCCCTATGAGTGCCCCTTGCATCATTAAGGAACCCATGTATGTCCCAATGTTAATTTTAGGTATGTTCTACGCTGATAGCAAATTTACTTAAATTTTCTGTATTAGCTCAATATCAATTCTAGATTAGCAATCACATTATGCAGATAAAACATAAACATAAATCGCAGAAGACAAGCCAAGGCAAGAGGACACAAGATGTGGCGTCAGCCAGGGACAAACCCCAATGTGGGGAAACCCTTGATCAATTCTTCTTATCTTCTTCAATAGTTCAACAAAGAGAGAGAGAGATAGTACATATACATCAGTAGTCAACACTTTGACTTGTCAAAATAAAAGCAGAGATCTTCTCTAAGAAGATGTCACATGAGGTAGCTGATTTGAACACAGGTGATTCCATCACCTTGCTGTACCTATCACTGTGCTGCACCATGCTGCACCATCATACCATGTCCATCATCACTGTGCTGCACCATGTTGCACCATCACCATGTCCATCATCACTGTGTTGCACCATCACCATGTCCATCATCACTGTGCTGCACCATGCTGCACCATCATACCATGTCCATCATCACTGTGCTGCACCATCACCATGTCCATCATCACTGTGTTGCACCATCACCATGTCCATCATCACTGTGCTGCACCATGCTGTACCATCACCATGTCCATCATCACTGTGCTGCACCATCACTGAGCTGTACCTCATCATGCTGTACCCAACATGCTGCTCTTCATCATCTGTCGTACTATTCATCATGCTGCACTATGCATCATGCTGCACTATGCATCACTGTGCTGCACCACTGTCACTGTGCACTATGCTGCACCATTCACTGCTGTACCCATCACTATGCACTATGCTGCACTATGACTGCTGTACCCATCACTGTGCAGTATGCTGCACTATGACTGTTGTACTTCAATACATTCATGCTGCTGTACCTTATTGCTATGTCGTCCCATCATATCATATTGCTGCACCCTATCACTATGCTGTCCCATCATATCATATTGCTGCACCCTATCACAATGTTGTCAATGCTACAGGATCAGGCCTGTAGTTAGTGCAGCTAGGGCTGCGTATCTTCAGCTGAGAGTGGACCTCCTTTAGTGCGGATAGGGCTAGATGAAAGCCTCTTCAAACCAGAGTATAAGTGTCCCTTCTTGCTGCGTGTACTGCGGCTAGGAGACTAGATCCTCCATGACAGCGTATAGTTTAGGCATCCCTTCCATGACAGCGTATAGGATTTAGGTTCCATAACAACGTGTAGGAATAAGCTCATTTCATGACAACATATAGAATTTTGGTTCCATAACAACGTATAGGAATTAGGCTCATTTCATGACAACATATAGGATTTAGGTTCCATAACAATGTATAGGAATTAGGCTCATTTCATGACAGCGTATAGGATTTAGGTTCCATAACAACGTATAAGAATTAGGCTCATTCCATGACAACATGTAGGATTTAGGTTCCATAACAATGTATAGGAATTAGGCTCATTTCATGATAGCATATAGGATTTAGGTTCCATAACAACGTATAGGAATTAGGCTCATTTCATGACAGCGTATAGGATTCTCTATTAGGACAGCGTAGATGCTTCTCCATGATCTTCCATAGACTGCGTTAGGACTTTCATGTTAGGGTAGTGTAGATGCTTAGGGCACTCATTTAATGCCAACATATACTCTTAGTGACTCTTCCTTCCACTAAGACCCAAACGAGTGGAGAGGAAGAGATCACAAGAGAAAATGTAAGTTACTCAAATGACTAACAAGCCACCTCCTTCAATACTAAAACATTGAGCACAAGTGGGGGCAATTTGGTTGCTGGCCGACCTTGACGAATTGTCCCATAACACACATAAATTCATATCTCCATGAATACTTATCGAAATCGGATGATCTGTAGATCAATCCTACACCTCTCGATGAGAGGAATCCAAGAAAAATATCAGCTGCCATGAATAGGAAGACCCACATGGAGTTTGGTCCTAGTTGCCAATTTTAACACTCCCTCTCAACTAGGGAGAACTCCATCTGCTAATCCATCTGCCAGAATGTACTATCTTTGCCATCAGTGCCCTGCACTGCCTGCTTTGCTGAACTATGAGAAAGAATAAGTGATTGAGAATGTATCATACGATCCTCTACTGACCCGAAGTCAGTCCCATATAAAAGAGTGTCTCATGCCACTCTTACTGACCCGTAGTCGGTTCCAATAAAGACAGTGTGTCAAAACACTCTTGGTGACCCCAAGTCAGCTCCAAATAAAGAGAGTGTATCATACCACTCTTACTGATCCGAAATCAATTCCAAAAGAGAGTGATTTATATCACTCTTACTGACCCGAAGTCAGTTCCAATTGATCCCAGATCAACATCATCCTTGCGTAGGGGGTATGGTAGTAACACAATGCGTCCATAGGTACTGCTATGGTCCCTATCCTCATTTCCCTATTCATTGGTCAGATGAGAGGTACTTCCCATGAGTCTCACACTGCATGGGTAGGATGTCTCAGCAGGAGAAGGATGAACCACTCATCTTGCCTACATGTTGCCAGGGGTATCCCAGGGGAAGGCTGAACCACTCACCTTGTACACAACAAATCATTAGGGGAAGGCTAAACCACTCACCCTATGACTGTGTCTTGACAGGAGAAGAATGAACCACTCATCCTGCCTACATAGCAGACCATTAGGGGAAGGCTGAAACACTCACCCTATGGTTTCTCATTGCTCCACGATGTACCCCCAAGCCCCTGAAGCTCCCAGAGCTCAATGTCCATATCATACAGGACCCTTAGGAGAGAGTCTCTCCACGACTCCTAGTCGTTCTCGGAAAGTCAAGAATTTGACCTTTCCCAGGGGCTTTGACAGAATGTCGTCGACCTGCACATCAGTCCCAATGTGATGGAGCCTTCTTGCTCCTTGATGTACCATATCCTAGATAAAATGGTACCTGATGTCTATATGCTGGGAGCGATCAGAGAACACGAGATTCCCCAATAATCGAATCCCCCTTTGGTTGTCACAGAAGATCAAGGTGGTATCCAGCTTGTGTCCAAACAACTCACTGAAGAGCTTCCTCAACCAGGCAACATCACACGAGGACATACTCGTAGCTATGTATTCGGTCTCAGCAGTGCTCAAAGCAACCGACTTCTGCTTCCCGCTCATCTAGGATATCGAAGCAAAACCCAAAGAGAACCAGCACCTAGAAGTGCTCGTGCGATCCTCCACACTGCCTACCCAATCAACATCAGAATAATTATGCAACTTCACATTCCCGGCAGTGTATCTCAATCCATGAGAGATTGTGCCCTGAAGATATCTCAAATGATTCTTGGCACCAATCCAGTGAGGCTCAACCATATATGAGCTCAGCATGCTAACTGCAAAACATATATCCAGACGGGAGTTCACCAAGAACATCAATGCTAGTATGAGTTTATGAAACTCAGAGGCATTTCCCAAATCAGGTCTGACATCACTACCACATAACTTCTTAAAGTTAGGCTTCATCGAGGTAGTCATGGGCTTGCAGTTCATCATTCCAAATCCGGAATCCAACTCCCTCTTACTTTTGCAAATGAGAGGGTCTGCCCCTGTCAAAAAGAGGTCGTCCACATAAAGTACCAGTATGAGAGGTTTATCATTTTCAACCTTAAAGTAAAGGTTCGGATCGGATTCACTTCTAGTGAATCTCAGATTCGTCAGATAGCTATCAATCCTCTCATATCAAGCTGGGGGTGTTTTCTCTAAGACATAGAGAGCTTTCTTCCACCTGCATACTTGAGATTCCCAATCATGAATCTCAAACCCCTCAGGTTGTTCCACATCTGAGGTCTTGCTACATGAGGGGAATGGTCCCCTTGTAAGTTTTCCTTCGGTACATCTCGGACATGTACCTTCATGCTCTTCTTGAATTCAGGCATCCTTGTCACCATTTGACTCACATCGAGTAGGGTCTTACAATGAAGATGAGCAGCCTTTCGGTGCCATTGAAGAGATGTGTCACACAACATGGTCCCCAATGGACTTCCTGCAACTTGATACAAATTGCCAATCCCTGAACTCAAAAGCATCTTAAAATTACTTTTTCAAACACGTACCTTTCCATTGATGAATGCCACCTTGAAACCTTTCCATTGCCAAAATGGACACCAGGTTCTTCTTGAGATCAGGTTCATATACCCTGATCCAATTGAAGAGTAACATTCCCTACTCCCTTTACGGGATAGGTGGCATCGTGTCCAAGAATAATCTCCAAGTTGTTTCCTTCTCTCTCAGATTAGAGAGAACTTCCCTGTGTCCTGTGAAGTGCCTTGAAGCACCATTATCAATATACCACTTTTCCAAAGTGTCTGGAGGAGAGGTAGTGAAGAGGGCTGAACTCCTCTTACTTATCTGAAACAACATTTGATTCTTCATACCTGGAGATCCTCACTTTCTTGAAGAGTCGGCCATTTCCCAGATGACCTGCATTCCTTTTTCCTTTGCCATTGTACTTGTCATTCCTTCAATCATTGAAGATGCCCCTGGAATGATTGTTATCATTATCAAGTGATGTGTCCCTTCTAATCAGACACTCCTTCGCATAATGGCCAAACTTATTGTAAGCAAGGCATCTGCCTTTCCTTCCACCCTTAGTGTACTTGTTCTTTGTAGTTGGTGCATTTTCTGAAGGCTCTGGGATTTTACCCTTCATATAATCCAGCACTTCTTGCTCTTCCAATGTCAGATTCAGAGACATCTTCCATCCATGATAGAGTTTTCATGGAGCTTGACTTCAGCCGGGAAGAGGGATGAGGAACCCATTGAGCCTTTGACCTTGTCCAACTGTCTTTGTTGGTTGCTCTTTCACTCTTCCTTGGGCTTTGTCTTTGCCTCACCTCTGATACCATGTTAATTTTAGGTATGTTCTATGTTGATAACAAATTTGCTTCAATTTTCCATATTAGCTCAATATCAATTCCAGATTAGCAATCACATTTAACATGATAGTAAAATGCAGATAGAACATAAACATAAATCGTAGAAGACAAGCCAAGACAAGAAGACACAAGATGTGGCGCCAGCTAGGGACAAACCCCAATGTGGGGAAACCCTCGATCAATTCTTCTTATGTTCTTCAATAGTTCAGCAAAGAGAGAGAGATAGTATATACATCAGAAGTCAACACTTTGACTTGTCAAAATAAGAGCAGAGATCTTCTCTAAGAAGATGTCACATGAGGTTGCTGATTTGAACACAGGTGATTCCATCACATTGCTGTACCTATCACTGTGCCGCATCATCATACCATGTCCATCATCACTGTGCTGCACCATGCTGCACCATCACCATGTCCATCATCACTGTCCTGCACCATGCTGCACCATCACCATGCTCATCATCACTGTGCTGCACCATGTTGTACCATCACCATGTCCATCATCACTGTGCTGCACCATGCTGCACCATCACCATGTCCATCATCACTGTGCTGCACCATGCTGCACCATTACCATGTCCATCATCACTGTGCTACACCATCACCATGTCCATCATCATTGTGCTGCACCATGCTGCACCATCACTGAGCTGTATCTCATCATGCTGCTCTTCATCATCATGTGTACTATTCATTGTGCTGCACTATGCATCACTATGCTGCACCACTGTCACTGTGCACTATGCTGCACTATGACTGCTGTACCCATCACTGTGCAGTATGCTGCACTATCACTGTTGTACTTCAATACATTCATGCTGCTGTACCCTATCACTATGCTGTACTTCATATCATATTGCTGCACCCTATCACTATGCTGTCCCATCATATCATATTGCTGCACCCTATCACAATGCTGTCACTGCTACAGGATCAGACCTGTAGTTAGTGCAGCTAGGGCTGCGTATCTTTAGCTGAGAGTGGACCTCCTTTATGGTGGATAGGGCTAGATGAAAGCCTCTTCAAACCAGAGTATAAGTGTCCCTTCTTGCTGCGTGTACTGCGGCTAGGAGACTAGATCCTCCATGACAACGTTTAGCATAAGGATGACAATGTATAGTTTAGGCATCCCTTCCATGACAGTGTATAGGATTTAGGTTCCATAACAACGTATAGGAATAGGCTCGTTTCATGACAGCATATAGGAATTAGGTTCCATAACAACGTATAGGAATTAGGCTCATTTCATGACAACATATAGGATTTAGGTTCCATAACAGCGTATAGGAATTAGGCTCATTTCATGATAGCGTATAGGATTTAGGTTCCATAACAGCGTATAGGAATTAGGCTCATTTCATGACAGCATATAGGATTTAGGTTCCATAACAGCGTATAGGAATTAGGCTCATTTCATGACAGCGTATAGGATTCTCTATTAGGACAGCGTAGATGCTTCTCCATGATCTTCCATAGACTGCGTTAGGACTTTCATGTTAGGGCAACGTAGATGCATGGGGCACTCATTCTATGGCAGCGTATACTCTTAGTGACTCTTCCTTCCAATAAGACCCAAACAAGTGGAGAGGAAGAGATCACAAGAGAAAATGTAAGTTACTCTAATGACTAACAAGCCACCTCCTTTTATACTAAAACGTTGAGCACAAGTGGGGGCAATTTGGTTGCTGGCCGACCTTGACGAATTGTACCATAACACAAATAAATTCATATCTCCATGAATACTCATCGGAGTCGGATGATCTTTAGATCAATCCTACACCTCTCGATGAGAGGAATCCAAGAAAAATATCAGCTGCCATGAATAAGAAGACCCACATGGAGTTTGGCGCTAGTTGCCAATTTTAACACCCAACCCTTGGTGGGCAATGAACTGCCTTAGCTTAAGGGGGTAATCAATGCTATATCATACACATCACGCTCTTATCCCCTGGAGGCCCGAGCAGTAAAATAAAACAAAAATCAATAAAAGGCAAATGAAGAGGGGTGGACAAACAAAGGTCAGGGTAACTCATGTACCACGACTGCTTCCTCGTACATTTATACACCCAAATATGTGGACATCCCTAATCATTACCACCTTTGAACCCATGGCATTTGGCCTTGAGACCTCTATGTCCCAATCCACCTCATCATTATTTGTTGAAATTTCTAAGTCTGACACGTCAGAAATCCCTACTACATTATCTGGTTTATTTTCTCCTACTTGTTCTTTTCATTAACAAGTTATTTATAAATATAAATACCGTAAATAAACACAAATGCACCGTTAACACATATACAAATCTGCAACTGAAATAACTGAGACAATCACACAAGGGACACCGTTATTTTTGGACAATCGTCTCCGGAAAAACCCAATGTGGGAAAACCAGTGCAACAGATATGAGGGTTTTATTATTATGCAATTTCTGAATACAACTAGGGTGCTAGAAATGGCTCACCCAACAGAGAATGCCTTTGACAGAAGTACCTCTCCTCGAAGACAGATATTCCAGCTGACCAGTCATCGAATGATCGATCCCACAACAACTACGACAACTTCTTAGATGGACAAAGAAAGCTGTTCCAAACCTCCCCACTGCTCCGCGTCACTCTGCTAGGTACTGTGTCACCCTCTTAGCTCCAGTTTGCCCCACGAAAATCTATAGCGTTGCCTCTTGGCCCTGCGTCAGCTCTGCTAGCCTCTGCGCAACTACTGCTACCTCTGCATCAACCACTTGGCTCTCTGTGTCAACCCTCTGGCCCTCTGCGTCACCCACGCTGGCCTCCTCAGCCTCTGCATAAGTCACAGCTGCTTCTGCGTCAGTGTTTCCAGGCTTTGCGCTGTCTCTTTGGCACTATCTCTACCTCTCTACTATCTATTCTCAACCTTGTGCTGAACTGCCCCTCGCTGCAACAGATCACTGGTTTGATTCTCTCAGCAAACCTCGCTCCAAAAAATCGAACTGACTGATCAATTTGGTGTATCTTCAACTGACCCTAAAGCCTCCTCTTATACTTTTCCTGTTGAGTCTTCAATGGCTGAGATTAAGTCCCTAATCAACGACTAAGATTAGATTTGGCTTGATCCTCGTCATTTAGAACTTTCTCACCCATATTTTTTTTTCCCGGGGAGAAAATATCGTAATTTCCATTATTTTGTTGAAAATTACATGTTGTAGATGCCATAGGCATATGCAAATACTGTGACCGTAGTCAACTGTGTAGAGTTTGTTAGAAAACAAAAAACTGTAAATTTCTACAAAATGACCCAGTGTTGGGTGTACTCATGGCTGCTGTTCATATACAAATAATTACATATTTCAAAATTTCACCAATGGTGATTGTTGTTCTGTTGCCAAAATATGATAAAACAAGAAATAACAGAAAACTTGCTGGTATTAGGCCCTGTTTGCCCTCTGTAGTTCCTGATCCATATATGGTCTGTGGAAAAACCGATAGGTCTGCTCAGGTGAGTGCTCTGTGATCATCCATTCTCCTCGAGGACGATTCATTGCCTCTTTCGATAGCTTGTCCGCATCTTCATTACGCTCCCTGTAAATATGAGTGCATGAGATATGTACAAATTGAGTTTTGAGAAAAATAATATCATCCAAAATAGTTCTGAGTGTATATGCATGGCATGTTGTGTTGTTGAACCAGTTTATGACTATTTTGGAGTCTCCAAAAATTTGTATGTGTTTGCATTGTTTGTGTATTGCAAAGGATAAAAGATGTCGGAGTGTAATCAGCTCTGCATAATTATTTGTGCCCTCACCCAACCCCAAGCAAATGTGAAAGTAATGTGTATTAGATAGATAAAGGATTATGCCTCCACCACATCCCTGTGCTTGTGCGGCACCGTCGAAATAGGCCCAGGGGAAATCTTTGTCGATCAGCTCCTGTGTGATGTTCCGGGGCCTAAAAGCTTGTTCTTCTGCCGGGATTTCCCCATAGCTCATATAGATTTTTGGAGGAATCAGTGTCCAGACTATATTCCGGCCCCTAAAAATTATGTTGTTGCGGCACATCCAAATGTGCCAGCATACCATAAGTGGCAGGTTCCTAGCTCTCGGCTCAGATGCTATTTCCCACCACCTTTCCCAGGCAGTAGGGATATTGTCACCACTCCAGGAATGCGGAATTCTTAGTGTGTGCCGGACCAAAGTCCAGAGTTGCTGGGTTGTGGGGCAAGAGAGGAATAAATGGTGGTTTGATTCCTCCTCTGCCTGACAAAGTACACACCAAGTCGGGCCTGGGAATGCCCGTTTCCTGAGGTTTGCTCCTGTAGGGGTTTTATCCATTATAATATTCCACATCAGTAATTTGGTGCGTGGAGGGGCTTTTAACTTCCAAAGATGACTCCACCAGCTCTTCAGACTGTCCGGCTTGTGACCAACATGTATGATTTCATACCCTTCCTTAGGGGAGTAGTGTCCTTTCTTTGAATATCCCTAGATCAATTCATCCTCCTCGTCTCTCAGGCGCACATGGGATTCTATTAATGTCTGCAAATATTTTCTCCACTGTCTTTGCCAATGTTCTGGGATGTCCCATTCCTCCCCTGTATGCCAAGCTTGCTGGAAGATGGATGTGTTGTGAGGGTCCCCGAGATGTGTGATGAAGTAAACACCATTGAGGTTCAACAGGGTAATCAGGTCTGGTGGGAGCTGATAGGAATTTCTGCTGCCAATCCATGGATCGAGCCCTATCCGGACTGACTCTCCATTTCCAATCCTCCAGATGAGGCCTCTTTTAATGATGGGAAGAGTGTTTATTACAGCCCTCCAGATGACTGATATGCCCTTCCTGTTCCATGAGGGTCATCTTAGCCAGTCCAAGGCAGTGCTCGGCCAAATGTATTTGTGGGTGACCACTTCCGACCAAAGGCTCTTGTGCTTTAGGAGAAGCTAGCCTAGTTTTGCTGCCAGAGCCTGTGCGAAAGCGGGGAGATGCTTTAAACCCCAACCGCCCCATTTTTTAGGAGTAGTGATCCTGCTCCATTTGACCCATGCAAAAGGCTTTCCTTCTTTGTGTCCCTTCCAAAGGAAATGACTATAGACACGTTGTATCCTATGTAGTATCCCCTGGGGGATCCAGGCCAAGGACATCCAATAGACTGGGGTTGCTTCCAGCACTGCTTTTATGAGCACCAGTCTTCCAGCTCTGGAAAGTAAGCGATGGCTCCAAATGTTTAACCTTTTTTCCACCTTTGCAATCAACTAGGTCCAGTCTGCAATTTTATAACTATCTGCTTTAATTCTGAATCCCAAGTACTTCAGTCCATCCTTTAGTGCCAAGGTTTGGAAGGGGAATTTTTGAAGAGCTAGCTAAGTTTCTTGTTGTATGCAATCAGAGAAAGATATAGTAGATTTTCCCCATTTATTTCCATTCCTGTAGCTGCACTGAAAAGTTTCAATATCTCTGTAAGGGTGATGATGTCCTGTATTCCCCCATCAAGGAATATGAGAATATCATCAACAAAAAGCAGATGTGTTATAAGGCAATGTTCCGTGATCTTGAGGCCACGGAGTCTCCCAGCTCTCTTCTCTGTCGCAATCAGTCTACTCAGGCCTTCCATAACCAGAAGGAAAAGTAAGGGGGATAAGGGACAGCCCTGCCTGATTCCCCTCTCCACTTGAAAGGTATGGGAGGCAAAACCGTTTATTAGGATTGCAAAGGAAACTGAAGTGATACACCCCATAATCCATCTGATAAAACCAGTGGGAACCCCAGATGGGTGAGTATCATTCTTAAGTATAACCAACTAACCTTGTCAAATGCCTTTGAGAGGTCAATTTTGAGCGACACCCCTTTCAGATTCTTCAGCTTGATGGAGTGGAGGGCCTCTTGGGCAGATCCAATGGCTTCATGGATTTGTCTATTTTGTAGGAAAGAAAATTGCTCCTGAGAGATATGTTCAGATAGGATTGGCTTGATGCAATTTGCTATAATCTTTGCAATAATTTTGTAGAGACAGTTGTAGAGGGATATAGGGCGAAAGTCATTGAAGGAGATCGGGGAGTCCGATTTGGGAATAAGGGCAATGAAGGTAGAGTTTATGGGAGCGTGTATGCGGCCTAGGGTCCGACTTTCTTCCACCACCCCCAGAAGGTCTGGTCCAATGATGTCAAAGAATGCAATGAAGAATTCCACCGACCAACCATCCGGTCCCGAACTTTTGTCCTTCTTGAACCACTTGAGAGTGCTTTCTAATTCCCCCATGGAAACTGGTTTTATAAGGTCCTCCATCCCTTCAGGTTCCACAAAGCCAGGGAAATGGCCTGCAATGCTAATGATTTCAGCAATGGATGTTCCTTGTGGGGCTTTGAAAAGCTGCTTGAAGTGTGAGATACCCAAATGGGCGAGTTGTGGGTGAGTGGTGGCAATCTGATCCTGGTCCGAGGGCATCTGCCAGATGGTATTGCTTGCTTTCCTTCCATTTGCATATTTATGAAAGAACTTTGTGTTGCCATCCCTCGCTTGAAGCCAGATTGCCCTACTTCTGAGTCTCCATGTTTCTTCTCGGTCAAGTAGGATCTTAGATCTCTGTGCCTCCAGATCAACCAGATGTAACTTAGCTTCGATGGATATGTAACCATGCCCACTTTCATCCGTGAGGGAGGCCAACTGAGCTTCGATGTCAGCTAGGGTGTGATCATCTCTAGCCTTTTTCCTTTTAGCCCACTCAATGGTTAATATCTTTAGCTGTTTCAGGTTGCTACAGAACCCAACAACCTTCCTCTGGTCCATGAGTGGGGGCTGAGCTTGCCAAAACTCCGAAACCATCTTGATGTAGTCGGGGTCCTTTAACCAGGTGGAGTTAAATTTGAATGGCGCCCTAGGTTTTTTGGATGAGCCAACCACTTCTAGGTATATGGGGGAGTGATCCAAAATGCCCCCCGAACCCACCCATTGCCTGTAGATGGAGAGGGATTGGAGGAGGTCTTCCTGAATAAGGTATCTGTCAAGCCTTCGACCAAGGGCAGCTTCTCCGGTCTGTCTATTATGCCATGTTGGCATCTTCTTGTTCATGGGAACATCTATGAGTCCATATTGATCCAGGAGGGAGCTCAGCTGATCAGAGAGAGGGTCTAGTTGCGAGTGGTGCCCCCAGGATTCCTCATGTCCAATGGAGAAGTTCAGGTCACCCCCTATAATTGTGGATTTGCTGATCAAGGGGTTTTCCAGCAAGGATTGCCAGAAGGCCAGCCTGTTTTGATTTGGAGCATAGATATTAAAGATACAAAGTTGTTTGCCTAATTCAGCCGAGAAAAAGTCCATGCCCAGGAAACCCTGGCCACCCCAAGAAGAGATCACCCTTATAGAAAGGGGATTTATCCCAATGGCTAGGCCCCAGATCTTCCTGCTACATCCAGAGCTTGGAAGTGCTAGCCGGGTAAGATGGCTTGTAGGGTCTTAATAATCTGTTTTGATGGCCCCAGGGTTTCCTGTAAAAGGATCATGTCACAGGGTGTACATTGCAGGAGTCGCTTTAGGGCCAGTTTTTTGGAAGGGCTGGCCAACCCCTACAGTTGTAAGAAAGCCACTTCATCAGGGAACAGAGCCAAGGGTGTCAGATGCTCTAAGTGCCCTTTCAATGGTGTTATAGTGCCCCTGGGCCACATCTGCCCCCGCTGATTTGATGGCTTTGGAGATCTTTGTAGGTCTGCCCCTGGTGGGTTTGAGCTCGATGGATGGGGGAGTGATGCCTAGTCCTAACAGATTAGGGTTAGTTAGTTGTCGAGAGTGGAGGTTATAGGAGTGTGAGCCCGAGGTAGAAGGGGAGTGAGGGGGGTGGTGGAGGTGGCTCTGTTCATGTACAGTTGGCAGGGTGGTAGAAAAAATGGGGGGAGGGGCTCGAGCGAACAGTTGATGGGGGTAATCATGCTTGTGAGGGATGCAGAATGAGCCAGAGAAGCATTAATATGATTAAAAAATAGAGCAGAGGGAGAGGGGAAAGAAGCATTACCCGTTGTAGGAGCAGCCTCCGCAGCAGACTGGGATCGAGTCAGTGGAGGGGATGTAGGTGGTATCTGTGGAGCACTGGTTTGCTGAGCAGTGACTCCATCCACACCCTTTGAGTGATCCAGACCTGTGGGTTGCTCGTCCACAATCGGGTCTTCCAGCTGGCGATGCTTCGTTCCCCTAGTGGCCGCCTGAGTAGTAGGAGTGAGCAGAGGACAGTCCTTGTAGAGATGGCTGACCTTATGGCATCTTCTGCAACGAAAGGGTACTCCTTCATAGTCCAGGTTTTGATGCCGTGAGAAATGTCTCCAATGGAGGGTTATCTTTTCCTCTAGCCCCTCCCTCATATCCAGATGCACCAGGATACGCGCCATAGTCATGATTCCTGTCTTTTCGAAGGATTGGTCGTGTTCCAGGTATGTGCCCAGGGCGTCTCCAATGTGCTTGAAGACAACAGGGGTCCAGAACTGCATCGGAAGGCCTAGCAAGCGGACCCAGATCGGCCCAGCGCCCAGTTGTTCCCTCTCCGGATCAAAGAGTGGATCCCATCTTTTGAGCAGGACTGGAGCAAACTCTATGTGCCAAAACTAGGATAAGATCTAGTCTATGTATTCCTCCCTATGGAAACGCAGGGCAAACCACCCTCGAGCCAGAACCCTAATGATGGGCAGTTCTTTTAGCAAGGAGCCCCAGATCTCAGTGGTCCAGAGCCGAAGACGTTCAACAGAGTAGTTTTTGCCATGCACACGACCGACCAGAACCTTCTTTGCAGTCTCTGCAACTTCACCCATCGAGATGTCTTCGCCCAGTGCTAGGTTGATGTCTTTATCCACTGTTTTAAGGCACCTGCCTTTCTTGGGCTTGTCCGAGCGGCGAGCAGTCGGGTAATCCTTGAGAAGGCCACGACAGCCCTGATTTACAGTCTGTGGGGTGGACGGGGTAGATTTAGGGTTTGGTATCGGGGAGCTGAAACAGCCTGAGCAAATGGGGGTATTAGGGTTAGTGCTTCCAGGGTTTAGGGTTGGCTGGATAGGGCAGGGTTATTGAGGGAGGGAGGTCCGGATGAAGGGATGCGAGAAGTGGATGGGGTGCAATGCGGGGCGGAGATGTGGGGGAGCTAGGGTAAGGGAGCGTCGAAAGTGGGTGAGGGCTGTAGGCAGGTTCCAAGAAGGTTTAGGGTAGTCGGGGACAGAGGGGGGCAGTCTAGTCCAGGGGCGTCGTCAATATGAACTGAGGGCGGGGGATGATGCACAGAATGACCCAGGCGTGCCTGAACCGAAGGTGCAGCTGACAGAGGGCGCAGGGTGGCAGCGAAAGGACCAGAGCCCGACACGGAGCATTGGTGAGACCATATAACCTCCTGGGGATGAGGGTCCTCCTCATAGTCAACTTTGTCGAGCTCCATTGTAACCGACAGTAAACAGTCGGAGGAAAAACTGAAGTCGAGGTGAAAAAATGGGACGGGGAGTAAACCAGGTAATCGCCAGATGAAGCCGCTGTAGTCCAGGTAACCGCGAGATGAAAGAATGTGTGTCGTTGAGGGTTTGGGAGGGAAGATAGATAGAGGGCAGGCGAGCAGGGAGGGATACCCATAACCTTCATGTCTAGGGCTGTTGGGCCCATGAACCTCCATGGGTGCCACCTTCAACATCTGCAGAGCGCTCTCTTGGTGTTCATGTTCCTCCGCTCAAACTTCCAATTTCTCACCCATATTATATTAATACACATTAATATTTTAATTTTCCCAAGTTTATACTTAGGAACCCCATTAAAAATATTAATTATTTTAATATCTCTCCATCCAAGTGGAATTTTCCCAAACGGATTCTGGGTCTTGGAGATTTTATGTGCCTTAGCCTCTCCACCAATTTTCATGGCTAGAGCACATCCGATGCTACCAAAAATCAACACTCCCTCTTAGCGAGGAATGTGCTCTAGAAATGCTTCACCATAGAAACATCACACTGATCTTCCGCATCGGTACCTGTGCTGATGCTTGGCCTGTTGCCTCACATCCCCTGGACAACTGCTTCTTGTACTGCTACCCATGACACTGCCACTGCCACTACTACATCTGTACTGCAACTCTCTCTCAATATGCTGCCCATGCTGCCCCTAGCACTGCCACTGCTAACTGTTGCACTGCAACTCAGTTACTGAGAAGTAGGTAACTGACCTCCCCCAAATACTAACATCCCAGTCAGTTTGGAAGCCTCGTGATGCTGAAGCTGTCTCTGTTGCTAACTCGTGCTCCCTCTGCTGCCACTGCGCTGCTGCAAACACCTCTGTGCCTCTTGCAGTGCTGCAACCTCTGCGATGCTGCTACAGACTTCTGCACTCTAGCCTTGCCTTGTTGCTTCACCACATTTTGCTCCACCCAAAATCTGTCATCATGCTACTATCGTTAAGGGCTCTCGTAGCTAGATGTGATCTAAGAGTTTGGGCACCTCATGGATCCCGCCCCTAGTATGTAGTCCTCCTGACTCCAACTTGATGTCTCCCCACCTCTTCTCTAGAGGCGCATGAGCACTCATGGCACAATCATCATCAGTCTCGACCTCCTTCTCCACCTTAGCTGGAGTTGCCTTTGAATCGGAAGCTTCTCCCTTGTTTTTCGTCCTGGGACACTGGGATGCATAATGTCTCAGCTCCCCACAATGGAAGCACTTAACCTTGGAGATGTCCTTCTTCTTCCTCTTCCCTTGTTGTCTCGCAGATGCTAGAGCCGCATCCTCCTCCTCCTCTTTCTTGATTCGACTTCCCTTGCCACTACTCCCCGCCTTGGTCATCCTCCTGATCTCTTCCTGGCGAAGAGCTGCCCACATCTCCTCCCAACCGGGAAGAGTAGCCCAACCCAAAATACTTTGGACAAATGTTTCCCACTCCTCGGAGATTGCATTTAGGGCAGTCCTGACCATAAATTCTAGATCCGGTGTAGAACCCACGGAAGTAACCTGGTCGTGAAGCTCCTACAACTTGAGAAGGAATGGATCTATATGCTCTCCCTTCTGCATCTGATACGACTACAACTGATTCTCCAATAGCATCTTCCGCTGCACGGAAGTGCCTTGATACAAGGTCTTCAAAGTATCCCACATTTCCTTTGCTGTGTTCTTTTCAGCAATATGTGGTATGACATGATCTTTGATCCTGTCTAGGATCATGCACTTCACCTTCGCCATTGCATCCTCATACTTCTCATTCTCAGCTGGGTCGACTGGGATAGCCATGGTTCTCAAGGCAAAGTCCTTGATGCGATGTCGATCTAGGACTGCTAGGATCCTAGCCTTCCAAATGACAAAGTTGGAAGCCCCGTCCAACCTGTCCTGATCCCTCAGTCCATTCATTGCCGTTTTAGCTCCTCTTCTGGACTCCCTCTGAGTTTTGACTTCCCTCCTGGAAATCTCCCTCTAAGTCCTGATTTCCCTCTTGAAAATCATCTGGCCAACTGTCGAACCACTCCTCTCCAATCATCCTTGCAACTGCAACTCGGATTTGGATTTCTTGGCTAGAAATCTGTCAAGGTAGAGACTCCCTTTACCTTGGTTTTGTCTCCTTAGGTAATGTTCTACACTGACAGAAACAACACCCTACCAGCTTCTCAATCACAATCTGCCCACAGCTCCCCAAGCCCCAACAACTAAAGAAACTGAGCCTTCCAGTCTCTGCGCAATCTCGACAATGATAGAATCTGCTCCTCCTGGCCACAACGTCGATCTTTCTTGACTAAGAAATATGACCAGGCATTGCGTAGGTCTAATCTTCCCCTCTCTGCCTCTGCACTGACCCTCCTCTTGGATCGAAATGATGAGGCAGGCCCTCTGCGTCACTTCTTCTTTGTTGCTTCTACTCTGGAACAACACTGTTTCTCGGGACAACTGCTACTGCTGCAAATTCTTCAGATTACTGCTTGTGCTTTCAGTTCTCCTGTGATCTGCAACCCTCTGATACCATGCTGAAATTTCTAAGTTTGACACGTCAGAAATCCCTATTGCATTATCTGGTTTATTTTCTCCTACTTGTTCTTTTCATTAACAAGTTATTTATAAATATAAATACCGAAAATAAACACAAATGCAGCCTTAACACATATACAGATCAACAACTGAAATAACTGAGACAATCACACAAGGGACACCGTTATTTTTGGACAATCGTCCCTGGAAAAACCCAATGCGGGAAAACTGGTGCAGTAGATATGAGGGTTTTATTATTATGCAGTTTTTGAATACAACTAGGGTGCCAGAAATGGCTCACCCAACAGAGAATGCCCTCGGCAGAAGTACCTCTCCTCGGAGACAGATATTCTGGCTGATCAGTCACCGGATGATCGATCCCACAACAACTACAGCAGCTTCTTAGCTGGACAGTGAAAGCTGCTCCAAGCTTCTCCACTGCTCCGCGTCACTCTGCTAGGGACCGTGTCACCCTCTTAGCTCCAGTCTGCCCCACGAAAATCTCCAGTGCTACCTCTTGGCCCTACGTCAGCTCTGCTAGCCTCCGCGCAGCTACTGCTGTCTCTACGTCAGCTAACTGGCTCTCTGCGTCAACCCTTTGGCCCTTTGCGTCACCCATGCTGGCCTCCTTAGCCTCTGTGTAAGTCTGAGCTGCCTCTGCGTTAGCCTTTCTCAGCTTTGCGTTGTCTCTCTGGCACTGTCTCTGCGTCTCTGCTATGTATTCTTGGCCTCGTGCCAAACTACTCCTCACTGCAACAAATCACTAGTTCGATTCTCTCAGCAAACCCTGCTCCAGAAAATCGAACTGAATGATCAATTTGGTGTATCTTCAACTGACCCTCAAGTCTCCTCTTATACTTTTCCTGTTGAGTCTTCAACGACCGAGATTAAGTTCCTAATCAAAACTAAGATTAGATTTGGCTTGATCCTCGTCATTTAGAACTTTCTCACCCATATTATATTAATACACATTAATATTTTAATTTTCCTAAGTTTATACTTAGGAACCCCATTAAAAATATTAATTATTTTAATATCTCTCCATCCGGGTGGAATTTTCCAAAACGATTTCTGGGTCTTGGAGATCTTATGTGTCTTAGCCTCTCCACCAATTTTCATGGCTAGAGCATATCCGATGCTACCAAAAAACAACATTATTCACATGACACCTACCACTTGAAGGATGTAACGTTATTCACATGACACCTACCACTTGAAGGATGTACCTTGGACATGTCCTTCCCTTTAGGGGCAGGGAACACCTAATAGGGTTGTCTATTAACCAATCCTACCTAGGAGGTAACACCATTACATGCTCAAAGCCCGAAATCTGGAAGGGAAGCTGTTGGGGCCTCTGGCGAGGAGGCCCAACAAATTAAAAATAAACCAAAACTAAAAACTAAAAATAAATTGTAGCAGCAAACAGACATTGCAAAAATACACAAAACAGATGGACAACACACTAGCAGTACATTACACCAGTAAATTCCTACTCACATACTGTTGCACTTGAAAAGAACTGTTGCAAATAAACACACATAGAACTGGGCAACAAAATCAATATCAAACTTCTGCAATGAAACTTCTGAAAACAAAAACTGCTGCAATGAAAACACAAACTGCTGGCATAAAATGAACAATACATTAACCAACAAACTGCAAACACCAAAAAACTGTTGTGAACACAATCATAACGTTGGAATCCAGATTCCTCTTTCGCATTAACATCACTAGAATGTACATCACATGCAACCCTCCCTGCCATGGTGGTAAGGAGGCTGCGCAACCCCTTCACTCACACTCCAAATGTTAATTTTAGATAACAATGGTATGTTCTATGCTTAGCACAATTTACTTCAATGTTCCTTTAGCAGCTCAAGGACAATTTCCAATTATTTCTAGTAGCAATCACATTAACTTAATCACATTGACAGTAAATGCAGATAGAATATAAAAACATATGCATAAAACAAGCCAAGACAAGAGGACACCAAATTTGGCAGATGCCAGGGAAAAACCTCAATGTGGGGAAAACCCTTTGATCAAATCTTTTTATTATTATTCAATACTTCAAAGA
The DNA here is from genome assembly GCA_031772625.1 of Pinus tabuliformis. Lineage (NCBI taxonomy): Eukaryota > Viridiplantae > Streptophyta > Pinopsida > Pinales > Pinaceae > Pinus > Pinus tabuliformis. The sequence continues at coordinate 1,322,159,727 of CM062819.1, read as the reverse complement.
GAGAGAGAGAGTACAATAATCAAATTCACTTGCCCAATACACAGTCAAATCAGCCCTGTAAAATTCTGCAGTCAATTGCAGTCAACTTGAGCCCTAAACAGAAAGTCAACGTTGGTCAAAACAACAACAACGCTCCACCAATGCAGCTCGGTCCTCCTTAGTCAAACTCGGCCTGAAGAGGAGGTCAAATGCTGCCCAAAACAACTCGGTCAAACCCAGTCAAAGGAGAGAGAAAATATGCTGTGATTTTTTGTGGTCAAAATAGAAGTCAACTTGAAGTCAACGCTGGTCAAACTGTCCCAAACACCTCGATTTCTGTGCCAATAAATGCGGCCTCAAGAGAGCGAAATTCTGCCCCTGAAAACACAGTCAAACTTGGTCAATGAAGCCTTGGTCAACGCTGTCCTGAAACTCTGAAATTCGGCCTGCAATCTGACCCAGAAATTCGTCCTTCCATCCACACGTGTGAGAGAGAAAGAGTTGATCTTCAAGCTGTACGAACCAATCAGATTTGAAGAGAGAAGAAATGATGAGTGAGTGATGATCAAATGAGGAGTGAGGTCACTCCTATTTATACAATTCAATAAGGGTGAAAGGACACATCTATTGGGCTTCATGAGCTTACATTAAGCTGAGGCCAACCTTAACAATTTGTGCATGAGAGAGAATAAATTCAAAATTGCAAATCGCTGGATGGATATACTCTTCATTGTCTTGTCTTGTTTAATGCTATATTTCTGATCTAATGAATGTGTAATGCATGGAATATTGTCTATAGTTTTTGATGTGCCCTAATTAGAACAGTGAAGCTATTAGGAATTTTGAATGTGTTACTCATGGACAATGAATGAATGAATGTTCCTAGAGGCTGTTTTATATTGCATCCTTGAAACTCCATTAATTCTGCCCAACAAAGTATAAAAATCTAGATTAGCCGTGAAGCTGCCTCCATTAGGGCACACAAAACTACTTTTAGGTCTCCTTGAAAAGTGAAGTTCACAAATGGAGATCATTTTGACTCCAATCTTCCCAATTGCTAGGCACTGGTCCTAGATCCTTGGTGATCAAATTAAGCCAACGAAACATCAATCTTTTCACCTCTTTCTTACCTTGTTTCTTTGTCCCTTTAAGGATAAGGAGGTGCATCTTTGGTGTGAAATCTTAGGGAGGATGAATTCTTTGTATTCCGTTTTGACAAGACTCTTCCTTAGTGTCTCCTTTTGGCATCTGCGAGTTTTGAACGAATTCCGATAGTGGAATTTCAATATAATTGATGCCCTAGCTAGCGCACCAAGTGGGAACCCTAGAAGCCATCCTTCAACTTGGGGATTCTTTGAAGGTTTGTACTTTAGTGCTTGTTGAACTATATCATTCACAACCTTTTTTCTTATCTACCTTGACCTTGGATGAACTCTTATCTCGTAAAATATCTCAACCCTAGGTCTCATGTAGTCTTTCTTTCAAGTTGTTTTTCTTGGAAAGTCTTCCTGGCTTCTCCCTAAGCACACTTTCATTGAACCTTTCTATTGAATGAGCCACCTTACCTCACTTAAAATCTTTCTTGGATACATCTATCACAAATGAGGGACACTAGGACTCCTCCTGTCTGTGAAACCTGAGAAGGGAAGGGGACTTAGGCTTTGGTGAAAGTGGGTCTTAGTCCCAAAGTGTTGTTGTGCCCTCTAGTATTAGCCTACAAACTAGCCCTGCTAGTTTGTGCAACAACAGGACAAAGACAACCCAAGGCATAGAGAAACCATTCAGGGCTACTCGCACTAGCTCAACATTAGTTGGGTTATCTCCTACTGTGGTCAATTCATCCTTGGCAAGTTGAACTTTGGTGAGGTAGGAAACCACGTCTTCACCCTTCTGCATCTTGATGGTCCTCAACTTTTCTCAGAGAATCAATTTCCTATTTTCTGTAGGATTCTGGTATAGATTGACAATTGCATCCCACATCTCCTTCGCTATGTCCTCTGCGATATGATGGACTATATGGTCCTTTACTTCATCAAGGATAATCCTCTTGGCTTTAGCATTCTCCTTTCTGTAGGTTGCCAGTTGTTGTGGATCTGTAGGTACAACTATCACACTAGTCGTATACTCCCTTAATCCAAACTCATCTAATAGAAAAGACATTATGGCTTTCCAAACACTAAAGTTGGAGGCTCCATCCAATCTATCTTGATCTCTCAAACCTACTGCGACCATCTATGAAAATCTGGAAATACAATAAAACCCAAATCAAAAGAAAAATAAACTAGGTTATAAACCCTCGTCTTTCTCTTCTTGTGCCTTGTATTTACTTCTGCAAATCCTCTGCGTTGATTTGCTCTTGATACCATGTGAAATTTTCTTAATTGCAACAACTAGAGTTTAATCTTCTACTGGAGATTATTTGTCTTCAGAAATTAATCACGACAAATAAAGATTAAATCACTATTGCAATTTTCATGAATAAAACCAGGAACTGAGAAATAATGCACACACACAAAATAATTGACACCTGTATTTTTGGACAAATTGTCTTTGGAAAAACCCAGTGTGGGGAAAACCAGTTCTGCAGATCAGGGTTTTATTATTAATCTACAACAAAAATTAAGAATTACAATATGCTTGCCTCTCACTGGCAAAGCTTCGACAAATATTTCTCTTCACAAAAATTATCTGGAAATCACAAAATCTCCCTCTGCAAGACAAATCTACCCTTTCCAGCAATTCGCTTAGCTATCCTGAAAATTGCTCTCCTTGCAATTCGCACTTCCTGTAATGACAGGAATCCTCCCTTTCTTGCAATTTGCCTTTCCTGTAATCTGCCTATAGGAATTCACTCTTCCTGCAATCACACACATTTCCTGCAATTCGCTCTTGCAACTAGAAACTCGATCCTGGCTATTCGCATTGCCTCTGGAAATTCGCTTTGGCAATTCACACCGCCGAACTTGGTTTGTCTTCTGTTGATGAAGTGACCTTCTTCCTTTTGCTAGAAACTGGAAATCATTGAGAAATTCCTCCGAAAATTTTCTCCCCAATCTTCTCTGTTGAAACCCTTCTACCAGTGTCTGCCTTGCTCAAACTGTGCACTTGCTATCTTTGCAACTGGGTGATTTAAACTTCTTGTGATGATTATGTCTCCGATTGAACCATTGATTTGCTCTTATAATCCCTCGTTGACAAATCAACAACCATGATCTAATCACAATCGATGGCTAAGATCATATTTTCGAAAGTCTCTAGAGCAAGAGCAAGTTAGCTCAATCAATCTGATTTAATTAATCAGTTTTCCTAAGTTAGACTTAGGAAAATATTTAATAATTGGCTAATCAATCTAATTAAGGAAATACCCTCTGACAATTCACATTGCGAACTCGGCCTGTCTTCTGTTGATGAAGTCGACCTCCTTCCTTCCACTGGAAACTAGAAATCATTGAGAAATTCCTCTAGAAATTGTTTCCCCTATCTTCTCTGCTGAAACACTTTTGCTAGTGTCTCCCTTGCTCAAATTGCACCCTTTCTATCTTTGCAACTGGGTGATTCTAAGTCCTTGTGATGATTATGTCTCCAATTGAACCATCGATTTGCTCTTGTAATCTCTCGTTGACAGATCAACGACCATGATCTAATCACAATCAACGACTAAGATCATCTTTTCGGAAGACTCTATAGCAAGATCAATTTACCTCAATCAATCTGATTTAATTAATCAATTTTCCTAAGTTAGACTTAGGAAAAATATTTAATACATGGCTAGTTAATCTAATTAAGGCATTTTCCTTAGAAACTTTTTCTGGGTCTTGGAGATAATTATCCTTCTGTGTTCCTTAGCTTCTTAGACACCATAGAGACTAGAACCCCTGTCTGAGCTACTGAAAAACTAATAGTATACCTGGAGGGATTTCAGCGAAAACTTTTTGGTGTTTGCAAACTAATACTTAAATGTCATTTGAATACTGTCGAGGTTGCTCCGATTGTCTTTTGTCTGAAATGTAGCACTCTATTGCCCATTCTATGTCGCCATGCCACGACACTGCGTCCATATTCTGAAACGATAGTATCTTGGGTGTACACTGCTGCATGGCCCTCAAAACTACCTTTTTGTCGTCATGATCTGTAAACTCCATCTATATCCTCCTCTAATCAATAATGTACCTCCCGATGGAGTAAAGCCACTAAACATGGAGTACCACATTAGTTTCTGGTACATCTACCACAAGGAAGTCATTTGTCAATGTGTAGTTCCCCATGGTTATTTTTAGCTCGACAACCCATCTAGTGCACTCCATTTGATGACCACTGTGAATCCATCAAACTCCTCTGTTGGAATCTCCCTCTAATCCATCATTGTTGCATCTATAAAGTTGTGGGATGCCCCATCGCCAATCAACACTATCACCTTCTTCCCCAACATGACCCCATGACTCTAAATACATGATACTTGGTAGGTCCTGACATAAATGCAATAGTAGGGCCTTTAGCCCTGGCCTGAGATGACTCCTCACATATAGTCATGTTTCCCTGCTCCTGTGTCTGACCCTGCTATGACTCCTCATCCTCCTCATCACTATCACTATCTGAGTTGACCTCATTGTAGTGTGGCTTGCCTAATTTGTCCTTTCCCTCAAATCTGTGTCTTGGCTCCCAAGGCTCTTGACAGCTGAAACAAAGCTTCTTCTTCCTCAGTTCCTTTTGGGTCTCCTCATCTAGCTTTGATTTCTTGGTGTACTCCCTTTGAAAGGGTTTAGCCTCTTTACTGTTTTGAGGAAAGGATGGTTTGGGAGGAAATCTGTTCTTAGGAACAACATCTTGCATATCTCTGGTTCTACCAACTGCATCCTGTAGAGTGGTAGGCTGATAACCCTTAACCCAACAACATAGAGGCTCAAATAATCCCTCAAAAAATAACATCACTAGTCGTGTCTCAGATATGTCAGTGACCATAACTGCTAACCTCTGAAAATCCGAGATATATGCCTCTGAACTGTCAGTCTGCTTGAGTTGTGCCAACTCTCTGAAATGAATCTCCAGATCCTTCCCATCAAAGCTCTCTATGAGTCTGAGTAAACTTGGAATATGAAGTGATGCTGGCATGACCCAAGGTTAGTAACCCATGGTACCACCGCTCATGGGCCCTTCGTCCAGATGTAATGTAGCCAACTTAATGGCATCAACCTCTATCATCTGATGTAGCTAGAAGTATGTGTCTAGCTTTTGAACCCATGATCTAGCTAAGCATTTTGATGACCCGTCAAAACACAGGATAGACACTTTCCCCAGTGTCTTATGAAGCTCATTGTTCTACCTCATAGCCTTCTGAACATCTTTAGGCTTGTTTTTCATCTAAAGGTTGCAGAAATCTGTGAAACTGATAGCAACTTGGAAGTCTCATCCCAGCCTCCTATACTCCTCCAAATATACCCCATAAGGTATATCCTGATCATTTTGCTCCACTTCACCAATTGTTGGATCATTAAGTAATTGTGGCATAGTGGGTATAGATGACCGACTATATATGTGGGGGTGGATGTGCATGATTGTGCATGCATGGCTGGCTTCTCCACTATTAGATCCCTCACCATTAATGGGATCCTTAATATGCTGCTCACCCATCGGAGTCTCAATGGAACCCCCCTTGTTACCTAAGTTTCTCATCAACTCCACCATCTCCTTTTGGCCCTTAGCCAAATAATTTAGGATGCTAAGCAAGCTGTTAAATTTTTGATTTTCCTTGTCTCCCATGACTCTCTTACCCTTCGCAAATGGTACTTCTTCCTCTTTCTTTGTTTCGGGAATTTCTTATTCCTTCGAGATTGGAGTGGGTTCTCTAACCTTGTAGTGTCTTTTATAAGTGACATATGGGTGGTCTTCAGAATTCATCAATTGCGGTTATAAACTACCCCTTAAACCCATAGTTGTCCAAGACCATGCTCTGATACCACTGTAAAATACCCTTGCGGGGATATCTCGATTTTCCCACTTAATTTCTGAGTTTTGTTTAGGCTGGTTTCTGCAACATTTTGTCAAACAATTTGCTTGCTATTGGATGTAGGTGATTTCTTTGTATTTCATTTAAAGCATGAAGCACAAAACTAGATAAAGACAATAGGAAACAACTTCAAATAATGAAATATATCTTTATTATGCTTAGGGAATGTACATACCACTGATTTAAGCTTCCCACTAGAGTATTGGAGGGATATAACAATAGAGAATAAATGACTTTCCTTGGCACATAGGCTGTGAATGACAAGTATAATTGGATGTGAGAGTCACAGGCTTTCCCCTTGTATGTAGACTATAGAAGATAGTTATAATACACTGTTATAATATCTGAAATATTGCAGACCTCCAACAATGATTGTATACCCAAGAGATAAGCCCCCTACACAACCCACTAACTCAATCTCACCATATAGGAAACTCGACCCACTTAGAATAAGTTTGGTCTCAAAACAGAAGTGGTTGTAATGGTATATTCCACTAGCATAGAGAATAGAGTTCGAACCTTTAATAACTATCCATGGTCCACACCCCAATGTACTTGGCCTGTGAGGGAAGGAAGACGACCCCGTTAGATAACCACTCGACCTAAGAGAAGGGTCACCACCCACAGTGAACTTGGCCTTCTTTATCAACTGCTAGCCATTTGAATAAGACTGAACTCTTTCAACAAAGGGTAGGGAATAACTCGGCCCAAGTACTCCAACAAACTCAGCGCACAAGAAGGGACTTCGACCTCTAGGAAAGACATGAACTCAACTTTCTAATATCGGTCCAAATCTGGTCCGTACAAAGAGATTATAGAATATCAGATAGAAGAAGATAAAATCAACTGATAACACCTTTTATTCACCTCCTCTCTGCCATTATCTTCTTCTACTTTGAAAACATTGAAGCCCAATGACGAAATCTGAGTGATCTCGTTCACACACTAGCTAGGGTTTATAGTTTCAACATTGAAACCAACAACCAGAATGAGGGTTTCCAAAAAACCTAGACTCTTCATCAAGAGTTCTCCAAATTTCTTTTTCTACAAGTGAGCAAATGGAAGAATCAGGAGAGACTCCTCATTTTCCCTCTTTTATAACTCATTTGCGATTTTGCCACCTTTTTACCAATTGTATTTTAATAAAGTCACTTTAATGGGTTTTCTCACTTTATAATTTAAAAGTGACTTTTTATTAGCCTATGACCCTTATACCCTTTTCACCACTTTAGCTTTTGTGATGTTTTTTCCTAGGCGAATAGTGTTCCCTTGATTAATTTTTCTCGTCCTAGCCTACGAGAATCTTATTAGGCTAGCAGATCCCCTTACTTATCTCTCCTAAGCGGATGGGGGAATTACAAATGAATAACTCATGCGACAACTGATACAATTAGGATAGCGAAATAGATATGCGAGGAGAGGAGTGACATCATGAATAGGCATAAATAAATTCATGAACTCAACATTATAGATTTTAGAGTAACGAAATCACTGTGGTGGCATTGTGAGCTGAAGTAAACAAAGTTTATCAACTCGAGACATTGGAAATGTGTAGCTTTGTTTTGAAATAGTGAATTCAACCCAAGCCAACAAGTGAGAGACAATTTGTCATTACCCACATCAATGCACTGGTGCACTACTCTTTCAATGAAACTGGAGTATAAATATTAGCATTTGGGATTTTATGCAACGGAGAGGTAGATGGTCATAAAACAAATGTATAACTCACATTTTGGAATCGTGGGTTCAACAATAAAATTGCAATGGAGCGAAAAGACTTTGTAACCACCATAATATTCCCCAAAACTGAAAGAAAAGACTAGAATTGAGTGCATTATGTCGCTTGAATGGAGATGTCCCAAATATATTTCAAACATAGAGAACCTGTGAGCATTACACAACTACCATTTCAGAGCTCGTTAAACAATTTTGCATTCATGGTGATTATAGGCAGAGTCATGTTAAAACAAGACATAGGGAAGTGAAATGCAATAGGAATGAAGAACGAATGAGGGGATTAACCCAACAAAATGTCACACAGACAAAGCTATAACAGATAAACTCAATTAGCTAGTTTTCAAGCAAAATTCTTGTTCCAAGGAGTTAAAACTGTGTATACCTGGGCTGCCGAGGTCATATACCATTTGCCAATAATTCCAAAATTGTTACCATGCAGTTGCTAGCCACTAAACCTCACAATTCTTCCTTGATATTTTAGGGTTCGAGCAGAGCTATGAACAAAGTTCCAATTGTAATGTCAAATGAATTAGGAGGTGGGTTGGCAGCCTACCTTCAAGGCTTGCCAACCTCCATATGTGAGGCATGCATCGCAAGGCATGCGTTGGGATGTGCCTCATCAAACCATATTCAATATCCACTATATTAACATTAATCAACAACTAACTCATGGATCAATTGTATATGCTTTTCCTTATGCGCCATCCAAAATATCAAATGAAATGCACATCATAAGATATAAGCCAAGGTTAATCATAAGCCACCAACAATTTGTATCATAAAGCCCAAACTATTGTCGTGTCCTACCAATGGAGCATGCTAATGATAGGCCTAGGTATATCATATGCAACAAAACAAAATGTACCTGTTGGAAAATCAAGGTATTTGTAGATTATAGCTAACTTTCTTTACTTGATAATTACCTCTGATATTAGTTGGCCTTTTATCACTTTTATTTCTTCTTCATCAAGCAATTACCAAAACAATGAACATCACAAAGAGACGAAGTACACAAGATATAGGCTCCAAGCCAGGGCAAAACTCCTCCAAGGCTGAAAGTCCAAAGTTAAGATTCCTTCCAAGAACCAATTCATCCCTCCAATAGAATCTCTTCCAAACAAGTCAAAGTCTTCCAAAGTCAATGGAGGTCAAACTCTTCACAATCAGCTCTAGTCAAAGTTTTGGTCCTGCAACTTCAGGTCTACAATTTAGCCTACAATTTTCAGCCCTGCAATTTGCACAGAAACCCTAGTCTGCTGGCATGTAATGTAAAAGCCCTAAATTCAGAAATTAAGAGGGTTTAACAAATTCATGTTCAGAATAACTGTGAAGCCCTAAATTCGAAATTGTGGAGCCCTAAATAAAAAATTTAACAGGGTTTAACAATATTTTGCTCATAAAATACCAGAATATGTAATTTTAATATAGAATTTAACAATTCTTCTGTTGAGTACCAACCTGTCTGCTCTGCCGCGACTCTTGTTGTTTGTAAGGGTCCTATCTACTCTGCCACGACTCTTTCTCTGATTGTGTTACCAAACGACCAAAACCTCCGTGCTAAACTGGGTACAACCTAGGTACTCAGTTCCATAATGCTTCCCAATTTATGCAGTCTAGTCCTCTGTGCCCAAAAACTTTAGAACAATCAAGGCTCAGTCCTTGCTGTTTGTAACTCAGTACGCCTGAAAGAGATGTTTGGTGACCTTGTGCCTCCATATCCACTACCATGGGAGGATGCTGAAGGAGTTCTTTGTGCATGTGATTGTGAGCTTGGTTCAAAGAAACCCTTTGAGTTTTTACATTTGTAATGGGCTTCCTCCTCTTCCCTTATGCATTTGGCTCTATCTGCTGCTGACACACTTGCACAAGTTTTGATTCCTTTTTGTTTATCTCCATCCCATGGCCTTTTCCAACAGAGGTGCCTTCTGGCATGGGTGTATGAACCTGTGTAATTATTGTTGCAATGGGGGCAATGAAATTTAGTGGTTCCACCTCCTTTCCCTGCTTCAGGCCTAGTAACATATTTCCACAATGGGGTTTGGTCTTGTTTAGTTTTTTGGGCTGAATCATGTTCACTCTCCTCCTCCTCACCAAGGTACTCCTCTTCGGGGTTTTCATCAAATCCACTATAACCCACTTCTTCATCCTCTTCTTCATGTTCAACCTTCCTTTTTCTAATCTCCAACACCATAATAATAAAAAAAGGAACCAAGAAGAAGAAAATGCCAAGCCATATAACCATGATGTTTGAAATTTGAAGTTTTGAATTTGCAAAAAAATGGAATGGGAAATAGAGAATTTTATTTATTTAGCAATGAACATAAAAAAATGCTAGATTAGAGTGTAGATCCTACCTCTTTGGCCTCCAATCCCAAGCTCCAATATCCCCTTGCAAGCTCTTCAAACTCCTCCGAGCTCCTCTCTCACCAAACTCCTCTCCTTGCTTCAAACTCTCTCCAAATTCTCTTTCTCTCTGTCTAAACTCTCTTGCTCTCTCAATGGGATGAAGTGAATAATGGAAGGGGGGAGGGTCTATTTATTCCACCCTGCTCACCCTCCCTCTCTCCCCTTTTCCCTCCCTTTCCCCCTCTCCTAAGCTGCCGTTGCCTCCCTCTCGGCCACGCAGGCGTCGCTTTCCGCCAGTCGGGAGCGAATTTTGCAATCGGGGAGCGATCACTCCCTGACCGCTCCACGGTTGGAAAATTCGCTCCTGGAGCGGCGAGAGCGACGCTCCCGAAAAAACGAGGGAGCGATTTTTCTTGGAAGGGAGCCCACTCCCTAGTCGCTCCCGACCGGAGCGCGGATTGGGAGTGAGATCGTGAAGAGGGGGGGCGGGGCGCGCTCCCCTGCAACCCTAATTTACAACATATAATATATTATAATATATTTTTATATATTATACATTAATACTTGCCAATATTTGCTAATCATTTTTATTATTATGAGAAAATTTCTAATATGATTTCCCTCTTTTTTTTCTTTAATCCACAGCATTACCCTAATACTCCTTCTAAATATATTTTATTTAGACTTGAGGACCTTGGCCCACTTCTAAATATATAAATGTTTGATTTTGTTTTCCCAACAAATCTGGAAATGCAGCACGAGCATATAAGATAGGATAAGGTCAATTAATTGATTATATATATAGTATCATATAATTAAATTTAAGTGTAATCTAGTTAATAAACATTATATCAAATAAATATTACAAACAACATAACAACAAATGATATCCTGCATTCAAGGATACATGCACAATAATTACGAGGGGATCTTAAAATCACACATTGATTAGATGCATAGGATACTGTGTTGGACAAAACCAATTCTGAATCATTTTTGTGTGGGGCACTTGTTCAAACTCAAAAGCAGAAACGACAACCAATATCATTCAATGCAGAGAGGGAGAATGATAGGAAGAGTATCTGTATGACCCTTTGACCTCTGCATTGAATTCAAAGGGTAATTTCCTCCTATGTACTATATTACCAAATCTCTATCAACTGGGAAAGGTAGTTGTTGAATAGCAGATATATAAAGTTAAAGTCTGAATCAATACTTCTGCCAATTTTACCTTTGTTAAATGTTTTTAATAATCAGTAAATAATAACAAAAGTCTGTTATTCTGTGTCATGTATTATTAACGATAAAGACCACATTAAAAAAGATAGGAGTAGCAACCGCATTTTATCAATATTTAGTTTATATTTCTCTATCAATCACATGGGTGAGAGTATTGCTTTGAAGATAAAATTTTATGGAATATCTTTTCTTAGTTCCTGTTTCCGTGATTTTATATAGAATTTGACAAGGGAGGAACAATATTTAATAGTTATTTAGTTTATACTTTTTAATATATAAAATATTTATATTTTAAATTAAAATTGAATTCAATTCATATAAAATTTTATAGAATACGCCTCTCACCCTGGCCTAGATAGATGGAAAAAATCATTTCCACACTTGCCACTTGGACCAGTTCTGACTGGACCCTTCCTTCCCTTCTAACCTAAAAGCTCGATTTGAAAATGCCATCAAAACTTCCTCCTTTAAATTCATAGAATTAATGCCTAAATGTTCTGATTGAGCTCTATTGGAATGTAGGTGGTATAATGTGAAATTTTATTTTAAATTATATTTTAATTGTTGTTTGTACTCTAAGTGCACTTTAATAATAATAAGTGAGAAAACTCCATCGTCGGCAACCAATTTCACGCCATTTCTGACAGAAATCTCTGGCGATGTGGATTTCCCACACTCTAAGATAGCTCAAAAGTGTTGATAATTCCTCAAGAGCAGCCAATATAAATCTATTTGGTGGAGCGAGCACTTCATCTGTAGTGTCACTAAATCTTCGCTCCACTGTTTACAATCTATCAACAGTAGATTCTGGTAAATGAAGGCCCTGCAAAAGTTGACGTTGTATGAGAGTCCACTTTGATTTCCTGTAAGAGGTTTGAGGAGATGAGGAACATATCAAGGATAATAACTTAGCCACATCGTGCTTAGATTCCTCTTTAACTCCAATCCATGACCATATCGCACCCAAAATGTGGGCATGGTTGACATGGATTTCACAGGCATCCCAGTCAAAGAACTTCCTGACAATATCCTTTGCCACCATTATAACTTCGCCTTCTGTCAATGTTGGTTCTCCTCCAACGACATCAAAATCCCCCTGAAGTCGTGGATTTGGAGCTGAATGGCCACCTCCTTTTCTATAAACCTGAGATATCTCATATCATCTAAAGGAGGTTTTCTGATAATTTTAAATAATAGTCTTATTATATGTGACTTGTGCATATAATTTAAAATGACGCGTTGGGCACTTATGCCCTCGTGTCTCCTTCCTTGGTGGCTTAGTCGCTGGATTTGGTGCGTTGTGACTTCTGCATGTGTTGCCTCCATGGCTCATGGCTATTTGGTCTATAAAATAAATTTGGAACTAAGGCCTTCGAACCACCATTGATTTCTGAAGTCTTCGATTATTCACAGCAATTTTGGTACACTGATACAAAGTTTATTTTATCATACTGTCAATGCAAATTCACAACGAAAGAGATCGATATCGCTTGTTCCAAGGACACGCTCTCTATCGGTGTGAATGAATGGGTCTGCTGTCACTTGTCATTTCCGCAATTCCCCGCTAAACGCAATTTATGATTTTATATCGTATTAACCCAGATCACTACAGAGAGGTATTTCTTGAAAGTTTAGAAACATATTAATGAAAAACGATACAACGACATCATAGGGAAACCATAAACCAGAGGTTGTAGGATTAAGTGCTCTGATACCAAAATGTAAAAGCCCTAAATTCAGAAATTAAGAGGGTTTAAAAAATTCATGTTCAAAATCACTGTGAAGCCCTAAATTCGAAATTGTGGAGCCCTAAATCCAAAATTTAACAGGTTTTAACAATATTTTGCTCATAAAATACTAGAATATGTAATTTTAATACATAATTTAACAATTCTTCTGTTGAGTACCAACCTATCTGCTCTGCCAGGACTCTTGTTGTTTGTAAGGGTCCTGTCTACTCTGCGGCAACTCTTGCAACCTAGGTACTCAGTTCCAGAATGCTTCCCAATTGATGCAATCTGGTTCCCCGTGCCCAAAAACTTCAGAACAATCAAGGCTCAGTCCTTGCTGTCTGTAACTCTCTATTAAAATTTTTCTCCTTCCTTCTCTCGAAAATTTTCCTCTCTCAAAAACTTCATCTCTGTTCCCTTTATATTTTTCCTTGAAGCTCTTCTCAAACTTTCAGTCGGTTGCATGACCACCTCTCCTTTGTGCTGGCTTCGTGAGGAAGGTAAGGCATTTATAATTAGATGCGGTGGTCTCTCTTTAAGATGACAGGTTTTTCATTACCTTTGGAACCTATACGTATGATATTACTCACCCTCCACAATATTAATATTGTAATGTGCCTTTATGAATTGGTTGGTTTAGGTAGAATAACATATTATATCCTTTTTTGTTTGTTTTCTTTTTATTTTTAATTTTGTATAACATGCATAATATCCTTTTTAAATGTTCATTCCTTTTATTTATACTTGTCCCTTTTATTTATTCATATAATTTATTTTCCATTTTAATTTTGTATAGTATAGAGTATTAATCTTTTATTTTGAATAATATTCTTTTGTTACCTATTATGATGACGACACACACAAAATACATATTTCAATATATTTTTGCAAGTTAGGTATTTATTTAGTATCTTCAACAATTACGTCTTTTATCTTATGCTTGGAAATTCCTTATAATTTAATATGGATACTAGTGCAGTACAAGTGACACATGCATATGTAGCTATCATATGCATGTCTCGTATGCATGCTAATAATTCACATTTCGTTTGTACTGGTCGATGGGTCATTACATGTAAGGACAAAAGAGACAGATTTTTCAAGTTTTCTTTCTTTGCTTTGACTTGTTCTTTCTTCGTAGACTTCTCGCTCTTGATGGCCTTCTGATCTTGTTTCGGATCGAACTTGTGTAGTGCTCCAAATGAGTCAAAGTCTCTTCCAATTTATACTCTTCTTGAGGGGTCAAATAGGCCTCTTGTAGGCCGACTTGGTATTGGAGGACAAATTGACTTTCTAGACTAAAAAATAATGATTTTCTTTTGTTACAACGAGTCCAAATAGGACGATAATACATGGCACAAATTCTTCTTTGACCCAACAAGCCCTAGAAGCATGAAGAACATGCTTTGACCTAGACTTTAAGCATGAAACCCATGCTTGAATAAATAAAAATTCTTTTTCTCTTTTTTATATAAAATATACAATGTCATGATTACAAGTCATTATGAAGACCGAATCTAGTTACATTCTCCAACACTCCCTCTTAACTAGGGAGGTATTGATAATCCCATCATGTGGTACAATGATTCTCAAATTGAAGTATTCTCATAAGAAGAGTTGGATTGATAAGCCATCTTTTAAGCATCAATATCTTAACCAACATTGTCAACATAGCGAGGCCTTAACTGACAAGCTCTTCTTATATCAGAGCATAATGTTGGGAGGCTTTACGTGAGACACCACACTATCTCTAAGGCACATACCCCATTCGAATGTTCACTAGGTATGTCGTTTTACGACAATTCTTATCTTGGATTCCCAATCCTCAAAGAATGTCAGTCCTCTTCGACTACTTTTATCTTGGATGCCCTACCTCATCCTCAAAGAGTATCGGTCTATGAGACTACTTCTATCTTGGATTTTCCAATTCTCAAGAAGTACCAATCTCAGATGCTTATCCAATCCTCCAGATCCCATTCTCTCTTCATGGCCTTCACTTAGATGTACGACTGTTAATCCTGGCCTAATGCATGACACATGAATAAGAGAATATAATGTCCATCATCACTCCCTTTTAATCAAGGAGGAGATATCCACCAAACCAAGCCTGCTTCTTAAGTACTCAAGCTTCTTGTTTGAAAGTGTCTTTGTTAGAATATCAGCTAGTTGTTCATCTGTAAAGATATAATGTAGCTTCACGACCCCATCTCCTACCAAGCTTCTGATATAGTGGTACTTATTGTTAATATGCTTTGCCCTAGCATGAAACACTGGGTCCTTTGTCAACCTTGTGCAATTTTGGTTATCAATGATCCTTAGAATAAATCTAATAACAACTTTCTAAGGCAAACAACTTCTCTGCATACTTCACTTTTAGCAACATACTCGACTTCAACACTACTGAAAGCAACAATGACTTGCTTCTTGCTCATCCATGAAATTATGGAAGATCCCAAACTGGAAAATCCACTCGTAGTGCTTCTACAATTGGTTTCATTGCCACCCCAATCAAAGTCTGTATATCCCAATCGCTGAATTTCATTACCAACATATCTAATGTAGTGATACATTATCCCATGAAGATATCTTAGGATGTGATTCGCCAATGGTCATGCCTTGGCTCTATCTGAAATAGACTGAGGACATTTACTGCAAAACAAATGTCAGGTCTAGTATTCATAGGATACATAAAGGAGCCAACCAACTGCCTATAACATGTAGGATCTACCAGACTGGATTTTGAATTCCTCAACTTCTTTAGATTAGTAATCATAGGAGTTTCCATTGGCTTGCTATCCATCATGCCAACCAACTGCCTATAACATGTAGGATCTACCAGACTGGATTTTGAATTCCCCAACTTCTTTAGATCAGTAATCATAGGAGTTTCCATTGGCTTGCTATCCATCATGCCAAATTTTTGTAATACCTTGATCACATATTTTCCTTGACCAAGATATATTTCAGAAAGTTTCTGACAAACCTCTAGTTCTAAATAATAGTGCATAAGCCCAAGATCCTTCATTTCAAATTCGACTGCTAATTGTCTCTTGCATTCTTGAATTCGATTCTCCACACCTGTGACAAGTAAGTCATCCACATATAAAAGTATTATCATAGGTTCATCCTTGACCACTTTGATGTAGAGGTTAGGATCTGCAGAATTCTTGACAAAACCAAGTCTCAATAGGTATGCATCCATCCTGGCATACCATGCTCTAGGTGCTTGTTTCAAGCCATATAGAGCCTTCTTCAATCTGCAGACATGTGTCTCCCTCTTATGGACTTCGAATCCCTGAGGTTGCTCAATATAAACTTCTTCATCAATGGTCCCATTCAGAAAAGTTGTTTTAACATCCATTTGATGAATGTTCCATCCCATAGTGGTAGCCAAAGAGACAAGCGATCTAATAGTTGTATATCTTGCTGTAGGAGCGAAGGTTTCTTCATAATCGATACCTTCCTTTTGTGAAAAGCCTCTAGCCACAAATCTAGCTTTATACTTATCAGCGCTCCCATCCACTGTGTTTTTGATCTTCTATATCCATTTGGAAGTGACAACAACTTTGTCACTTGGTCTAGGAGCAATTTCCCAGACATCATTCTTCATAATTGACTGGTTTTCTTCTTGCATTACATTCTTCCATTCTTGATGTTCAGTGGCATCTTCATACAAGGGTTCAACCTCAATGAGCTTAGTCATATAGGCTACATAACCAGAATACCTTTTAGGTCTCTTACTTTCTCTAAAAGTTCCCTTAGCTGTTGCATGTCCCTCAGCCTCTTGTAGAGTTTTCCTCAACCAAGCAGGTCTCTTACGAGTTTCTGGAATAACAACGTCCTTCAACATCTTCATGAATAGATGTAGGATCTTGAACATTGTCATCCTTCAGCTTTACTCAAATATGTGTATCTCTTCTTCATTAGGATCAACCGAGATATCTTTGGATCTCTTGTAAGCTACATTTTCATCAAAGATGACATCTCTGCTTACTTCAATACGACGATCCTCTTTAATGTAGATTCTGTATGCTTTTGATGAAGCACTATAACCAACAAAGATGCCTTTTGTACTTGTAGGATCCAATTTCTTCCTCTTGTCTTTTGGAATGTGTATGTAAACTGGACATCCAAATATTCGAAGATGATCCACACTAGGCTTCTTTCTTGTAAATGCTTCTTCTGGAGTTATATTATTGAGAATTTTATGAGGGCTTCGATTTTGCAAGTAGATAATTGTTACAAATGATTCTCCCATAAGAACTTAGGGAGATCTTGGTCATGAAGCATGGCTCTAACACATTCTTCGATTGTTCTGTTCTTCCTTTCAGCCACACCATTTTGTTCAGGGTTATAGGGAACAATTAGCTCCCTCTTTATTCCTGCTTCCTTGCAAAATGCTATAAGCTCTTTGGAGGTATACTCTCCACCATTATCAAACCTTAGGATTTTTATCTTTTTTTTTCTTTGTCAGAGACTGAGATTTTCTACTTCATTCATGAATTCTTGAAATTTCTCAAATACCTCATCTTTGTTCTTGAGGAGGTATATCCATGTTTTCCTAGAGTAGTCATCAATGAATGTCACATAGTATTGATGACCTCCAAGAGATTTTACTGCCATAGGTCCACACACATCAAAGTGTATGAGATATAAGATTTCTTTGGATCTTGTATCACTTCTTGCAAAGGGTTTCTTCACATTCTTGCCTAGAGCACATCCCTTACAGATTCCTTCATGTTCTTCCTTCAATTTAGGGATGCCAATGACCATTTGATTCAGAGATGGCAATACCTTGTAGTGAAGGTGTCCATACCTTCTATGCCATAATTCAGAAGGGCTAACATCTAAGTGTACTAGAGCTTGAGGAAGAGGTGTAAGAAGTCTATACAACGTCCCCTCACGAATCCCAATTATCTTAGCATGTTCAATACTAGAGCCCTTTCCCCAAACCAAAACTTTGCCATCAACAAAAGCAATCCTATCACCTTTATCTTCTAGGCAAGAAATAGAAAGCAAATTTTTCTTCAAACCTGGAACATAGAGTATGTTATTGAGATGAATGCTTCCACTAGTTTCTAGCTCCAACTAAGTAGATCCAATTCCTTTCATAGGGTAGCTCTTCTTGTCTCCAAATTCGATTGAATGAGAAGATGTCCCTTTTGATAAGGTTTGGAGTTGACTGCATACGCCTGTCATATGTCTAGAAGCTTCACTATCAATAACCCATACATTATCATCCTTAAAAGTACCTAAGAGAGCGGAGAAGAAGCTTCCATCCATCACTTCTTTTGCTAGCTTGGAGATGTACTTCAAGATGTATTTTTTGATAGTTACAAGGAGGCTCCCAAGAGTCTTGAGACCTTTCTTCGTAAAGTTTGCCATTGTGAAGAAAGATTAGATGACTACTTCTAGATTGCTCGTCGACAAAGGTACCAACAAAGATGTGATCTTCCAATCTCCTTCCTTCACCTTTAGCTCTGATACCATGTTGGAAAATCAAGGTATTTGTAGATTATAGTTGACTTTCCTTACTTGATAATTACTTGTGATATTAGTTGGCCTTTTATTACTTTTATTTCTTCTTCATCAAGCAATTACCAAAACAATGAAGATCACAAAGAGACAAAGTACACAAGATATAGGCTCCAAGCCAGGAAAAAACCCCTCCAAGGGGAAATCCCAAAAAATAATTCTTCTCTTCTTATAGAATCAAATCAAAATGAGACCTCCAAGACCCAAAGACCAAAGTCAAGATTCCTCCCAAGCACCAAGTTAGCCCTCCAATAGAATCTCTTCCAAACAAGTCAGTTTTCCAAAGTCAACGGTCAAACTCTTCACATTCAACTCCAATCAAAGTTTTGGTCCTGCAACTTCAGGTCTGCAATTCGCACAGAAACCCTAGTTTGCTCGGACATGTGGACAGAAAAGACAGATTTTTCAAGTTTTCCTTCTTCGCTTTCACTTCTTCTTTCTTACGAGACTTCTCTCTTGATTGCCTTCTAATCTTGTTTCAGATCGAACTTGTGAAGTGCTCCAAATGAGTCAAAGTCTCTTCCAATTTATACTCTTCCTAAGGGGTCGAATAGGCCTCTTCTAGGCTGACTTCTTCTTGGTAGGGCCGACTTCGTCTGGGAGGACCAATTGACTTTCTGGACTAAAAAATAATGATTTTCTTTTGTTACAAGAAGTCCAAATAGGACTATAATACATGACAAAAATTCGTCTTTGACTCAACAAGCCCTAGAAGCATGAATAACATGCTTTGACCTAGACTTTGAGCATGAAACCCATGCTTGAATAAATAAAAATTCTTTTTCTCTTTTTATATAAAACATACAATGTCATGATTACAAAAGTCATTATGAAGACCGAATCTAGTTACATTTTCCAACATAACATATGAAAAGTATTCCACCAATATTGAAGCTATAACTTCATTATGTGAACAACAAAACATTTTGATTGCCACCTTTTATAACATATGCCATAAAATATGAAATGAACTTTGTTATGTCAAACCATGATTTGCTGTTTGCCTCACCCATAGGGAATATGTTGTGTCAATTTGAAACATGATGGAGATTGCCAAAAACAGTTGTTTATCACTTATTTACCATAGTCTTCTTTTGAAGCAGACAACCAAAAAGCTCAATATATCAATCAACCTGATTTCTTACAAAAATTGCTTTCTTATTTTGATTCTCTGTCATGAATATCATAAATCATAGCACATGTAAATAACCGAAATGATGATACAGCTATGTCTAACATGCAATGGTTTGAACAGGTTTTTTTAGTAGGGGTAAGTCATTCATAAGTCAACACTTCTCCCTTCTTCCATCCTGAGCCTGGGTTTGTGTCGTCAGTTTTGCAGTGACAGACTTATTTTCTGGAGATGGAATTTCCTGGGTCTTAAGTTGTCGTTTTAGCTCTGAATTTTTGCACCCTATTCATCTCCCTTCATGTTTGTGTCCCAAATTCGCTGGGTGCTTCAAAAACCACACTATGGTGTTCCACCCTCCTCCATCCACAACAAATCCTGAAATTGAATAAGGGTAGGCAAAACATACCCAGTGCCAATCGAGTTCCCTCTGAATTCTGTAGTTTGTCTGCATTTCGGAATTCATTGCAAGAAGTGCAAAGCAAAGAGCTCACTATCCCATAATTGGCAGGATGCCAAATGAAATTCCAACCAGAACCTCAAAGAACTGTGGGCCTCTGCCAAAGCCACAGAGCTAATTGAGCTAACAACTGCAGCGGTAACAGAGCTCCTGAGGGAATTCCCAAGATTGAAACACCCTCGAAATGATGTAGCAAAATTCCTCCTAGAATAACAAAACCAGAAATTTGACACGGGAAAGCATTTTCCCAGCTGCACTAGAAGTTCATTGGATGAATGGTTGATTAAAACTCCGCTGAGACTTCCTATAATGTGTGGTACCTCCTGTTGCGTGAATGTATGTGGGCATTGCATGCGGGTTGATACCCCTTGCATTAACATGTATACTTTCATAACTTTTATGATTCTCTCATGATTATTAGGGGTGCATTGGTTAATAGTAAATACCTCTTAACTTTTTTTAAAAAATTTAAACTTCATTAATTAGTTAGGGTATTATTATCATTTGTGTGCCTTGATTATTTCTCGTAACACTTTGTTCTACCCTGCATGCTTCATTGGCTAATCTGTTGGCCTTCCATTCAGTGCTCTAAGAACATGATAATATTCAACCCTTTCAAATCTTGCTACCTCTTTGCTGATTCTGAGAATGGTTCTTGAAAGACTACTACTTCGCCCAAATCATTTTTGAGGGATTTTGATGATCATTTTTGAGTCGCCAATGACAATTATTCTTTTATATGTTCTTGCATCAATTAGCTTCAGTCCCAAAAAAAGAGTGAGTGCTTCAACCTTGCGATTTGTTATCTTTCCTGACCCCAAGCATAGGAATTTCCTTCTTTTCCTTTGAGATCAAATATAATCCCTCCCACTCCTGCCTCCCCTCTTACTGCATCCATGGATAATGTGTTTCTCAATCAAATTTTTGTGTATCTTTAGAATGTTTTATTTTGTTAAGGTCATTATGACTGCAATGCTATTTTCTTGTGTTTATTATGCCTTTATTCTCTCTAGTGTTTTTGTTTTTAAACGTCTTTTCTCTGGTCTTATATTCTAACATATGGATCTTTTGATATTTTGTAAGGTGTCTCACATCATTTCTGAGTATAAAAGTGGCCGGACTCCTAATCCTGATGTTCTTTGCAACACAAGAATCAAATTTGGTATGCTACTTTATGATACATATAGACTTTTGTCAGATTATCTTTTAGGCTGGATACTTAGTTTTAAAAGAAAAGTTTTTTTTTTGGATCTTCATTGGGTTGCAGGTGCCTTCTTAGATTTCATCAACAACATGGATTTTGAATATGTGGCCTCTGGGCATTATGCTCATGTTAAACATATGAGTGTAGAGGGCGAGACTAAATCTTCTGTTCTACATTTATCTGCGGATGAGGTCAATTCTTAGAAATGCATGCCCTATTTTTATTCTCTATATCCTTGCATGCTATTGTGTCCTCATTTAGTTCTTAATAATATTTGGATTGAAGGTGAAGCATTTGTTGGTCATGTGTTTTGTGTCCTGATAATAATCTAATTCATGTGAAAATTATGAGTGTAGAGTGCAAGACTAGATCTTCTGTTCTACATTTATCTGCAGATGAGGTCAATTCTTAGAAATGCATGCCCTATTTTTATTCTCTATATCCTTGCATGCTATTTATTGTGTCCTCATTTACTTCTTAATAATATTTGGATTGAAGGTGAAGCATTTGTTGGTCATGTGTTTTGTGTCCTGATAATAATCTAATTTAAAATAAGTTCACCATCAAGTTGGAAATTATCGACATGGCATGGGATAAGTAAGTTATGCCATTTTTCATCTCTTCTCATTGTAGCTGGTTTAATCAGACTAGGCGTCCTTTCTGTCATGTTTAATGTGGTATGTAGATGTATTTATGCTTGCATATAGATTGTAATTTTTCTGTGATTGATATGTTGAATGGGTTTACTTCTATTCTTTTATGTTTAAATGGACTTTCCTTTGTGTCAGACTTATCGATTGTAACTTATTCTGGGTATTCTAATGCAGGTGAAAGATCAAACATACTTTCTTTCTCACCTTTCACAGGAACAACTGAGAAAGCTACTATTTCCTCTTGGCTGTATGTCAAAGGTTAGTTATGCATTTTGCTACGACTTCCTAGTTTTGAGGAGAGACGCATGAACGACTCAGTAACTTTGAGCTCATTTTACTTGATCCTTTCAAAACATGTACAAAAATTTTATGCATGACTGCATATTATGTTTTATATAAATTGATTACAAGGAATGCGAGATGACTAAAATGAAACTACTTGGAATGGTGGTGGTTTGTATATGTAAAGCTCTTAGAAGATAGTTTATTCTTGAGTTCCCTATTCTTCATATTGAACTGTGAGAATAGGGCAGGTGTTGGATAGCATTTTACCTTTTCAAATGCATACACCATAATATACATTCCTGCCTAAAATGAAACTATTTAGAATGGTGGTGGTTCATGTATATGGAACTTTATAATATAGATTATTCATGAGTTTCAGTTTCCTATTCCTCATATTAAGCTGTGAGAAGAGGCAGATGATGGAGAGTTGTTTCTTACAGTTTCTCAATTTGCTTTCATTCACATTTTAATCATCTGGGAAAAGTAATTCTCAACATAAGGAAAAGAATTATGACTTACTGAGAGGTTGGCACGCAGTGAAAAGTTATAAATTATTCTAGCATGAATCCATACCGGATAATTTCTGTGATAAGTGGGAGAATATGAGCAGTGGATTGTGGACGACGGGTAAAGTTGCTTCACTTGAGAGAGGTGTGGGGGCATGCCACATGTGCTTGATTCTAGGCGCATGAGGTTAGGGTGGTGTTGCTGCACAAACTAGCAGGCCTTGTAGACATGCAAAAGCTAGAGGGCACAACAACACCTTGGGACAGAGGCCCATGTCACCACAACCTAAGTCCCCTTCTCTTCTTGGATTTTCACCGACGGGAGGAGTCCTAGTAAACCTCACTTGTGATAGATATGTCAATGATAGGCTTGGAGTGAGGTAAGGTGGCTCATTCAATGGAAAGGTTCAACAAGAGTGTGAGCTTTGGGAAAAGATAGTAAGACTTTCCACGAAAAACCCCTTGAAACGAAGGCTACACGAGGCCTAGGGTTGAGACATTTCACGATATATGAGCTCATCTGAGGTCAAGGTAGACAAGAGAAAAGACAATTTATGATTTACTCCAATGGGTACTAAAGCAAATGCCTTGAAGAAATCCACAAGTTGAAGGATTAGCTTCTAGGGTTCCCTCTTGGTTGATGGCTAGGGCATTGAATTTCCAGAGATTCCATTGTGGGAAATCCACCAAAACTTGAAGATCACTAGAGGAGACAGGAAGGAAGAGTTCTATCCAAGTGAAATTCAAAACACCTTCCTCTAATGAATTTCACACCAAGCCCTAGAGAAACCTCCTTATCCTTAAAGGGACGAGGAAAAGAGGTGCAAAGAGGTGAGAAGAATGATGATTTTCAATTTAAAGGTGATCACCAAGGACTTAGGACCAATGCCTGGGAATTGGGAGAATAGGAGTCAAAGATAATCTTGAGAAGGTAACTCGCTCTTGAAGGAGACCTAGAAGTAGCTTCGCTAGCCCTAATGAAGCAGCAACACAACACTTCTAGATATTTACACTTCGACGGCAATTATTAATGGAGTTTCAAGGATGCGAATACAACAAATCCTCTAGGAACATTCATTCATTCATTATCCATGTGAAACACATGCAAAATTTTCCAATAGTTTCAATGTTTAGACAAAATTTCATTAATTAGGGCACATTAAAAACCATGAGACAACATTCCATGCATTAGACATTAATAAAAAATCAAAAATATTGCATTAAATCGTACTTACAATACAATGAAGAATATATCCATCCATAATAATGCTAAAAGGAACCTCCAAGATGTGAAATTTTCCTTGAAATGCAACAACTGGAATTAATTCTTCTAATTGATTTAGTAATTAGTTTATTTTGTTACGACAAAATAACGAATTAATCACACTGCAATTTCTTCATAATAAAAATGCTGCGGAAAAATAAAATGCTGCACATTGAGAAATATAGAGCACACACACAAAAATTATGACATCGTTATTTTTGGAAAAATTGTCCCCAGAAAAACCTAATGTGGGAAAACCGGTGCAACAGATGAGGGTTTTATTATTGTGCAACAGTGAAATTTTGAGTACAATCTATGGATGCCCAGCTGGCTATCCAATCAACAAATGTCTAAAAAAATAATTAGAGAGAAAATTCTCTCTCTTCACAAGTAATCTCAATGTTTGGATCCCTTTGAAAAATTGGTCATCCAACACTTGCGCAGGTCGTTCTGCACTGCCTCTGCACAGACCCTCACATGTGTGGCTAAGATCAGGCACACATCAAGCTGTCTTGCCTGTCTCTACTGCTGGAAGTGACTTTTCGACCCTTTAGAAAATTTTCCCGGCCTCTGGAAGTTGAATTGATCTCCCTTCTATATAAATCGAACTACCTGCTGAATCTAATGCGCAAACCCTGCGCAAATTCACTATGGAATACTTTTGTTACTTGCTGTTGTCTCTTCGGAACTAGAATCTCCTGCGGAATTATTGTCTCTGCCCCTCACTGACTCTGCTTCCCCTCTGGCTCTAATTTCTCTTCCCTGCTCATCTGTTGCCGCTGGATAGCTTGATCTGCCAAGGAAATCAATCTGTCAAGTGTGTTTTGCTCCAACTCCATCGACCTCCTCATATAATCTCTCGTTGGCTCACCAACGACCATAATTAAGTTCTCATCAACGACTAAGATTATTTTTAAGTTGATCCATGTGGGTTTCAAGATTATTCTCATCTTTCTCAATTAATTCCTGTTAATTAATCATTTTTCCTAAATTAGACTTAGGAAAAATTTAATTACTAACTAATTAACTTAATTGAGCCATCTCTAGGTGTTTTCTCCCGAAACCTTTTCTGGGTTCTGGAGCTATAGTGTTTTTTAGCTTCTTTGACCAATGTTGAGACTAGAACGCCTGTCCGATGTTACCCAATCATCAAAAACTAACGCTCCCTCTTAGTGAGGAAAGTGTTCTAGACGATCTCATAACATCTCCCATACACGCTGCTGATGTCTGACAACTGTGATAACTTGTCACTGCCCACCAACTACTGCGCAAC
Source organism: Pinus tabuliformis (assembly GCA_031772625.1). Taxonomy (NCBI): domain Eukaryota; kingdom Viridiplantae; phylum Streptophyta; class Pinopsida; order Pinales; family Pinaceae; genus Pinus; species Pinus tabuliformis. Next base: position 1,322,134,383 of record CM062819.1, on the reverse strand, counting down.
TCTGATTCATCTGCCACTCTGAGCTGAACCATACTGCATCTGCACTGCTGCTTACATTGCACTGTACACCCTGTACTGCTGCGAACTTTTCTCTGTGCTACATCTACTGATCTCATGCTGTTGCTGCAACTATAACTGAAACCTCTAAATCAACTGTATCTATGGACTGCAATTGTCTCCTAAGTCATTGACTGCTACCAATCTTTGCACTACCTACTGAGTCTATTTGCACTACAACTGCACTATGCTCCTCAACATCTGACTGCAACTAGTACTGCGACTGTCCCTCAAGATCTGACTACACCACCTAACACTAATCCATACTACTACTAAATACTTTGGGCCCCTGTAGCAAGGGTAATGATCCTTGAGGAAACACTTGTTTGATGCTCACCTTGATGGACCCTGCCCAAACCTCTGCAACTCTAGGAACTATAGCTCGATATCGCCCCACCTCTTTCCTGGAGGTATACTACATATGGAGCAAAGTCTTCCTCCAACCTTGAGGACAATTGATCAATCTTTACCGAAGCTGCTACCTACTCCTGCTTCTCCTTCTTGTCCTTCTTCCTTCGAGGACAATCGGTAGTGACCAAACTCACCATATCTGAAGCATTTGATCTTCGAGAGGTCCCTTTTCTTATTTTCTCCTCCCTGTGAGCCTTGTCCCTTATTGGGACCTTTCTTTGCCTTCCCCTTCGATGCAAGGGCTACATTCTTCTCCTCCTTCACACTCTTCGATCCTCTGCCACTGTTGCCACTGATGTTTCTCTCAATTAGAGCGAACCTCATTTCTTCGTGTGTGAAATCAACCCAAAATTGATCCTAGCCAGGCACCTGATCTCGTCTAGTAATACCTTGGATGAAAGTCGCCCATTTTAGTGTGAATCCATTAATGGCTATACGCACCAGCTCACCTTCTAGAGGAGCAACTCTAAATGCTGCAAGCTCATCTCGGACATTCTGAATTCTAGGGAGAAAGGAGTAACCCCTTCACCCTTTTGCATCCTGGTGGTCCTCAACTTCTCCTGCAGATACATCTTTTGGTTCTTGGAAGGATTTTGATATATCGTTGCAATAGCATCCCACATTTCTTTGGTTGTATTCTTGGCCGATAAGTGTGAGACTATATAATCTCAAACATTGTCGAGAATCAATCGCTTCGCCTTGGCCATCTCCTTTCTGTAATTCTCTAGCTGCTGTGGGTCTATAGGTATGGCTACATCTCTCTCTGTGTACGTCTTCAGACCATGCTCATCTAGTAGGAAAGACATTCTGGCTTTTTAGATAATGTAGTTGGATGCACCTTCTAGCCTATCCTGATCTCGCAGTTTTGTTGAGGCCATTTTCTACAAAACTCACAACTGGGAAATAAATAGGAATCTCCTCCTCTCCTGCTTGGCTACCTACTCTGCAATTCACACTCCTTCTTGGAATGCATAGTTTTGCCTACTAGTTCTGCCCTTGCAACTAGAAATTTAGGATTTGTTTCAAGACTGAAACTGGAAAACCTTTGAGAAAAATTCCTCAATGTGTGCAATCTCTCATTCACCCGGCGCTGATTTTGCTACTGCAAAACTGTTGCAAAAACAACCGTGCCCAGATTTTCTCTGCAAATTCATTGATCTGCTTCATCGTAATTACTTTCCAGCTTCACCACTGCCTGTTGGAACTGCTACTGGGCTCTGCGAATTTTCCTGCCACCTGCATTGGAAAATCGATCCCTCTGCCCAATAGTTCGAATTGCGTGGCTAGCTCTACCCAAATCTGGACAAATTGTGCTGCTGCTCCCTCTGAACTGTGAATTTCTCCCTCTTTGTCTCTGAGCCACTGATCTGTCAAACTTGCTCTGATTCCATGTCAAATTTTCCTTGAAATGCAACAATTGGAGTTAATTCTTCTAACTGATTAAATATGTAGTTTATTTTGTTACGACAAAATAATGAATTAATCACAATGCAATTTCTTCACAATAAAAACGTTGCGGAAAAATAAAATGCTGGAAATTGAGAAATATATAGCACACACAAAAATTATGACACTGTTATTTTTGGACAATTATCCCTAGAAAAACCCAATGTGGGAAACCGGTGCAGCAGATGAGGGTTTTATTATTGTGCAACAGTGAAATTTTGACTACAATCTATGGATGCCGAACTAGCTATCCAATCAACAAATATATGACAAAAATAATTAGGGAGGAATTTTTCTCTCCACAAGCAATCTCAACATCTGGACCCCTCTAAAAAACTGGCTATCCAACCCTTGTGCAAGTCATTCTGCGTTGCCTCTTCATAGACCCTCACACGTGTGGCTTAGATCAGTGATAAATGAAGTCGTGTTGCATGTCTTTGCTGTTGGAAGTGACTCTCTAGCCCTCTGTAAAATTATCTTGGCCTCTGGAAGTTGAGTTGACCTTCTGAAGCTATTGTGCAACCCCTATGCAACTTCACTGTGAAATACTTCTGTCACTTGCTGCTGTCTCTCCGGAATCACAGTCTCGACCCCTCACTGACTTTGCTTCCCCTTTGGCCCGGACTTCTCTTCCTTGCTCAGTCGCTGCCGCTGAATAGCTTGATCTGTCAAGGAAATTGGTCTGTCAAGTGTGTTTTGCTCCAACCCCATCGACCTCCTCTTATAATCTCTCGTTGGCTCACCAATGACCATGATTAAGTCCTCATGAACGACTTAGATCATTTCTGAGTTGATCCATGTGAGTCTCTAGATAATTCTCACCTTTCTCAATTAATTCCTGTTAATTAATCATTTTTCCCAAGTTAGACTTAGGAAAAGTTTAATTGCTAACTAATTAACTTAATTGAGCCATCTCTAGGCATTTTCTCCTAAAACTTTTTCTGGGTTTTGGAGCTCTAGTGTTTCTTAGCCTCTTTGACCAATGTCGAGACTAGAACACTTGTTCGATGCTACCCGATCATCAAAAACTAACACAAGAGAGATAGCGAAGTTTTCCAAACATCAAACTACATCTAAATCATCCAAATTCGTCCACTAATTGCAGATATGAAATTCTCAAGAAGAGATATCCAAATCCAAAGTGTGATGATAGAATGAGACTAGGTCTCATATATTTATACATGAGTTATGAGTTCAAAGGTTAAAAGACAAAGCCCTTCCTATGCCTAAAATGTCAAGTAACCCACCCATTGTCACAAGCCAACCCTGATAACTCAAAAATTAAGTCGAATAAGCCTTCTTAAGCCCACACAAGGATGATGTGGAGGCCTAGAAGGGCAACATTGAGGCCTCATGTGCTAAGGATGAGAGTGAGGGCCTCAAAAATGATGAATAGGAGGGGGATGCCCTCCAAATGCTGCAAAACATGTCCAAAGAATATTTGGGCTTTGTGGGCTCCAAATGGGTCTCATGGGTCTCCAAGTGGCTCATAATCAAGTCGATGCTATATCAATGAGGGCTAGAAGATGACACATTCTCTCCCATGTCTCCCTGGGAAAGACAACCTCCTCAGGGCCCTGGATCAACTGCCAAGTGTCGGGTGCAATGTGTAGCCTGTTGGGCAACGTGGTCCAAGTGCATCATCATCTCTGTATAATTGGGGCACGAACAAGCAAGTAGTGGTGCTAAAGAAGCCCATGGCGTGGTAATCAATTTTTAACATGGCTGGAGGCCCATGGCTCTCAACACTCACCCGATAAATGCCATTGCGATCCTCTGGAGGGCTTGGATCCCATATAGGGAGGCCAAGTCCAAGATGAAAACCCACCTGCAATCCTGTATAAGGTCCAATGCGTCTCTTCACCTTCCAATATAATAATTCATTAGTGCAATTGAGTAAATAAGCTTTCTAATCAAGGGAAAAGGTGGACACTTTATAGTGGATTTCTCTTCCAAATATGGGGCTTTAGACATGCCAGGTGTTTCCTTGGCAAGAGAGGTTAATGAAGGACCCTATTAGGTGGTTTCAACCTCTAAGGGAATGCCATGTCCAAGGTACACCCACCAAATGGCAAGTGTCAGATGAAATGATGATGGAACAGAGTGGGGACGAAGGGAAGGCTGCAAGCCACATGCCATGGTACAAGAGTGGCTAGGATGGAGGAGGCCCACAAGTGGTGTGTATGAATGTAAGGAGTGAGCAATCATGGTACATGAGTTACCTCAACCTTTGTTTTTCCACACTTCTGCATTTGCCTTTTGCCTTTTATTGATTTTTCTTCATTTTACTGCTCGGGGCTCAAGGAGATGACAGCAGGAAGTGTAAGATATAACAATGATTACCTTGTTAAGGTAGGGCAGTTCATCACCCATCAGGGGTTGGGACGTTCATGGGTTCCTTAATGATGAAAGGGACACACATAGGGGCCCTAGGAACCAGGGTGGCCATAGTGATAGGGGGTAGAGCTCATGTTTGGATTTTGCCCATGTGCTAAATTTTATTGTCCTGACCATCTTTTGCATCTTGCGGTACATTTCCTATTGTATGTGGCCATATTATGCTTTTATCTTTGGCTTTAGCTGCATCAACCTCTAGGGCGTTGTTCCAGGTCTGATGCAAGGTGTGGAGGGTGATGTTAACACCTTGTGGATGGAATGGATAAATGTGGACCCAGATGGGGAAAATATGAGAAGGGCTTGTAATGAGCGGCGGGGAGTGAGATATGTGGTATCAGGAAGTGGGACCACGCAACCAAAATTCAAGGTTTCCCATGTAGTGCCACTCCTAAAGCTAGTTGCCACTAAAGGAGAGCCCTCAAGGCTAGGATACAAGGTTAACCCCCAAGTTGAGGCAAGGAAACAAGAGTACATTTGAAGCCCTTTCTTCTTCCAAGTTGCCAAATAATCCATGCCCAGGTGTGCCCAAGAAAAGCAAGCATAAACACCCAATTACATTATGAAAAATCATGCCTCCGGGGTTGGATGGCCCACCTTCAAACATACGATCATGATAGATGAGCAAGGGTACACAACAATTGGCTCAAGTGGCAAAGAATGGTAGAACATTGAGGTATCAGGTGGCTGTAAGGGGTTGCTTGCTACTAGCTGAAGACAAATCTAGGAGAAAATTTCTCTTATAGGGGTCACCCAATGGTGGTGGGTAACATCTGGCTCCATCTGGGACATGAGCTCTCAACAGAGTCCTCGAACCATGTACTTGAACGGGGAGGTCATGAGAACACCAACAATCTTTTGGAATCGCTGACTTGTTACGTACACATCATAGACAAAGCCAACTGGGGTAGAATGTGTTGAAGGTGTCCTTTGATTGCCCATGCCTTTGTTAGCCAATAAAATCAAACAAGAAATAAAATCTACTCTAAAGTGCAATTTTAATCTAAATGCACCTAATCTAGCATGAGAACATAACATGATATTAAATTCTAATGCAAAATTAATATGCAATGCATCCTACTCTAACGCGCATGTTACATTGTGCAAATACCAAGTGTAATCATAGATCCAATGCAACCAACATATTATCCAATCAATATGAGAACACTTGCCCCTATGATTACTAATGCAAGAAATCCAAAAGTAAAGATAGGAAGAATCATATGGAAGGCCACAAGGGTGGGAAGTGGGAAAATATGATATCCATATATTATAGAAGGGAGCTATGGATGAAGGGAAGGGCACCAACTTGGAGAGCCAGAGCCTTTCCTGCAAACAGAGAATGGATGATCAAACAATTGAGCTCATGAACTCATTATCGCAATCCTTCTTAGCGGTGCGAGGCCTCATGCTTGCTTTAAAGTCACTGTGGGAAGGAAAAAGAGGAGGGTAGCACGAGGGATTATGGTCAATAGGTTGATTCTCCCAATGATCACACTCGGGAGGGGGAAAAGGCTCATCATCAGTGATTATATGAAAAGGGATGAGGCAATGGTCCACACATGATTCAATTGTACTCCTAGGATCATAAAGAGGGCAAGAAGAAGCAAGGCCATTGTCAATGTCATCATCAGTATAATAGATTGGGCCTTTGTTAAAATGATAGTCAATTTCCTTCAACTGCCCTTCTTCATGCAGGGGAAAACTATGATCTTCCCTTTCAAGGTTATCGATAGATATATCATTATGAGCAATGTCCTGAAGAAAGGGAAGACTAACCCTAACCTCATCCTCCTTATCGGTATCATAACTAGGGTCTTTGCTAAAGCGATGGTCATCAATCTCCCACTTCCCTTCCTTAATATGTAAGTAATCACTAATGTCAATGTCCAAGGGGGTAGTGGGGTCATCTTTTCCAAGATCCTCCTCATGCTTAATGAAGGCTTCCTCTTGAATATCTAATGCTTGACAGGCTTGAAAATTAAGGCTTGAAAATGTTTAAGAAAGCCATTAAAGAATGCTTCAGTTGAGGCGATGCTCCTAGGTTTGTAATAATGTAGCCATGAATTATGACCATGGAGGGATCTCATGAATAACATTATGAGGACATCGTGGTGAACCACTTCAGCCTTTGAGGCATATGCAACAAATCTTGCTACATGATTCAGTGAGGGAAGAACTCGAGCCAGTGGAGGAGCATCAATAATTGAGGGAGCAATAGAGAATTTCTAGAATAATTGTTAAGTGGTTTTCCAGTTTCCAGCAATAGGGAAGGAAGGCCGAATTGCCCAGCAGAGAGGCTGAGTTCTGCAGTACGAGTTGTCCGGTTGCCAGAGCGAATTGCCCAGAGAGGCTCAATTCCGCTGCTAGAGCCCGGATCTGTCTCTAGGAGGCCTAGCAAATTGTTTCCATAGGTAAATATAGGCAGGACGACTCATCTGGAGAGGGTTTCAGGGCAGATCGATTTATTTAGAGGCAACAATGCGTGCTTCCAGATTCACTGAGCAAATTTTCCAGGGAATGCGAGTTTCCTAGTGAGAGCCAGATTGAGTTGGGGAGAGGGAAAAGTAATTTTCCTAGTTGAGATATAATTTTTGGAGCCGAGCCAGGGAGGCTAGCAGTTGTAATTATCAGATTTGCTGCATAATGAGATGCACCCTCATTTGTTGCACCGATATCCCCTTCGAGGTTTTTCTGGGGTCATTAGTCCAAAATAACTATGTTAATTGTGTGCTTGAATTTCTCAGTCTCAGTTTAATTTTTCCACAATGTATTTATTTTTTTGTTAAGAATTGCAGTAAGATTTATTCAATATTAATTAGAAAATTAATAAATAGATTATCGGTTAGGAGAGTAAATTACAATAGCTACAGTTTAAGGAATTTTCACTTGGTATGAGAGCGCTGTTGATTAGATTAGAGGCTTGAAGGCGAGAGGAAGAGAAATCGTGCAGTTTCAGAGGGAGATCTGAAGCACTTTCTCCAAATCTGCATAGGCCAGCCAGGAGTGCACATTGCAGAGGTAAAGAGGTTCGATTTCCAGGTGCAGGTGCAAGAAAAAATTCGAATAGCCTCAGAAGCAGAATTTTCAGGCGATGGATTTCCCGGATAAAGGGTTCCGGTGAGCAGATTAGTTAGTTCATTGAGCAAATCTGGGCACAAAAGTTTTTGCAGCAAGGGTTTCAATTGCAGATCTGTGTAGGGATTGGAAGAGAGAAGAACACTAAGAGAAATTTCCAGAATTTCTCAGAGGGTTTCTAGATCCAATTCCTAGGAGGAGATTTGAGATTTCCAGTTGCAGTAGGCTGTAGCAAGCAAAGAAAATTGCCAGTGCAAGTTTGCCAGACTAGCTAGTTTGAGTTGTAGAGGTTGCAGATTGTGTGCCAGTTCTCGAAGAAGGATATTTGGAAGGCTGAGTGAGTAGTCTCAATGACTAGCGGAATGTAGAGTATTAATTGGAGGACATCCGGAGGCAGATCCATGCATTCCTCAAGGAGTGCAAGTAGCAGAAGAGAGGCCGAGCAAAAGAGAAGGAGGTTTCCAAGCTAAGCCTACAATTTATTTGAGTTTCGTAGGGATGGCCACAACAAGACTTAGGGATCAAGACAGACTAGATGGAGCCTACAATTTTGGTGTATGGAAGGCTAGAATGTTGTACTTGTTAGATGAGCTTCCTTCAAAGGAGTATGTGGAGAACACTATTGCCATACCTACAGATGCTCAACAACAAGCAAGGTACAAGAAAGAAATGGCCAAGGCTAAGAGGATGATCCTAGATGGCGTTTGGGATCATATCATTCCACATATTGCTACACTTAACACAACAAAGGAAATGTGGGATGTCGTAGTAAAGTTGTATGAGAATCCATCAGAGAATCGGAAGATGATTCTCAAGGAGAAGCTGAGGACCACTAGAATGTAGAAGGGAGAAGGCGTTACATCCTACCTCACTAGGATTCAGAATGTCAGAGATGAACTTGTAGTCATTGGAGAAAAACCATCAGATAGTGAGCTAGTCAGAACAACTCTCAATGGTTTAACCATGGAGTGCCATACTTTTGTCCAACTTATTTATGGGTGAGACATGCTACCTGGATGGGATCGTCTGTGGAGTGACTTCATTCAGGAGGAGATGAGACTCATCCTTGCAAATGGTACTGCCAACAGTAGCAAGAAGGAATAGAAACAAGAGGAGGATGAGGAAAAGGTGGCCCTTGCATCCAAGGGAAAGGCAAAGACGGGTCCTAGTCAGGGACAAGACTCAATGAGAAAGAAAGAAGAAAGATATGTCGAAGATCAAGTGCTTCAGGTGTTGTGAGTATGGATACTATGTCACCCAATGTCCCTAGAGGAAGAAGGACAAGAAGCAGGAGCAAACAACAACTTTGACAAAAATTGATGAACTAATCCCTAGATTGGAGGAGTTTACGTTGGTAGCAACAGTACCTCTGGGAGGAGGAGAAGCTTGATACCTATGCATATTAAGCTGGGAAGGGTCCAACATGGTTGCAACAAGGAGATTAGTCAGATCAGTTCCAAATTGTTGCAGCGAGACCATCACCTTTGCTACAGAGGCCCACAGTATCACAGTGCTAGGATTTAGTGTCAACAAAGCTAGTTGTAGTTAGTACACATGAGACAACGCAGAGCTAGTTGCAATGACACAGTATCAACAGGATGTAGTCATATGACCGCTGCACAACTAGTTGCAGTCCGTACACGTGAGGCAGTTGTAGTGATAAAGGCAGTGTGAATTGCCCAATCGCAGTATGCAAATGCAGTTCCACCTAGAAGATTCCCAGCGCAGAGCTACACAGTGTAGTTTCCAGTGCAGGAAGATAGTGCGAGTTGCCAGGAGGGAGCAAAGAGATTTCTCATAGGGAGATCAAGACTCAAAGGGAGTCTAGCTTCAAAGGGAGCAACCCTATGGAAGCTAGCGCTTTAGATTTTGGGGAGATTAGACTCATTATTGTAGTAGTTGCAGTAGTAGTGTAGAGATAGCAACAAAGTAGTAGTAGTAGTTTGAGTAGATTAGAGTTTTCACAGTAGCATGATGGACAAAATTATCATCACAGTGATTTCCAATGACAGGGAGATTGGTTACAGTGTAGTTTCCAGTGCAGGAGGACAGTGCGAGTTGCCAGGAGGGATCAAAGAGATTTCTCATAGGGAGATCGACACTCAAAGGGAGTCTAGCTTCAGAGGGAGCAACCCTATGGAAGCTAGCACTTTAGATTTTGGGGAGATTAGACTCATTATTATAGTAGTGCAGTAGTAGTGTAGAGATAGCAACAAAGTAGTAGTAGTAGTTTGAGTAGATTAGAGTTTTCACAGTAGCATGATGGACAAAATTATCATCACAGTGATTTTCAATGACAGGGAGATTGGTTAGCTTGGAGAAGTGGAGAAGGTTAGTTAGACATCAACAACGCAGGATTGTCTAGGTGTATGAGAGTAGTATTGGTGGAGAGAACACCTTCCTCGCTAAGAGGGAGTGTTAGTTTTTGTAGCATCGGAAAGGTGTTCTAGTCTCGATTTGTGTCTAAGAGGCTAAAGGACACGAGTTCTACAAAACCCAGAAAAGGTTTTGCGAGATAAGCTTGCGAAACATCTCAATTAAATTAATTGACCAATATTTAAAAATGCCTAAGTCTAACTTAGGAAAATTGATTAATTAATTGGAGTTAATTGAGGATGATCGAGAATGCTCTAGAGACTCACATGGATTGAGTCTAAAGATGATCTTAGCTGTCGATGGGGATCTAATTGTGGCTGTAGAAGCTCCAACGAGAAATTGTAAGAGCATATTGATGGGATGAGGAGAGACACATAAGAGGGAGAGCAAATTATCCAGGCAGTGCGAATTTACCTGTGCCCAGTGATTCAATGAGGGAAGAATTTGAGCTAGTTGAGGAGCATCAATGATTGAGGGAGAAGCAGAGAGAATTTCCAGAAGAATTCTCAAGTGGTTTTCTAGTTTCCAGCAAAAGGGAAGGAAGGCCGAGTTTCCCAACAGAGAGGCTGAGTTGTGCAGTACAAGTTGTCTAGTTGCAAATTGCCCAAAGAGGTTTGATTTAGCTACTAGAGCCTAGATCTGTCACCAGGAGGCCTAGCAAATTGTTTCCAAAGGTAAATATAGGCTAGACGACTCATTTGGAAGGGTTTCAGGGTAGATCGATTTATCTAGAGGCAGTAGTGCGTACTTCTAGACTGGCTGAGCGAATTTCCCAGGGAGTGCGAGTTGTCCTGTGAGGGCCAAATTGAGTTGGGGAGAGGGAAAAATAATTTTCCCAGCTGAGATATAATTTTTGGAGTTGAACCAGGGAGGCCAACAGTTGTAATTCTCAGATTTGCTGCATAATAAAATAAACCCTCATCTGCTGCACCAGTTTTCCCTTTAGGGTTTTTCTGGGGACATTAGTCCAAAATAACTGTGTTAATTGTGTGCTTGAATTTCTCAGTTTCAATTTAATTTTTCCGCAATGTATTTATTTTTTTGTGAAGAATTGTAGTGAGTTTTCTTCGATATTAATCTGAAAATTAATAAACTGATAATCAGTTAGGGGAATAAATTCCGGTACCTACAATTTAAGGAATTTTCACAGCGAGAAGATATTGCTCCAAGGTATTTTCTAGGTCAATGTAAGAGAGGAAAAAGGGTCCTTTGTGATTTATTCTATCGAATATAAGGCTCATATGACCCTGAAGAAGGTCACCTTATCCAAGGAAAACTAACTAGGTTTCCCTTCTAGGGCACACCTAGGGTTTTAGAAAATGTAAACTGGTAGCTATCGTGACTTATTTTCTTTAACCTTGATACTTTCTTGTGAATCTTAGTTATCTTATTTTTGTTCTTTAGTTAGATCTGTTCATTAAACAATATCAAGAAATAACAACAACAAAAGAGGACACAGATATTAGCTCTCATTCAGGGCAAAACCCCTCCAATGGGAAAACCCAAAAGCTCTTCTCTTCTTAGAATCTGCTTCAAATGAGATAAGAAGACCCAATCCCTAGAAATGTGAGCCCTCAACTAAATCGAATTCCTTATGTGGCCTAAGAAATCTCCTCAAGCAAATTGAACTATCCAAGTGTGAAGCTGAGCAATGCCAAGTATGCACCAAGAAGGAGTTAACTCCCCTTCCAACAAGTCATGAAGTGCCACATCAAATTGATGTTCCCAATGTGTCAAGCGTAGATCTCCTTGAAGAATATGTAGGCCCTCCTTGAGATTTGCGTAGATCCTTGCAGATGCCAAGTGTGAGAGCTAAGAGGAGTGGAAGTGGAGACAAGTCTCCATCAAATATTCCATCCACATGTGATTATCCTCCATAAATTCGATTTGCCAAGTCAGTAGCTCGATTTCCCCTCTTTAATGCCAGAAATTCGATTTTCCCATGAGGCCAATGCATTGATGATATAAGGTGTCAGATCATCCTCCACTTGTCCTTTGACTTGGGATAATTTCCAAGTTATTTCCATGCCATTTTATCACATGGAGTTTTATTTTTCTTCATTTAATTTATTTCTGGTTTAATTAATTACCAGATTTCCCACTAAACTTGGGAAAAGTGGGTTTTGAGGGTCTATAACTTAATTTTTACCCCTCAAAGTGTGTCATTGTAGAAGGTTGAGGGTGAGAGGTGTAATTTTAAGCACACATACCCCATAAAACTTCTCTAGACATCACTTATTACATTTTATTTTAAGAATTTATTCAAATTTCTGCCCCGCAGGAAATTAAAAAAATTGACCCCTATTCATAATCAAGTTCCAAGAAATTTTACGAGTGATCTAATATGGTAATATACAATGTCTTTAGACACTAGCACTCACCCAAGTTCTTGCCATCAAGCCGCACTCCGACTTTGGGGTTATACTTGGAGGAAAAAACTCAATTAATTATCAAGTCCCCGTAAGCACCTAATAATTAACCAAGTGAAAAAAACTTCCCAGAGTAAACTCACTTGATGACAAGGTCCAAAGTTACCTAGGCCTATTACATGACTCAACTCATCATACTAGCATTATTTTACATCATCCCCATAGGCCTTGTGGAATCTGAGTACAACAGAAGAAGATGAGAAGAAGAAACAAAGTTTAAAAACTCTGATGATTAGTGAACTATGATGGTATATGAAGCCTCTGATACATCCTTGGGCATGGAGTCTTGAAAAATATCTGGGTACACTTCAGTGGTCAACAAGCTCGAAGTAGTGTTACCTCCCTAGGTAGGAGTGGTTAATAAACGACCCTATTAGGTGTTCTTAGCCCCTAAGGGGAAAGAAAGGTCCAAGGTACATCCTTCAAGTGATAGGGGTCATGTGAATAATGATGAGATGGATGGAGACAGAGGGGTTTCAACTGTAAATGCCATAGGTACAGGGGTGGAAATGATGAGGAATGTCCACATATTGGGCATAAAGATGTAGGAGAGAGCAATCATGGATGCATGAGTTACCTCAACCTTTCTTTTTCCACCCTTCTTCATTTGCCTTTTGCCTTTTCTTGATTTTTCTTTGTATTACTGCTTGGGGCTCCAAGAAATGAGAGCATGTTGTGTATGATGTAAGCAGCTATTACCCCCTTAAGGTGGGGAAATTCATCGCCCACTAGGGGTTGGGACGTGCATGGGTTCCTTAATGATGTGGGGGCACTCATGGGGCCTAGGAACCAGTGTGATGGCCATAATGATAAGGGGTAGAGCTCATGTTTGGCTTTTGCCCATGTGCTATTTTTATGTGTTGACCATCTTTTGCATTTTATAATATTCTTTTCTTTTGTTTCTTGCTTGTGGCGATGATGTGCTTTTAACTTTCTTTTAGCCGCATCAACCTTTGGGGCAACATTTCTGAGCCCGACCTAGACATGTGGAGAAGGGGAGGGGGTGTGCCAGTGTCTTATGGACCTAATGGTCATGTGCACCCAGAGGAGAAATATGATGAAATAGGGCTTGTAATGTGCAGAGGGGAGTGAAAAATGTGAAAATAGGATGACGCTACCAAAATAAGGGTTTCCCAAGTAGTGCCCTTCCTAAAGCCATAAGCCAATAGGGGAAATCCCATGGGACTAGGGTTGAGGATTAACACCCATATAAAGTGAGTGATCAAAACACTAGTCAAAGCCCTTCTTCCAAGTCACCCAATAATCCATGCCCAAAATGCCCGATGAAAAACAAGCATAAGCACATGATTGTACAATGAAAAACATACCTTCCAGGTTGGATTGCCCACCTTCGAACATATGCTCTTCACAAATGGGTGAGGGGACATATGACTCATTTAGGGAGCATAGATCAAATGGTACAATGCATCATCTACATTGGTGGTTGTTAGGGGCTGCTGGCTGTCGACTAAAGAGATGTCTAGGAGAAAAATTCTCCTCTGGGGCCAACCACTTTTGGTGGGTAACAGTCCCTAAGAGCACATTTAGAGGGAGTGGACCTTTGAAGTGTTGATTTTTGGGTAGCATTGGATGTGCTCTAGCTCCAAAATTTTATGGAGGGGCTATAGCAAATGAGATCTCCAAGACCCATAAATCGTTTGGTGAAATTCTGTCCGGATTGTATTTTATTAAAATAATTAATATTTTTAATGGGGTTCCTAAGTCTTAACTTAGGAAAATTAAAATATTAATGAAAATATGGTTGAGAAGCTTCTAAGAGACAGGGATCAAGTCTAATTTAATCTTAGCCATTGATTAGAGATTTAATCTCGACCGTTGATTTCTCAAGAGGAAAAGTATAAATGGAGGCTTGGGGTCAGTTGGAGGAGACACAGAGATATTGAGGAAATCAATTTTCTGAGGTGAGAATTTCTCAAGAGGGAAATCGATTGGGGATATCTTGCAGCTGAGGGTTAGTGATAATTCGGGAATACAGATAGAGAGGCAGAGAGAAGCTTTTGGAGGCAGTGTAGTAGCCAGGAGAGCTGGCGCTGGGCGAGTCTAGGCCCACATAGCCTTGATGCAAAGCCAAAAGGGCCATCGCAGAGGGAGAGAGCTGCCTTCCACGCTGAGTGCCAGAACTGTTGGAAACTACCGGAACAGTCGGGGAAAGATGACGCAGTGGGCAGAAGAGTTGACGCAGAGCCTCAGAGAGCTCCACGTAGGCCCACACAGTTACTATGAAGGGGCAACGCAATTGTAGCTGGGGCCAGCCAATTTTGCTGCTGGATCAGCCAGAATCTGCCGGGTGAATTGAGGTAAAACTCACTCAGGTTTTCCGCCATTGTATTTCTCTGTCACTAGTTTGTCGAGAGGGCAATCAACATTTGTATTCAAAACTTCTACTTAATAATAGAAAACCCTCAGAGCTGTTGCACTGATTTTCCCGCGTTGGGTTTTTCTGGGAATGTTTAGTCCAAAAATAAGTGTGTCCTTTGCATGATTGTCTCATTTATTTTTCAGTACTTGATTTGTATATTGGTGTAGGCTACAGTGTATTTGCATTAATATTTTCTGAATATTTTTGAAAATAACTTGTTAAATGAAAAACATAAGCAAGTAATGCAAGTCAGTTTACTGCAGTAGGATTTCTGGTTTGGTAGAATCAGAAATTTTCACATGGTATCATAACGATTGCAGATCAAGGAGGATTGAAGCCATCGGCGAAACGACAGAAGTAAATGTGTAAAAACAACTGTCCTGAGAGACAACGCAGTTTCTGGCTGAGAGAGCAGAGGAGGGGTGACACAATCACCAAGGGAGGCTCACGCAGAGCCTGCGTCAGCCTGATTGGGTGACGCTGTTGCTGCAGAGGGCAGCGCATTGATTACTAGGCCAATGCAGAGACTGTTGAGTCTCGTTTTTTCAGTTGCCGTAGCTAGAGGTGTAGCGCAGACTTCATCTAGAGTTGCTGGTGGGGTGTTGATTCTGTTGGTGTACAACAGTACCTAGTGGGGCAGAAGCATGTTGAAGGAAATTTTGATATTTGTACGTATTAAAGAAAAGATAAATTATTTTTGTATTATTTGTCAATGAGTTTCTTGCTCATTGAAAATAGGTCAAGCACATTTTGAAGTGCTTCTAGAGAGTCAAAGTCAAAATGTAATTATGATAAGACCCTTTGAGGGCATGTTATATCATGTAAGTCATCATACAAGGTCATGGGAACACCTCCAAGCATGGTCAAATCCTCTCCTAGAAGCATCAAAGACTACAAGCAACAAAACGATGGGTAAAATTGAATTATAGAGAAAAACTGTAAATCGGCCTCAAGGACAGTGATGTCGGCTTGAAGAGGAGGGACAAACCTCTATTTATAGAGGTTGCCCACTCCTCAAAAGAAGAAGAACTTCACTCTGAAATCCGAATACAAGAGGAGGGATAAAAGGGACAAGGACAAGGCGGAAAAAGGGTAACAAGGACAACGAAGTCAAGGAGACAAAACAACGAAGGAAAGGAGGTCATTTTTGAAGCTGTTATAGCCACACATGCGAGGTCAAGGAAGGTTTGACTGCGGCCATAGCAACAAAAAAGGACAGGTCAATATATCTTACTGTTTTGGTTGCAAACAAGGTCTATTAGGCCTCTCCCTACAAGCAAAGAAGAAGCCCTCATATCCAATGGAAGAAAGATCAAGATCGAAGAAGATAGGACTGTTTCTAGGGTTAGAAACAAGTCACACATGCGAGGTGCAGGAAGGGTTTGGCAACAGTTTAAGGACGCAGCATCAATATCTTCATTCGGATGTATATCTATACCTACAAGGTATCCAAAGGAAAACAAAGGAGCCTCTATCTATAACGAAGTAAAGAAGCCCTAATATTCTAGGGTTTCCTAATCTAGAAAACAAAGTGTTGGAAGACAAAGTGCCAGAAGAAGTGCCGAAAGTGACAGTGCAGAAAGAGGAAGGATTTGACTGATGCTTGGAGGATATCCTAGTCAAGGGTTTAGGGTTTGGCAGTCGTTCAAATAAGAAGCTTCAATAAGAGAAATCTTACAAAGGGTTTTCCTCTCAAGATTGGAGAGGGTTTGTCCCTAGCAGAGTGCCAAATTCTGTGTTCTTGTTATTTTGTTTTGGTAGCAGTTTGATAAAGCACACACATATGCACTAATAAGAAGAAGAAGAAGAAGAAGAATAAGCTAACAAGAAAAGTAAAAACACTTCACAATTTGCTATCAAGTCTGGGAGAATCATCAGAACACTACTTTGCCCTGGATTCTCTAACATGGTATCAGAGCTAAGGTGACACATCAAGGAAAGGAAACTCAAGAACACTCATCAAGGGGAAGCATCTACAAAGTTGAAGCATCAAGCCTAGAAGTCTCAATCACTTCAAGGTAAAGAAGGGTCTACAATCCATCATTCACCAAGGAGATCTACAAACCTAGAAGAAGAGCCTTACTGTATCTAATACAATGGGCTTATCACCTTATTCCTAACTACTTGTGGTCCCTTACATGATGCGGGTTAACCACTTTATTTATTAACTATGGCCCATCACATTATTACATTATTCCCTTGGGTACCTCCCTTTGTACCCCATACTATCCCGCCTAGGTATACTACACTTACATAAAGGCACCTACAAAGAAGAGAAAATTGGAGCAAGCTACAAGTCATCAAGCAAATCTCATCATCAAGCAAGAAGGCAACTTGAAGAGCATCAAGATCCAGGGAAGACAAGCCACCAAGCCTTCAAGGAGGAAGCAATTCCATTACATCTCAAAATCTATCAAGTAAGTACATGTCCCCTTATGAATATACATCAATGTCTTTTTGCAAGGAAAGAAATAAATTGGTAGGGACCAATAACTTTCTTGCATGGAAGAAGAGGACTGATCTACTACTCAAGGAGAATTAACTCCTAGAGCATGTTAAAGGAAATATCACTCTCCCTGCTAAGGAACAAAATGAAGCCTTAGCCAAGTACAATAAGGATGAGACAAAAGCTCAAAGGATTCTGATATAATCAATCAAAGACTCTCTCATTCCCTATGTCTCCAAGTTTGAGACATCCAAAGAAATTTATGATAAGCTAGTAGAGCTATTCTCGGTATCCACAACTGGAGAAGTAATATCCTTGAGGAATGAATTATACAAGATGAAGATAACAAAGGAAGGAATAGCTCCCTACTTCATGAAAATCTCTGAAATGAGAGATCAACTTCAAGAGCTTGGGGAAGTCATGTCTGACAGAGAGACAACAACTGTAGTACTCAATGCTCTACCTGAGGAGTGGGGAAACTTCACATCTAGCATATATGCCAAGAAGGAAGAAACCACTCTCAGTTAAATGTGGTCTCTATGCAGAACAGAGGAAACCAGACTTAAGGCAAAAGAAGACGTGGGATCAAAGGAGCAAGCGTTTGCTACCATGGCCAAAAGAAAGAGTAAATTTGGCAAGTTTGGTCCACAAAGAACAAACAACAAAGACATGTCCAAGATCCAATGTTTTGGATGCCAAGAATATGGACACTACAAAAGGAATTGCCCTAAGCTTAAGAAGGACAACAATAACAAAAGGAAGAGGGAAGAAGTTCACATAACTCAAGAGGTGAAAGAAGAAGGAAAGAAGCAAAAGAAGGAAGATCCTCTGGATCTCTACTATAACTAGGTCAAACTCTTTACTTCTAGACTTCTTTCAAAGTTTTGAGTAGAATAGGAGCATGTAGAAATAAAATTGCATGGCTAGAATCACTCTCTAGAATCTAGCAGCATGATGTACATAGAGTTTTAGACACTCAAGTGGATGTAGCATTTATGGTAAGAACAAAAATGCATAAATAGAAATATCTTCTAGAATATAGGAGCATGGCAGATATTGTTAAAATTGGCAACCAGGGCAAAACTTCATGTGGGTCATCTTATTCATGGCTGATAATATTTTTATTAGATTCCTCTCGTCGAGAGGTGTAGGCTTGATATAAAGATCATCCGATTCCGATAAGTATTCATGGAGATATGAATTTATTTTGATTATAGAATTATTATCAAGCGGACCTACAATTCATGTAGGCTCAGAAGCCCAACAGTTGCATCTATTCAAACACCAACGTTGTGTATAAATATTGAAGGACTTTTCCTCATTTGCACACACTTCTCATCACATCTCTCTCTCTCTACTGCGCAGAAATGAGTCTCTTCTCTACTGCACAGAAATGGGTCTCTCTCTCACCTAGTTTGAAGCCGGAAACTGCTGAAACTGAAGTTGCAACTGCAGAAGTAAAGATTGACCTGCGTGGCCTAGAAGATCTCCTCATCTGAACTGCGCTATAGGTTCATTTGAACCTCCTCTGGAAGCTGCAACTTTTGGTGGTGGAATGAAGTCAATCCGACGGTCGGTTTGTGAGATATCGTCTGCCCTAGTTTGATAATGAAGCCGCTAATGCTGATGCTGCTAATCTAGGGTTTGCTACTGCTAATATGAATCAGATTTATTGTACTATTTCTCTCTGCTGAATTATTGAAGATAAAAGAAGATTTGATCAAAGGGTTTCCCCACACATTGTGGGGTTTGTCCCTGGCTAGCCGCCACATCTTGTGTCTCTTGTCTTGGCTTGTTTTCTGTCGATCGTTTAATGTTCTATCTGCACTTTACTTTATGTACATGTGATTGCTAATCTATGGAATATAATAAGAAAAAGAAGTAAACTGTTATAAGCATAGAACATACCATAACTTAACATGGTATCAGAGCTGAGGTGAAGACAAAGCCCGAGCAAGAGCAAGAGCAATCACCGAAGAGAATATTGGCAAGGCTATCCTAAAAGAACTATGGGGTCCTCAACACTCTTTCTTGCCGAATATAAGCTCCATGAGAAACATGACTATCACGGATGGAAGATGTCTATTGATCTAACCCTAGAAGATCCAGGAGTGCTGGACCATGTAAGAGGTAATATTGTTGAGCCTCCATCAAATGCATTCGCTACTGCATGGAACAAATGGAAAACCGAAGAAGTCAAAATAGAAGATCATCCGGGACTCTATCGACAAGCACTTGGTGGCCTACATCTCTGAACTGGACACCTCCAAGGAAATCTACGATAGACTGGGAAATGGCACTAATGACTCTTGGAGGATTACCATCCAAATGGTACGTGTTTAGGACTACTCTTCTGAACTATAATGTAATTCATGGTTTCGAGGAATTAATGGCTAGATGCATTCAAGAAGAAACAAGGGTAGAAGTGCAAGAAATGCCCATGCCTAAAGGTCCTCATGCTACCTTTTCTTCTCATGCTAAGAAAAGAAATAATTCCGGGACTAAATCAAAAGGAAAGGCTGGAAGAAAATGACGATGTTACATCTGCGATAAAGTAGGTCACTATGCAAGGGAGTGCCCTGATAGAAAGGACTCACACCGGGACGATGATCAAAATCCCTCTGATGGCAAATCAAAGGAATGACAAATTCAACAGCAAGGTAAGAGGAGAGTTGGGGATCGAGGAAGAGGACAACCATTCAAGAAGGCTAGAAAGTCCAGGATGTATTAAATGCACCTGACCTCAAAAAGAACCTAGTGTCCATCTCGGCAATGGAAGACAAAGGCTACAAGGTAACCTTCAGCAATGGCAAGGTATGTATATGGAAAAATAATGTTAAAGATGCCTTTACTCTTGGGTTTAGTGTTGATTTATTATATCAGGTCGATGGAAGTCCGCTAGGTGTCATGTCTTGTGACACAACTCTTCAGTCCGAACTTTGGCATCGGAGGTTTGCCCACCTTCATTACAAAGCTCTACCCAATGTAAGACAGATGGTAACAGGGATGCCCGAATTCCAAGTAGAGAAAGAAGGTGTATGTCCGGGATGTGCCGAAGGAAAGCTCAAAAGGGGACCATTACCCTTAAGCCAAAGCAAGACCTCCGATATATTACAGTTGGTTCACTCAGGCATATCTGAGGTTGGCATTAAGAGGGAGACTACTACACCACGTACTCCTGAGCAGAATGGTGTGGCAGGAAGGAAGAACCGCACGATTGTGGAAGCTGTCCAGGCCATGCTACATGATCAAAGACTTTCGAAGTTTCTATGGGCTGAAACTACAAACACTGCCGTATAGCATTGGGTTCCAAGACTCCTGAAGAAAAGTTCACCAGTAAGAAACCTGATGTTTCTCATTTTAGAATTTTTGGAAGCCCTGTATATTTTCATGTGCCGAAAGAGAAAAGAAATAAATTGGGTGCATCTGGAAAGAAGGGAATTTTCGTGGGCTATGGTGAAAATACTAAAGGCTATAGAATCTATGTAGCCGGTCAAAGGGAAGTCGTAATTAGTCATGATGTCACCTTTGACGAAGATATGGCTCTCAGCAAGGTGAACAATCTTCCGACTTTGAGGAGCTCTCAAGAAGCCAACACCAGGGAACCGAAAGAAAAGGATGATGAATCAATGCCTGATGTAGAAGAACCCATGGATCCGATTGATCCTCATCCACATGAGCCTTCCTCTTCTAGGAAGAGGCCTTCATGGCTTAGGGGGCTACTTGATGATGTTGAAGGACATGCTACACCCCGAGGAACCTTTCGTGAAAGTAAGAAACCTAATAGGTATCAAGGATACCTAACCATCATGAGCACGATCATACAAAATAAGTCTTCATCATTCTCAGACGCCGTCAAGCATCAAGTATGGAAGGATGCTGTGACCGAAGAATATGAGTCTATCATGAAGAATGATGTCTGGGAAGTAGTTCCTAGATCCCAAGACAAGACAGTTGTTACTTCCAAATGGCTTTACAAGATAAAGCATGCATCAGATGGAAGTACGGAAAAGTATAAGGCTCGTTTTGTTGCTCGTGGTTTCTCCCAGAAGGAAGGTATAGACTGTGATGTGATATTTGCACCTGTTGCCAGATATACGACCATCTGCTTGATCATAGCCCTTGCCGCTTCACAAGGATGGAACCTACATCAGATGGATGTCAAGACTGCGTTCTTACACGGCTCGATCAAAGAAGAAGTCTACGTGGAGCAACCCGAAGGATTTGAAATTTATGATCGAAAATCTCATTTATGCAGGTTGAAGAAGACTCTCTATGGGCTGAAGCAAGCACTCCGAGCATGGTATGAGAGGATCGACAGCTACTTGATGAAGCTGAGATTCACTAGGAGTGAAGCTGATCCTAACCTTTACTTTAAGGTTGAAGATGACAAGCCTCTCATACTGGTGCTGTATGTGGATGACCTCTTTCTAACAGGTGCAGACCCTCTCATTCACAAATGTAAGAGGGAGTTGGCTTCTGAATTTGAAATGAAGGACCAAGGACTTGAAGTATGGCAGAAGCTAAGGGAAATTTTCCTATCTCAAGGAAAATATGTGGTAAAGATATTGGAAAGATTTGGTATGATGGACTGCAAGCCTGTGACTACCTTGAGGATCTTAACTTTTAGAAGTTATATGGTAGTGATGTCGGACCAGATTTGGGAAATGCCTCTGAGTTTCAAAAACTCATTCGTGTTGATGTTCTTGGTGAAACTCCATCCGAACATATGTTTTGCAGTTAGCACCGTGAGCTCATATTTGGTTGAGCCTCACTACATTGATGCCAAGAATCTTCTAAGATATCTTCATGGCACAATTACTAATAGTATGAGATACACTGCCAGAAATATAAAACTGCATGATTATTCGAATGCTGTTTAGGCAGGTAGTGTGGAGGATCACTGGAGCACTTTTTAGTGCTGTTTCTCTTTGGATTCTGCTTCGATATAATGGACGAGCAGGAAGCAGAAGTCGATTGCCATAAGCACCACCGAGACCAAATACATATCTACGAGTATGATTTCGTATGAAGCTGCCTAGTTGGGGAAGCTCTTTAGTGAGCTGTTTGAACACATACCACTGTGATTCTCTGTAACAACCAGAGGTGGGATTCGATTATTGAGGAATCCCGTATTCGTCGATTGCTCCAGCAGATAGACATCACCTGGGATATGGTAAGATGATGAGCAAGGAGGCTCCATCGCATTAAGATGATGTACAGGTCGATACACCTTGTTAAAGCCCCGAGGAAAGATCTAATCTGTGATTTTCCCAAATGACTTGGAGTCGTCAAGAAACCCTTGTACAAGGGTCCTGCGTGTTGCATACATTGAGCTCTGGGAGCTATGAGGGCTTGCGGTTCTTACTGGAGCAACATACGACCACAGGGTGACTCACCCTCCCCTGGTGGTGCGCACTGGAACAAGATGACTCGCTCTCTTGTGGGACAAGATGATTCGCTCTCCTGTGTAGCAGGATTGATGTGTTCTCCTGTAAGGCCTGGATTGATGTGTTCTCCATGGCGATTGTAGCAGGATTGATGTGTTCTCCTGTGAGGACAGGATTGATTAGTTCTCCTGTCGAGGCATCCTACCCATGCAGTCTAGGACTCATGGGAAGTACTTCTCATTTGATCAATGAGCAGGGAAATGAAGTTAGGGACCATAGTAGTACGATGGACGCATCGTTGTATCTACTGTACTCCCTACGCTAGGATGACCTCCATTGATTTGGGACCAGTGGTAGGAGTTGTACCATACTATGACGTTGACTTCGGGTCGGTTGAGACTGGTTTGGGACCAGTGGTACATACTCCGAGGCTGACTTCATGTTAGTGCAGTACTAGTCTGGGACCAGTGAGAGTGGTACATACTATGACGCTGACTTCGGGTCGGTTGAGACTGGTCTGGGACCAGTGGTACACTCTCTGAGACTGCGATACTGGTCTGGGACCAGTGGTACATACTTCGAGACTGACTTCGTGTCAGTGCAGTAATGGTTTGGGACTAGTGATAGTGGTACATATTATGACGCTGACTTTGGGTCGGTTGAGACTAGTCTGGGACTAGTGGTACACTCTCTGAGACTGCGATACTGGTCTGGGACCAGTGGTAGGAGTGGTACTTACTATGACGCTGACTTTGGGTCAGCTGAGACTGGTCTGGAACTAGTGGTACGCACTCTGACACTGACTTTGAGTCAGTGGAGGATGATACTGGTCTAGGACCAGTGGAGTTATACTCACTATGACGCTGACTTCGGGTCGGTTGAGACTAGTCTGGGACTAGTGGTACATACTTTGAGACTGACTTTTGAGTCAGTATGATACATCCTCGATCATTTCTTCTTCTTCATAATTCGGACAAAAGCAGAGCAGAACAAGAACAATGCAAGAGTGGAGCAAAACAGAGCAAAACAGTACCGATCAGTACAGGGCAGAACAAGACAAAGCAGAACAGGCAGAATAGAGCATAGCAGGGCAAGGGTCAGGTTGTACAGGGCAGTGCATTTGATGGATGAATAGTAACGATCGATAGATAGATTGCAGATGAAGTTCTCCCTGGTTGAGAGGGAGTGTTAAAATTGGCAACCAGGGAAAAACTTCATGTGGGTCATCTTATTCATGGCTGATAATATTTTTATTAGATTCCTCTCGTCGAGAGGTGTAGGATTGATATAAAGATCATCCGATTCCGATAAGTATTCATGGAGATATGAATTTATTTTGATTATGGAATTATTATCAAGCCGACCTAAACTTCATGTAGGCTCAGAAGCCCAACACTCGCATCTATTCAAACACCAACGTTGTGTATAAATATTGAAGGACTTTTCCTCATTTGCACACACACTTCTCATCACATCTCTCTCTCTCTACTGCACAGAAATGAGTCTCTTCTCTACTGCGCAGAAATGGGTCTCTCTCACCTAGTTTGAAGCCAGAAACTGCTGAAACTGAAGCTGCAACTGCAGAAGTAAAGATTGACCTGCGTGGCCTAGAAGATCTCCTCATCTGAACTGCGCTGTAGGTTCATCTGAACCTCCTCTGGAAACCGCAACTTTTGGTGGTGGAATGAAGTCAATCCGACGGTCGGTTTGTGAAATATTGTCTGCCCTAGTTTGATAATGAAGCCGCTAATGCTGATGCTGCTAATCTAGGGTTTGCTATTGCTGATATGAATTAGATTTATTGTACTATTTCTCTCTGCTGAATTATTGAAGATAAAAGAAGATTTGATCAAAGGGTTTCCCCACACATTGTGGGGTTTGTCCCTGGCTAGCCGCCACATCTTGTGTCTCTTTTCTTGACTTGTTTTCTGTCGATCGTATAATGTTCTATCTACACTTTATTTTATGTACATGTGATTGCTAATCTATGGAATATAATAAGAAAAATAAGTAAACTGTTATAAGCATAGAACATACCATAACTTAACAGATATAGCTCAAGATATTCATATAGAAGAAGCATACCTAGTATAGGACCTCATTCATGATGAAAGAAAAATTGATCATGATAAGAATCTTAGAAGACCTACAACGTCAAAAGAAAGGAAACATTTGCAAGACAAGGATCTTTAAGATCCTATGATGGAATCTTCAAAAGAAGGTTCATGGACCAAAGAAGATTTCTCATTGGGAATCCCATTCATGGGTTTCAAGAAAAGAATGATATGCAGGAAAATTAGGATGAAGCAAGAAGGGCCACACCAAAGGATGATCAAAGGAGAATCAAGGTGAGGTATGTATGCATCAAAGTTTAAAGTCATGTTATCACTTGTATATTATTAAATTCATGGGTATAGTTCTATAACATGATCAAGCATGACAGAATCTCTTTCATCAAGAACATGCTCGAAGGCATGTACCACAATGCGATGAAGGTCAACAAAATAATATGCTCACATAAGGAGCATAAGATTGCTGACTAAGAAGCAAGAAGAAATGCTGACAAGTCCAGAAAGCAAGCAATGAAGAAATGCTCTCACAAGAAGCATTAGATGGTTGACCTATCTATCTGAGAATAAGCAAATGAAGAAAGAGATCAAGCATGTGAAGAACACCATGATCACCAAGGATTACTATCTGACAAAATGCTTTGATAAGACATCTCTTGAAAGAAGGCAGGACAACTCTGATAAAAGAAGAAAGAACCCTTGACACCTTTGAAGGCCTTGGAGATACAAAAAGTGTAGATAACTGATTCTACTCTATAGAGATGTCGTGATGAAGAAGCTATCCAACAAAAGAAAAAGCAATGTTGAAGCAATATTAGAATGAAGTCATAATGGGCTACTAGGTCAAAGCATGAACCTGGCAAGTACTATGAAGCATCCATGAGGAGAGTATTCCGAGGCATGGACAAGATGACAAAGGAGTAGCCAAGATGACAAACTTGATAGTCAGTTTCCACGAAGCAATGACATGACAAACCAAGAAGGAAAGTGATCGATGGATGGTGCCCTACCGAGAAGAAGTTCGAACGAAGACTTCATGGCATCAAGAAAGGAAGGAGATCAAGCAGCTGAAGGACCCACTAAGAAGAAGCTGTTGATGAAGGAAAGAGTCCCCAATTAAGAGGGAGCTTTGACAAGTCCCTGATCAAGAGGGAGTTTTTGGATCACCCCTGATTATAAAGGAGTGACAATTGTGTTTTCCTTTTCATGGGTCATGCACTAGACCAGGACTAACAACCGTAAGTCTAGATGAAGGCCATGAATGGAAATGTAGACACAAGATAAACACAACATTCTTGTCTTCACTTGGGAAGAAAGAATGGGAGGATTAGGTAATCATCTGGCATCCGATACTCTTTGAGGATGTGTAGGGCATCTAAGACAAGAGTAGGCAAGAGGACCCAAGATAAGAATAGTCCTAGAAGGTCATACTCGGTGAACACCCGGGTGGGTATGTACCTTGAGAGACAATGATGAAGGTGCCTATAAATCATTGGTCTCGCCAGCATTGTAGCTCATGGTCTCATAAAAAATGGCGTTGTTAGTCAAGGCCTTGCACTATGACAATGCTGATGAATATGATGCTATAACAGATGGATTGCAAATCTGGTTTCTCTTATGTGAATTCTTCAAGAGTGAAAATTGCCAAACACCTTGTAATGTTGTATGAATACCTCCCTAGTTAAGAGGGAGTGTTGAAGGAAATGTAACTAGGCTAGGTCTTCATAAATGTAATTTTGATATTTGTACATATTCAAGAAAAGATAAATTATTTTTGTATTGTTTGTCAATGAGTTTCTTGCTCATTGAAAATAAGTCAAGCACATTTTGAAGTGCTTCTAGAGAGTCAAAGTCAAAATGTTATTATTATAAGACCCTTTGAGGCATGTTACATCATGTAAGTCATCATACAAGGTTATGGGAACATCTCCAAGCATGGTCAAATCCTCTCCTAGAAGCAACGAAGTCTAAAAGCAACAAAACGATGGGGAAAATTGAATTATAGAGCAAAACTGTAAGTCGGCCTCAAGGACAGTCATGTCAGCTTGAAGAGGAGGGACATACCTCTATTTATAGAGGTAGTCCACTCCTCAAAAGAACAAGAACTTCACTCTGAAATCCGCATACACGAGGAGGGCTAAAAGGGACGAAGACAAGGCAGAAAAAGGGTAACAAGGACAACGAAGTCAAGGAGACCAAACAATGAAGGAAAGGAGGTCATTTTTGAAGCTGTTACAGCCACACGTGCGAGGTCAAGGAAGGTTTGACTGTGGCCATAGCAGCAAAAAAGGATAGGTCAATATATCTAACTGTTTTGGTTGCAAACAAGGTCTATTAGGCCTCTCCCTAAAAGAGAAGAAGCAGCCCTCATATCCGAAGGAAGAAAGATCAAGATCGAAGAAGATAGCACTGTTTCTAGGGTTAGAAACAAGTCACATGTGTGAGGTGCAGGAAGGGTTTGGCAGCAGTTTAAGGAAGCAACATGGATATCTTCATTCAGATGTATACCTAGGCCTACAAGGTATCCAAAGGAAAACAAAGGAGCCTCTATCTATAACAAAGTAAAGAAGCCCTAATATTCTAGGGTTTCCTAACTTAGAAGACAAAGTGCTGGAAGACAAAGTGCCAGAAGAAGTGCCGAAAGTGACAGTGCAGAAAGAGGAAGGATTTGATTGATGCTTGGAGGATATCCTAGTCAAGGGTTTAGGGTTTGGCAGTTGTTCAAATAAGAAGCTTCAATAAGAGAAATCTTACAAATGGTTTTCCTCTCAATATTGGAGAGGGTTTGTCCCTTGCAGAGAGCCAAATTCTGTGTTCTTGTTATTTTGTTTCGGTAGCAGTTTGATGAAGCACACACATATGCACTAATAATAATAAGAAGAAGAAGAATAAGCTAACAAGAAAAGTAAAAATACTTCACAAATTGTTATCAAGTTTGGGAGAATCATCACAACGCTACTTTGCCTTAGATTCTCTAACAAAGAAAAGTAGAGGGAATTAGTTCCTCAAAAGATTTCTTGCCAATAAATCTAGATCCAGTGTTGAGCAATAGTGAAGAGAGATCAAAGAGGGGTGGTTCGATAGTGGTTGGCAGAAGCATTTCCGTGAAGGAAATCGAAATTCAAAGGGAGTTTGTTCCTTAGAGGATTTCTAGCGCCAAAGAAATCTATATCCAAGTTTTGCTGGGGCAGCAATGAAAGAGGGAGAAGAGAACCAATTCGACATTCATTTGAGCAGAGATGGCTGTCAATGGACTGAGGGATTAGGATAGGTTGGATGGAGCATCCAACTTCGTCATTTGGAAGGTCAGGATCTTGGTAGTTTTGGATAAAAATCGCATCAAGGATTATGCCTTGAGGATGGTTGCTGTTCCGGTTGATGCTGATCCTCTAAGAAGTACGAGGAAGCTTAGGGAAAAGCGAAGTTCATGATCTTGGATAGGGTCAAGGATCATGTGATCCCACATATTGCTAAGAAGGACACAGCAAGGGAAATGTGGGAGGCCTTGACCACATTGTGGGAGGAGTCAGCTGAGACAGTTTTAGATGTAGTAGGGAGAAGAAATCGATCCTTTCTTTCTCAGGTTGCAAAGGATCTGTGACCAACTAACTTCCGTAGGGGCTACACCAGGTCCTGAATTTATGGCTAGGACTGCCCTGAATGCAGTCACTGAAGACTGGGAAACGTTTGTCCAAAGCATCTTGGGCCGGGCTTCTCTTCGCAGCTGGGAGGAGATGTGGGTAGCTCTTCTACAGGAAGAGATCAGACGATTGACCAAGGCAGGAAGCAACAACAAAGGGATCAAAGTCAAGAAGGAGGAAGAGGAGGATGTGGTTCTCACATCAGCGGGACAACAAGGGCAACATAAACGAAAGAAGAAGGACATATCCAAAGTCAGATACTTCAAATGTGGAGAAACGGGTCATTTCGCCACGCAGTGCCCTCGAAAGAAGGGCAAAGAAGAGGAGTCTGACTCAAAGGATGCTCCAGCGCAAGTTGACAAAGAGGACGATGATGAGGATTGCGCCATGAGTGCTCATGCACCTCTAGAGAAGAGGTGGAGCGATATTGAGCTATACTCGGGAGGACTACAGTAAGGGGCAGGATCCTTAAGGTGCCCAAACTCTTGGGTCACATACGACTACGGGAGCCCTTATTGACAGTAGCAGAATGACGGGAGTGAGTTTGTGCGAGGGATGATGGAGGAACAGTGACAGAGCTAGAGTGCTAAAGTTTGAAGCAGCGCAGTAGAGTGTTGAAGCAGTGTGGGAGGCACAAATCAGATACAACAACAACGCAGTAGCATCAGAGGGTCAGCACAGATTAGCCGCAAAGGTAGCTTCAGCGTTATGGGGCATCCAAACTGACCAGCATGTCAGCTTTTGGGTGACTTTTTAGTTGCTTACTTCTCAGCAACCGAGTTGCAGTGCAACAATTAACAGTGGTAGTGCTATGGGCAGCATGATGCAGCATATTGAGAGGGAGCTGCAGTACAATTGTATCAGTGATAGTGGCAGTGTCATGGGCAGCAGTACAGGTTGCAACAACGTAGTAGATGAGGGGCAGCAGGTCGAGCATCAACAACACAGAGGATTGATGCTGTGGATCAGTGTAATACTTCTACTGGGAAGTATTGCTAGAGCACATTCCTCGCTAAGAGGGAGTGTTGATTTTTGGGTAGCACAGGATGTGCTCTAGCTCCGAAATTTTGTGGAGGGGCTAGAACACATGAGATCTCCAAGACCCAGAAATCGTTTGGTGAAATTCCACCCGGATTGTATTTTATTAAAATAATAAATATCTTTAATGGGGTTCCTAAGTCTAAACTTAGGAAAATTAAAATATTAATGAGTATTAATGAAAATATGGGTGGGAAGCTTCGAAGAGATGAGGATCAAGTCTAATTTAATCTTAGTCGTTGATTAGAGACTTAATCTCAGCCGTTGATTTTTCAACAGGAAAAGTATAAATGGAGGCTTGGGGTCAGTTGGAGGAGATACACAGAGAGATTGAGGAAATCGATTTTCTAAGGTGAGAAGTTCTCAAGAGGGAAATCGATTGGGGAGATCTTGCAGCTGAGGGGCAGTGATAGTTCGGGTGTACAGACAGAGAGGCGGAGAGAAGCTTTTGGAGGTAGCGCAGTAGCCAGGAGAGCTAACGTTGGGCCAGTCTGGGTCCACGCAACCTTAATGCAAAGCCAGAAGGGCCAGCGCAGAGGGAGAGAACTGCCTTCCACGCAGAGTGCTGGAACTGCTGGAACAACTGGGGAAAGCTGATGCAGTGGGCAGAAGAGATGATGCAGAGCCTCAGAGAGCTCCACGCAGGCTCACACAGTTACTACGAAGGGGTAGTGCAGTTGTAGTTGGGGCCAGCCAATTTTTCTGTCGGATTAGCCGGAATCTGCCAGGTGAAGTGAGGTAAAACTCATTCAGGTTTTCTGCCATTGTATTTTTCTGTCACTGGTTTGTCGGGAGGGAAACCAACATTTGTATTTAGAACTTCTGCTTAATAATAGAAAACCCTCAACGTTGCTGCACCGGTTTTGCCACATTGGGTTTTTCTGGGGACGTTTAGTCCAAAAATAAGTGTGTCCTTTGCATGATTGTCTCATTTATTTTTCAGTACTTGATCTGTATATTGGTGTAGGCTGCAGTGTATTTGCATTAATATTTTCTGAATATTTCTGAAAATAACTTGTTAAATGAAAAACACAGGTAGGTAATGCAAGTTAGTTTACTGCAGTAGGATTTCTGGTTTGGTAGATTCAGAAATTTTCACATGAAGACGTTTCCAAACTACATGGGATTGATGAGTAACATTTTGTATTCCAAACCTTCCAACTTTTAGGAGGTAGCAGACCATCGGATGTTGTGGGATTCCATGGTGGAGGACTTCTAGTTCATCCCTCCTGTCTTGTAATCATTTGTTCATTTGATTAGCTGTGGATGTGAGGAACAATGTTAATCTTGTGTCATTATGTGTTGAAGTTCTCTTACAGATTGCAGAGCTCTATCAATTCCATCATCGTACTTTCGAGTAATTTTGACAGTGATGGGCTTTTCCTCTTTATCTACAACTAATGTTACGTTGTCTCTGTTCTCTACCTTTCTTTGGCAATTAGTTTTATTATTAGTGTGGTTGATGGCTTGCTACTTTGCGTTATTTCTAAATAACAATATTTCGAGAGATTAGTTTACCATGATGCTTTTATCAGTTTCCTTCTTTATAAAAATAATACCGGTCTGATGATGACAGGGCTATATTATATATAGTTATGATCTGCCAATGTTTGTCTGAGAGAAAAATAGTACTTTATAGTTGGAATAAATCTGTAATTTGTAAATATTTCTTTTGAATGATAAATGCATAAAATTCACTGTTATGGAACTACGGTGCCCAGAAACTGCTCTCTAAAAATACTTTGGAGAAGCTGACTGATTGAATTTCTGATATTGCAGCTCGTGCTAGAAGGATTGTGGCCATTCTGGATAGTCTTCAAAATTGATATAATACTTTACTAAAGGTAGTATTGTTTTTTATATTCTGTTACAGGAAGAAGTGCGCAATCTTGCTGCTGAAATGGGTCTTCCAAATAAAGATCGGAGAGATTCGCAAGGACTGTGTTTTCTGGGCAAGGTTAGTACTGGTTTCTTTTCTTGTTTCTCAGGATTAATTATGTCAGGCACAGCTTCTTTGAATGTTTGTGTTTCACCCCAAGACAAAAAACATTCTTTCTTACTCAGAGCTTGTTAACAGTTAAACACAAGGTCTCCTGGCAGCATATCAGGTGTTCAAGTATAACTGAAACAGTACTGGCAGCAAGATTGGCAAAAACGGAGAAGTTTATCGCAAGACAAAGATGCAACCCTACCCTTTTCAGCTTTATCCAAACTGGACTGGAGATTTATAGCTTTGAGTGCAACTCATTTCAAACTGAAACATCTTTCTTTTTGCAATGCGCATTGTTTATGTTTTATTTCTTAATAAAAAATTCATCACTTCAATAATGCACGTGGAATAATACATCAGCTAGTCATATACACACAGGCCAAGGCAGGAACATGTGGATTGTCCCTCAAATAGGCAAGGTGTGCCAGCATATTCGCTTGGGTACCATTTTCAATAGAGTTAGTTTTCTTTTTCTTCCTTTATATTTTTTTCTTGCAGTGGAATGATTCTTTTGTTCTACAAGACTGAATTTAAATGGTCGAAGGCTGTTGTGGTCAAAGACTCGATACAGAGAAACATTGAAAAAAATTGTGGCTAAAAGCTTGTATGACCAATGGCTAGGATCAAACAACGAAACTCTGATACCAAATATGATAACCAAACCTAGGTCACGTTGAAAAATGCTAGCTGTGGTCAGTATTTTCATTGTCAAAGTCAAGGAGAAATTATTTATCTTGCAGCTTTTCAAGTTGGCCTAAACTTGACAGGTTGGCCCCACCATTCGAAGGGGTTTGACCCAAGGTCAAAACCCACCTCTTGACACACATATAAATTGGCATTCGTTGGAGATCATTTGGGCATCACATCACATTCATCATTCGATCTATTTACACAAGATTATCTGCTCACACGTGTGAAGAAGGAGAAGAAGAATCTGACCAGCGAAATTTTACTTCTATCCTCTGCGTTGACCAGTATTGATCTGGCTCTTTTCTCTTCTGTTTGACTGAGCTTTTGACTGTGGATTGGAGGCCGAATATTGCAAGCATCGTTGACTGTTTGTTGACCGAAGTTCTGTCTCTGTTCTGAGCCGACCAAGGTTTGACCCTAGGTCAAACTCTGAGGTTTGACCGAACTTTCTGTGGAATTGCAGGACCAAATTTCGGCCCTTTGACCAGCAGCCTCAGGCCGAAATTCGGCCCCCTTGTGCAGACTTTGACTGTGAGCAAACATTGACTTATTCTCTCTCTTTTGACTGGTTTTGACTTGGCATTTATTGAAGTCAAAGGTTGGCATTTTGATTGGAATATTCTGATGTACAATTGATGAATTGAACTCTCTCTCATAAGGAAAGATTACTGGGTTTTCCCCCTTGTGGGGTTTTGTCCCAAGAAATTTTGGTGTCTCTTGTTTCATTGTTTTTACTGTGATCTCTATTGCTCTATTGAAGTTAATGGTTGAAATTTTCAAGTATAACTGCTTAATGATTGGAATGCTCTAAAGAAGTAAAATTGTATCATTGGAAGTAGTTATCAGTTTGAAAATTGTTCTAGTCTTGTTTGCTACTAGAAAATCAACATGGTATCAGAGCATTGGTGAAGGAAAAGAGTATTGTATCACCTTGAAGAGCATTGAAATCACCTTAAAGAGCATTGAGATCCTACATCTTTTGTCTTGATTAGTCATCTTCATCTCGAATTCCTTCATGAAGATAGAAAACAAGCTTGAAGGAACTACAAACTTCAAAGCAAGGAAGACTAGAATTGACCTTGTTCTTGCAAGGCATAAGCAGTGTTGTGAAAATCGCGATAATATCGGAAAATCGCGATTTTTTGAGTTTGGCGATATTATCGCCCGATTTTTACCCTAATATATATATATATATATATATATATATATATATATATATATATATATTTTTTGTGTTTTTCACAAAAAATCGCGATAACTTGAAAAAATCGTGATTTTTTGGGAAAAAATCTTTTGGAAATATATATATAATTTTTGTTTTATTTTCCGAAAGATTTTTTGATGAGGAGGAGGAGCAACAGGAGGAGGAGGTGATACCACCTACCCAGGCTACCCCTGTCACCAGTAGAGGACATGGTCTACCTCCTGTAGCTCCTAGTTCTTCAGCTTCTAGAGCATAGCAGAGTCCACTGCCAACTCCACCGGCATCTACATCTAGAAGGGCAGAGGAAATCAATAGTATTAGACTTTAGTTATTTGGTTCATTTCATTGTGTATGACATTATGACTCATGATATGAGATACATTATTATATTTTTTGTTGATATTTTGAGGCTGAGTTGGGACTTAGGAGTCAGGGCTTACTATTTAGGACATGATTCACCATTATGTATAATGTAACACTAGAAATGATATTACACATCTTATATATTAGTTCTTTTATCATATTTATGTGTCAATGTATTTATTTTATGTTGTAGATGCTTTAGATATTAAAAAATTTGAAAAAAGATGAATATTTTTCTATGTTACGATTTTTTCCCGATTTTTTTTTTTTTTTACGATTTTTTCCCCTCGCCAATAATATCCCGATAACGATTACTGCAACATTGGGCATAAGGTCTTAGGTATTGTGAAAGGAAAAGTTACTCAACCAACTGATGAAGTAGGAAAAGACAAGTTCCAAGAAGATGACATCATTGCCATGAGCATCATTGTGGAATTTGTTAGAGATCATCTAATTCCTTATATTGCTAATCTTAAATCTTCCAAGGAAATGTATGATGATCTCATTGGATTATATACCATCAACAACATTAGTCAATTTATAAGTCTAAGGAATCAACTTCGTGATGTTAAGATGACAAAGAATGATACTGTGGCATCATATTTCATAAGAATATCTCAATTAAGAGATCAACTCAAAGCTATTGATGAAGTTGTACCCGATAAAGAACTAGTAGCTGTAGCACTCAATGGTTTGCCTGACACCTAGGATTCTTTTACATCAAGCATTATTGGTAGAGAAACTGCTCCTAGCTTTGATAAACTATGGGTTGCTTGCACTCATGAAGAATCTAGGCTCATGTCCAAAGGCAAGATTCCAAATCCAGGTGAAGATTCTCAAGCATTTGTAGGCTACTTAAAGAATAACAAAGAAAGAAGAAATTTTGGCAAATTTCAAAGATATGTAGGAAGAGGATTTGCTCTAGGAAAAAGACTCGCCCCCTCTCAAGAAAGAAAGGACATGTCATCTGTTCAATGCTTTCATTGCCACACATATGGTCACTATAAAAACAGATGTCTTGAAAGAAATAATGACCAAAAAAGGAAAGAGAGGCAACACGCCTCTACAACTGATCTTAACGAACCTTCTCACAAGGAGTCAAGAAATAAAGATGCTGATGATAATTATTCCTTTCGATCTGATCTAATATTGTCCAAGAAGGAAATTTAGCTTCAAATCATGTTTTTGCTTCTACTTAAGACATGAAGTTTCAGAGTCCAGCAAAACTAGAAATCTGTAAAAGGTAGGCATCATCATTCAATTTGTTAACTATAATTTCTTAGTTCCTTTGGTTCTTTCTTGTAGTCTATTTCAAGGTTACTTGGGAGTGGGAGCGGGGAGCGACATTTTCAAAAGCTCCTGGTTGAGGAGCGAATTTTTATATATTTTGATGCATATATGTCAACAAAAGCATGTAGAATGATGAAATAGATATAAAAAACATAAAAACATGGATTGAACCATATAACATCAATCATCTAGAAGTTATAATCTTCATCAACCATGTACACAAGTTAGTAACATACAACATATCGAGTCTCATGATTCATCATTCTTTAAGTTTCAAGCTTTCAAAATTCAATATATAGCATTTGTCATCATTTATTAGTTATCACTCAAGTTGTATTTGTAACCATTACCATTATGAAGTAACCAAACTATAACAAAGAATATCTAACATGAAATGAAATGTTTCAACTATCAACTTTCATGAAGCATCATATTCATAATTCATTACCAATGAGTTATAAATGCCTACTTCAAACTTAAATTGTCATATATTGTTTACAAAAAATACCATAATAAATACGAAAGAGTCAATAGTTATAAAAAGTACTAGAAACTAGAAAAGACAAGTAAATCTATTATCTACTGCTTGACTCTCTTGCCATGAGAAATTTCTAATTTCTTGTCTCGTGCTTTATTGGGAGTCTCCTCTTGCATAGTCGAACGACCTTGGTGCTCTTGATCATTGGGAGTCTCCCCCACAAAGAGGGCTTGGTGCTCTTGATTAAATACGAGTTTCATATCTTAGTACATGACAAAATCCAATGGAAACATTGCAATCCCCCACAATCTTGAAATCCTGAAAAATTGACTAGTTTGCTAGATTTTGAGTGAGATCTAAAATTCTACTTCTTCGTATGAAATCCAATGAAGTTGAAACCACTCTCAAACATCCTAAGTCATTTCATGGTGATGTTAAAAATTTAAGTAAAAAGATGAAAATGAAAGATAAAGGAGAATGTCACTTTTATTTTAAGAATTTAACATTACTATGAACTGCATATCAACACTAGGGCCATAGGATTGAACATTAGGCTACCACACTCAAAAAAATTTGTAATAGCTCCCTCTATCACTCCTTAAAAGGCAGGGAGCAAATTTTGGGAGTGCGCTCTCAAAATTCACTCCCATTGGGAGCGACTTCGGGAGCGCATTCCCGATGCGCTCTTGCACAAAGCGCACTTCGGGAGCGGATTCGACAGGGGGAGGTGCTCCCCCGCAACCATGGTCTATTTATGAGGACCAAATATAAGTTTAGTTATTGATTTGTAGTGAGATCTGAAACTATTGATGATGGATACTTTAATGAGTAAAAGTCATAGGACTATACAAAAATTCTTGAGGGCAGTCATGAATTTTAAAGAAATATTTTATATGGCATAAATGACATTGGTTCATAGCAATATAGCCACATGAGAAAATATGTGACCTTACTCATCTATCGAAAGATTGAAATAAGATGATGTTGTAGTATGTTTCATAAACCATGGATGCTTAGTTTTGAAAGATGGAAGGAAGGCATCTATGTCATGAAATTATACGTTTAAAGAAAGTTTGCCTATAGTAAAGAGGTTGAGTTTCTCTTCTAAAAAATGAAGATCAAAGCTTTATAAGATCTGATAGTGCCCTATCATAGCAGGCCTATGATATTGGATTAACCTATTATTGCTAAAGATATATCTTTTCTATAAGATACTGATGTCATTTAAGTACTTGGGTACAAAGATCTACCATGATGAAATCTATTGCCTCAATGATTTGAAGAAGCCAAGCTACTTGATTTTATAAGATTAAGGATGATTGATTGTGCAATGACAATAATGGATTTCATCTCATAAATATTCTTGCATTTTAAACAATTGAAAAGATTTGAAGACCCTTGTAAGCAACAAGGCTTGAATAAGTAAAACCCTATGTACAAAACCCTAGGATTGATTGCTTCTGTTGAAAGAAGAAACCATTGCTCCTACAAGGAAGGAATGACATCATGTGGATGAGGTTGATTTGCAAGTTGGATGCAAGAAGGCTAGGATCAAGAGGGAGTCAACATGTTCTCAAAAGATACGTATCTTATATCTCTCTTTCTTGTTTATTACTATTGTTGTTGTTTCTCTTAGTCTCTTTTCTTTGTATATCTTGCTTGATTATGATTGTTCTTCCATGCCCTGATAGTGAGGATTGCAGGTACATGATGAATGCTGCCAGAGCTATAGCGACAGATGGAAAAAATGGAAGAACAAAGCAAAGATAGTAACAAGAAGACTCATGTTGAGGTCTAGACTCAAAGAGAGCAAATTTGATCTATGCTGAAAAAGAAGTCTATTGTGACTTCCAAGATGAAAATGGCTAGTAGTACCAAGTGAATGATTACTTTAGTAAGAGGGAAAAGAATATGAATTCACGCACCTCGTTATAAAAGGGAGCTGATTGAAGGATCTTGGTCTAATGCATTACTACTTGAGATTGAAAGTGTGGCATAATCCTTTTGAAATCTTTGTTGAGATCCTTCAGAAATTTGGCATGATGGACTGCGATTCCATGGACTCCTCCATGATAACAAATTTGAAGAAGCTGTAAGACTTTGTTGCTGACTTTTTTGATCCTATTAATTGGCTTGTTGAAGTATCTGCTGCATTGATTTGCAAATCCTGATTGGGCTCGATGTTCTGAATATAGGAAGAGCACTTATTATGGATGCTGTCTTATCATGGATGAGCATTGAGTATGGTGCAGACCTCTGTTGCACTTAGCACCACTGAAGCTAAGTATATAGCTGATTGTTCAGCTTGTTGCAAAGTAGGTAAAAACACATTGAGATCAAGTGTCACTATATTTGGGATGTTGTCCAATGAAGAGTTGTGCTCAAATACATTAATAAATATGTTGTTGATGTTTTGACAAAGGCATTATCCCGAATGAAGCTTGTTTGCTTTTGAGAGAAGCTTGAAGTGGTTGAGAACTCCTCTTTGAGAGAGAGAGCATTGATTGTATAACATCATGAATCTTCCTTTGGCTTGGCTGAGAAACCATGGTTTATGGTTGGGAAGATGTCGATTTGGGGTAGCATTGGATGTGCTCTAGCCACGAAATTTGGTGGAGAGGTTGGGGCACATGAGATCTCCAATACCTAGAAAGGGTTTGGGCAGATTCTAAACAGATCAGGAGATATTAAAATAATTAATATTTTTAATGGAGTCCCTAAGTTTAGAATATTAATGTGTATTTATATGAATCTATGTTAGAGTGGTCCAAAAGACATGGATCAAGCTAGATCTAATCTTAGCCGTTGATTAGGGACTTAATCTCGGCCGTTGAGATATCAACAGGAAAAGTATAAGAGGAGGCTTGAGGGTCACTTGGAGAATACGCCAGAGTGATCAGTGATTCTATTCTCTAGGGCGGGGTTTGCTAAGAGAGATAGAATTAGTGATTGGGAGAGAAGCTAAGGGGCATTGAGTACAGAGAAATAGAGAAGGCAGAGATTGTGCCGGGAGAGCAGCGCAACAGCCAAGGAGAGTGACGCAGAGCCAGCAAAGGCTCACGCAGGGCCACGTAGAGGTGGCCAAGTGTTACGCAGAGCGCCAGAGAGGTCAGCGTGTCTAACGCAGAGGCCCAGAAAACTGACGCAGGGCCTCCTGGGGCTGACGCAGGCCAAGAAAGGCTGATGTAGGGCCAATGTGAGACAGAGAGGGGCTGACGCAGTCCAGATTGGGCAGACGTTGGGGTTGCAGAGCAGTTTTGTGCTGAGGAGCTGCCGGAAGGATTTTTCGGGGTTTCAGCCAGGAGATTTCTCTCAAACTGTGAGGTATAGCTGCTAAGGAAATTCTCTGTTGGGTAGGCTAGTTTCGACACCTAGATTGTACTCTGATATTGCTTAATAAGAAAACCCTCAGATAGCTGCACCAGTTTTCCCGCATTGGGTTTTTCCGGGGACATTGGTCCAAAAATAATGGTGTCATGTGGTGTGTTTGTTCTTGTTTCTTTTAGTTGCTGATTTGTAATATGTTGAGCATGCACTGATGTTTATTTTCAGTATTTACTTTGTAAATAACTTGTTAAAGAAAAATAACAAGTAGGTAGGAATAAATCAGAAAAGGTGTATGAAGGGATTTTAAACTAAGTAAACTTAGAAATTTCAACAAAAGATTGTCTTAATTACTCACTTAGGTCATTGAGTTTGACTGAGAAACCTTATGGTTGGGGAGGTTGGTTTTGAGACACTGAGTGCTCCCTTAGGTCATTGTGTTTGACTGAGAGACCAATAGGTTTGGTTGGGTACACTGATTTTAAGTAATCTCCCGTGGGTCATTGTATTTAACTGAGAGACCACGTGGTTGGGGAGATTGGCTATTTTGACATCGAGATCAAGATTCCTCCTTTAGGTCATGGAGTTTGACCGAGAGACTATATAGTCGACGAGCTTGATACTGAGATAGGGATTCCTCCCTTAGGTCATTGGGCTTGACCAATAGACCTTGTTTATGGTTGAGGAGGTGGACCCTATGTACTCTCTTAGGTCATTGTGTTTGATTGGGAGACCATTGGTATAGCTGGAGAGTTTGATCCTGATTACTCCCTTAGGTCATTGTGTTTGACTAAGAGTTCAGTAAGGCTTGGTCGGGGAGATTGATGTTGAGTTCTCTCTCTCGGGTCATTGTTTTTGACTAAGACACCAGTGGGATGGTCAAAGAGATTAACTTTGATTACTCTCTTGGGTCATTGAGGTTGACTGAGAAACCATTTTCTATGGTTGGAGAGTTTGGCCTCATGAACGATATTAATTGATCCCATGGTTAGTTGGGTTATGACCTTGATGCCATTGGTTTTGGCTTCAGGGATGGGCTTGATGCTATTTATCTTTCCTTATGATGAGAGTTGTACATCTGTTGAGAGAGAATGAAAAGTACCTCCTTGGCTAAGAGGGAGTGTTGAAAAATGGTAGTTGCAGTCGATATTTTCATTGTCAAAGTCAAGGAGAAATTATTTATCTTTCAGTTGTCAAAGTTGACCTAAACTTGATAGGTCAGCCCCACCATTTAAAGAGGTTTGACCCAAGGTCAAAACCCCCCCTTGACACACATATAAATTGGCATTTGTTGGAGATCATTTGGACATGACATCACACTCATCATTCGATCTATTTACACAAGAAGTTCTGCTCACACGTGTGAAGAAGGAGAAGACGAATCTGAACAACAAAAATTGACTTTTGTTCTCTGCATTGACCAACATTGACCTATCTCTTTTCTCTACTGTTTGACAGTGGATTGGAGGTGGAATATTCCAAGGATCATTGACTATTCATTGACCAAAGTTATGTCTCTATTTTGGGCCGTTGACCGAGGTTTGATTGAACTTTTTGTGGAATTGCAGGACCGAATTTTGGCCTTTTGACCAATAGACTCAGGTCGAAATTCGTGTCCCTTGTGTGGACTTTGACCATGAGAAAACATTGACTTATACTCTGTCTTTTGACTGGTTTTGACTTAGCATTTATTAGAGTCAAAGTTTGGCATTTTGATTGGAATATTCTGATGTACGATTGATGAATTGAACTCTCTCTCATAAGGAAAGATTACTGGGTTTTCCCCCTTGTGGGTTTTTTTCCCAAGGAATTTTGGTCTCTTGTTTCATTGTTTTTATAGTGATCTCTATTGCTCTTTTGATGTTAATGGTTTCAATTTTCAAATATAACTGCTTAATGATTGGAATGCTCTAAAGAAGTAAAAAATTGTATCATTAGAAGTAGTTATCAGTTTGAAAATTGTTCTAGTCTTGTTTGCTACTAGAAAATCAACAGGTCATGAGTTAAATATCCAAAATATTTGGAATATAATAAATAAATCCGTTTAGGAAATAAAAATATATTGAATAATGTATGAGAAAATGATATAATATGATTACAAACGAGTGCCTTGTGTATATAGCAAGACAGGAGTTCCCTTTCATTAAGTGTATCTCTCTCTCTATTCTTGGGATGAGTTACACTTTTCTTCAAATAACCCCTCCCTCATGGAATTCAATTCTCTTATTGTTGGCTCAAGGCATGAATTCATTTTTGTAACTCCTCTCATTTCTCATCTATTTAAGCAAGAGCAAGTGAGAGTTGAGTGTAGCATATTCATTGTGAAGGAGGAGAACAAATGTTGAGTGTGTGTAAGAGAAGTGTGAGAACAAGTGAAGAGTGAGAGCAAGGGAAGAGCTGGGGCAAGTGTGAAGGACAAGATCTGATCAAGAGAAGGAGAAGATTTTCAAGCAAAGATCAAGAACACTTCAGTTGCAAGTTGATCAAATATTGGTGACTTTATTCATTCTTATTCTCTCTCTCTCTGTACTCTGCTGAACAATTGAAGAAATCTAATAAAAGAAGAATCATTTGGGTTTTCCCTCTTGAGAGGTTTTGCGCTGGTCATTGGACCTAAATCTCAGTGTCTCATATTTGTGCTTAGCTGTCTTCACATGATCCTTAAGTTTATGCTATATCTACAATTGCTGATTTTGAAAAGTTTTGAAGAAGAAATCTGCATGCTAAGTAATTGTAACAACATATAACATTTAGTTCTATGCATAGTACTTTCAAGTCCCAACATAGAACATTCATTTTTCTGCAAAGTACATTTAATTTTCGGCAAAGTACATTCAATTTTATGCAAAATACATTCAGCTTTCTGTAAAATGCATTCAGTTTTCTGCATAGAACTTCCATGTTTCTACAAATAATTTTTAAGTTTTTGCATAGAACTTTAAGATTTTTAACATGGTATCAGAGCCTTGAAGACAAGTCCAAAGAGATCAGAGATCACTTGAGGAGACCCCACTTATTGCCAAAGTTTTCTGATCAAGATGACTTCATCCTACTTCAAGGCAGAGGAGAAGCTGAATGATGCTTCAAACTTTGGTCCATGGAAAGCAAGGCTAAATATCACTCTTGAAGAACACGAAGTTCTGGAATATCTTGAAGGCACAATAACTGATCCATCAGAGAATACAAGTGCCGCTGTTAAATCCAAACATAAAAAGTGTGAAATCAAAGCTAGAAAAATGATCTTTGATTCTCTTTGTGATCATCTCATTACTTATGTTTTTGGTTTGAAGAAAGCTAAAGAAATGTATGACAAACTAATTGGCATGTTTGCAATTAGTAACTTGAACTAGGTTATTGCTTTAAAGAATCAACTGAAAGACATCAAGATGAACAAAGGAGAGACAGTTCAAGCTTACTTCCTGAAAATGACCAAAATCAAGAATCAACTGTTAACAATTGGTGAAGTTGCATCCAACAAAGAAATGGTATTGACTATGGTTGGAGGCGTTTTTGCTGTTTGGGATACTTTTATCACCACCATTAGCAATATCAACACTATTCCCACATTTGATGAGCTCCTGGGAAAGTGTATTCATGAGGATGCCAAAATGATATCTAGAGGGAGAATTTCACATCATGAAGAAGGAGAACCCACTGCATTTTCAATCCACGACAAGAAAATGAAAGGTAATAAAGACTCATCATTTTTCAAAAAAATCTGCTTTCAAATCGAATGATTTCTTTAAAGAAAAATTTCTTTAAAGAAAATCTAGACATGTCAAAAGTTAGATTCTTTAACTGTCAAAAGCATGGTCACTTTGTTCATGACTGTAGAGAAACAAGAAGAACACCTAGATTCAAAGACAAATTTGATTATAGAAAAGAAACATTTTGAAAATCAAAGAAAAGACCATTTTAAGAAAATAAGAAATCAAAAGTATAGAAATAATGCAGCAAAAATTCAATCAAAATATTTTCTTGTTTTTTCTCTTTCCAGTTCTTCTTCTGTAGATTCATTTGATAGCTTATTAGTTGATGGTGGTGCTTCCAAACATTTTATTGGTTACAAAGAAGCATTCTCTAATCGAGTTGAGAGGGAGACTAATTCAAATGTTATCCTTGGAGATAATTCTACTCACCAAGTTAATGGTTATGGTTCAATTTCATTTCAGTTAGATGATGTCAAATCTATTTTTCTGCAAGAAGTTTTGTATATACCTAGTTTGAAAAAGAATCTTGTATCTATATCTGCTCTAGAAGATAAAGGAATGAATGTTTTTATTAATGGAAAAGTTCTAACTTGACCTTTGAACACAAGTATGAAAGAAGCCTTCACTCTTGGATCAAGATGTGAAGGGCTTTATAAAGTCAATGGTGAACCCATTCATGCACTGGTCTATGATACCAATCTTCAGTGTGAGTTATGGCACAAAAAATTTGCGCACCTACACTACAAAGCCTTACCTCATGTAAGGAAGATGATTTGTAGAATGCCTGAGATCAAAGTAGATCATAAAGGAGTTTGCCCAGGATGTGCAAGTGGAAAGCATGTAAAGGGACCATTCCCTTCAAGTAGAACAAAAACTAGTCAAATACTTCAACTCATACATTGATATTTATGTGGACATATGCCTGTTACTTTTCTTGGTGGCTACTTGTCTTTCATAATTTTTTTTGATGATTTTTTTCGCAAGTCATGGATATTCTTTTTGAAAAAGAAAGGGGAAGCATTTGACATGTTCAGAGATTTCAAGGCTCTGATTGAGAATCAAACTGGAAAGCTGATTGAAGCTTTTCGATCTGATAATGGGGGAGATTTCACCTACAATGATTTTAATGATCTTTGCAAATTTGCCAGGATGAAGAAAGAAACCACTGTACCGTACGATGCACAACAAAATGGTGTGGCTGAGAGGGAAAACAAAACCATTATGGAAGTAGTCAGAGGCATGCTACATGATCAAAAGTTACCAAAGTTTATCTGGGGGGAAGCTACAAATACTGCTGTTTATGTTCAAAACAAAACTCCTCATCAGACCTTAGACAATAAGACTCATGAAGAAGTCTTCACTGGTAAAAGGCCTAAGGTGAGCCATTTGAGAATCTTTGGGTGTCCTGTGTACTTCCATGTGCTGAAAGAGAAAATGAACAAACTGGAAGTTTCAAGTAACAAAGGTATGTTCGTTGGTTATTGTGATAATTCAAAAGCTTATAGAATTTTTGTACTTGGTTAGAGAACTATAAAGTTTAGCAGGGACGTAGGATTTGATGAAGATGCAGCTCTTGGAAAAGCAAGAGACTCTCCTCCTCCTGTCATTGCTGAAAGACAAGCTATTAATGAAAAAGAACCTGCATTTGAATTTGAACTGGAACTTGAGAATGAACTTGTTGATAAACCCATGGGTTCCATGGATCCTCTAGATCCTCCACCACATGATCCTTCTATGAGAAAGAGACCGCCATCACTGCGAAATACCTTGGAAGATGCTAAAGTACATGCTGTCTCAAGAGGAATTTTAAGAGAAAGTAAGAAGCCAAGTCAACTTCAAGGGTATGTTGCTACCATGAGCAACATCATTCAGGCAGAACCATGCACCTTTGAAGAAGCTGCAAAAGAATAAGTCTGGAAAGATGCGATGACTGAAGAATATGAGTCCATCATCTAGAATGATGTCTGGGAAGTGGTTCCTAGACCTCAAGGTAAATTTTCTGTCACTTCCAAATGGTTTGTTTAAGATTAAAAATGGGGCAAATGGTAG
This sequence comes from Pinus tabuliformis, assembly GCA_031772625.1. Taxonomy (NCBI): domain Eukaryota; kingdom Viridiplantae; phylum Streptophyta; class Pinopsida; order Pinales; family Pinaceae; genus Pinus; species Pinus tabuliformis. The sequence goes on along the minus strand of CM062819.1, from coordinate 1,322,090,130 downwards.
TATTGAAAAATATAAGGCTATATTTGTAGCTTGAGGGTTCTCTCAGAAAGAGGGAATATATTATGATGAGATTTTTGCATCTGTAGCTCAATATACAACTATTCGATTTGTTGTTTCCTTAACTGCTAGCACATAGAAATTATTAGACCACAAAGCACATGCTTGCTGTAGGCATACATTTGCTTGCTTGGAGTCTTCTTAATAGACTTTGCTACTGTTATATAATTCTAGATATGTATTTGCTTTAAAGTTAACGAGTGAGCTGTATATTTTTAGCACCTTCCAGTTTTGTATAATGCTCGTCTTAGGGATTTTTTTAATTTTAGAAAAGGTGCATCAGTTCACTGTATAGTTATTTATATATACAGGGTGTTGTCACTCAAATTGTAGACATAATTGCGACAACGCTCAAGGCAGGGGCTGTCACTCTGATCCCTTCCCTCTCCATTTAAGTTGTCTCCTAAATGCAGACTAAGGGGTGTTAATTTTGTAGCATTAGATGGTGTTTTAGTCTCAAAACTTTGTGCAGAGGTTAAAACACAAGAGTTCTCCAAAACTCAAAAATCGTTTCTAGAAATTCCACCTAGAGACGACTCATTAAATTAATTGACCATAATTAAAAATTTCCTAAGTCTAACTTAGGAAAAATGGTTAATTAATAGTAATTAATTGAGAAATGTGAGAATTCTCTAGAAACTCACACAGATCGACTTGGAGATGATCTCAACCATCGATTAAGTTTTAATCGTGGCCGTTGGAGTCTCAACTAGAGATTATAAGAAGAGGTCGATGGGTAAATGGAGATCACACTAGTGTAGATACTCAGTTGCCTAAGCTATTCGATTTTCTAGTGCAGGTGATTCTGTAGGAGAGATCGAGCCAGTAGGTGAGTAGCAGGTGGCAGAGGGGCAACATAGCAATATTCCAGAGGAGTTTCCAGTTCCGGAGAGTCAGAAAGGGAAGACTGAAATTTATTTCCAGGAGGTTGCATAGGGGCAGCGCAGAGCCTTAATTGAGCAATTCGATTTGGCTGAGGAGAAGCTCGTTTTCAGTTCCGGAGGCCAGGAAGATTTTCCAGAGTGTTGGAGATATAGTTTCCTAGTTAGCAACAGGCAAGACGACTTGATTTGTAGGAGTTCTGGGTTGAGTGTGAAAGGGTCTGCGCTAAGGTGACGTAGGGCTTGCGCAGAGTAGGGTGGACGACTTTCTTTTTATAGGCCGTCAGATGCTAGGATTGTTCGGAGAGGGTAAAATCCTTAAGTATATTTTTGCCAGTATTTCTCTTAGGTAGAATTGCTAGTTTGGCAATATTTTATTGTACTCAGAAACTCTACTGCTGGATAATAATAAAAACCAATGTTGTTAAAAGCGCGATCGGGATTAAATCGGCGCCGGGAATAAAGCGGAAAAAATCGGCAAAAGCGGGAAAAAAGCGGAAAAAAGCGGGAAAAAAGCGTTTGACACAAAAATATTCATTTTTTTTCAATTTTTTTAATATCTAAACCATCTACAACATAAAATAAATACATTGACACATAAATATGATAAAAAAACTAATATATAAGATGTTTAATATCATTTCTAGCGCTAAAATCACACATAACATTGAATCATGTCCTGAATAGTAAGTCCTGAGTCCCAACTTAGCCTCAAAATATCAACAAAAAATATGATAATGTATCTCATCATGTCATAATGTCATATACAATAAAATGAAAGTCTAATCCTATTGATTTCCTTTGCCCCTCTTGCGAGAAAATGGCACAACTTTCTCTTTCCCTCTAGATGTAGAAGCTGGTGCCTGTGGTGGTGGAAATGGCAGTGGAGTCTGACGTGCTCTAGAAGCTGAAGAACTAGTAGTAGCAGCTACAGGAGGCTGAGGTAGACGGAGACCACGTCCTCTACTGGTGGTAGTGGTAGCCCGGGTAGGCGGTGTCACCTCCTCCTCCTGCTCCTCCTCCTCCACCTGCTCCTGCTCCTGCTCCTGCTCCTCCTGCTCCTCCTCCTCCCCCTCATCCTGCACTAACCAATCATCAGTGGGATCCATGAGAGGCCTCTCGGTCTCAACCCTCCATTCAGCAGTGGTGTCAATCCCATCCAATGAGATGGCTTCCGTATCAGGTGTCCTCTCTAGTTGCCTCACCCACAATCGAAGATTGTAGTAGACATAGACCATGTCATTAAGTCTATGGGACTCCAACCTGTACAAAGTTCATGAAATAATAATTAATAATTAATATTATAAAAAAAATATTGTTTAAAACTTTAATGAATTCAAAAATTTATTTGGAAATTTGCAATATTTTAAATGTTTAAGTTGTAACCTATTGCGCTTCTTGTTGTGTATTTTTTCAAATACACTCCAATTGCGCTCACATCCTGAGGAGCTGCATGTTTGGCTGAGGATGCGTACGGCAAGCTTTTGCAAAAGGGGTACTCTGCCACCATACATCTTCCACCATGCGTCTACAACAAAATTACAAATAAAATTTTAAATAAACATAAGAAAAAAATGGAATTTGAAGTGACAATGAAATTTGAAACAAAGTTACAAAGTACAAACTAAAAAATACCTGGCATTTTAATCGTCCTATCAGTGACAGCCATCTCAAAGCCAAATGTGCCACCTGACATCTTATATGTCTCAATTTGTCTAGAGATCTCTATACGTTGTTCTGGAGATCTCACCATCTTCTGGACACAGGTTAATAATCCTTCCACGACCTCAGCATCAAAATCAAACCCACATGCATAAGAAAATGCAGGGTTCAGGAAAAGCCCAGCAGCATGAATGGGACGATGGAGTGTGTTGTTCCATCGCTCATCAATCACTGCCCATAGAAGGAGTTGTCTCTGAAACCCATCATCTCCCTTATCATCATAGTAGGACCGAATGGCTTCTTTGGCCCTGTCCATGTCTTCATACAAATAGCCCATTGCGGGCTTCTCACCATCAACCAACCGAAGAACCTTTACCAAAGGTTCAGTAACAGCGCACACCTCCTGCACTCCCGCCCAGAAGTCTTCCTGGTATGAAACTAGTCTGCACACGGCCTCTCCTTCTGGTTTGCGGCTCATTGACGAAGCACGCCACTCCTCTGAAAGAAACATTCTCTTCAAATCCCACATAGAATTCAAGAGGATTGAAGAGATATGAAACTCGTCGCAAACCGTGTAATGGCGGGGCGCACCAACTCTTTGTTGTTGGTGCATTTTCTCATCAAGCTAAGCACAGATGTGTGATTGTAAATAAATTTTGTGATGCTTTTTGATGAGTCAACAATATCTTTGACAAAGGGAATTTTCCCTATGTCCTCTAACATCAAATCAATACAATGGGCAGCACAAGGTGTCCAAAATAAAGTAGGATGCCTGTCCATAAGCATTCTACCAGCAGCAACATAATTTGCAGCATTGTCCGTTATGACTTGGACAACATTTTCTGCACCCACCTCCAAAATAAACACATCCAGCAAATCACATAAAGTTCTTGCATCTTTGATTTGATGAGTTGCATCAATAGATTTGATAAACATAGTCCCCTCGGGACAACTAACCAAGAAGTTTATAAGGGTTCTCCCCTTTTGGTCAGTCCAACCATCTGACATAACAGTGCATCCTGTTTGTGCCCATGATGCCCTAAAATCCTCCAATCTTTGGGTGCAGTCACGCTTTTCCTCTTGAAGAATCCGGCCTCTGAAATCATGAAGAGAAGGGATTTTGTACCCCGGGCCAACACTGGCAATAGCATCAACAGTAGGTTGGAAAAATGGATTATTCCTTACAATGTTGAAAGGAATATCACTCCAGAGGAGAAATTTTGCCATCAACCTATCAGCTTGTTCTTTTTCAGTTCTTTTTAGCATTGAACCGATAGTTGGTTGTGAACCAGGTGTGGTTCGAGGAACAAAAAATGATGATGCAGCTACCGGATTGACTGACGCTGCAGTAGAACCAGTGCCACTTGGCCCACTTCCTTCAGCTGACCTTTTTAGTTGCCTTTTGAGTTCTTCTTTGGCCTCTCTAGTGTGCTCTAATTCTCCCAATGCTCTCATGGCTCTTTGGATAATTTCAGGATTTGTATTTATACAGGGCCCCACATCACGTCCAGGGATTTGTGCAAGGTGGAACTTCAACCTGTACACCCCCCCGCTTATCTCCTTTCCACACAACTTGCAAAACAAGTTTTGTCTATCATTCGGAGCTTTAGGTTCACCATATTCCCAGAAAGGATCCAATTTCCTTGGCATGTTTGTTTTTGAATTTTGAATTTGCAAACCTATGGAAAAATAAGGATTAGGAAATAGGAATTTAGGATTACAAATTACAATTTAGCATTTACAAAATTACAAGTTACAAATTTACAAAATCCCAAGTTACCCAACCAAATGGCAAATGCCAAAAAACAATGAAAATCAAAAAACATAAACAATGTTTAAAAAAAATGAAAAAAAAAATAAAAAATTGGTTCCCATAGTCATACCAAGTTACCCATCCCAAATCAATGAAAAATTACAAAAAAATCTTTAAAAACAATGAACATTGAAAACAAATGGTGCCCATATGAAATTTCTCAACCAAAAACAATGAAAAACAAAGTTTATAACAAGGAAAACAAAAAAAATTTAATCTACATACCGTTTTTATGGACAAATTGGTGATCTTGTCTTGGATTTCTCCTAAAACCACTTGGATTCGCTCCCAAACCCTTCAGCTCTCCTCCACAAGGCGTCTCCTCCAACTCCGCGCGGCGACAGTCAGAAATGACTAAATAAAAATCGATTTTCATAAGTAATAAGCCAAATCGCGATTTTTTCGGAAAAAATCGTTATAAAAAAAAGCCCGCGATTTTTGGGATAAAAATCGCGATTTATGCGGGATAGTGATAAAATTGCGATTTTTTGAAAAAATCGCGATTTTATCGCGATTTTAACAACACTTAAAAACCCTCACTGCTGCATCGTTTTTCCCACATTGGGTTTTTTTGGGGACATTTGTCCAAAAATAATGGTGTCATAATTTGTGTGTGTGTGCTAGCATTTCTTAGTTTCTGACAATTTTATTTTTGCAACGTTTATTTTAATTTTGGTCAATAAATTGCAGTGTGAATATTTCGTTATTTTATCATAAACAAAATAAACTACATAATTAATTTATCAGTTAGAAGAAATATTTCCAGTTTCTGCATTTCAAGGAATTTTCACAAGGGGGGTAGTCCCTACGGATGAGATGATGAGAGACTTGTTGGGAACTATTGACCATACTTTGTCAACAATTCAAGGAAGTAGAATGCAAAGTCAGAAAGAAATGTTTTCAAATTCAGAATCATCAGCCAACATGTTTTGTATCATTGTAAACCCAATTTCTGCGAGTTGTATTGTAAATGATGCGAGTATGACCATTCAATATGTAACAACACCTAGGTAAGCCTTTGATTTTGGCAACATATTTCATCCTGGGAAGTTTTTTAACCTCCTCGAATTATGTGTTTTTAAACATGGATAATCGACGAAGTTTTTCTTCCAGCTTAAACCCCAAAGCTAGGTTGGAATCTCTTAACAAGGTCTTAGGTGAGTCATAGTGTTATATCGAGTTTTTGTAAAAGTGCGTTTGTGAATAGTTTAAACAAATTTGGCTTAATTATTTTATTACAAACCACTTGGTCTATACTAGATCATGCTGTGTCACAAAATTGGGTAATTTCATGAGGGTCTATATGTAAAGGTGTATTCCCCCTTGAGGGTTAAATTAATTGTAATATCTTGATGTAAAAATATTTTAGTGCATGGTCTCTCATACTTAGACACCATGGCTAAAATATTTGAGGGTGGAAAAATAGTTAATCCCCTCTAGTGTCAATTAATTAATTTTTTTGGCTAAATTAAATAAAAATCCCAAGCTTGAAAATTAATTAATTTTGAGCCAAAAATAATTATAGATAAATTAATTTCTCTCTAAGTAGAAAATAATAAAAAATTCGTGGGTCAAAGGAAAATTAAATTTTGGAGGTCTCCCACCAAGGCAAAAATGGATATTTTAAGAAAAATTGAGCCCTTGGACCTTGATGGTTAAGTCAAAGTCAAATTTATGAGGAAATTCATTCAAAATATTAATTTTTAGATTAATTAAAAATGGGTTTTAAGGAAATTTCGATTTTTCCCTCAAAATAAAGTATTCAAAAGATCATCAAGTTATTTTCAACGGTCGAGATTATTTTGACGGGGATCAAACCAACTAGTTGTTATTTTCCACTTGGAGGTATTTCTCTATAAATAGAAGTCATTTTGTTTCTATGTGACATGTTTAGGTGAGGTGATTTCTTTTGTACTAGGCTACAACTCTACTGGGAACACTTTATCATAATAGAAAGACTTTGGGGTTCAATTCATGGTGTTCTTCTATCTACTGATGATAAAATTGGCAACTAGGGCCAAATTCCACTTTATTCAACTCATTTGATGAAGATGATGATTACATTAAATTCCTCTTTTCGAGAGGACCAAAATTGACCTAAAGATCATCAAATTTGGACAAGCAGAAATGTGTTTTTGAATTTATGCCCACACGTGCAAATTGTTTAGGTCAACCACATCATCATGTAGGCTCATGAAGCCCAAGAAACATGCGACTTCACCCTCAACGACTTGTATAAATACAGGTGACCTCTCAACTCATTTAGCATCATCATCACTCACACATTCTTCTCTCCTTCTCTCATTGGTTCGTACAACTATTGGGCAGATCTTCTCTCTCATACTTGTGGCAAGGATTTTTTGGGTAGATTGCAGGGCCAAAATTCAGGACCGTTGCAAGGGTTTGACCAGTGTTGACCAAGGACTGTTTGACGAAGCTTGACTACAATTTTGAAGGGTTTGACTCTGTTTGACTAGGCCACAATTATTGGCACAAAAATTGAGAATTTATGGGTTGTTTGACTTGCGCTGACGACAGGGTTGACTTCAGGTTGACCAAGTTTGACCGCAAATTTTATCAGTATTTTGCGCTGACTTTCACCACTGCTGGAGGCTGAGTTTGACTACCTTTGACTGAGCTTCAAAGGAGAATTTTGACTGCTGCGTTGACCATCTTTGACTTTCTGGTCAGGGTTGAATTTGACTGCAGATTTGACAAGACTATTTTGACTTTGATTGGGAAAGTCAACTTTGACTTTTTGTGCTCTCTCTCTGCTGGACATTTGATATAATAATAAGAAGAATTGATCAAAGGGTTTTCCCCACATTGGGGTTTTTCCTTGGCATCCACCAAATCTGGTGTCCTCTTGTCTTGGCTTGTCTTTTGCATTTTATTTTATGTTCTATCTACAATTAATATCATTTTGATTTATGTTTAATGTGATTGCTATTGGAAACTAATTTGGAAATTGTCATTGGGCTGCTTAAAGTACATTGAAGTAATTGTGCTAAGCATAGAACATACCATTGTTAACTAAAATTAACAATTGATCTGTGGTATGTGTTTATCCTATATTGTGCTAAATATTTTTTTTTAACCGTTAATTTCATTTGTTGTCGATAAGAACATTCTATTGATACAAGTATCTTAGGTGATTTGATTCACCATATGAGCTAATGATTTGTCTTGAGAATTTATAGAGATTTACAAGTACGCTTGCCCTTGGGCTCCAAGTTCATACACTGTGGGGAAGAGCCAACCCTGTTTGGGCTCTAAGTTTTCATTTTGGTAAATTATTTTGCAGGAGGGTTTTGGCTTGGCTATCTTACAAAAATTATTCATCCATAAATTATTTCAAAGTTTTCATTTCTTTTTTATTTGATCTTTGGCTAAAGAATTTATTTTGCTAATGAGAACTTGTAAATTTTAATTTGTAAATATTGTAAATATTTGTAAATTATTTCTAAACCTTGTTTTATTTGCATCTCTCGGGGTTTATTTGAAATTTTTGTATATTGGGTATTTCGGTTTCTATTCTAAATTTGTTTTGCAGGTGAAATCTTTGAAGGATCAAGGAAGAAATTTTGTTGGAGACCTCAAAAACCCTAGACGTGTAGGGTTTGAAGATGAATTTCCTGAAGGACGTTTGTAATGTTCCAAAATAGGAAAAAAAGTGATATGCAAAGCAAAAACAAATTCAACACTATAAATTTCAAATATTCAACAAACACCCCATATAAACTCAAGAAGTAAGAACCAACTGAGCCATTTTATTAATCAAATGGGAGCAAGTACAATAGTGTGGAAGGAGTGCACTTGGGCTTGCCTCAATGTCAAGTGTGACAAGGCCCAAGTGATCAAACAACAAGCCCAAATGCTAAACAACTGCTGCTCTAATGATGCTCTGTGCTGCCCAGAAATTTGCACTGTCTGCTGGAAAGGAACTGTTGGAAACCCCACCTCTGGTGCTCAAAAAATTATGCAAAATTAACCTTAAGCTCCTCAACCAAAACCCACAAAAACCCATAAAGGGTTTGGCTTGGTTTTGATCCTTGAAATTCGGCCCCCAAACGCCACATCCTCGTCCAAGTGCTGGGAAATATGGCCTACTTGTAGCTCACTAAAAAAGCTCCACAAATCACCCCCAAAAGCTGAGATGCTCTCCCCAAAGGCTTCCCTTATTTCTCCTAGCAATCTCCAGCTCCCCAATTCGTCCCTCAAGCTCCCACGTGTGCCCAGTGAGAGTCCTCTGCGCAGGCCCAGGTAGCTGCAAATCATGCTGCCCACTAGCAGCAATCTCCTGCTCTGAAACTCCTCCAAAATGTTGATCCTCCACTGAAGCTCCAATGCCAAAATTCTCCCGGCAAATGTTGCCCGGAAGACCCTCGAAACAACCCCTGCGTGCTCCCTTCCTGCGTCCTCCAGAAACATGCACTAGCTGAGCCAAAGGCTGAAAGATGAGCTCTGAAATCCCTCCAGCTCTCCTCCAAGGTGGTACGATTTGTCCTTCCTAGGGTGGCACTCGAAGTCCCCCGAAGAAAGGTTGAGTTCTCCGCTTGGAAAACTCGGTGCTAAACGACAAGTGACCCGGCTAAGTAGCCAACTCGAGCGACGAAACTTGAAAGTGAGTTCAATAGACAAAATACCTTTTGAGTAGATGAGCTCTTCCTATTTATAATTTCGTGGGTTTTCCTCCCCATGTGGGCCCCTCCTCCTTGCCTTTCGTTTTCCCCTCCAAGGCTATTCGAACTCCGCACTTAGCTAAGTGAGTTTTTCCTATGTGGGTAGCCCCCACATTCCACTAACAAAATAATTCGCCCTTCTTTCTCTCCTAAGTCCTTAAGTAAAAAATGGATGGGTTCCAAGGTCACCAAAAATTATCCAAAATTGTGGGAAATTAAACCTGTGACAAAATAATTTAGGAAAGGACATCACAATGTTAGCCGTTTTTGGCTCATTTCTGGGGGCCGTATTTGTCCTAATGCTAGATTTGGCCTAATAGGGCAGCCACAGCCCTAAAAAGGCTAAATTAGCCTAGCCGCTGCCCTCTTTTGCCCTGTTATGCTTAGCCGCACAGACTTTGAGGAGGTTATCATTGCTATAATTGTTATACTCTGATCCAACTTTGTTTTTGCAGGCCTAAACGAAATTCTCTAAGGGTTTTTGGCAATATTTTCTAGTGAAAAGGAAGAGGTTTGAAGCATTTAGGCCAAACGTTGCTATAGGGCCTTGAGGGTTTGGTTCTCTTCCCTAATCATCCATTGCTAATTGATTTCTCCTTTTTGCAGCTAAAACAACTCACTGTATGACTGTCATAATCCTAGATCAGATCTGAAGTTGATCATACAGTGGTATAATTACATCATAATCATTCTAAGGAGATCCTAAATAACACCAAGACTTGTCACAAATGTTTGGCTGTCACCTTACGTAATTTTGATGACTGATTTAGTCTATTGAAAGACTAACATTATCATTGCAGAAGTCTGATACAAGCTTGCAGCAGTCTGATCTTTCCTTGCAGTGATTGTGCAGTGGCATCTTTACATTGCTTCTAACGCATAAGCTTGGATTTTTTGATTGACATTATTCCTAGCATCTTGGGTACGATCTTGTGATTAAATAGACTGGTATATATTTGATAACAAGCTACAGTGAGCTTATCTCTGAGGTCTGGTGCATGTTCTCATTTGAAACAGCATATTGTTTTGTTGCGGTGATTCCTTTTGTGCCTTGATTTTCTAAGTTTCTTGTGATTCTGGGAGGTCTGATTATACTGCGTCTAAGGTTTGATATATGATTACAGTAGTCTGAAATGCCCTCTTGAAACTCTGATACATAAGCTACAGAGCTTCATCTCTATTGTTTTGAGTGCTTGGGACTGATATGGCATAACTGTGTGCTGATTTATATGGCAGTTGCTTCTTTGAAGGTCTGGTGTGTTTGATTGATTGCCAAGTCTCAAGTAACATAGCTGCATTGGCATTCTCCTACTAACCCTCACTTGTAGCATTTGCATAGTTACATTTTGACATCATCGCACTTTTGCATAGTATTCCTTGCAAACTTTGCATCCCATATTTGGTTAAATGCATCTAGTCTTTTGAGAAGTCTCTCTGGGATCATTTCATTTCTGGTCATATGCAATTTTCATCTTGATGATACTGTGCTTAAGGAAATTGTAGCACAGTCTCAAAATAAATTGCTGCATAGGTAGCAAAAGATTGTGATTTCACTATTATACTATCATAAGATTTGAAACGAAAGGGAACTCTAATAAGCATTTCATTTGATACCAATCTCCTAACCAAGCTTATTAACTAAAATGTGTCATTAACATTAAGTAGAGAATAATATCATTGAGAATAAGTTGCCTAATGTTTCTAATCGCAAGCACTAATGCATTGTGTTACCTAAAGAATTGCTAATTGTGTTTAAGCTCTTCTCTTTTGTATCTATTTGGCACATTGGCACTCTAAATATTCCTTGAGCATTAGTGGATGTTTATGGTTATTTCATGAGCAATTGTTTTGATAACATTCTGGCACCTTCTATCTTGTTTCATTGAGCATCTCCTCTTTTAGTGAAGATTGTCATTGAATATTGATTTGAGCACTTCGTTGAATATCATTGTAATTTGTCTCTAAGTGCCTAAGATTTTTAACAATCTCACTAAAGGTAATCTCTCATCCTACATCTGCATTCTAGGACTAGAATTGTGTTAAATTGGCAACTAAGGACAAACTCCATGTGGGTCATCTTATTTATGGCAGCTGATATTTTTCTTGGATCCTTCTTATTGAGAGGTGTAGGATTGATTTAAAGATCATCCGATTCAGATAAGTATTCATGGAGATATTAATTTATTTGTGTTATAAGAGAATTCGTCAAGGTCGGCTAGCAACCAAATAAACCCCACAAGTGCTCAACGTTTTAATATAAAAGGAGATGACTTGAGAGTCATTTCTCACACACACTTCTATCTTGATTTCTCTCCACTTATCTTGGGTTTTAGTGGAAGGGAAATCTAGGAGTGGAAGCCATAGACGTTGGAGGAAAGAAGCCCAAGGGAGCTGCCTTAGAGGAGATGCCCTAGCCCTAGATGCTGTCGAAGAAGAAGTCAAAAACACTGTCAAGGAAGCATGCCCTAGCTGCAGTCTTGGAGGAATCTTATTACAGCTAAGAGAGGCCCTAACGCTGTCCAAAAGGCTACCCTAGACGTAGTCTAAGAGAGGCCCTAACGTTGTCCCAAAGGCAGCCCTAGACGCAGTCTAAGAGCAGCCCTAAACGCTGTCCAAAAATGCAGCCCTAGAAGCAGTCTAAGAGAAGCCCTAAACTCAGTCTAAAGGGAAGCCCTAAACACTGTCTAAAGGCAACCCTAACACAGTGTAAAGGGAGCCCTAACGCTAACATATGGTGCCCTAGATGCAGGCCTAATACCTCTGAAAAGGTGGGCTATAGGTGACCTTCAAAACAGGGACAACATGAGAGTTTGAGGACTCAAACATGCCCAGGACAGCAATGCTAAAAATTGGGACAACAGCAAGACATGGTGTTGCAATAGCAATTTGGATAGCAATGACAGTGATGGGACAGCAGCATACTATGATGGGACAACAATGACAGTGATGGGACAGGAGCATACTATGATGGGATAGCAATGACATTGATGGGACAGCAACATACTATGATGGGACAACAATGACATTGATGGGAAAACAACTTACTATGATGGGACAACAATAACATTGATGGGACAACAACATACTATGATGGAGCAGCAACATACTATGATGGGACAACAACAAAAACAATGGGACAGCAAGCTAACATGGAATGGGTATGTCACTAATAGTGGGACAACAGTATGCAACATAGGACAGCAGTGGCTAGCATGGTGCAACAATGGCACATGGGACAGCAGTGTAACAGTATGATGTGTACAACATGGTCATGAGGTTCAGCATTGTGATGATGGATGCAGCGTGGTGCATCACGGTGAGGTGCAACATGATGACGAGATGCAGCACAATGATAGGTGAAGGAGTCACCTTGGAGAATCAGTTGAAGCAGCATGTCTTCAACTGATTTCATGTATCATCTTCTTAGAGATGATCTATGCTCTTATCTGGATAAGTCAAAATGTTGACTTCTGTTGTAAATGTACTATCTCTCTCTTTCTCTTTGCTAAACTATTGGAGAACATATAAGAAGAATTGGTCAAGGGTTTCCCCACATTGGGGTTTGTCCTTGGCTAACGCCACATCTTGTGTCCTCGTCTTCTGCAATTTATGTTTATGTTCTATTTGTAGTTTACTTTAATGTTGATGTGATTGCTAATCTGGAAAAGATATTGAGTTAACTTTGAAAATTGAAATAAATTGCTCTAAGCATAGAACATACCTAAAATTAACATGGTATCAGAGGTAAGGTGAAGACAGTGCCCAAGCTAGAGTGAAAGAGCAATCACCGAAGACAGTTAGGAAAGGACAAAAGGATCATTGAGTTCCTCATCCTTCTTCAAATTCACCGAGGGTGAAATCGAAGCAGAGAATATTATCAGAATGGCGCAGTGGAATATGGCCTACCTAAAGATCACTTCATTGGGAAGACCAGATCTCAGGGTGGAAGGAAATGTAGATAATTAGTTCAACAATTATATGAAGGAGCGTCCGAATGGCAAGGACACATCACTTGATGATGATAACAATCATTCCAGGGACATCTTTAATGGTTAGAGGAATGAAAGGTAATGTAGGTCATCAAGGAAACAACCGACTCTTTCGAGAAAGCAAGGAACCCCAGGTATGAAGAATCAAATGTTGTTTCTGATAAGATAAAGAAGCGCTATCTTGTATTGGCCCTCTCCTTCAGATTCTTTGGGAATCTAGCTTATCGATTATAGTGCTTCAAGGCACTTCATCAGATAGAAGGGTGCTCTCTCTAATTTGGTAGAGATGGAAACAATCGTGGGATTATACTTGGAGCCGATGCCACCTATCCCGGAAAGGGTGTAGGAAACGTTACCCCTCAATTGAATGAGGGTAACCCGATTAATTTACAGAATCTCTTTTACGTACCTGATCGCAAGAAAACCTGGTGTCCATTTTGGCAATGGAAGTCAAAGGATATAGGATGGCATTCATCGATGGAAAGGTACGTGTTTGAAAATGAAATGTTCAAAGATACTTTTTCTCATGGGTTCAAGGTTGGCAATTTGTATCAAGTTGCAGGATGGTCCATTGGGGCTCATGTCAATTGACATATCTCATCTATAGCACTGGAGGTCTACTTATTATGGGACCCTACCTGATGTGAGTCAAATGGTAACATGGATGCCTGAATTCAAGAAGAGCATGAAGGTACATGTTCGAGATGTACCGAATGAAAATCTTACAAGGGGATCATTCCCCTCATGTAGCAGGTCTACAAATTTGGAACAACCCGAGGGGTTTGAGATTCATGATCAGGAATCTCATGTATGCAGGTGGAAGAAAGCCCTCTATGGCTTGAAGCAAAACACCCTGAGCCTAATATGAGAGGATTGATAACTGTCTGATGAAGCTGAGAATCACTAAAAGTGAAGCCGATCCAAACCATTGTTTGATGGTTGTGGATGATAGACCTCTCATACTGGCACCTTCTAAGAAACGACCTATTTCTGATAGGTGCAAACCTTCTCACTTGAAGAAGTAAGAGGGAGTTGGATTCCAGATATGGAATGGTAAACTGCAAGCCCATGACCACCTCGAGGATCTTAACTTTCAGAAGTTATATGGTGGTGATGTCGGACCAGATTTGGGAAATACCTCTGAGTTTCATAAACTCATCTACATTGATGTTCTTGGTGAACTTCCATCCGTATATATGCTTTGCAGTTAGCATGTTGAGCTCATATTTGGTTGACCCTCACTAGATTGGTGCCAAGAATCTTCTGAGGTATCTTCAAGGCACAATCTCTCATGGATTGAGATACACTGCAGGAAATATGAAGCTGCATGATTATTCGAATGTTGACTGGGTAGGCAGTGTGGAGGATCGCTAGAGCACTTCTCAGTGTTGGTTCTCTTTGGATTCTGCTTTGATATCATGGATGAGTAGGAAGCAGAAGTTGGTTGCTATAAGCACCGCCGAGACCAAGTACATAGCTACGAGTATGATCTCATGTGAAGTTGCCTGGTTGTGGAAGCTCATCAATGAGCTGTTTGTACACATGATGAATACCACTGTGATTCTTTGTGACAACCAGGGGGGGGATTCGATTATTGAGGAATCCCGTATTCGATGATTGCTCCAGCAGATACACATCAGATACTACCTTATCTGGGATATGGTAAGTCGATGAGCGAGGAGGCTCCATCGCATTGAGACTAATGTACAGGTCACAGACACTTTGTCAAAGCGCCGGGGAAAGGTCAAATATGTGATTTTCCCGAACGACTTGGAGTCGTTAAGAGACCTTCATATAAGGGTCCTACATGTTGCATGCACTGAGCTTTGGGAGCTTTGGAGGGCTTGGGGTACTTATTGGAGTGGCATACGACCACAAGGTGACTCACCCTCCCCTGGTGGTGCGCTATGTACAGGGTGGCAGGTTCAACCTTTCCCTGTGATACCTGGTGGCGACTATGGAACAGGATGATTAGTTCTCCTGTGGGCCAGGATGATTAGTTTTCCCGTGGCAACTACGGAATAGGATGATTAGTTCCCCTGTGGGCTGAGATGATTAGTTCCCCTGTGGGCCGGGATGATTAGTTCTCCCGTGGCGACTGT
Source organism: Pinus tabuliformis (assembly GCA_031772625.1). Taxonomy (NCBI): domain Eukaryota; kingdom Viridiplantae; phylum Streptophyta; class Pinopsida; order Pinales; family Pinaceae; genus Pinus; species Pinus tabuliformis. The sequence continues at coordinate 1,322,074,944 of CM062819.1, read as the reverse complement.
GAGCCAGGATGATTAATTCTCCCATGGCGACTGTGAGCCAGGATGATTAGTTCTCATGTGGGCCAGGATGATTAGTTCTCCTGTGGCGACCAATGGATAGGATGATTTGTTCTCCTGTGGACAGGATGATTAGTTCTCCTATCGAGGCATCCTACCCATGCAATCTGGGACTCATGGGAAGTACCTCTCATCTGATCAGTGAGCAGGGAAATGGGGTTAGGGACCATAGTAGTACTATCGATGGACGCATTGTTGTATCTACCGTACTCTCTATGCTAGGATGACCTCCATTGATCTGGGATCAGTATGAGTGGTTTGAGACACTGTCTTGTGATATTGATCTGGGATCAATGAAACTGACCTCAGGTTAGTAAGAGTGGTATGACACACTCTCCTCATATGAAACTGACTTCGGGTTAGTAGAGAATGGTATGAGACATTCTCGATCAATTCTTCTTCTTCATGGTTCAGCAAAGTAGAGCAAAGGAGAGCAGAGCAGAGCAGAGGAGAGCAGAGCCGAGCAGTGCAAGGCACTGATGGCAGAGTTAGTATAGTCGGACAGATGGATCAACAGATGGAGTTCTCCCTAGTTGAGAGGGAGTGTTAAATTGGCAACTAGGGATAAACTCCATGTGGGTCATCTTATTTATGGTAGCTGATATTTTTCTTGGATGCCTCTCATCGAGAGGTGTAGGATTGATCTAAAGATCATCCGATTTCGATAAGTATTCATGGAGATATGAATTTATTTGTGTTATAAGACAATTCATCAAGGTCGGCCAGCAACCAAATAAACCCCACAAGTGCTCAACGTTTTCGTATAAAAGGAGATAACTTGAGAGTCATTTCTCACACACACTTCTATCTTGATTTCTTTCCACTTGTCTTGGGTTTTAGTGGAAGGGAAATCTAGGAGTGGAAGCCCTAGACGTTGGAGGAAAGAAGCCTAAGGGCGCTGCCCTAGAGGAGATGCCCTAGCCATAGACGCTGTCAAAGAAGAAGTTAAAAATGTTGTCAAGGAAGCATGCCCTAGCTGCTGTCTTGTAGGAATCTTATCACAGCGAAGAGAGGCCCTAACGTTGTCCAAAAGGCAACCCTAGACGCAATCTAAGAGAGGCCCTAACATTGTCCAAAAGGCATCCCTAGACGCAGTCTAAGAGCAACCCTAAACGCTGTCCAAAAATGCAGCCTAGAAGCAGTCTAAGAGAGGCCCTAAATGCAGTCTAAAGGGAAGCCCTAAACGCTGTCTAAAGGCAACCCTAACGCAGTCTAAAGGGAGCCCTAACGCTAACATACGGTGCCCTAGATGCAGGCCTAATACGACTAAAAAGGTGGGCTATAGGTGACCCTCAAAACAGGGACAGCATGAGAGTTTGAGGACTCAAACATGCCCAGGACAACAATGCTAATAATTGGGACAACAGCAAGACATGGTGCTGTAATAGCAATTGGGACAGCAATGACAATGATGGGACAACAACATACTATGATGGGACAACAATGACAGTGATGGGACAACAACATACTATGATGGGATAGCAATGACATTGATGGGACAACAACATACTATGATGGGATAGCAACACACTGTGATGGGACAACAATGACATTGATGGGACAACAACTTACTATGATGGGACAGCAATGACATTGATGGGACAACAACATACTATGATGGGACAACAACAAAAACAATGGGACAGCAAGCTAACATGGAATGGCTATGTCACTAATAGTGGGACAATAGTATGCAACATAGGACAACAGTGGCTAGCATGGTGCAACAATGGCACATGGGACAACGGTGCAGCATAAGGTGCAACAGTATGATGTGTACAACATGGTCATGAGGTCTAGCATTGTGATGAGGGGTGCAGCATGGTGCAGCATGATGACGAGAGGCAACACAATGATAGGTGAAGGAGTCACCCTGGAGAATCAGTTGAAGTAGCATGTCTTCAACTGATCTCATGTATCATCTTCTTAGAGATGATCTATGATCTTATCTATTTAAGTCAAAATGTTGACTTCTGTTGTAAATGTACTATCTCTCTCTCTCTCCCTCTCTCTCTACTGAACTATTGAAGAACATATAAGAAGAATTGATCAAAGGTTTCCCCACATTGGGGTTTGTCCCTGGCTAACGCCACAGCTTGTGTCCTCTTGTCTTCTGCGATTTATGTTTATGTTCTATCTGCAGTTTACTTTAATGCTGATGTGATTGCTAATTTGGAAAAGATATTTGTGAAAATTGAAATAAATTGCTCTAAGCATAGAACATACCTAAAATTAGCAAGTTGCATTTAATTAACTCACATCCAAGCATAATCTTGGTTGAAAGATTGATAGACTCACCTTCCTCATCTAGCTTGAGGAGTCTAGCACCTTTTTAGTAGTTAACGCGGTGACCTTGCAGTTGTCAGAGCCATAGTCTCTGCAACGCCGAAGGCATCGGGTGGTTAGAACCCTAGGGGAGGTATCGTTAACCAAGCCTCAGCTTGCTTTCCCTCTGTTTCTCTCTCACAACTTACTCTAGAGACTGACTTCAAAACAGTTAAGAGGAAGGATACACTTAAAGTAGGCATATAACTTAAAATAAACCAAGATTTTGCATCTCACCTAGATTATAAGAATTGCATCTTGTTTAGGATAGTGAAGCATCCTTAAGCAACAACTTTTCATTCGGTGACTTGGTAAATAAGTTATCTTAAGAAAGTAATTGACTGCATTTAAGGCACTGGTCTTTCACGATAATCTAATCAAATCATTTAATTTGCTAATTCAACCAAGTTGCTAGGCCATTCAGTTGTATCTCCCGGACTTGTTGGTTTCCAACAAGTCTCCCATCTTCACATTTCGTAGGGACTACTCCCCATAGCTTGTTCTAGGGAGATAACTGAAACGGAGAGGGCGAGTATCAGAGTGATAGCCCCCACCCTGAGCGTTGTCGCATCTTGTCTATACAGTTTGGGCGACAACAGGAACCAACAAGTCCAGGAGACAATTGAATGGCCTAGTAACTTGAGTTAAAATTAAACGACAAGTATGATTATTAAGCACAAGTAGATTAGATTCTTTAAGAAATGAGTGAGAGACCAGTGCCTTTAAATTAATTTCTTGCACAATACAGATTAATACTTCAAGTAACTGGATGAACAATTGTTGTAGGATGCAAATTCTATCCTATCTGAACTTGAAGAGCAGGACCTAGATCTAATGTGTGATGCAGGATCTTGGTTAATTTTAATTAGATGCCTTATCTAGGTGAATCCTTCCTCTCAATTCTTTTGAAAGTAGCCTTGAAGGCAAGTTGTAGAAAGAAACCCAAAGGAAGTGTTAACGCTCCTTAGTTTCCCAAGGCTGAGAAAAGAAACCAAAGAGGTAACCACTGTTAGGATATTCCGACACATAGGAAATAGTTAAGTACAACTTGGTCTAGTGTAGAGTTAGGTATAGAGTTAGGTAAAGTGTTTCTTTACCATTGTACATTTTGTAACTTACAATCCGACGGTCACGATATGTAGTGATCCGACGGTCCATTCTCTCCTCGGTATTACCGACACTTGATTTGTGGCTTGACACCCGATTGGTCCATGAATTCTATTTAAAGCGCATGGAGGGTCATTTGTAGGGTAATCCGTGCATGAGAGAAACATATGTAAATTTTCATTCTTTTATTAATAAATTGCCTGAAGTGGCCACGTTGGCTCAGGCCGTGGACTGTTTCCCTCTTTGAGGGTTTTAACCACGTCAAAATACTGGTGTATTGATCTGCGATCTGGTTGTGAGCGGTGTCCTTTTGGTGTTCTGTCTGAGGAACTTACCCTGTAAATTCCTACATGGTATCAGAGCTATTTGAGGGCCGCGTCTGTTGGTGATCCAAATCTGAAGCCGGTAAAACTGCATCCGACTGCCGTTTCCTAGATCTGCTGTTTCTGACTGCTTTCGGGCCGAGAGGACTGCTCTGTTGTGTTGGGAGCATCTGTTCCAGTGAGGAACCCCTTTCGTTTCACGCGAAAAGGTTTCCGGTAGCCCTAGCTGCGTCATTTTTAAGATCTGGAGGTATACAGTGTTTATTTGCAGTTTACTGTTATTTTCTCTCTGTTTATTTCAGTTTCGGTTTATTTAGCCTTTTTATTACCGGATCTATACCTTTCATTTCTGCGTATGCTATTTGCCCTGTGACTCTGTGCGATTTGGGCAAATCAGAAACAGAAAGGAAGGTTTTTTCTCATGCGTATGCTCTTTTCCCTGCGCCTTAGGGTGATCTCGGAAAATCAGAAACATTGAGGAAAATATTTAGTTTCCGGCCAAAGCTAACTTTGAGCGCAAGGTTCATTTTTGAAAATATTTAGTTTTTCGGCTAAAGCTAACTTCGAGCCATAAGGTTCGTTTTCTTTGCATGTCCGTGTTGGGTTTTGTGTTTTTTGTTTTGTAGGGAAAAAGAGCTTTCTCAAAGCAAGCACGCAACCCAAAGCACCCCCCCTCCCTCTCTCTCTCTCTCTCAAATTTTTTGTATAGATCAATTGGTTCCAAGCTATTTTAAGAGAGTAGAGGTCTTGGGTTCAAGTCTCCATTTTGTGGGGGCGGACTTTTTCATTTCTGCACATTCCCGCACTTCGTCGGCAACTTCAACAACTTTTTTTCAAAAAGCCATAACTTCTTCATCCGGAAGCCGTTTTCAGAGCCGTTTTTTTTAAACCAGCCTAATTTTTCGAGATCTATCCATTGGAACACTTATTTTCAACATCTTTAGCTTCAATTTCCATTGAAATGGAAAGTCAATACCAAGTTACCCTTGACAGCACCAACTACTTTCAATGGTTGGCTTACATTGAGGATTTACTTAGAAGTAAAGGTCTCTACAGAATAGCCTTAGGCGAAGAAAAGAAACCGAAGGATGAAGATAAGGCTGCTAAATGGGAAAATAGGCAAGATCAAGCACGTGGATTGATAGGGATGTCTATTTCTCCAGATCTTAGATTCCATATTGCAGATGCCAGAAATTGATACTCCTGATGAAGCAATGAAACAAATCAATAAAGTTTTTGGGATTAAAAATGAAATTAGAGCCCATCAACTTGAAAATGAGTTGCTTACATTGGACCCTAATAATTTTTCTTGCATTGAAGATTTCTTGTCTAAGTTCAAGACCCTTAGATATCTTTTGGAAGGTGTTAAAGTTAAGAAAGAAGATAGTAACCTTATCTATTCCATTCTTACAAAGTTGGGACCAGCCTACTCTGTATTTGTTTCCACCTTCCATTCTACAAGAGAAGCCTTCATTTCTCAAGGAACAGACTACAAGTCCCCTTCCTTTGACTCTTTTTGTGATTCTTTAATAAGAGAACAAGAAAAACTCTTACACCTTGGTCTTCTTAATCTTGGAAACTCTTCCAAGAAAGCGTTAGCCGCCCAGCAGCAACCAAATTCAAAGAATCCTAAGAAGTCATATCCTAAAAAGAATGGTCCTAAACCAAACAAGGGTCCTAAGCAATTTCAGCCCCAAAATGAAAAATCATTTCAACAAAATGATAAGACAAATAAAAACAAAGGGAAGAAGACTGATAGACATTGCAATTTTTGTAATCGAGATGGCCACTTAGAATCAAAATGCTTTAAGAAGATGGAAGCCTTGGAAGTAGCAATGAAGAAGCATAACATCCATTTGGGGCAATCTTCAACTTCAACTTCATCTTCAGGAATGGCACTTTCTGCATGTGGTTGTCAAGCATCTCGGTCTGGCTATGCATTAAATGTATCTTCTTCTTCTCATTCTCATGAGTGGCTCGTTGATTCTGGAGCTTCTTATCACATGGCCAAAAACAAAGCCATGTTTTCTTCTTTAAATGATTGTAACACCAAAAATATATATGTTGGTGATGATAGATCTCTTAATGTTGTAGGGACTGGAACTGTTCATCTAGACAATGGTCAGTTTAATGATGTATTTTGTGTTCCAACCTTATCCTGCAACCTTCTATCTGTATATCAGATAACTCATTCAGGTGAAGGTAAAATTGTTGAATTTTCACCTCATGATGTTGTAATCAAGGACTTAAGAGATCCTAAACAGATTTTGGCTACTGGCATTGCTGATGATTCCACAAGGTTGTATAAGTTTCACAACTTTGGGTCATCAAATCTTCCCTCAGTATTTGTTGCTCATAACGATGAAGTGAGCAAACTTTGGCATGAGCGATTTGGTCACTTAAACTATCGCTCCCTTCAGCATCTATGTAAAGAAAATATGGTGACAGGTCTTCCTATGGTATCTTGCAGATATGGTGTTTGTTCCGGATGTGTACTCGGAAAACATCATCGGGACAGTTTTGAAAAATGTGCCTCTTGGCACGCCTCAGCCCCTTTACAGCTTGTGCATAGTGATTTATGTGGTCCACTTCCAGTTGTGTCATTCTCTGGCTGCAAGTATTTCTTAACTTTCATTGATGATTTCTCCAGACGCACTTGGGTATACTTCTTAAAACTCAAGAGTGAAGTATTTAACACTTTTTTGGCCTTCAAGGCCTTTGTTGAAAAACAATCTGGACATCAAATTCTTAAGTTAAGATCTGATAATGGCGGAGAATATGTTAAAAACACATTCATCAACTATTGCACTGAGAATGGAATTCAAATGCAACATACTGTTCCATATACTCCACAACAAAATGGTGTAGCTGAAAGGAAGAATCGCACCTTAAAGGAAATGGCTAATTGTATGCTACAATCTAAAGGACTTGGTCTTAGTTTTTGGGCAGAAGCAATTAACTGTGCAAATTACATAATAAATCGCACTCCTACTAAGGCTTTAAAGAATATCACTCCAGAAGAAGCATGGAGCTCAATCAAACCAGATGTAAGTCACTTTCGTGTTTTTGGAAGTGAAGCGTGGGCCCATATTCCAGATGAAAAGCATAAAGCTTTAGAACCTAAGAGTGAAAAATGTACTTTTGTTGGATATTCTGAAGATGTCAAAGGCTATAGACTTATTCCATTTAAGTCCAAAAATGTTATCATTAGAAGAGATGTAAAATTTGATGAAAATATATCGGCCTGTGAGCCTAGTCCGGCGGATGTGCCACCTCTCCCTATCTCTTCTACCTTTGAAAACATTTCTTCTTCAGATGATGAAAGTGAGGATGACAATCCTCCCCCACCATCTCAGGATCCTCCTTCAGCTCCTGAGCTTCCAAAATGGGTTCGTGCTACTCGAGATGCAGCAGGTGATCTTGTCGGTGATCCTACAGATCAACGATGTACACGTTCTTAGTTCGAGAGAGCCTCTTCTTTACTGGCTCAAGCTCCAGTAAATTATGATCCTGACACCTTTGCAGAAGCTTCAGGCCATCCAGATTGGGAAGCAGCTATGAATGAAGAATATCATTCATTGTTGGCAAATGATACATGGGATCTTGTTCCTCTACCAAAGGGACGAAAACTTGTTAGATGCAAATGGGTTTACAGAACCAAGTATGGACCAGATGGGAAAGTTGATAAACATAAAGCTCGTCTTGTTGCTAAGGGTTTTTCACAGGTTGAAGGCATTGACTACACTGAAACCTTCTCCCCTGTTGCCAAAATGAACTCTATCCGCCTTGTTCTTTCCCTTGCTGCCTCTTTCAAATGGGAAGTCCATCAGATGGATGTTAAATCTGCCTTCTTGCATGGATACTTGCATGAAGAAATCTATATGGAACAACCCATTGGCTTCATACAAACAGACTCTAGCCTTGTATGTCGACTTAAGAAATCCCTTTATGGTCTCAAGCAAGCTCCTCGGGCTTGGTATGCCAAAATGGATAGCTTTCTTTTAGAATCTGGCTTTTCTAGGTGTCATTCTGACAATACTGTCTACACCAAGAAAGTGGGCAACTCTCTTATCATCCTTGTTCTTTATGTTGATGATCTTATCCTTACTGGTAGTGATCCCAACCTTATAAACCATGTGAAGTCTAGCCTTAAAAGGAAATTTGAAATGACAGACTTAGGACACTTACACTATTTTCTCGGTCTTCAAGTCTTGCAATCCAAGGAGGGTATTTCCCTTTCCTAGTCCAAGTATGCTTGTGATATTCTACGTCATTTTCACATGGAAGACTGTAAGCCAGCCCCTTCTTCCTTTCAGTCTGGAGTCAAACTTTCAGTCACTTGTAATTCTCCTGAAGTTGATGCTACCTTATACCGTCAACTTGTAGGAAAACTTTTGTATCTAACCCATACTCGTCCTGACCTTTCCTTTGTTGTTGGTCTTGTTGCTCGGTTCATGCAAAACCCCCGTGAAAGTCATTGGAAAGCAGCTAAAAGAATACTTCGTTATGTTCGAGGTACAGTTCAGTTTGGGATTCATTACAGTGCCGAAGCAGCTCCTCTATTGGTTGGTTTCACTGATTCTGATTGGGCTGGTGACCCTGATGATCGAAAGTCTACTGCCGGTTATGTGTTCACTCTTGGTTCAGGACCTATTACATGGGATTGTAAGAAACAAGCTGCCATTTCTCTTTCATCAGCAGAAGCAGAGTATCGTGGTGCCGTAGAAGCTAGTAAGGAAGCCTTGTGGCTTCGTCAAATCCTGTCAGAGTTTGGCTTTCAGCAGCAGCATCCGACTACACTTTGGTGTGATAATCAAAGTGCCATTCAGCTATGCAAAGATCCAGTCCAACATCAGCGCAGCAAACACATTGAACTGCACATGCACTTCATCAGAAAGCTCATTCATGACCATGTTCTTGAAGTGCAATATTGTTCAACAGATGATCAAGTGGCAGACATCTTTACAAAGGCTCTCACAGAGGCGAAGTTCACTAAACTTCGATTTCTGGTTGGAGTTCAGGAAGTTGTCACTAAGGGGGGATAGGCTCTAGTGCCTCCTTCCTTCTCCTATTGTGTCATATTTGTAAATCCTTCAATCCTATCCCAAGTTGTTCTTAAGGGGGGATGTTAGGATATTCCGACACATGGGAAATAGTTAAGTACAACTTGGTCTAGTGTAGAGTTAGGTATAGAGTTAGGTAAAGTGTGTTTCTTTACCGTTGTACATTTTGTAACTTACAATCCGACGGTCACGATATGTAGTGATCTGACGGTCCATTCTCTCCTCGGTATTACCGACACTTGATCCGTGGCTTGACACCCGATTGGTCCATGAATTCTATTTAAAGCGCATGGAGGGTCATTTGTAGGGTAATCCGTGCATGAGAGAAACATATGTAAATATTCGTTCTTTTATTAATAAATTGCCTGAAGTGGCCGCGTTGGCTCAGGCCGTGGACTGTTTCCCTCTTTGAGGGTTTTAACCACGTCAAAATACTGGTGTATTGATCTGCGATCTGGTTGTGAGCGGTGTCCTTTTGGTGTTCTGTCTGAGGAACTTACCCTGTAAATTCCTACAACCACAAACCAAACTTTTGACTTGGCATCTAGCCTTACCAAATCAGAGAGGGCTCTCTCTAAAATCAACCAAAATATGGTTGGAATTATTAGGGTTTTAGGCTAGATATTTGCACAGTAGGTTTTTGATTTAGGTTTTGTTGGATATGAAGCACTAGGTTTAAGAATTAGAGCCAAATAGGTCAAAAGATCAGTTGTAGTCATTTAATGAGGCAAGATAGATGTAATCAGAGACACAAATGGATTTGTCGTAGTAGTATGGTGATGAGGAAATCAGATAGAAGGAACTAAGTGAGCATACATGTATGAATTCACTTGTTTGGAAGATAAAAACACTTAAATGATAATCTCAAACAAAACAGAGCATTTAGACAATGTATTCTGTTTGACACTTGAGAGATAATCATGAGAAGAAACATGTATATCTACTAAAAACATCTAATAATCAATTGCATAAGAATTATTGAAGAAAACAATGCCACTGACCACAACACATGAATCCTAGAAAAATAGCTGCAACTGTATATTATTTCTGCCAAAATCAATTACACTAGTTCAAAATGTACGAGCTTCAAGTATCCAACCCCTTCTTAGACTTGTTTTTGAGTACATATAGAAGACACACAATATTTCCCCTCTAAGGGGTCGAATCCTGCTCCATAGCAACTGATTCATGAACCTATCCTATCATTGCCAAATCCCAGGGGAATCAAAAACAACTTTCCCCAATTAGCTAACTGATTGAGCCTATCTCTCCAAGCATTAATTACAAGATTATTTACTATAGTAACCACTAACAAACCCATTTACATTAGATAAGCTCATGTAACAACTATTTACATCAACCTAATTGACATTTAACCCTTTACATGCAATGAAAAAACTTCATGCCTAGAAACGCATCAAATCTTTAGCTTGATATTTTGATGACTTGGATGAGGTTTGAAGTTTTGCTGAAGACCTGTGAAGAAACTTTGGGATGTCCTCTACACCCTGGAGCCATTAAACCATGCAAAAACATCATTTTAACCCCTTCAAAACTGACTTCAAGAGAGACTCTCCAGAAACGCAGCAACAATCCTGAAAAGGTGGCAACAAGGTGTAAAAAAGGCATTGTTTGATCATTTTCTGCAAATTCATGATTCTACAAGTATCCTCAGGTACTTTTCTAGTATCCATATGCCATTAGCTACCTTTCCATGTTTGACAATCTTGATTCTGACCTTCTGAGAAAAAGCACAACAACTAGTTGCTGCGTTTCTGTAGGATACTTTTTGCCTGTGTGCACAAAAACTCAAAATTTCAAAATTTTGTCTCCTTCTTCTTTGTTCTCTGTCATGCATTTAGACCACCAATGAGGCATCAACTAATAGGTCAAGGTTGTCCCTCCTTTTGAGTTTCTTTAGGGTTCTTTTGAGTTTCTTCTTCATATTTTTCACCCTAACTTTGCAAACCATGTTCCTAGCATAGTAGTGTCTTGCCATATTTCTTTGCATGGTAGTATCCCTGTTTGCCTTTTTCAATAGCTTCTCCAAGTACTCATTCACTCTCTCAAGCCAATACTCCTTGTCTTTCTCAATTTCAGCAGCTATGGTGTCATCTATGGTATTTTGGGCTTGAGGAGGAGATGGATTCTCTGCATGTTGTTCCTTTCTAGCCATTGCTCTAGTTTTAGGTCTCCTAGGCTGTACTTGAATGTTCTTCTCCTCCAGCTGCTCTACATCAATGATTGCTTTACCTTTATCCTTTGCTGTCAAAACACCTGCTTTGCTTCCTGATGGAGGGTCTTCTTGTGATTTGCTCTGCTGCACTAGGGTTTGCTTCAATTGTCTATTCTCCTGCTGTAAGAAAGCCACCATGAAATTGGCTTTAGCTAGGTCATCCTTCAGTTCTCTAATATGTGCATCTTTCTCTTTGATTATGTCATCTGCTACCTTATTTCCATGTTGTTCTCCTAGGTCAGCCATTTCAAATTCCGGAGGTACTTGTTCTTCATTTTGCAAGGGTGAATCATCTCTATCCCTAGGTGATTCCTCTCTCATGGTTTCAACTTGAATTGCCTCTTCACTGACAACCTCCTTAGGTAGTCTTTTTGCCTGAGACCTAGTTTTATGTTTAGGTCTAGGCATCTCCTCTTCTGATTTAGGAGCAAAAACCAACTTCTTACCCTCCTTGTCTGTCTTTGAAATCTCTGCTCTAGGCTGAGTTTTTGTCACTGATGGCCTGCTTGATGATTCAACTCCCTATGGTTTGGAAGATAATGAAGGAGTGCTTTGACTTTTTGACTGGCTTGAGATAGGTAGAAGAGTAGCTGCCTCCAAGAAACTTTCCCATGACATGTTGATTTGTGCTAGCTGGTGGAGGACTATCATTTTCACTAAGGCATGATGAAAGAGGCTAGCTTGATGATCTCTTCCTTTAGACTACACTTTCTCTGTCATCTTTACCAAACTAATAAATATATAGTTAGGTAGGTTTAGGGGCTTCTTAGACGTGAAATGCATCAATAACCTGATGTGATATTGATATAGCCTACTAATCCTGCCCTCAGAAGTGAAGTACTTCATGATAGTCTTCATCAAAGGGCTGTATTTGTCCAACAACTGCTTGCTAGGAAAAATGTGAGAAGGAGAATCCTTGTATTGTGGCTTCAAGAACATTTTATAGTGCTCTAGGTCTAAATCCATTCCCTTGAACCAAATCTCACCTTTATTAGGGATAGTAGTTGCTGAAGCTATGATCTCTTCTGACACTGAAAAGTTCACCCCTGCTATAGTGGCCTGATCCTTCTTGAAGTTAATGGAAAAAAGGCTAGTTAAATCATGATGATAGCCCACCTCTTGCACTTTTTGACAAAACCCTAGACAACCTGCTTGCTCAAATGATTTTCTGATGAACTTTGATGAATTGACCTCTTGCATATGAGTTGGCTCATACCTAGAGATCTCTCCTCCCTTATACTTCTTCTTTCACTGGTCTTCACCATGTTTTTGGCTTCACTTTAAATAGAAAACCCTAATTTCAAACAAGAAAGGGCAAGGGATTTGATCTGCAAAACATGGCTAAAAGCGCAACAACTTTAGGGAAGGGAATGAAGGGAAGGAGGATAGGAAAAATTCTGAGGAAATTATAGGGGGTAGGGATAGATGTTAGGAAGACAGTGGTGGTGGAATTTCTCAAAATAAGTGAGAAAAGAGGGGTAAAAATGGCAAAACACAGTCTTAGGCCAGAAACGCAGCAACAAGCTAGGTTTTTGAGGAAAAATGGAAAAATGATTGAATTTCAGTAAGGGGAATGGTGAGGAGTGTTTGATAAGGTAATGAAGGATATATAGACTTAAAAACAAGGAGATTTCTTCTCAAAAGAAGCAAGAGACCATGAAAGTGGAAAACGCAACAAAAACACAACAAAACCTTATGAATGGAGTTTTAATCATTTTTCTGAGGGAAAAGACTGCATAAAGGGTTTGTGAAGCTTTACTTGTTTAAAGAGGCTTTGAAGCATTTGAGATGAAAACTGAACCTGTTTTTCCTCCCTTTGGTCTCCAAATGAAAAGCACAACAACCTCCTCCAGAAACGCAACAAACAGATGAAAAGAGTAGTGGTGGTGAAATTCGAAGTTCTGATGGCTATAACAAGTATCAAAGTGATAGAGAGGAGCTCTTGGAGCTTTTGGAAGGATACAATGAAGTTTTAAAATGCCTTGGTGCTCCTTTATAACTTAGAAAATCGATTTTTGGCTCGATAGTGGAGTGACATCACGTGTACTTTTGACAAAATGACTTGATGATGTGATTTGTACTGTAGAATTATTTCTTCAATAGGAAGGTTACATCTACATGTGACATAGATGTACTTGGATTCTTTTTGAAAAACTTTATTTCCTAATTGCTAAGTCCCATGATGATGACCATAATGGATTACATGACTCCCTAAATTGATATTGATGACTGAGTTAATGATGCCCATAAAATGCATATCCTTGACCATGACCTAAATGATGACCAACTAACTCATTTGATGACTCATGATAGGAAATGATGACAGTGACCATGATGGATGATTTGTGACCTTGAATAAGTGGAGGGAGTAGCAATGACACCTAGACAATGAATTGGAACCATTTGACAATCAAGAGATATGTCAAATTTTATTTGAAAATATAATAATTTGACCTAAGACTCTATCAACAATGGAAAGAGTAAATTTGATCACTGTAACTATAAGACTCTAACAGGAAGGAGGGTAAGGCCTCATTAACGATACCTCCTGTGGGGTTCTAACGACCTAAGTTCCTCTGTTCCTACAAGGGATTTCCCACAAGAGAACTGCAAGGTCACCTATGTTAATTGCGAATGAGGGTCTAGACTTCTTAAATTGTGTGAAGAAGGTGGTCCTATCATTCTTTCAACCAAGTTTATGCTTGGAGGTAAATTTTAGAGATGCACTTCTAACTTAGAATGAAGGTGCAGATTATGAGTGATTGCTTCAATGAGATTATAGATATAATAAATGCTCCAACAAAATTAAATGACTTGAATATTTCTCAACACAAGATGACAAGAACAATTAATGAAGCACCTAGAGAACACTTGAACAATTATCCCAATGAAACAAGAATAACAATATCAGTCATTCAATGATTCAAGGTGCTTGTTAGAATTCCTCTTATTTATATTATAATGATTAGAAACAAGAGAAACTTAGAACACAAATATGAGAGCAATATCTTCTTGTTAGTTAACTAGAAACCACAAAGATTTGCAATTTTCCTTAAGCACAATAGCAACAAGAACCAATTGAGTAATTAGATTGCTAACAGTGATATGCAATGTTACAAGTGAGATAAAACAAACGCAAATTTACTAGTTAGAGATGCTAGAAGGAAGTACAATGCAATGATGGAAGAATGCTATCTCATCCTCAAGGCCACAAAGAGAGACCAATGCAATTTTCCTTAAGCACAACAGCAACAAGAACCAATTGAGTAATTAGATTGCTAACAGTGATATGCAATGTTACAAGCGAGATAAAACAAATGCAAATTTACTAGTTAGAGATGCTAGAAGGAAGTACAATGCAATGATGCAAGAATGCTATCTTATCCTCAAGACCCCAAAGATAGACCAATGCATCAATGTTATTATTCAATGATTATTAAGAGGATGCACCAGACTTATGCAAGTCAGATCAACCACTTATTATTGTTAGAACAGTCCCCAAAATTACTCAATAACAATAATGAATAAGCCTTAACTTAAGGTGAGTTAATATTTTAGGTTCTTAGGCTTATTAGAGAATGTGTTTTTAGGTCTTCTTAATGTGATTATTGTGTGATTAAGTCACTGTTATGATCAAATTTAGATCTGGTTATTAATGTAACAGCCAAGGAAAGAGGGAAGGCTAGAGGAATCAAACCCTTAAGGCCTAGCGACCTTCCTTTGATGGCAAACTTGGTTGGTTGAGACACCAAGATAGTGATGTTTTGACCTTGAAAATGCAATGTAGACTTTCTAACACCTGCAACCACAAATGTCAGTCTGAAAACCAATGTATAAGGTCCTTGAAACCCAACGGCTAGTGCAAGAATGACCTCCTAGGCCTGTGACTAGGAGAAATGAGCAAGACTAGCAAGTGTAAGCCTAAAAAAATGTGACTCTGGCCTTTGAACAAGAGAGAAAACTCCTCCAAACACCTGCAACCACAAGATTGTTAGCCCTAAATATCCTTTGGTAATGAATTAAGCCCTCTAGTGCTAGCGTCCAGGCCTAGTAGGCCTCCAAATGCTAGCAGCCAAGCTTATATGGCTGATTTGATGGATACAATGGCTTTCAAAGCCCACAAACTTGCCCCAACTTTAATCTCAAGCCTGCAAAACAAATTTATTAGCCTTTAAACAAAAATGACAAATTACTAATGATGAATCACTTCAAAACCCTTGTCAAATTTATGATTAGGCCTGCAAACACAAGGGGTTAGCACAAAAATCAATTTGTAACCCTATTTCGAAGTCACCAAAGGCTACGACTAGGTCTTTATGGCCTAATTAGGACTGTGGCTTATACCTAGAGGCCAAATAGGCTTGCGGCTAGGGTCTGTAGGCTTTTTGAGGGCTGCAACTAGGCCAAAATAGGACTATTTGACTTGCGGCCAAGGCATAATGCCCTCAAAAACACTGCAGACACCTCCTGCAAGCAAAAGAATGTTAAATTCAATCCCCAAAATGCCTCTAACTTTGGAAAATGGACCTGTAAAACCACTTCAGATATCAGCACTTGAGAAAACCTTAGTTTTTGCAGTAAACAAGCCCTCTAGGGCTAGCGACTCCCTCGAAGAGGCTAGGCGTTGCAATTTTGGCAGGTAGGTATTGTAGATCTTGGTCTCTAGGCTCTAGATCAACACTCCTTGGCTGAACACAATCCTCCAGGAAGTTAGATGGCTCCCCCTTAGGTGAATATAAGGCCAAACCCTAGCCGTCTAGGCTAGGTGAGGGTTTCAAGCCTCTTGCTTCAAATTTGTCTATGAATTCTTGAGCTAATGGCACTTGCAAATCAAATAAATAGAGCCAAGCCACAAGATCTAGAAAATTCTAAAATAAAAACCCCAAAAATATTATTTACAAAAGGAAAAAATAATATACAAGGGTTAGAAAATTATTTACAAATTATTTACACTATTCACAATTAAAATCAAGCTCTTGTTAGCAAATAAATCCTTTTAGCCCAAGTAAATTTTGAAAATAATTGATAGAAATAATTTGTATTTAATGTACAAACCCAAACCCTGCACAATAAATTGTTAGATAAGCTTAGAGTCCAAACAAGGTGTGGTCACCTCAAAGTCCATGAACTTGGGGCTTGCCCAAGGGATGAATCACTTGAAAATCTCTACACACTCGAAAGATAGATTATTAGTTTCAAAGGGGTTCGATTCACACAAATAGACTAGAGATCTAGAGATACCTGCTAGATCTACCAGCTTCAATGTGTTTACTCTAGCCCAATACCTAAAGCAAGATACCTATGCTAATAGATAATCCAACCACTGGCTATGAAACAATAATCTTCAGTTAAAGAACAAAATTAGAGCATTAAACCCATTCAACACATACCATGAATCATCAAGAGAGAGACACCTTGAATTGAAACCCCAAAGACTTTTTTTAAAAATATTCCAGTAGAGCTTAGCTCAATACAAAAATTTTTGATCCAGTTGAAGTTACAATGAGGAGCTTGAAAGCTTACTTATATAGAGAATGAGAGGGATTAACCCATTCAAGTGGAAATAACTGCTAGTTGTATCGATCCATGGCTTGATCCTTGTGGATAAAATTCAAACCCTTGATTAGCTGGCACAAATCTCCAAAAAATTTCGACCTTCCTTGTTCACTGTGCTGGAGGGGTCAAACTTTGACTTCTAGATCATGGAGGACCTCCAAAAATAGAATTATCGTTACTTGTGCAAAATATTCAACTGCTTGGTCCAAAAAGTTCGATTTGCTGGGAAATAGTCTTCTCTGGTCCAAACAAATTTATGGACTAGGTCCTTCTACCTTGGAAATGAGACTTTTTATTTTTGACTTGAATTATTTCCTTTGAAAATAGCCTCAAATAATTTTTGAATAAGTTTTCCACTTGAAGAGTAATTAATTTTTCCCTTCATTTTATTTCTTGACGATTTCTGGCTAATTTTAATTTTATTTTTGCCATAAATTTAATTATTAGACTCAAGAGATTAAATACTTTTGCACCCTCTAAGTGCATCTAAAAAATATTTTGGTAATGGTTTTCTAATTATGAGGAACCATTCACCAAAAATATTCCCAGATAACACTTTTACATCAAGATATTACAAATCAACCCTTAGAAGGGGAAAACACATAAACACAAACTCTTATGACTCACCAAATTTTGCAACACAAGACACATGATCTAGTATGATAAAATACATAAAATCAATAACACTAGGACTCACCTAAGACCTTATAAATGAGCTCCACCCTAGCTTTGGAGTAAATCTGGGGGAAAAACTCTGTCAGTTCTTTGTGTTTACAAACACAGATAATTTGGGGAGGTTAAAAAAGTCCCTAGAGTGAAACCCTTTGAAAAGAATCATAGGCTTACCTATGTGTTGTTACATGGCTTAATAGTCATACTAGAATCATTTTTACAATACAAAAAGCAGAATTTGGGATTACAATGATGATATTGACTCGAAAATTTTATTCCATTGCTTTATACTCTGCTCCTTGGACTGTTGTCATGTACATGGTCAACACAGGGCACAGTTGCTAGGAAGATCTCTCCTAGGGTGCTCTTTTCTAAGCAGGTTGTTCATGCATGTAGGCCTTAAATTAGGCTGCCTATTATTATCCCCAAGCACTCTCTCCTACTCTCTAATGGAGTAGGGCAGATTAGTTTTTCATGCATCTTAGAGTTTTGGCAACAAAGTTGTTTTTTTGTTTGTTTGTCAAGTTGTCTATGATCCTCTAGGCTTGACCTGTGGCTTGAGGAGCTGCGACCTAGGGGCATCTAAGCCGTCAAAGTCACCCAGGGATTGCACCCGGCCTGGGCCACACCAGCCCTTAGCTGACTGGATTTTTTAGCATGTCTCCTCCCCCTAGCACAGGGCACAACCACCCCCTGTGAGGTTTGATCCTGGGTCGCCTTGCTGATGAGGCCCATCCTCAACCGGTTGTGCTAGTGGGCCTTGACTTGGCAACGGAGTTGTTATGTGAGTTTCTGTTTTCTGAAAAATAAACATCTATTTGATTGTTGTTCTGCAAATTCCTCTGTCTGTCATAAATTTCAGAATTCTTTTTATGGAATAGTTAGTTTACTGTTGAGTTTTGACAGAGTTTTAGATAATGCAGGTTTTGTACTTTTGAATATGCAATTTAGAGTTTAGTATTTGCAGATGGGAGGGTTTTCATAGTTGTACAGAGAGTTTCAGATTAATAGCTATAACTTTTATTCCTTGAAGTGCAGATCTGCTGGTCCATGAATTAAATTTCAACAAACCTATTAATGCAGGACATCAATATATTTGAGATATGCCCATAGTACATGCAATATAATCTATATAGATGAAGGTAGGTGAACATGCATTCTCTCAAGATGACACAAGGAGGGGAAGATGCATCCCCTCATGATGACATATAGAGAGAGAAAAACATATTGCTAAAAGGACTGTTAACTAGAAGAATGGAAGGTGTTAACGAGAGGGTGGACATAAATAGAAGAGAGCAGGTGAGGGCTATACCACCTCCCACTCATGTAGATCATTAGAAGAGGCTACTAAGTAACATGCTTAGGAAGGTACATAACAATTAAACTATATATATATATATATATATATATATATATATATATATATGTATATGAAGGTTAAGAGAATAAATATATAGAAACAATAGGATTAATAAAAGTAGAATTCTTGAATTGTCTCCATATTAGAATTGCTCGGAATGACAAGAGAAACTGTCTTCTCCCAGTGCTGTCACTCGAAGATGATGGTATTCAGCACTAAGCGGAACTCCCCATTCTCGATGTAATATCTATGTTATGTGGGCTATTTTTGTGGTGTATTTACCTTTCTTTTTACATATATAAATTTATACTGAGAATATCCCCAAATCAAGAATATCAAATTTGTAAGTCAGCTGGATTGTGTTAATGTTTGAATTCGGTTACTATGAAATTCAAGCTAAGTTTGCCAGTGCAAACATCTATGTCATAATTTTCCATCAATTTTGACGAATAGAATTAAGCTAATTTTTGTTATTTTGTTATAGCTTCCTAAGCTTGTTAAAACATCACATATGGTTTGACTACATGTCATGAAAAATTAATATAGGTTTTTGAAATTTTTAAAGGCTATGAAAAATCAGAAGTGAATCTCCACAATTTTTTCTTTTACAGATGTTATGTAAAGAATTTCCTTGCCCTTAAATTCAGCGTCATATTTGTCATTGAATTGACCATGAAGTTCATCTTCAACTTCACCATTAACTTCATTAAGTTCTTAACTAAATTCACCATCCGATTTTCCTGGCCTGGGAACTGACAAATTTTGTTCATTTTTCTGAAAACTTTACCAACTCTGATAACACAGAATCTGTATTAAAATAGGAGAAAAAGATTTATCCACACCCTTTAGTTGAAAAATCTGTTGTTTCTGATTCATGAACGAGTAATCAAGATAGAGTAAATTTTAAAACATGATTACTAGGATGAAGAGTCCTGTAAATTAACCAGAAAAGTTGTATGTTCGTCGAAACTTGAGATCCTATGAGAAAATGAATCGATGTTATCTTTGTCCATATGAAGAAAAGTAACAAAGACATTTCTGTATTCTTATCTGTGTAAATTTCCTGACAACAATGAGCTGTACAAATGTAATTTTCAGATCATTAGCAGCTCAGATTACTATTTATGAAATAGTTAAATTTTCTTATTGGTTCTTTAACGTTTGCCGTAAATACTTGGATTTTATAGGTGAAGTTCAGTGAATTTGTGGCAAGACATATTGGTGAGATGGAAGGTATACTGTTAGAAGCAGAGACAGGGGATTTTCTTGGGAAGCACAGAGGATTTTGGTTTTATACAATTGGGCAGCGTCAAGGTCTTCGACTTCCCGGAGGACCATGGTGAGATTTTTAAAAACTATTGCTTAATCTTCATTATTGAAACAACACAGAAAATCAGTAAATGGAAGACCTTTTCATCATAAATGATACCGTGACATGAAGAGCCAATTAAATGTTAAAGAAGTACTTATTGCTATTTAATGAGGTGCATCGCAAACAATGAATTTTCATTATTTAAATGTTGCCCATATGTTTTCAGGAGAGATTCTCAGATTATTATATTTTTTTTTACTGGGAAAGGTGTTGGAAAATGTAACTAGGTTTGATCTTCATAATTATTATTGTACTTGTATATTTTATGTAAAAACAAAAAGAAGAAAAATAAATTCTTATTTATTTTTCAAGCATGGGTTTCATGCTTAAGACAAATTTTTATTTTATTCAAGCATGTTCTTCATGATCATTACTATTTGTATTGGTCAAAGTCAAAGGCTTATTTATAGCCTAGAAAAAGAATTTTTCAAAGTTGTAATTTGAGTCAAAAGTCACTTCAAGATGTCAAGTCGGCCCTGCCTGTCAAGTCGGCCTTGCCCAGGAAGAAACATCTAATCAAACCCCTCTGGACAGTATACATAGAGGACGTGTTGAACTCATTTGTGACAAGAAATTCGCATGATCTGTTCTGAATAAAATCAAAGAAGGAAAGCGAAGTCAAGGGAGGCCGAAGTCTGAAATTTGAAAGTGTAAAGAAAAGATATTCTTGGGCTTGGACATATGATAATTCTGCTGCTGTACATGTTGATAATCTTCTTGTTGTTGATGAATCTGTTGCTATGTGGAAGGAGGGCTTGGCTTGGCATCTTGAGGGTTAGAGTTTTTGTCATGGTCATGGGTCTTGAATATCACACTTTGATCTGATTCTATAAGAAGAGTGTTTTTCTGGGTTTTCTCCCTTGTGGCGTTTTTGCCCTGGCTTGGAGCCTATATCTTGTGTTGCCTTGTTTCTTTGTGATCTTCATGTATATATTGATAATTGCTTGATGTAGAGGAACAAAGTATAATAGCAATAAGACAACACACTCTCACAAGTAATTATCATGAAAGAGAAATCTATCCTAATATGCAGAACACATGATTTCTCAAAATGGAATTAGAGCTAAGGTTTGAAAAAGGAAGCTTGAAGATCACATTTTGTTGGCTTTTGGAGAAGATCATTACCAAAGATTCGAAGAACATACGAAACTTATCAATCCAACATATACTCTCTGTTTGAATCTGAGCCAAAAAGGTATAATCAGTCTTGTGATAACCGATGACATTTGTTTGTATCAAAGATAAAAAGTTATTATTGGAAGCGAAGTCCGAGACTTGTATCACTTTAATGTTTGAATAAAGTGCGAAGATATGTAGCATGAGTTCTATAATATTGTGACATGAAGACTCTGTGGTAACCCTAGTCAGGAAATCCGATCCTTTGATCCGAACTGTATGTGATAAACTAAGAGATTTGCAAAAGTCTAAAGTTATGATACCAAAGGTTTGCATTGATCCCGAAGGCCGAGACTATGGATATCTAAATCTTCTATAGATAAACACTATAACTCAAGCCACAAAAATAAGCATACTTGATGATATCTTTTGACTATACTAAGACAGCCGTGCCTCCACAGTTTACATCAATTTTCGATCGCAAAGTGATCCATCCTGTGATACTGATAACATCCAAATCGTTTTATAGCATTAACATTGAAGTATGTGTGGCATGATTTATTGTACAAATTTTAAAGGCTCAAATTGATGCAACATAGTCCTCGCTCAAGTGGAGACTTGTATCTGAGATTATTGCTGCTGCAGCATGTAGTACGACTGTCTGTATGGTATGGACCCGTACAGTACAGTATGATTACCTTGGAATGCATGCATTGCTGGAAATCACGACCTCATTCTGATCTTCAATCCCTTGGCCTCCGCAATTCGATTTTCCTTCTCTATTTCTCCTTCTTAGGCTCAAACCATCATCTGTGCTTTTCTGTGTACAATACGTCTCTCTTTTCCCCCAACTTGCTTTTATCTCTTTATGATCCTAACCCTAGATCTCCAAAGACATTAACAGTGAAGATGTTAATTTGGCAGCTCAGGGACAAATTCCCTCCATTGGACAGTCTTCCTCATCCAGAGAAGCCCCAAATTGCCTTTGGAAGAATTTAATTTGGTCAAGGAAAAATGTATTTTTAAAGTGAAAACCCATTATGGCACAAAAGTCAAGGTCGACCTAGAAGACAAATTAGCCCTCCTCCAATGCCTATAAATACAGGTCAAGTCACCTTCATTTGGAAATCACATTACAAGCATCTCTCTCTTCTTCTATTGGTTCGTACATCTGAAATATTGTATGTTGTCTTCACACGTGTGAAAGAGAAGGTGTATTTTCCGGTTGACCAAATTGCACTTCTGCTTGGGAGACTTTGACCAGCGTTGACCATCTTTGTTGTGGCACTCTTTGACTTGGTTTGACCAGTTTTGGACCTGTTTTGGAAGGCCACATTTATTGGCACAAAGACAAGGAAATCTGGGCACTTTCACTGCAGTTGACCACAAACCTTCTCTCTCCATTAACCAGGTTTGACTGTGATTTTTGGGACTATTTTGACTGAGGTTTGACCAGCATTGGAGGCCAAATCTTTTGACTGTTGACTGAGCTCTTGGAGGACAGTTTTGACCATTGACTTGTGACTAGTTAGGGCTTTTTTGACTGCTGTTGACTTTGACCGTAATTGCAGATTTGACAGTTTGACCAGATTTGATTTTTGGTTTCATCTATTGGACTTTGGATATTGGTTTTGGTGGATGGTCAAAGATTTGACTTTGACTTTGTTGTTGATGAATGGAATCATTGTATCTCTCTACTGAACATTTTATGACAATCTAATAAGAAGAAGAATTTGAAAGGGTTTTCTCTGTTGTGGGATTTTCCCTAGTCTTTGACCAAATTTGGTGTCTCTTGTTATTGCTCTTGATTGTCTCTCACTGTTCATTGCATTTACTGTTCTATCTACAATTGCTATTTATCACTAGAAGATTGAATTAATTGCTAATTGAAGTTAAGAATTGGGCTAAAGTGATTGTATCAACATAGAACAGTCAAAAGTTAACATGGTATCAGAGCTAAGGTGAAGAACAAGCCCAAGGAGACAAGAAAGAAGAACAATCATCTTTGAAAAGGAATTGAAGGAGCCTATTTGATTTCGACAAGACGACTACCTTTTTCTTCAAAGATAATGAGAAGTTGGGTGATTCATCAAACTTTGCTGCTTGGAAGATCAGGTTGGAAGTTACACTGGATGGCAACAATGTTTTGGAATATGTGCAAGGAAAGGTGCATGAGCCTGCGAAAAATGCTTCTGCTGCTATCAAGTCCAAGTATAATAAAGGTGACCTCAAAGCCAAGAAAATCCTTATTGATGGTTTGCAAGATCATGTACTTTTTTATGTTGGAAGCTTGAAAAAGTCTAAAGACATCTATCATAAGCTGGTTGGGATGTATCAAGTCAACAACCTGAACCACATCCTCTCCTTGAAGAACAAACTCGAAGAATTGAAAATGAACAAGGGAGAATTTGTGCAATCCTATATCATGAGGGTATCCTAACTAAGGGATCAATTGCAGACTGCTGGTGAGCCCATATCTAATAGAGAGTTGGTGATGATCACACTTCAAGGTCTTCCTCCTATTTGGGAAACATTCATTACTACTATAGGCAACAATAATAGACTCTAGACATTTGATGAGCTCGTTGGACAATGCACACAAGAGGAAACTGGGATGATTGCCCGAGGAAGGATTCAAAAGCATGAAGAATGAGAGCCCTCTGCATTTGCTGCACAAGACAAGAAGAGGAAAGGTAGAGGGAGACCATCCAATCCAAGAAAGTCTTCTCTCGAATCCAGGGACTCTAAGAGAAGGTTTAGAAAAGACAAGCCTCAAGTTGAATGCTTCAACTGTTATGCTCTTGACCTGCGAGAAGATACTAGAATACCAAATATGCGAAGAAATATAACCCAGAACACAGAACAATGAGAAATAACATGTATTTTATTATTCAGAAAAGAAAGCAATGTTCACTTGCCTCTTCGAGGGGGCAACTTCCAATAAAGTAGGGCTCGATTACAAAATAAGACATGATGCTCCTCAATAGGGAGGCTCTATTCTTTATATAGGATTCATACATGCAATACCATGGGTCAGTACCATGGTTCTTATTAATACCAGCTATCTAATACCATGGCCCATTTGCAACTAACTGTGGTCCCTTCTTTAAATGCGGGCCAACCACTTACAATTATTAATATGGGCTTTATTGACTCTTTAACTAATTATAACTATGACTCGACCCTATTACATAAATAAGGGGGTTAGGGTTGGACCCTAACATGCCCTCCCCCATAAAAACAGTGTTGTCCTCAAGGCTGAAGCTGCGGAAACTGCTGAAGAACAGTGGCTGGTTCCCAGGTCGCATCTTCTGGAGAGGTGTCTTTCCATTTGACAAGGACTTCCTTGATCGTGCGGCTGCGCAGGTGTTGTTCTTGCGTGTCAAGAACTTGTTTAGGTTGGAGCTAGATTGAACCTTCTTCATCCAATTCGGGTAGACTGGTTTGAATTCTGCAATTGTTCCCAACCACTTTCTTGAGGCATGAGACATGGAAGACAGGATGGATTTTTGCAGTGGGTGGCAAGGCTAGCTTGTAGGCTACTTCTCCGATGCGCTGAAGTATTTGATACGGTCCGCAGAATTTTGAAGATAATTTCTGACAACCCTTGTCTTTGAGTGATGTTTGCTTATATGGTTATAGCCTCAAGAATACTTGATCCCCTTCTTGAAATGTGCGCTCTGAACGATGTTGGTCTGCCTGTTGCTTCATGCGATTTTGAACTTGATGGAGATTATCTTTGAGGTGGGCAAGCATGGTTGCACGAGTATGAGTTGATCCACTGCTTGTACCTTAAAGCATCCCGGGATATAAGAAGTAGGTGAAGGGGGGAGTTGACCATAAACTGCTTCATATGGAGTCATCTTGGTGGTTTCATGATAGTTAGTATTATACCACCATTCTGCTAGAGGTAACCACTGTACCCATAGATGTTGCTTTTCTGAAGTGAAACACTTGAGGTAGGTCTCCAGACATTTGTTGACTGCTTCAGTTTGACCATCAGTTTGGGGATGATAGGAAGTACTGAGTTGGAATTGGGTACCTTGTAGCTTGAAGAGTTCTTGCCAAAAGTTACCGATGAAGATTGGGTCACGATCAGACACAATGGAAGTGGGCATGCCATGCAATTTGAGAATCTGGTCCATGAAAGATTGATCCACCAAAGCGGGTGTAAAAGGGTGGGGTAAGGCGCAAAAATGAGCATACTTAGAAAGTCTGTCCAGAACCACCATGATGACTGACTTGTTGCCTGACTTCGTGATCTGATAATGAGATCTTTAAACAATTATTAAGGTATTACAGACTCATGTGCATGGATTTGCCTATGTTACTTTGTGCAATGGATCGATAAGATTGCAAAATACATAGACAATGAAGCAGTTAAAGAACATAATAGACAACACACATAAACATAGCAAGTTTAATAAGGAGTTCACCCAACACTCTTGGGCTACGTCTCCTATTCTAGCCTTAAGTGGTGACCTCTCTATTATGTCTTCAAAACAGAGTTTTACAACAGTGAGCTCAATTTGAGTTTCACACAACAGATACAAAACAATAAGGCTTTACTTGGATCCCCCAAGTCCCTTCTGAGCACACAGACTCTCCTCACTGACTCTCTGTCTCTGTTGCTCTGTCTCAACACCGCCTGTCTCTGTTTGCTCTCTGTCTATGGCTTTAAAGCCAATCGGTGTTGTTTGCTCGTTTGACCTTCTCGGGCTCTTTGGCTTCTCAACCTCTGTCCGCTTAGATCCCTTTCTGAGCGTTAGCAATCATTGTTAAACGCTTCCAGGGTTGGTGGCCACCTATTTTGTAACGGAATGGGTCATCGGGCCTTTGAAATCCCAAAATTGATCGTTTTCTGTTTACACAGAGAAACGCTGCAAAACACGGGAAAATCCGCCAAATCACTGTTAATCGGATTTGAAATATTATACGTTCCGCCTTATAACTCCTATCTCCGCCATCAATCGGGGAGATCCAGATCCAACGACTGTGGTTCATTTCGGGCGGCTCTTTCGTACGAGGGTTAATCGCCTGATGAAGGTGGTTTTCTATCTCCTCAGCCTAGACATGTGGCAACCATTGTATGGGATCGGGCGAAGCCCGGCCCAAACCACTTATCGCCTTTCGCTCTCGCGAAATACTGCTGGTTTTTGTGGTTTCCCTTTTATATTTAAAAATACATTAACACTGAAAAACCTTGTAAAATGGCTTTATCGGACTTGAAATATTATAATATCGCATTCATAGATCTCGTCGGGTCTGGTTTTCATCGCATCGATGCTTCCCTTCGTATTTCGTTTAATAAACGAAATACGCGAAATACGTAAAAGTTCGCTGTTTGACAGATCTCAAATTTTATGGAATATCGCTTTGTAGCTCTATCGGGCCCGGCTATCGCATCACGCATACATACATACATACATATATATATATATATATATATATATATATATATATATATATATATATATATAGCCCCGCTCCTCTGTGTAGCTCCGATGCAATATTGCAATTCAACTTGGGCCGTTGATCTGCGCGCTTGATTGACGGTCCTTGTTGACCCCGCTGATCGCAGTCGCATACACTATGTGGTCTTCGCCGATAGCCTCCCTTTGCCACCACCGATTGCGATTTGCCGATCGGATCTGGACCGTTGATTGGCTAGATCCGACGGCTCCTATGCATCGCTGCCGATAACTTGTTTTTCCACTGTTTCTTGTGTTTTTCGCTGCTGATAGTGTTTTCCCCCTGTTTTAAGAGTTCCCCCTGTTTTAAGAGTTTTGATCTTTTAAAAGATTTTGAAGACTTAGAGGGTTTTTGGATCCATTTTGGATCACGCCTTCCCACTGAGAAGGCTTTTGGACCACCAAAAGTTGGTTTTTAAGCATCAATCAAGTGAGGATACAACTTCCTCACCTGTCCAATCTCTATCCATCTTGCACTACTTGGTTTTGAACCTTTGAGTCCGATTCTTAGGTACTCAACATCCCCTCTGCGCGTAGTTCTCACCTTCCTGTCCAGAACTGTATCTTCCTGCAACTCATTGAGATATTCAAGCAACAGATCATCAATAGAAGGCAACTGACTTTGCTCTTCGGGATCTTCAATCAATGAAGGTTCAAATAGTCTCAAGTTCTTTGCATTAACTACTGAATAGATGTGCATGTAAGCTGGCAAATCAAGGTGAAAATCATTCTCACCAATTTTCTCAAGTATCTTGAAAGGCCCATACCTTATTGGCTTCAGCTTCTTACCTTCACCTTGCATTCTGTCTTTGTTGATGTACAGCCAGACTTGATCACCAACTTGGAAGCTATGCTCAATTCGATGCTTATCATGCCTTGCCTTGTACTTGGCTTGGCTCTTTTCCAGCTGTTCCTGCACTGCCTGGTGAATTTCTTGGATCTATTCAATGAACTTGGTTGCTTTGTCCACATCACTGTGTCCATCAATTGCTATGTCTTTACTAAAGACAAAATCCAAGGGATACCTTGGTATAAAACCAAAACAAGTCTCAAAAGGAGATCTTTGTGTAGAAGAATGTTTAGCACGGTTGTAAGCATGTTGCACATAACATAAATGTTCATCCCAAAGCTTGGGATGCTTGCTGCAATAGCCTCTGAGCAACTGGATCACTGTCTCATTGACCACCTCTGTTTGGCCATCTGTTTGTGGATGGAAGGCTGTGCTCTTCTTCAGTCTGGTGTCCATCAACTCCCATAGACTTGACCAAAACTTCCCAACAAATCGGGAATTTTGATTAGAGACAATAGAAGTGGGTAACCCAAAATGAACCCATACATGCTGAAAGAACAACTTTGCTGTTTGTTCAACTGTAATCTGCTTGTTACAAGGTATTAAAATACACATTTTGCTGAACCTGTCCACAATAACATATAAATAGTCATGACCTTTTCTAGACTTTGGCAATCCCCCAACAAAGTCCATGGAAACACTTTCCCAAGGATGAGAAGGAATTGGAAGTGGAGTGTACAAGCCTAGTTTTCTATTGCTGGGCTTGCTTCTAGCACACATGGTACACCCTTTAATATATCTAGAAACTGTTTCATGCATTCTTGGCCAATAACAGAATCTTTGTAGCTGTGCAACTGTTTTACTTACACCAAAATGACCTGATATTAGAGAAGTGTGTGCTTCTCGGATTATATTAACTCTTTCAGTTTGAGGAATGCATAACTTTCCCAAATGATACAAGAGTTGGTCCTTAACATGATAATCCAATTCTTCTACTTGTTTGCCATGACTTAAAGTTGCATATACATCCTTAAAATCTACATCTTGAGCATATTGTTCAATGTAGCTTTCATGCAATACTGAGTTATTCTTAAGTATAGTAGATGCATTGATAATTGGTCTAGATAACATATCTGCAACCTTATTGTGTATGCCTTTCTTATATCTGATGACAAGATGAAACTGTTGTAGAAAACCCATCCACCTATAGTGTCTTGATTGCTGAAATTTAGTTTGTGAGTGTAAATATTGAAGTGGTTGATGATCAGTATGTATAATTGTTTCTTTGCCCAATAGGTAATGTTTCCACTTTTTCATGCTCTGTACTAATGCATACAATTCTTTATCATATGTGGGATAATTAACTACTGCAGAATTAAATGTCTCAGAATGATAACATATGGGTTTACCATGTTGCATCAACACTGCTCCCATGGCATAGTCACTGGCATCTGTTTCAATCTCAAATGGTCTTTGAAGATCTGGCAATGCTAGTACTGGTGCTGTACTAATCTTTTCTTTCAAGGTGTCAAAGGCTTTTTGCTGTTTGCCTCCCCACTGAAACACCTTGTTCAATCCTGTTAAAGCATGTAAGGGAGCTACAATCAAGGAAAAGTTAGCAATAAACTTTCTCCAATATTGTGCTGCTCCTAGGAAGCTTCTAACTTTTGTAGCAGATTTGGGTTTAGGCCAGTTCATAATGACTTCAACCTTAGAGGGATCTATCTTCAATTCACCACCCCCTACAATATGACCCAAATAATTCAAAGATGTTTTGCCAAATTCACATTTTGATAATTTAACATAGAGATTTTCTTTTTTCAAAACATATAGAGTCTGCTTTACATGCTTTAAATGTTCTTCCCATGTTTTACTGAAAACAAGAATGTCATCTAAATATACAATTACAAAATCATCAATAAAAGGTCAGAGTACATCATTCATAACTCTCATGAAAGTGGTAGGAGCATTAGTTAAGCCAAAAGGCATAACTAGCCATTCATACAACGCTTGCTTTGTTTTGAAAGCAGTGTTCCATGCATCTTGTTTTGCAACTCTGACTTGATGGTAGCCACTACGCAAGTCTAGCTTGGAAAAGTAAATAACTTCTTTCAGTTGATCTAATAGATCATCTATGCGAGGAAGAGGATAACAATTCTTGATCGTTATTTTATTTAGTGCTCTGTAATCAACGCACATCCTCCACGAACCATCTTTCTTTCTCACCAAGACAATTGGAGATCCGCATGGTGATGTGCTTGGCCTTATGAACCTTTTGTCTAGGAGCTCCTGTACCTGCTTCTTGATCTCTGCATTCTCTAAAGCGGATAACCTGTACATTCCGATGTTAGGCAATGGAGCATCTTGTTGCAAATGAATATCATTGTTAAGTTATGGTATGTTCTATGCGTATAACAGTTTACTTCTTTTCCTTATTATATTCCACAATTTAGCAATCACATGTACAACATAAAGTAAAGTGCAGATAGAACATTAAACGATCGACAGAAAACAAGCCAAGACAAGAGATACAAGATGTGGCGGCTAGCTAGGGACAAACCCCACAATGTGTGGGGAAACCCTTTGATCAAATCTTCTTTTATCTTCAATAATTCATCAGAGAGAAATAATACAATAAATCTGATTCATATCAGCAGTAGGAAACCCTAGATCAGCAGCATCAGCATTAGCGGCTTCATCATCAAACTAGGGCAGACGATATCTCACAAACTGACCGTCGGATCGGCTTGATTCCACCACCAAAAGTTGCGGCTTCCAGAGGAGGTTCAGATGAACCCACAACGCAGTTTAGATGAGGAGATCTTCTAGTCCAAGCAGGTCAAACTTTACTTTTGCAGTTGCAACTTCAGTTTAGGCAGCTTCCAGCTTCAAACTAGGACAGTCGATATCTTGCAAACCGTCCATCGGATTGACTTGATTCCACCACCAAAAGTTGCAGCTTTCAGAGGAGGTTTAGATGAACCTATAGCGCAGTTCAGATGAGGAGATCTTCTAGTCCACACAGGTCAATCTTTACTTCTGCAGTTGCAGCTTCAATTTCAGCAGCGTCCAGCTTCACATGTGTGAGGGAGAGACCTTTTTCTGCGCAGTAGAGAGAGAGAGAGATGTGATGAGATGAGTGAGTTCAAAGGAGGAAAATTCCTCCTGTATTTATACACAATGTTGGTGTTTAAATAGATGCGACTGTTGGGCTTCTGAGCCTACATGAGTTGTAGGTCGGCTTGATAATAATTCCATAATCAAAATAAATTCATATCTCCATGAATACTTATCATAATCGGATCATCTTTATATCAATCCTACACCTCTCGACGAGAGGAATCTAATAAAAATATTATCAGCCATGAATAAGATGACCCACATGAAGTTTTGCCCTAGTTGCCAATTTTAACACTCCCTCTCAACTAGGGAGAACTTCATCTACAGTTTGTCTATCGGTCATTACTATTCATACATCAAATGCACTGCCCTGTACAACCTGTCCCTTGCCTTGCTCTGCTCTATTCTGCCTGTTCTGCTTTGTCTTGTTATGCCCTGTACTGATCTGTATTGTTCTGCTTTGCTCTTGCATTGTTCTGTTCTGCTCTGCTTTTATCCGAATTATGAAGAAGAAGAAATGATCGAGGATGTATCATACTGACTCAAATTCAGTCTCAGAGTATGTACCACTGGTCCAAGACTAGTCTCAACCAACCCGAAGTCAGCGTCATAGTGAGTACAACTCCACTGGTCCCAGACAAGTATCATCCTCCACTGACTCAAAGTTAGTCTCAGAGTGCGTACCACTGGTCCCAGACCAGTCTCAACCGACCCGAAGTCAGCTTCATAGTAAGTACCACTCCTACGACTGGTTCTAGACCAGTATCATAGTCTCAGAGAGTGTACCACTGGTCCCAGACCAGTCTCAACCGACCCGAAGTCAGCATCATAGTATGTACCACTCTCACTGGTCCCAAACCAGTATTGCACTGACACAAAGTCAGTCTCAAAGTATGTACCATTGGTCCCAGACCAGTCTCAACTGACCCGAAGTCAGTGTCATAGTATGGTACAACTCCTACCATTGGTCCCAGACCAGTATCATTGATCCCAGATCAATGGAGGTCATCCTAGCGTAGGGAGTACGGTAGATACATCGATGCGTCCATCAGTACTACTATGGTCCCTAACTTCATTTCTCTGCTCATTGATCAGATGAGAGGTACTTCCCATGAGTCCTAGATTGCATGGGTAGGATGCCTCGACAGGAGAACTAATCAATCTTGTCCTCACAGGAGAACACATCAATCCTGCTACAATCGCCATGGAGAACACATCAATCCAGGCCGCCATGGAGAACACATCAATCCAGGCCTCACAGGAGAACACATCAATCCTGCTACAATCACCATGGAGAACACATCAATCCAAGCCTCACAGGAGAACACATTAATCCTATTACAATCGCCATGGAGAACACATCAATCCAGGCCTCACAGGAGAACACATCAATCCTGCTACAATCGCCATGGAGAACACATCAATCTAGGCCTCACAGGAGAACTAATCATTCTGCTACACCGGAGAGCGAGTCATCCTATTCCATAAGAGATCGAATCATCTTGTCCCACAAGAGAGCGAATCATCTTGTTCCAGTGCGCACCACCAGGGGAGGGTGAGTCACCCTATGGTCATATGTTGCTCCAATAAGAACCGTAAGCCCTCAGAGTTCCCAGAGCTCAATGTATGCAACATGCAGGACCCTTGTACAAGGGTTTCTTGACGACTCCAAGTTGTTTGGGAAAATCACAGATTGGATCTTTCCTCGGGGCTTTGACAAGGTGTATCGACCTGTACATCATCTTAATGCGATGGAGCCTCCTTGCTCATCGACTTACCATATCCCAGATGATGTCTATCTGCTGGAGCGATCATGAAATACGGGATTCTCTGACAAACGAATCCCAATCTTGTTGTCACAAAGGATCACGGTGGTATCCAATGTAAATCCAAACAGTTCACTGAAGAGCTTTCGCAACCAAACTGCCTCACAGGAGGCCATGCTAGCAGCAATATACTCTACTTTGGCGGTGCTCAAGGCCACCAACTTTTGCTTCCTGCTCATCCAGGATATTGAAGCAGAATCCAAAGAGAAACAGCACTAAAAAGTGCTCCAGTGATCCTCCGCACTACCTGCCTAATCAGCATTCGAATAATCATGCAGTTTCATATTTCCAGCAGCGTATCTCAATCCATGAGAGATTGTGTCCTGAAGACATCTTAGAAGATTCTTGGCACCAATCTAGTGAGGGTCAACCAAATATGAGCTCACAATGCTAATGCAAAACATATGTTCGGACGGAGGTTCACCAAGAACATCAATGCGAATGAGTTTTTGAAACTCAGAGGCATTTCCCAAAACTGGTCTGACATCACTACCATATAATTTCTAAAAGTTAAGATCCTCGAGGTAGTCACAGGCTTGTAGTCCACCATACCAAATCTTTTCAGAATTTTCACCACATATTTTCCTTGAGATAGGAAAATTTCCCTTGGCTTCTGCCACACTTCAAGCCCTTGGTTCTTCATTTCAAATTCAGAAGCCAACTCCCTCTTACATTTGTGAATGAGAGGGTCTGCACCTGTTAGAAAGAGGTCAACCACATACAACCCCAGTATGAGAGGTTTATCATCTTCAACCTTAAGGTAAAGGTTAGGGTCGGCTTCACTCCTAGTGAATCCCAACTTCATCAAGTAGCTATTGATCCTCTCATACCATGCTCGGGGTGCTTGCTTCAGCCCATAGAGAGCCTTATTCAACCTGCATACATGAGATTTTCAATCATAAATCTCAAATCCTTCGGGTTGCTCCACATAGACCTCTTCTTTGATCGAGCCGTGCAAGAACGTGGTCTTGACATCCATTTGATGTAGGTTCCATCCTTGTGAAGCCACAAGGGCTATGATCAAGCGGATGGTCGTATATTTGGCAACAGGTGCAAATATCATAGTCTATACCTTCCTTCTGGGAGAAACCACGAACAACAAAATGAGCCTTATACTATTCCGTACTTCCATCTGCTGCAGCTTTATCTTGTAAAGCCATTTTGAAGTAACAATTGTCTTGTCCTGGGGTCTGGGAACTTCCTAGACATCATTCTTCATGATAGACTCATATTCTTCGGTCATAGCATCCTTCCATACTTGATGCTTGATGGCATCTGATAATGATGAAGGCTCATTTTGTATGATCGTGCTCATGATGGTCAGGTATCCTTGATACCTATTAGGTTTCTTACTTTCACGAAAGGTTCCTCGAGGTGCAGCATGTCCTTCAACATGATCAAGTATCCCCCTAAGCCATGAAGGCCTCTTCCTAGAAGAGGAAGGCTCAGGTGGATAAATAGGATCCATGGGTTCCTCCACATCAGGCATTGCTACATCATCTACCCATAGAGACAGCTTCCATAATCGTATGGTTCTTCCTTTCCACCACACCATTTTGCTCAGGAGTATGTGGTGTAGTAGTCTCCCTCTTAATGCCAACTTCAAATATGCCTGAGTGAACCAACTGTAATATATCGGAGGTCTTGCTTTGGCTTGAGGGGAATGGTCCCCTTTTGAGCTTTCCTTCGGCACATCCTGGACATACACCTTCTTTCTCTACTTGGAATTCGGTACTTGGAATTCGGGCATCCCTGTCACCATTTATCTTACACCAAGTAGAGCTTTATAAAGAAGGGGGGCAAACCTTCGATGCCAAAGTTCGGACTGGAGAGATGTGTCATAAGACATGACACCTAGCGGACTTCCATCGACCTGATATAATGAATCAACATGAAACCCAAGAGTAAAGGCATCTTTAACATTATTTTTCCATATACGTACCTTGCCATCGTTGAAGGTTACCTTGTAGCCTTTGTCTTCCATTGCCGAGATGGACACCAAGTTCTTTTTGAGGTCAGGTGCATTTAATACATCTTGGAATTTCTAGCCTTCTTGAATGGTTGTCCTCTTCCTTGATTCCCAGCTCTCCTCTTACCTTTGCTATTGAATTTGTCATTCCTTTGACTGCCATCAGAGGGATTTTGATCATTGTCTCGGTGTGAGTCCTTTCTATCAGGGCACTCCCTTGCATAGTGACTTGCTTTATCGCAGATGTAACATCGCTCTTTTCTTCCACCCTTAGGTCCAGTCTTTCCTTGTGATTTAGTCTCGGAATTATTTCTTTTCTTAGCATGAGAAGAAAAGGCAGCAGGAGGACCTTTAGGCATGAGCATTTCTTGCTCTTCTACCCTTGTTTCTTCTTGAATGCATCTAGCCATTAATTCCTCGAAACCAGGAATTATATTATTGTTCAAAAGAGTAGTCCAAACTTGATTTTCATTATTAATTTTAAATAAACTCACTAGTCTATCATAGATTTCCTTGGAGGTGTCTAGTTCAGAGATGTAGGCCACCAAGCACTTGTCGATAGAGTCCTAGATGATCTTCTTCGCTTTACTTTCTCCGTTCTTCAATTTGTTTCTGGCAGCAGGAGGTGCATTTGATGGAGGCTCAACAATATTGCCTCTCACATGGTCCAACACTCCTTGATCTTCTAGGGTTAGATCGATAGACATCTTCCATCCGTGATAGTCATCTTTCTCACGGAGCTTGTCTTCAGCAGGAAAGAGTGTTGAGGATCCTATAGTTCTTTTAGGATAGCCTTGCCAATCTTCTCTTCGGTGATTGCTCTTACTCTTGCTCAGGGTTTGTCTTCACCTCAGCTCTGATTCCATGTTAAGTTATGGTATGTTCTATGCTTATAACAGTTTACTTCTTTTCCTTATTATATTCCACAATTTAGCAATCACATGTACAACATAAAGTAAAGTGCAGATAGAACATTAAACGATCGACAAAAAACAAGCCAAGACAAGAGATACAAGATGTGGTGGCTAGCCAGGGACAAACCCCACAATGTGTGGGGAAGCCCTTTGATCAAATCTTCTTTTATCTTCAATAATTCATTAGAGAGAAATAATACAATAAATCTGATTCATATCAGCGGTAGCAAACCCTAGATCAGCAGCATCAGCATTAGCGGCTTCATCATCAAACTAGGGCAGACGATATCTCACAAACTGATTGTCGGATCGGCTTGATTCCACCACCAAAAGTTGCGACTTCCAGAGGAGGTTCAGATGAACCTACAATGCAGTTTAGATGAGGAGATCTTCTAGTCCACGCAGGTCAAACTTTACTTCTGCAGTTGCAGCTTCAGTTTTGGCAGCTTCCGGCTTCAAACTAGGGCAGTTGATATCTTGCAAACCGTCTGTCGGATTGACTTGATTCCACCACCAAAAGTTGCGGCTTTCAGAGGAGGTTCAGATGAACCTACAGTGCAGTTTAGATGAGGAGATCTTCTAGTCCACGCAGGTCAATCTTTACTTCTGCAGTTGCAGCTTCAATTTCAGCAGCTTCCGGCTTCACATGTGTGAGGGAGAGACCCTTTTCTGCGCAGTAGAGAAGAGACTCTTTTCTGCGCAGTAGAG
Source organism: Pinus tabuliformis (assembly GCA_031772625.1). Taxonomy (NCBI): domain Eukaryota; kingdom Viridiplantae; phylum Streptophyta; class Pinopsida; order Pinales; family Pinaceae; genus Pinus; species Pinus tabuliformis. The sequence goes on along the minus strand of CM062819.1, from coordinate 1,322,038,959 downwards.
AGAGAGAGATGTGATGAGATGAGTGAGTTCAAATGAGGAAAAGTCCTCCTGTATTTATACACAATGTTGGTGTTTAAATAGATGCGACTATTGGGCTTCTGAGCCTAGATGAGTTGTAGGTCGGCTTGATAATAATTCCATAATCAAAATAAATTCATATCTCAATGAATACTTATCGGAATCGGATGATCTTTATATCAATCCTACACCTCTCGACGAGAGGAATCTACTAAAAATATTATCAGCCATGAATAAGATGACCCACATGAAGTTTTGCCCTAGTTGCCAATTTTAACAATCATGTACAAATTCCCTTTTGGGTGGCAGACTTTTAGGTTCTTGAAATAGGATATCATATTCTGAAACAACTTTTTCTAAATCAGCTTTCTGTTTAGCATCAAAGCCTTCAAATACATTGGTTTTATCAGGGGTCTTTTCCTTTACAACCATTAGTAAAAATTGCTTGCATGAATTTACAATTCTTTTCATCTGCCCTGAGTTAATGAGAGTGTAGTTATTTTTGAGCTGATGAGCTCTTACAATATATTTTATTCCATCTTTTGTGAGTTGATACTTATTTTTAGTTCTATAGAAAATGGTTTTTCTATCATACAAGTAAGGACTTCCTAAGACAATACCACATATATCCAGGGGAATTATATCTAATTCAATCTCTGGGTTCACATTCTTGCCTCTAGCCTCTAGATGTGTAGCCTGAACTGATACCTCATCTATGCTAGTAGGGTTAAACATGAGAATGGTGTGCCTCAAATAGCTGTGTAGACCACCTATATACTTCAACAAAGTTTCAGGTGAGTCTAGAGAAATGCCTAGAATTAAAGCTCTTTTTCTAAATTCATGGGTATAGCTTTGTACACTTTGCCCTTTTAGCTGGCGAAGAGTTTGCCAACTCATCATTGCTTGCTACATATAAGCTAGTGGATAAAATTGTTTTTTAATGGTGGAAACAAATTCACTCCAGGTAGAAAGAATTTTACCATGCTTCTTCAAATCAGCTTGTGTCTTGCCTTCCCACCACACTAGGGCAGTTCCTCCAAGGCGAAGGCTAGTCAGCTGAATCTTTCTCCTTTTCGAATCGATGTTCTGTACCCTGCAATATACGTCAATCTGTCTAATCCAGTTATCTTGCTTTTCTGCATTTAATTCTCCATCATATATTGGCAAATCAAATTTTACATCTAATTTAATCAAAGGGCTAGAAGGAGGTGTTGATATAGGAGGCTCTTTCCCTTTCCCTTTGCCTTCTGAGTGGCCATCTAGAAGAGGTTCCTCGGTTCCTTTGTCTTGTTTAGAGGTTGAAGTATCTTCACTTTGACCTTTCTTAAATTCTCGATACATCTCTTCTACCATGGCTCTCATGGTCATGAAACTGTCCATGAATTAAGAGTCTGATTCCAAGGGAATTTCTTCTACCATTTTCCTCCTAGGATAGACTCTTCCTATTTTTGGGTTAGTCTCAACCAGTTCTCCTTCTCCTAATTTGAGCTTTGACCTAGTTAGCATTCAACAATCTAGCACAAGCTTGTGTAACCTTAGCAAACCTAGTGCTCTGATACCACTTGATCTGATAATGAGATCTTTAAACAATTATCAAGGTATTACAGACTCATGTGCATGGATTTGCCTATGTTACTTTGTGCAATGGATCGATAAGATTGCGAAATACATAGACAATGAAGCAGTTAAAAAACATAATAGACAACACACGTAAACACAACAAGTTTAATAAGGAGTTCACCCAACACTCCTGGGCTACGTCTCCTAGTTCGGCCTTCAGTGGTGACCTCTCTATTATGTCTTCAAAACAAAGTTTTACAACAATGAGCTCAATTTGAGTCTCACACAACAGATACAAAACAATAAAGCTTTACTTGGATCCCCCAAGTCCCTTCTGAGTACACAGAGTCTCCTCACTGACTCTGTCTTTGTTGCTCTGTCTCAGCACTGCCTGTCTTTGTTTGCTCTCTATCTGTGGCTTTAAAGCCAATCGGCGCTGTCTGCTCGTTTCACCTTCTCGGTCTCTGTGGCTTCCTGACCTTTGTTAGCTCAGATCCCTTTCTGAGTGTTAGCAATCATTGCTAAACGCTTCCAGGGTTGGTGGCCACCTATATAGTAACGGAATGGGTCATTGGGCCTTTGAAATCCCAAAATTGATCGTTTTCTGTTTACACAGAGAAACGTTGCGAAACACGGGAAAATCCGCCAAATCACTGTTCATCAGATTTGAAATATTATACGTTCCGCCTTATAACTCCTATCGGGTCCGCCTGTATAATCGCATCGCATCTCCGCCATCGATCTGGGAGATCCAAATCCAGTGGCCGTGGTTCATTTTAGGCGGCCCTTTCGTACAGGGGTTAACTGCCCGTTGAGGGTGGTTTTCTCTCTCCTCAGCGTGGACACGTGGCAGCTATTGTATGGGATCGGGCGGAGCCCGGCCCAAACCACTTACCGCCTTTGGCTCTCTCGAAATCTTGCTGGTTTTCGTGGTTTCCCTTTTATATTTAAAAATACATTAACACTGAAAAACCTCGTAAAATGGCTTTATTGGACTTGAAATATTATAATATCACATTCATAGATCCCATTAGGTCCGGTTTTCATCCCATCGGCACTTCACTTCGTATTTCGTTTAATAAACGAAATACGCAAAATACATAAAAATCTGTCGTTTGACGGATCTCAAATTTTATGGAATATCGCTTTATAGCTCTATTGGGCCCGGCTATCCCATCGTCCATATATATATATATATATATATATATATATATATATATAGCCCCGCTCCTCTGTGTAGCTCCGATGCGATATTGCGATTCAATTTGGGCCGTCAATTTGCGTGCTTGATCGACGGTCTTTGTTGACCCTGCTGATCGCAGTCGCATACACCGTGTGGTCTCCGCCAATAGCCTCCCTTTGCCATCACCGATTGCGATTCACCGATCGGATCTGGACTGTTGATCGGCCAGATCCGACGGCTCCTGTGCATCGCTGCCGATAACTTGTTTTTCCACAGTTTCTTGTGTTTTTCGCTGTCGATAGTGTTTTCTCCCTGTTTTAAGAGTTCATCTTCATGTGATAGTTTTGATCTTTTAAAAGATTTTGAAGACTTAGAGGGTTTTTGGATCCATTTTGGATCACTTTGGAAGACCAATAATGAAATCGATAGAAACATTCGTCCAGATTGAGGCAAGGATGGGCAATGGTTGTAAAGTGCCTGGGGATTTGACTGTTTCTCCTTTGTGGCACTGACACACATCACATTCAGCTACAAAAGTAAGAATGTCCTTTTTCATGCCTGTCCAAAAGAATGAACACAGAGTGCGAGCATAAGTCTTCTGAAAGCTTGAATGGCTTGCAGATGGAGATGAGTGCATCTCTGCCAAAATGCGATTTTTGAGGGTGGATGTTGCTGATATCACTACTTTGTCCTTGTAGTGAAGAATTTCATCCTGCCAAGAGTAGCCCGCTGTGGAATTTGGATCTGCTTGCAATTGATTAATGAGTTGGGAGAGCAAAGGATGTGAAAACCATTTCTTGTGAGCCTCTTCAATCCACTCTGGAATGGGAAGAGAGATTGCTAGCAGGGTGCTTTCCTCCTCAAATTGGCGTGATAAAGCATCCGCGATGACATTTTCGCGCCCTTTCTTGTAAATTATCTCATAATCATATCCCAACATTTTGTCTAGCCATTTATTTTGTTGTCGCGAGGATAGGCGTTGCTCCAAAAAATATTTAAGGCTTTGATGGTCTGTGCAGATTTGGAAATGCCGCCCCAATAGGTATGGTCGCCAGGTATCGACTGCATGTAAGATGGCCATCATCTCCTTCTCATAGGAAGATTGTCCCAAATTTGTCCCACTTAGTTGTTGGGTAGTGAAGGCCAAGGGTCGACCTTCCTGCATTAAGACAACCCCAATACCTGTACTTGAAGCATCACATTCAATCACAAAAGATTTGGATAAGTCAGGTATTGCCAATACAGGAGTGGAACACATGGCATGTTTGAGAGCTATAAATGCTTGTTGCGCTTCATCATTCTAGAGGAATGAGTTTTTGTTGAGAAGGTGAGTGGCGGGTCTAGCAATGTGACCATAATTGCGGACAAATTTGCGATAGTAGCTGGTGAGACCCAAAAATCCTCTCAAACTCTTCAAGGTCTTTGGTTGGGGCCAATCCTGCATTGCCTGGATCTTGTTGGATCCACCTTGACACCTTCACGCCCCACAATGTGACCCAAATACTCGACTTCTTTCATGCCAAAAGAACACTTGGACAATTTGACAAATAATTTATGCTTCCGAAGCAGTTGCAAGAGCAGGTCTACATGCTGAAGATGTTTTTTCCAGGTGAGGCTGTAGATGAGGATGTCATCAAAGAAAACAAGGACAAATTTTCTGAGATATGGTTTGAGTAGGTGATTCATGAGGCTCTGAAAAGTGGATGGGGCATTACAGAGACCAAATGGCATTACCAGGAATTCATAATGGCCTTCATGAGTTCGGAAAGTAGTCTTTGGAATGTCTACTTCTTTCATGCGAATTTGGTGATAGCCCGAGCGAAGGTCTACCTTAGTAAAGAATTGAGCCCCATTTAGTTCATCCAGCAAATCATCAACAACCGAGATGGGAAATTTATCTTTGACCGTCAGCTTGTTGAGGGCCCTGAAGTCTGGACACATACGCCATTCCACATCTTTCTTGAGCACCATGACCACAGGCGATGAATACGGACTAATGCTAGGACGAATGACACTGGCTTCCAAGAGTTCCTTGATGATTTTTTCAATTTCATTCTTTTGGGCAAAAGGGTATCTATATGGGCGCACATTTGGTGGTTGTGCCCCTGGGACCAAAGTAATGCTATGATCATGTTCCCCTCTCGAGGGTGGAAGCTCATGAGGTTTGTCAAAGACCTGTCGATGGTTGTTTAAGACCTGTTGCATCTCAGGATGAATATGAAGAGAGGTGGGCTCGAAGGCCTGGATGGCACTAAATTGGGCAATAACTCCATGGTGGCCCTTTTTTAACAACTTTTTCATCTGATTCGAGCTGATGATAGAAGGAGCACCTGCCTGGAGTCCACGGAGGGTATGCATGTGGTCATTCTGCTTAAAGCTCATATATAACTCCTAGAAATCCATTGTGATTGGGCTGAGTGTGCGGAGCCATTCAGCCCCCAAGACAATGTCACACCCACCCATGTTGATGGCAAACATGTGGGTCTTTAGGTGGTAATCCCCCATCTGAAGTTTGACATTTTCACAGCAGCCGTCACATTTCATTGTCCCCCCATCAGCAATCTGGACCTGGAAATTAGAGACTGCTCTGACAAAACAATGCACTGCTTTTGCGACTCTTTGATGGATAAAATTATGCATGCTGCCACTATCAATCAAGACTACTACAGGGCGATGTTTAACAAAACCTCTGATTTTGAGAGTTTGGGGAGAAGAAATGCCTGCCAAAGCATGGAGCGAGATAACTGGTTCTTTTGGTGTAGCTGGGAGCTCATTGTCCTGCTGGTTGTCCTCATCTTCCTCCTTTGGTCCCTCACCGGGTGGGGCTTCCTTAGTAGCATCAATTTGAAAGAATTTGGGTTCCTTGCATTTATGCCCCGGGGAGTATTTGTCATCACAGTAGTAACACAATCCTTGCTTTCTTCTTTCTGCCATTTCTGCTGGTGACACCTTTTGAACCTTAAGTGTTTGGGTAGTGCTCGGAGCCTGGGTGGGGCATCCCTTGGCTATGAAATTTGGACGAGGCGACTGGGCCGCTAACGTGCATTCCACTTCACGAGCCGTCGTGCAAGCTGCCAACCATGTGGCTGGGTGGTGCATCCGAACGTGGGCTTGTATGGCGTCTTTGAGACCACTGATAAAACATTCCAAGTAGAATTCATCTGCTAGACCTCCTGTGCGGAATGTTTCAAAGGCTTTAATATATTCTTGTACTATGCCTGTCTATTTGAGCTTAGTAAGACGACCCAAAAATTTAGATTCATGATCAAAGCGATGAGAATATCTGCCAAGTCATTGGCCTTGCATAGCATCGTTGATGCCACTGCCACCATTGCCATCTTTCTTGGTCCAAGTAAAGGCTTCCCACACTTAGCTTAGTCTCATCATCTTTGATGTGATTCAATGTGAAATATTGCTCCATTTGTGATAGCCATATGGCCGGATGAGAGCCATCAAATTTATACATGTCCAACTTGGGTGGTCGAGGGTGGGACTGTTGGTGGTTTCCATAGAAGTGAAGAGAATGGCTAGATTTGCCCTCATGGTTTTCATTAAAAGCATATGCCTCCGATTGTAACCCCGACTTGCCCTTTGTGATTGCGTCACTTAAGGACTGGATCTGCTTCGTTAATTCATCCAACTTTTGTTCAAGGGTGTCTATCTTCTCATTGGCCATAGCTTGAGCTCTGGTTTGTACCATGCATAGATCCAGTGCACTAGAAAAAAATTTGGGACCACCCGAAAATTTGAAGCTGACAAGTGAATGGTACCACCTTGCTCAGCCCGTCATCCTGATTCTTATGGGCTAAGTCTCCTATAAGCGTCTCGGGAGGGCCTCAGACTTTTTTTTTTTTGTTTACTCCGAACGGAGTTTTACTCCTCGCTTAGGAATACTGCAGTAGCCAATTCTCAGAAAAGTTAATCTTGACCAATGTCCTGCGAGAATCACCCCAACATATAGGAGCCACAAGCCTCCCTGCACAAATAGTCAGATCTGTCTGCGAAACCCTCAACTGCTGAGTGTGAGTAGGAATGTGGCAGCGATCGAACCCCCGCTGCTAGATCTGAATGGTGGATCTGATTGTTGCTGTTGCGACAGAACCCAACTTGCTAGATCTGATCTGGAAAAGAAGATGATGGGCGATCTGTAGAGAGACAAGGGAACTATGGTCTCAAGGAGTGTCAGGTGCTACAGATTGCAATATACATAAGGGTCCAACAGTAGTACTCGGCCCAATCTTTCAGGGCACTAACTAAGGAGGATCAACCGTACCCTTAGCCGTACTACCCGACTACCCTATCGTACGCGCGAGTAATCTCCCCGAGTGCTGTTCTCGATGTACTGTAGCAGCAAGACGGCTGACGGTTTATCTACGGCGAGGTTTCAGGTGAGCCTAGGGGGCTTCCAATATACCCAGAGGGTACGTGGAAGACAGTCCGTGCGTGGTTCTGTCTAATGCGCTACTACTCGAAGGGGTACCCACAGGGGTTACAAGGGAGTCCAACAAGCGTGACCACCTCTTGTATTTCCTGCGTGCATGCCTCCCCAAATCCGCAGGTTTATGCGCTCAACGACAAATCCCATGGTTTAAAGATGTCGGAACACGTCTCTAGCCAAAAAAAATTCTGCTAAAAATGGAGATCCCACCGGCCTTGGAAAGTGCTCTGATACCACTTGTTATGCTCTTGACCTGCGAGAAGATACTAGAATACCAAATATGTGAAGAAATATAACCCAGAACACAAAACAATGAGAAATAACAGCATGTATTTTATTATTTAGAAAGGAAAGCAATGTTCACTTGCCTCTTCGAGGGGGCAACCTCCAATAGAGTAGGGCTCGATTAAAAAATAAGACACGATGCTCCTCAATGGGGAGTCTCTATCCTTTATATAGGATTCATACATGCAATACCATGGGTCAGTACCATGGTTCTTATTAATACCATTTATCTAATACCATGGCCCATTTGCAACTCACTGTGGTCCCTTCTTTAAATGCGGGTCAACCATTTACAATTATTAATATGGGCTTTATTGACTCTTTAACTAACTATAACTATGACTTGACCCTATTACATAAATAAGGGGGTTAGGGTTGGACCCTAACATCAATTGCCGGTGAGCCCATATCTAATAGAGAGTTGGTGATGATCACACTTCAAGGTCTTCCTCCTATTTGGGAAACATTCATTACTACTATAGGCAACAATAATAGACTCTCGACATTTGATGAGCTTGTTGGACAATGCACACAAGAGGAAACCGGGATGATTGCCCGAGGAAGGATTCAAAAGCATGAAGAATGAGAGTCCTCTGCATTTGCTGCACAAGACAAGAAGAGGAAAGGTAGAGGGAGACCATCCAATCCAAGAATGTCTTTTCTTGAATCCAAGGACTCTAAGAGAAGGTTAAAAAAAAACAGGCCTCAAGTTGAATGCTTCAATTGCCACAAGTATCGTCACTATGTCGGAGACTGTTTGAGAAAGAGAGATGCTCCAAGATCCAATCGAGGCTATAGAAACAATAGGTACAATGATAAAAGAAGAAGCGATGATAATACAAGAAGGCGAGATGATAAAAGAAGAAGAGATGTCCCTAATGATCGAGAATAAAGCTATCATCCTCAAGAAAAAGCTAGAAATTCCAGGTATGAAAATAATGCATCTGCTAGCCAATATGAATACTTTCTTATTTCGGCTCTTTCTAGTTCTTCCCCTCTGTATTTGTATGGTAGTTGGTTGGTAGATAGTGGGGCTTCTAGACACTTCTTTGGGTATAAGGAGGTCCTCTCAAATCTGGTTGAGAGGGAGACCAATTTAAAGATCATTCTTAGGGACAACACTACTCATCCTAGGAAAGATTTTAGTTCTATCAAATTTCATTTGGAATTTGGGGAAACCGTTCTTCTTCATGATGTTATGTATGTTCTGGGACTAAAGAAGAATTTGGTATCCATATTTGCCTTGCCAGACAAAGGGATGAGAGTAGCTTTCATAAGAGGAATAGTCCTCACATGGTCTATGGAAGCCCACGTGAGGGATGTATTCATGTTGGGATCTAGAATTGAAGGACTCTATAGAGTCAATGGAAGACCTCTGCTAGCAATGTCTACGACATTAATCATCAAAGTGAGCTATGACACTAAAGGTTGGCACATCTACATTATGAAGCCTTACCGAAATTGAAGAAGTTAGTCTCTAGGATGCCTGATGTTCACACTAGTCATGATGGAGTGTGTCCAGGATGTGCTAGTGGGAAGAAGACAAGGGGACCATTCCCCTCTAGCAAGAACAAGACCGATGGAATTCTTCAACTCATTCATTTTGACCTTTGTGGACCCATGCTAGTGCACTCTCTTGGTGGCCATCTCTATTATATCATATTCATTGATGACTTCTCCAGGAAAACATGGATTTACTATTTGAAGCATAAGGATGAGGCTTTTGATATGTTCAAGGACTTCAAGGCACTGATAGAGAATCAAACAGGGAAGAAAATTAAGGTCTTCAGGTCTGACAATGGTGGAGAGTACACTTCAAATGAGTTCGTTGACTTTTGCAAGAAGGAAGGTATCAAGAAGGAGACTATTGTACCATACAATCCTGAGCAAAATGGAGTGGTTGAAAGAAAAACAGGTCCATAGTAGACACTGCCGATGTTATGCTACATGATCAAAGGTTTCCAAAATTTCTTTGGGGAGAAGCAACAAATACAATAGTCTATGTGCAAAACAGGGTTCCTCATTAAGCTCTGGATAATAAGACTCTCGAAGAAGTATTCACTGATGTAAAGCCCGATGTTGGACATCTCGGGATATTTGGCTACCCTGTATACTTTCATGTACCGAAGGACAAGAGGAACAAGCTGGAAGCCACTAGAAAGAAAGGTACGTTTGTTGGGTATTGTGAAAATTCTAAAGCATTTAGAATATATATATATATATATATATATATATATATATATATATATATATATATATATGTCTGGTCAAAGGAAGATCGAGTTTAGCAAGGATGTAACCTTTGATGAAGATGTTTCCCTTGGAAAAGCAAGGGACCTTCCTCCGCCTCCTCCTGAGAAGAAAGATGATGATATGGACCTACTAGAAGGCCCTTTTGTGCCCGAGCCAAAGAAAGATGCTGATGATGATCCCATGGAGCCTATGGACCCATTAGATCCTCCTCCATGTGATCCCCCTACCAGGAAAAGACCATCACGACTTCGTGATACATTACAGGATGCTGAGAGACATATTCCTGCCAAAGGGACCTTTAGAGAAAGCAAGAAGCCCTGCAAGTACCAAGGATACGTCATAGCTATAAGCAACATCATTCGGGCTAAACCTCCCACCTTTGAAGAAGCAGTAAAAGGACAAGTTTGGAAGGATGCTATGGTTGAAGAGTATGAATCCATTATCAAGAATGATGTATGGGATGTTGTTCTAAGACCTAAAGGAAAGTCCGTCGTAACCTTGAAATGGTTGTACAACATCAAACACGGAGCTGATGGAAGCATTAAGAAATACAAGGCAAGGTTCATGGCTAGAGGATTCTCCCAGAAAGAGGGAGAAGATTATGATGACATATTTGCACTTGTTGCCCGCTACACCACCATTAGATCAATTGTTGCCCCTGCTGCTAGTCAAGGATGGACCCTTCACCAGATGGATGTGTTACTGCTCAAACGAGTAGGGGTCCTAGGAGGGGGGTCCTATAGAGACACTGCTAGATCAAGGAGCAACAATGGAGCAATAGCCCACTGTCACGTACACTATAGCTCCCTGCTCTTTACAAAATTTCATCGATGGGAGGAGACCCGATATAGAAGGAATCACAAGGATGAAATATGTCAATGATGAGATGAGGGTGATTTCCTAGAACCTATTCACAAGAGAGACTCAATTAAATGGCTTACTTGCTTAAGAAGCAAGGTGATGGCCTCTTTAGGAAGGGCTAAGAGGATACTTAGGGCTAGGTTTTGGGAATGGGCCTTGACATAGGGCTTCCTAGACTTAAGAATCCTTATAGAGAAATGGGTTCTATGTAATCCTTATAAAGTATGAGTCATAAGGTTATGGGACTACAAAGAATCCAAGTGGACCCTGTTACCACTCAAACTAGCAGGGACCTAAAAGGGGTTCCTAAGAGGGAAACTGCTAGGTTAAGGGCAACGGTGGAGGCTTAGCCCACTATCACCACAGCGAAGTCTCCCTTCTCTTTACGGACTTTCACCGATGGGAAGAGTCCCGATAGTGTAGGGATCACTTGTAAAGTATATGTTAACGGATAGGTGGAAAGTGACCTTGGAAACCCTTTCCCAAGGATGGAGTGAAGAATGGAACTTACTTTCTCTTTAAGCAAGAGACTTGGTCCTCTAGGGGTAAGGGGTGGGGATTGAAGGGTTGAAGGAGAAGGAATAGGCTTATAGACGAGGTTCTCAATCCTTGTAATCCTTGGGAAACTTGGATTCCCAAATGGTCCTTGAAAAATAATCTTTATTGAGAAGTGGGACCACATGGGGCCAAGTGGACCCAGTCCAGGTTCGGGGATGGAAGGTAGCAACTAATGATGTCCCTATCCTGGACAAAGTGAGAGGAAAGGACCAAACAACAATATTTACTTCAAAACGTTGAATTGATCCTGTTGACGTCTAGCCTTGGGGATGCCTAGGTAAAATTCGATACTAGAGCTAGGGCTTGGGATTCCCGAAGATTCCTTGTAGAATTGCCTCAAATTTGGAGGAGAGGGAGGGGACCCACCAACGCAGTAGCCTATAGGAGATTGGAATTTTTCGTTGGGTCAATTCCCAGGAATTTGATGCCCTATGTGACCTAATGGGGCTAGACCTAGGGAAAAAGGGAAAATGGTAAAAAGAGGGTTAAAATGATCACCCTTTTTGAGGGATTAGTGCCTAATTCACTTGGGGATATGGAGTCAAGGATGATGATGAGTAAGAACTTGGTTTCTTGATCAAGGAGGCCTGGAAAGTCAGCTTCATCCAATGTTGAGAGAAAGAAAAGAAAAGTGACCTTCAAGCATTTATACTTCAAAGAAAATGATGCAAGCTTATCGAGACAAATAATCTCTAGGACATTTCATTCATATAACATTGGCCCATACATTAAATTAGCTAAAACATGCTTAATTCCACATTTCAATTATGCAACAACTAGCCCTAATTTTAGTAGTATGCAACAACAAGAATAACAACGTCAAAATTTACTTACAACGTTATAGAATATATCCAACCAACATTTTGTTTGCAAGACAAAGCTCCAAGACAAGAAAAATAGCCCAAATCCATACGTCAAAATTCATCCATCTCCAAAAAATATCCTCCAAGGAAAAAATGCGAAGTTCTCTATGATTAGAGAGATCCCAAGTCAAGTGATGATCCAAATGAATGTATCTAACATCAATATATAGCCTCCTAAGGAGTTTGAATTAGCCTATGGGCCTACATTAGCCCCTAATGATAAAATAATGTGCAAATAAAACCCCTATTGGTGACAAGCCCACCAAACTAGTTCACAAGTGTAAAAATAAGCCTCACAAGGGGCCAAATAATAATATGTACATGTCGTGGGGCCCTCCAAAGGCCTAATAATGTCTTGAAGTGCCATACTGAGGAATAAATTCCTCAGAATATGATGGACAAGGGGGTGGCCACTTGTTCTCCAAGTAGTAGACTTGTGGTGCTCCCAGTGGGTTTGAGGGCACATAAATGACCCCATGGGTCTCCATATGAATCAAAGATGCCTGTAGATCCTTTGCAACGGTCCGAGTGATGGAATGAATGGTGCCATGACATCGTACAAGTCTTGGGACACCTGCCAAGAGTGTGGGGCTCCTGCTGGGCCCTGCTGGGCATAATGTACCAAACATATCACCATCATGCCAAAATTGGATCACCAGTAGTCTTTGAGCATCGATGAAGGTCCATGGAGTGCTATCTATTGATGTGGAGGCCAATGGCTCTCTATGCACACCCTATATGTGCCAATGTGGACCTCTGCGGGTTAGGATCCCGTATAAGGAGACCAAACCCAAATGGAAACCACTTGTAATCCTGCATAAGATCCAATGTGTCCCCTAGGCATCCAGTACAACCAGTCATTAAAATAATTTGGTAAAAGAGTTTACAAATCATGGATAACAAAGTGGGCACTTAATAATGGCATACCCTTCCGTAGTGGGCTTTGGCATGTGCTAGTGTCTCCAAGCTCCAAAGGGGGTTAACCAAGTACCTTATTAGATGGTTTTAGCCCTTAAATGTGATAGTATGTCCAAGGTGCATCCCTCTAATGGGGGTGGCAGGTGATAAATAAGTGGAATGGAGTAAGGAATGAGAGGGGCAATCCTGGGCCACATATCGAGGCATAGTGGGAGCTAGATAGGGGGAAGGCTACACCTGGGTATCTAATGTGTAGGAGGGAGCAATCATGGTACATGAGGTGCGCCGACCTTGATTTTTCCACCCTTCTTTATATGCTTTTTTCCTTTTATGAATCTTCTTTAATTAACTGCTCGGGGCTCAAAGGACAAGAGCATGATGTGTAATATATAACAATGATTACCCCCTTTTAGGTAGGGCGGTTCATTGCCCTCTAGGGGTTGGGACAATCATGGGTTCCTGAATGATAAAGGAGGCTTATCTAGGGCCTATGGAACCAGGGTGACGACCATGGATTCGGGTACAACTCATGTATTGGCTTTTGCCCACGTGCTAATTATTTTGTCTTGGCATCTTTTGCGTTTTGTGGTACAATTTCCTGTTAAATGTGGTCAATTATGATTTTTTCTTTTTCTTTTAATTGCTTCAACTTCCGGGGCATCATTCCAGGCCTGACTTAAGGTGGGGGCAAGGGGATAGGGAGGCTGGCCCTATGTGGACCCAGGTGGGAGAAATGATGAATTGTTGAAGTTTCTAATTTTCCTTAGTTAGAAACCCTTCATGCACTTTATTTGATTTATTCCTACATACTTGTTATTTTTCCTTAACAAGTTATTTACAAAGTAAATACTAAAAATAAACACCAGTGCATGCTCAACATATTACAAAGCAACAAAAAAAAGAAACACGAACAAACACACCATATGACACCACTACTTTTGGATTAATGTCCCCGGAAAAACCCAATGCAGGAAAACCGGTGCAACTATCTGAGGGTTTTCTTATTAAGCAATATTAGAGTACAATCTGGGTGCCGAAATTGGCCTACCCAACAGAGAATTTCTTTAGCAGTAATACCTCTCCGTTTCTGACAAATCTACTAGCTGAAACCTCGGATAATCCTTCCGGCAGCTACTCAGCACCAATCTGCCCCAGAAACCCTAGCGTCTGCTCAATCTGGACTACGTTAGCCTCTCCTAGCCTAGCCCTGGCCCTGCGTCAGCCTATCTTGGCCTGCGTCAACTCTCTGAGCCTCTACGTCAACTACGCTGGCCCCTCTGGTGCTCTGCACAACACTGGCTGCTCTCTTGCTATCCCGACACTATCTTTGCCTCTCTGTCTCTCTGTACTCAATGCCCCTCAACTGCTCTCCTGTTCACTTATTCTATCTCTCTTAGCAAACCCCACTCTAGAGAATAGAATGACTGATCACTCAGGTGTGTTCTCCAAGTGATCCTTAAGCCTCCTCTTATACTTTTCCTGTTGACATTTCAACGGTCGAGATTAAGTCCCTAATCAACGGCTAAGATTAGATCTGGCTTGATCCATGCCTTTTGGACCATTCTAACACAGATTCATATTAATACACATTAATATTTTATTTTCTCTAAGTTTAGACTTAGGTATTCCATTAAAAATATTAATTATTTTAATATTTCCTGATCTGTTCAGAATTTGCGCAAACCCTTTCTGGGTATTGGAGATCTCATGTGCCCTAGCCTCTCCACCGAATTTCGTGGCTAGAACACATCCGATGCTACTCCAAATCAACACTCCCTCTTAGCGAGGATTGTGCTCTAGCAATACTCCTCACTGAGTATTACTCTGATCATCCGGCATTGGTACCTGTGCTGATGCTAGGCCTTCCTGCCCAACATCCTCTGCACTGCTGCATCTTGTACTGCTGCCCATGGTTCTGCCACTACCACTGCTGCATCTGTACAACAGCTCCCTCTGCATCCGTGCTGCTGCTGGTCCTTTCTCCCAGCACTGCATCTGCACTGCACCTCCTCTCATCATGTTGCATCGTGCTACCCACTACTGCACTGCAACTCAGTTACTGAGAAGTAAGTAACTGATCTCCCAATTGACCTCCCTGTTGGGCTAGAAACACCCACTGATGCTGAAGCTCCCTCTGCCGCTGAAAAGTGCTCCCTCTCTCTGACGTCTGTGCTGCTGCAACAACTCCCTGCATCTCGCACCATTGCACACCTCTCTGTGCCTTCTTGCACTGGTGCAACACTCCTGTGCCTTCTTGCACTCGTGCAACACTCCTGTGCCTCTCGCATTGCTGCAGCCTGCTAGCTCTGCGTTGTTTTGAGACTCCTGCACTGTAGCTCTCTCTGCCGTTCCATCCGCATCCATCTCTACCCACTCAGCCAGTCCTGCCACTCCTCGTCGGGGCTCCCGTAGCAAGGTCAAATCCAAGAGGCTGGGTACCTCAATGTTCCTGCCCCTCATTGCTTGTAGTCCTCCTGACTACAGCTTGATGTCTCCCCACTTCTGCTCAAGCGGTGCGTGTGCACTCATGGCATAGTCATCGTCTGTCAAAACTTCCTTCTCTACCTGTGTTGGCGCTGCCTTAGTCTCGGAAGACTCTCCCTTACTCTTCTTCCTTGGACACTGGGTCGCATAATGACCCAGCTCCCCACAGTGGAAGCACTTGATCTTGGAGAGATCTTTCTTCTTCCGTTTTTCCTGCTTCCCCTCAGATGCTAGGGCTACATCTTCCTCCTCCTGCTTGAACTTGATCCCTTTACTACTGCTACCTGTCTTCGACTGCCGTCTGATCTCTTCCTGGCGAAGAGCTGCCCACATCTCGTCCCACGGTGGAAGTGTCCCTCTACCCAGTATACTCTGGACAAACACTTCCCAGTCTTCTGAGACAACATTCAGGGCTGTCCTCACCATCAGCTCCTAATTCGGTGTCGCTCCTATAGCAGTCAATTGGTCTCAGATCTCATTCAGTCCTCCGAGGAAGGTGTCAATCAATTGTCCCTTCTTCATCTGATACGACCTCATCTGATTCTCGAGCAGCATTTTTCTCTGCACAGAAGTATGTTGATACAGCTTCTTAAGAGCCTCCCACATCTCAAATGTCATTTCCTTCTCGGCTATATGTGGTACCACATGATCCTTGACCTCATCAAGGATAATGCACTTGGCCTTCGCCATCGCCTCCTCGTACCTGTCATTATGACTGGGGTCGACTAGGACAACTATTACCTTCAAGGCGAAGTTCTTGACACGCTTCCTGTTAAGCACTGATAAGATTCTGGCCTTCCAGACTGCGAAGTTCGATGCTCCGTCCAGTCTATCCTGGTCTCTTACCTCGTGTAATGCCATGATGCTCCTCTACTTCCCTCCTGGAAGTTCTTTGTTCGACTCCTCTGAGTCTCTACTTCCCGTCTGGAAGTTCTCTTCTGGACTCCCTCTGAGTCCTGATTTCCCTCCTACAAATCCTTTTTCCACTTGTCGAGATGCCCCTTACTCTGATCGTCTTGTGCAATTGCACTGCTGATCCAAGTTCCTTTCTTAGAAACCCTTGGTAACAACTCCTTTGGCCTTGCCATGTCAGGTATTGTTCTGACTACCGTACCTCACCAGCTCCACTCTACAATATTCCTGCAACCTTCTAGACCCCAGCAACTGCCTCTCTGTGAACTGCGTCAGCCCCTCTGCCTCACACTGGCCTTGCGTCACCTCGGATGGGTCTGTGTTAGCCCTGGGATCCCCTGCGTCAGCCCTCTGGCCCTCTGCGTTAGCAATGCTGGTCTCTTTGAGGCTCTGCGTAGTTCTCGGCTTCCTCTGCGTGGCTCTGGCTGGCTATGTGTCACACTTCTTGGCTTTTGTGCTGCTAGAAACAGCTTCTGTCACCTCGGGACAGCTGTTTTCCGCTGTTATTGCTCTGTTGTGCTGATGTCTCTTAGTCGTCCTGTGATCTACAATCATGCTCTGATACCATGTTGAAATTTCTAATTTTCCTTAGAAACTCTTCATGCACTTTAACTGATTTATTCCTACATACTTGTTATTTTTCCTTAACAAGTTATTTACAACGTAAATACTGAAAATAAACACCAGTGCATGCTCAACATATTATAGATCAACAACTAAAAGAAACAAGAACAAACACACCATATGACACCATTATTTTTGGACTAATGTCCTTGGAAAAACCCAATGCGGGAAAGCCGGTGCAGCTATCTGAGGGTTTTCTTATTAAGCAATATCAGAGTACAATCTGGGTGCCAAAACTGGCCTACCCAACAGAGAATTTCCTTAGCAGTAATACCTCTCCGTTTCTGACAAATCTACTAGCTGAAACCCCGGATAATTCTTCCGGCAGTTACTCAGCACCAATCTGCCCCAGGAACCCTAGCGTCTGCCCAATCTGGATTGCGTCAGCCTCTCTTAGCCCAGCCGTAGCCCTGCGTTAGCTCTTTGAGCCTTTGCGTTAGCTACGTTGGCCCCTCTGGTGCTCTACACAACACTTAACTGCCTCTGCGTGGCCCTGCGTGAGCACTGGCTGCTCCTGCGTCTCTCTCTCTGGCTGCTCTGCTGCTATCCCGACACTATCTCTGCCTCTCTGTCTCTCTGTACTTAATGCCCCTCAGCTGCTCTCCTGATCACTGATTCTATCTCTCTTAGCAAACCCCGCTCTAGAAAATAGAATGATTGATCACTCTGGTGTGTTTTCCAAGTGACCTTCAAGCCGCCTCTTATACTTTTCCTGTTGACATCTCAATAGTCGAGATTAAGTCTCTAATCAACCGCTAAGATTAGATCTGACTTGATCCATGTCTTTTGGACCATTCTAACACAGATTCATATTAATACACATTAATATTTTATTTTCTCTAAGTTTAGACCAGTGTTGTTAAAATCGCGATAAAATCGCGATTTTATCGGAAAATCGCGATTTTTTCATCTTGCCGATCAAATCGCGATTTTTATACGAAAAAATCGCCTACTTTTTTTTTTGCCGATTTTTACTGAAAAAATCGCGCTTTTTTTCAAAAAATCGCGATTTTTTCGAAAAAAGCGCGATTTTTAACGAAAAAATCGTGGGGGCTCAGGACAGCATAGTTTTATAACATTTTTTGGGTTTTTTCATGCAATGTTTTTTGAAAGAAACAAATAATTTTTGAGTGGGGTAGCTTAATGATCAAGTCTAGGCCCTAGTATGGATATGCTATTCATGGTAATGTTAAATTCTTAAAATAAAAGTGACATTCTCCTTAATCTTCATTTTCATCCTTTTACTTAAATTTTTAACATTACCATGAAATGACTCAGGATGTTTGAGAGTGGTTCCAGCCTCATTGGATTTCATATGGAGAAAGTAGAATTTTAGATTTCATTTAAAATCCAGCAGACTTATCAGTTTTTCAGGATTTCAGGATTGGGAGATTGTAATGTTTCCAGGTGACACCACCTGCCCGGGCTACCCCTGCCACCAGTAGAGGACGTGGTCTACCTCCTATAGCTCCTACTTCTAGTTCTTCAACGTCTAGATCACATCAGACTCCACTGCCATTTCCACCTGCACGGGCACCAGCATCTACATCTAGAGGGAAAGGGAAAGCTGTGGCATTTTCTCGCAAGAGGGGCAGAGGAAATCAATAGGATTAGACTTTCATTTTATTGTATATGACATTATGACATGATGAGATACATTATCATATTTTTTGTTGATATTTTGAGGCTGAGTTGGGACTTACTATTCAGGACATGATTCAATGTTATGTGTGATTTTAGCGCTAGAAATGATATTAAACATCTTATATATTAGTTTTTTTATCATATTTATGTGTCAATGTATTTATTTTATGTTGTAGATGGTTTAGATATTAAAAAAATTGAAAAAAAATGAATATTTTTGTGCCAAACGATTTTTTCCCGCTTTTTTCCGATTTTTTCCCGATTTTAACGATTTTTTCCGCTTTTTTCCCGGCGCCGATTAAATCCCGATCGCGATGTGTGCAACACTGGTTTAGACTTAGGTACTCCACTAAAAATATTAATTATTTTAATATCTCCTGATATGTTTAGAATCTGCGCAAACCCTTTCTGGGTATTGGAGATTTCATGTGCCCCAACCTCTCCACCAAATTTTGTGGCTAGAGCACATTCGATGCTATCCCAAATCAAAATGAATGGGGTATAGTGAGTGGAAAGGGAGTAATATATGCGGATAAAGGAGCGGGACCACGTACCCAAAGTTGGGGTTTTCCAAGTAGTACTGCCTTAGAACCAAATGCTTAATAAAAGAGATCCC
The DNA here is from genome assembly GCA_031772625.1 of Pinus tabuliformis. Lineage (NCBI taxonomy): Eukaryota > Viridiplantae > Streptophyta > Pinopsida > Pinales > Pinaceae > Pinus > Pinus tabuliformis. The sequence goes on along the minus strand of CM062819.1, from coordinate 1,322,019,742 downwards.
ACGGGACTAAGATCCATGGGTAACATCCAAAAGAGATCAATGGGACAAGAGCACAAACTAAGCCCACCCTTTCTGCCAAACCCCCCCATCAATCCATACTAAGAAGTATTCATGATAAGTAAACCCAATACTCAATTACCAAATGAAAAGACATACCTTTAGATTCAGGAGGCCAACCTTCAAACATACGATCAATATAGGTGGGTGAGGGACCACATGGCTGGCTCAGGTGGCAGAGAAATGGCACATCGAGCTAGTCGAAGGCTGCAAGGTGCTGCTGGCTGCCTGCTGAGGTTCATCATGGAGAAAAACTTCTCTTGGGGATATCACCCACGAAGTGGTGGGTAACATCTGGCTCTAACTGGGATGTGATCTCTTGAAGAAGTGGACGAGGCTGCTTGAATGGGAGGTCACGAGAAGTCCAACAATCTCTTGGTCACCATAGATTTGTTATCTGCACATGTCAAAGATCAAAGTCATGGGGAAACATGTTTTTCACAGTGTCTTATGATCACCCATGCTTAATGTTAGCCCATAAACCAACAAGAAATTCAATATGCAATTTTTTTTTTAACCTAAATGCAATCTAATCTGTCATGAGAAACATCATATATGGTTAATTCTAATGCAAAAATCATCATGCAATGCATCCTACCCTAACATGTATGTAATAATGCTAATGCTAGGTGTAATCATAAAGCAAGTGCAACCAACATATCATCATATCAATATACATATGCCTGCCAGTATGACTACTCATGTAGCAAATCCCAAAGCGAATGCAAACCCAAACACATGGAGGATGTTGTGGGCAGGGGATGGGAAAATATGATGCCCACACATGGATGATTATGTGAGAAGAGGTGAGAAAAGGATGTGATCTAGTTCATGAGATCTTCTCTTGCAACCAAAATATAGAGATGTCAACAACCAAGCTCATAAACTTTTGATGGATGGCAACCTCTGGCATATCACTTCCACCATTGTCCTTATTATTTACGTCATGGCTTATGGCCTTTATTGGGTTATGATTAGTGGGAAAGGGAGGCCAACAAGATGGAGGAACACAAGTAGGTTGCACATGATGATTACACTGGAGAGGGGAGACTATGGAGTGATCAAAACCCTGAGGGTGCGTCCAAGGATGAAAAGTATAATCGACGAAGGGCTTTTCCTTGACACTATACTCGGGCGGGGGAAGGGCTCACAATTACTTGACATCATATGACCAGGGGTGATGATATCACTTGATGGAGATTCAAGACAATGTTTTAAAACTTCGACTCCGACTCTGACTCGGCTGAGGGTCGATTCCGACTCCGACTCTGACTCGGCAGAGGGTCGACTCCGACTCCGACTCCGACTCGGCTGAGGGTCGACTCCATTTCAATGACTTGGTCATTGTAAAAAATACATTAAATATTTATTTTTTTTATAAAAAAACATAATTTTATTGATTTTCATTCATGTTTCCAAACACAACATTAGAATATAGATAGAAGACAACATATGATCAAAGTAGGCTCGTGAATATATCCATTATATCAAAATGGCACCCAGTGCACTGTCCAATACATACGTGATGATGATATAGAGATCAAAACAGAAACACATAACCAAGGAGGCTAGAGATGGTGTTATCCTCCAAAATAGATTGTAAGTCATCAAGGAACTAATACAAGGGTCCAAGAGTGTTCCTCACTCCAAGAAAGTCCCAAAGTGCATGTGTACATTTTCAAAAGGTGCATCCTCCACCATGATGTCATCTAGGAGAGACCCTATGTCAACCTTTTCAAGCATGTGAGTGACATGGCACCCCTAAGGGTAAGCATTGGCATCAAAGAGGGATGTGCTAGCCCTCTTAAGTCATCTAAATGATAACCATCCTCATTTGTGCTTTGGAAGAAGGCACCATCCACCAAAACAGGGTCAAGGCCAGCCAGGGGGCATCTTCAGTCCATTTGGGCATATCATCAAATAGTCCAACGTCCAAGCTTTTGAGTTTAGTGTTTTAGCATTTGGAGGCTCATCAAGGGGTGTAGCATCACGTGGAATCAACTCAAGGCTCGATGCTCATCTTTGGAGGGCCAAGGTTGGGGCCACAAAGTTAGGTTTGCTTTAAGAAAGGGGCAAAGAATCTATTGGAAGGTTGTGAAGAGGAATGAAGCTATCCCTTAAGGAATCTCTACTACATATGTGATACCACCTAAACAAGCCTCTCAAGATCAAGCGAGATAAACTTATTTAGGGACAAAAGACCATTAAAGTATCATAGTGAAAACTTTGGAGTCCCCCAAAAGCAAAAAAATAAAAAAAAAATCGTTGTTTTTTAGTTCACGGGCCGCTGTCATCCACCCCGGTTGAGTACCGGCTGATCGAACCGGTTCATTGGCCGAGTCGACCCGGTGAGGCCTTGACTTGGACCAACTCGGCCGAGTCGGCTCCGAACCAGACGAATCTTAAAACACTAATTCAAGATGATGACCAATAGGAAAAAGGGAGAAAGAAATATTGCATTCAACGGTTTGTACTTTTCCAAAATCATAATCTAAAGGCTCAAGTGATTTGAATATAGAATCATACTTAGGAGAAGCGAGAGCCTTATCAATTTCCTTAGTATCAAAGATCAGGTCTCTCCTAAAAGGAAAATCGATCACTTCCAATTGCCCCTCTTTATGCAAAGGAAAATGAAGATTCTCCTTCCCAAGGGCATCAATGGGTATGTCATCATAAATAATGCCTGAGGGGAAGGGAAGACCAATCTCATCCTCATCCTCCTTGTCGGTGTCGTAAATGGGAGCACAATCAAATTGAGGACCAAAAATTTCCATTTCTCCTTTTCAATGCGGAAATAATCTTCAATGTCATCTTTCAAGGGGCTAATGGGATCATCTCTCTCAAGGTTTTCAAAAGAGGATTCATCGGGAGTAATATCCTTGAGAAAGGTAAGGTCGGTCTCAATTTCACTTTCCATAAATTCATCTTTCCCAACACGTGTCCTTAAAATCATCATTTTCATCATGTGGACCCAAGGAGGACTCGTCGTCTTGCTCATTACCTAGATTTTTAATGTCTTGATGATGGTCGATGAAGGCTTCCTCTTGGATCCTTAATGCAGGGAGTACTTGAAAATGTCTACGAAAGCCCTCAACGAACTCTTCAATAAATGAATGCTCCTAGGTTCATGATTACGCAACCATGAGTTATGACCACCAAGCGATCCCATGAATAACAACATAAGGACATCTTGGTGGACAACCTTTTCTCTTGAAGCATGTGCATTAAATATTTCTACGTGGTCAATTGCGGAGAGTGGATCACCATCAAACACAGGTACCCCATGTACCATCCTTCCTACGAATGATTAGGATGTCTATGCATGCTAGCAATGTCCAAAGCGGGAAATTTATGAAAGAATGACAACTTATTTGCGGTATACATGAAACATATGTAGGAGTCACCAGGGTGAAATTAAAGATGCTTAGAAAAATGCTTGCTTCACCCTACAAGCATCGACTTTAAAGTTCAAAAAAGAGTTAGGGCTTCATTCTTCCAATAGAGTCGCCAAGAATGATATGTCAATATGTCGTATAGGGAACAAAACACACGTTTTGTGTCCCTGGTAACAATGTCAGAAATGTTACCACTCAAACCAGTAGGGACCTAAAAGGGGTTTCTAAGAGGGCAACTGCTAGGTTAAGGGCAACAGTGGAGGCCTAGCCCACTGTCACCACAGCTAAGTCTCCTTGCTCTTTACGATCTTTCACCGATGGGAGGAGTCCCGGTAGTGTAGGGATCACTTGTAAAGTATATGTCAATGGATAGGTGGAAAGTGACCCTGGAAACCCTTTCCCAAGGATGGAGTGAAGAATGGAACTTACTTGCTCTTTAAGTAAGGGACTTGGTCCTCTAGGGGTAAGGGGTGAAGATTGGAGGGTTGAGGGAGAAGGAATAGGCCTATAGACGAGGTTCTCAATCCTTATAATCCTTGGGAAACTTGGATTTTCAAATGGTCCTTGACAAATAATCTTTATTGAGAAGTGGTACCACGCCAAGTGGACCCAGTCCAAGTTCGGGGATGGAATGTAGCAACCAATGATGTCCCTATCCTAGACAAGGTGAGAGGAAAGGACCAAACAAGAATATTTACTTAAAAAGGTTGAATTGATCCTGTTGAGGTCTAGCCTTGGGGACGCCTAGACAAAATTCGATCCTAGAGCTAGGGCTTGGGATTCCTGAAGATTCCACTGTTAGAATTGCCTCAAATTTGGAGGAGAGGGAGGGGACCCACCAACACAGTAGCTTGTAAGAGATCGAAATTTTTCCTTGGGTCAATTCCTTGGAAATTGATGCCCTAGGTGACCTAATGGGGCTAGACCTAGGGCAAAAGGGGAAAATGGTAAAAGGAGGGTTAAAATGATCACCCTTTTTGAGGGATTAGTGCCTACTTCACTTGGGGATATGCAGTCAAGGATGATGATGAGTAAGAACTAGGTTTCTTGATCAAGGAGGCCCAGAAAGTCAGCTTCATCCAATGTTGAGAAAAAGAAAAGAAAAGTGACCTTCAAGCATTTATACTTCAAAGCAAATGATGCAAGCTTATTGAGACAAATAATATCTAGGACATTTCATTCATATAACATTGGCCCATACATTAAATTAGCTAAAACATGCTTAATTTCACATTTTAGTTATGCAACAACTAGCCCTAATTGTAGCTGTATACAACAACAAGAATAACATCAAAATTTACTTACAACGCTATAGAATAAATGCAACCAACATTTCATTTGCAAGACAAAGCTCCAAGACGAGAAAAATAGCCCAAATCCATACGTCAAAATTCATCCATCTCCAAAACATATCCTTCAAGGAAAAAATGTGAAGTTCTCTATGATTATATGTTGGAATTTCTAAGTCTAACCTGTTAGAAACTCTTCATGTACTTTCTGATTTATTCCTACCTACTTGTTCTGTTAATTAACAAGTTATTTACCATGTAAATACTGGAAATAAATACAAGTGCATGCTCAAGACATTACAGATCATCAACTGAATGAAACAGAAACAAGCACACAAGGGACACTGTTGTTTTTGGACTAATATCCCTGGAAAAACCCAACGCGGGAAAACCGGTGCAGCTATCCGAGGGTTTGATTTATTAAGCATTTTCAGAATACAATATCGGTGCCAAATCCGGCTCACCCAACAGAGAAAAATCTCGGCGGTAGTACATCTCTACTCAGAGGTAGATATTTTGCTTGAAACCCCGGATAAACACTTCGGCAACTCCACAACTCCAATCTGCCCCACGGAACCCCATCGTCAGCCTCTAGGGACCACATTAGCGTCTCTCTGGCCCAGTGTTAGCCCAACGTCACTTTGGCTTGGCCCTTGTCAGCCTCTGGAGGCACTGCGTCAATCCTCTGGCCCTCTGCGTCACCCACGGTGGCCCTCTGAGGCACTGCGCAACTCCTGGCTACCTCTGCGTGAGCCCTGGTTGGCTCTGCGTGAACCTTTGGCTGCTTCTTTGTCCTTCTCTCCGGCTACTATGCTGATCCTCCCGGTGCTATCTCTGCCTCTCTGCTTATGTATTCATTGCCCCTCAGCTGCAACTTTGATCACTCTCTCAACTTTCTCAGCAAACCCAGCCCCAGAAAGTCGAAAGTATGATGTCTTGGTGTGTTCTCCAAGTGACCCTCAAGCCTCCTCTTATACTTTTCTCGTTGACAAATCAACGGTCGAGATTAAGTCCCTAATCAATGGATAAGATTAGATCTGGATTGATCCATGACTTTTGGACTATCTAACACAGTTTTATATTAATTCACATTAATATTTTATTTTTCCTAAGTTTAGACTTAGGCACTCCATTAAAAATATTAATTATTTTAATATCTCCCAAACTGTTTAGAATCTGCCCAAACCCTTTATGGGTATTGGAGATCTCATGTGCCTTAGCCTCTCCACTAATTTTCATGGCTAGAGCACATCCGATGCTACCACAAATCAACACTCTCTCTTAGCAAGGATTGTGCTCTAGTAATACTCCTCACTGAGCATCACCCTGATCATCCAGCATCAGTCTTTGTGTTGATGCTAGGCCTGTTGCCCATCATCCTCTGCACTGCTGCATCCTGTACTGTTGCCCATGGCCTTGCCACTGCCACTGTTGCATCTGCATTGCAACCCCTCTCATCATGCTGCCCATAGCACTATCACTGCTAACTGCTGCACTGCAACTCAATTACTGAGAAGTAAGTAATTGATCTCCCAACTCTGACATCTCTGTCAGGCTAGAGACACCCTTGATGCTGAAACTCCCTATGTCGTTGGCAAGTGCTCCCTTTTTGATCTCTGCGTTGCTGCAACAACTCCATGCATCTCGCACTGTTGCACACCTCTCTGTGCCATCCTTCACTGATGCAACACTCCCGTGCTTCTCGCACTGCTGCCTCACGCTGTTCTAGGAATCCTGCACTGTAGCTCCCTCTCTCGCTCCATCCTCATCTGTCTCTACTGACATCCGCCAGAACTGATACTCCTCTTCGAGGCTCTCGTAGCAAGGTCTGATCTAAGAGGCTGGGTACCTCGAGGATCCTGCCCCTCATCGCCTGTAGTCCGTCTGACTACAGCTCGATGTCTCCCCACTTCCGCTCAAGCGGTGTGTGTGCACTCATGGCACAGTCATCGTATGTGTCCATTTCCTTCTCTGCCCTTGCTAGCACTGCCTTGGTCTTGAAGGCCAATCCCTTGCTCTTCTTCCTTAGACACTGGGTCGCATAATGACCTAGCTCCCCACAGTGGAAGCATTTGACCTTGGAGAGGTCCTTCTTCTTCCGTTTCTCCTGCTTTCCCTCAGATGCTAGGGCAACATCTACCTCCTCCTCCTTCTTGATTTTGATCCCCTTGCCGCTGCTTCCCGCCTTGCTCAACCTTCTGATCTCTTCTTGGTGAAGAGCAGCCCACATTTCCTCCCAATCTGGAAGGGTTGCCTTGCCCAGTATGCTCTGGACAAACACCTCCCAGTCTTCTAAGACTGCATTTAGGGTTGTTCACCATCAATTCTTGATCCGACGTTGCCCCTATTGAAGTCAGCTGATCTCGGATCTCCTTCAATTGACCGAGGAATGGGTCGATCTGTTCTCCCTTCTGCATCTGGTATGATCACAGCTGAATTTATAGTAACATCCTTATCTGCACAGAAGTATGTTGGTACAATTTCTTAAGGGCCTCCACATCTCATTTGTCGTTTCCTTTTCGGCAATATGTGTTACTACATGGTCCTTGACCCGGTCAAGAATGATGCTCTTGGTCCTCGCCATTGCCTCCTCATACTTGTTGTTATCAGCTGGGTCAACTGGGATAGCTATCGTCCTCAAGGTGAAGTGCTTGACATGATTTCTATCTAGAATGGATAAGATTCTGGCCTTCCAGACTACGAAGTTTGAGGCTTCGTCCAGTCTGTCATGGTCTCTTACCACGTTCACTGCCATCTCGCTGCTCCTCTACTTCCCTCTTGGAAGTTCTTGGTGTGACTCTCTCTGAGCCTCAATTTCCTTTCTGGAAACCCTTCTACCAATGTCGAGATGCCCCCACTTCAATCCTTAGTGCTGCTGCACCACTGATCCAGATTTCTTGGCTAGAAATCCTTGGTAACAACTCCCTCCTCCTTGGTCTTGCCTTGTTAGGTATTGTTCTGACTACAGTACCCCACCAACTCCACTCTGCAACTTACCCACAACCTCCTAAACCCCAACAAACTGAAGGTTAGAGCTCCTAGGCTCTGCGCAATCCCGACACCGGCAAATCAGCTTCCTCAGCCAACTGCGTCAGCCCTCTTGGCCTCTGCGTGAGCTTGCCTTTGCCTCCCTCAGCCTCTGCGCTAACTCTTCTTGTCTCGAATTTGATGACGTAGGCACTGCGTCACCCCTTCCTTGCTGCATCTCTGCTAGGAACAACTTCTGTCACTCGGGACAACTGTTTTCTGTTGTCGCTGCTCTGCTCAGCTAATGTCCTCAGTTCTCCTGTGATCTGCAACCACACTCTGATACCATGTTGGAATTTCTAAGTCTAACCCGTTAGAAACTCTTCATGTACTTTCTGATTTATGCCTACCTACTTGTTCTGTTAATTAACAAGTTATTTACCATGTAAATACTGGAAATAAATACAAGTGCATGCTCAACACATTACAGATCATCAATTGAAGGAAACAAAAACAAGCACACAAGTGACATCGTTTTTTTTAGAGTAATGTCCCTAGAAAAACCCAATGCGGTAAAACCAGTGCAGCTATCTGAGGGTTTGATTTATTAAGTACTTTTAGAATACAATCTGGGTGCCAAATTTGGCTCACCCAACAGAGAAAAATCTCGGCAGTAGTACCTCTCTACTTGGAAGCAGATATTCCGGCTGAAACCTCGGATAAACACTCCGGCAGCTCCATAGCTCCAATCTGCCCCACGAAACCCCAACGTCAGCCTCTAGGGACTGCATCAACCTCTCTCTGGCCCAACGTTAGCCCAGCGTCACTCTGGCTTGGCTTGCGTCAGCCTCTGGAGGCACTGCGTCAGTCCTCTGGCCCTCTGTGTCACCCATGCTAGCCCTCTGAGGCACTCCGTAGCTCCTTGCTACCTTTGCGTGAGCCTTGGTTGGCTCTGCATGAACCCTTGGCTGCTTCTGCGTCCCTCTCTTTGGCTACTGTGCTGATCCTCCTGGTGCTATCTTTGTCTCTCTGCTTCTGTATTCACTGCCCCTCAACTGCAACTCTGATCACTCTCAACTTTCTCAGCAAACCCAGCCCCAGAAAGTCGAAATCTTTATCTCTTGGTGTGTTCTCCAAGTGACCCTCAAGCTTCCTCTTATACTTTTCTCGTTGACAAATCAATCGCCGAGATTAAGTCCCTAATCAACGACTAAGATTAGATTTGGCTTAATCCATGACTTTTGGACCATTCTAACACAGTTTTATATTAATTCACATTAATATTTTATTTTCCCTAAATGTAGACTTAGGACCTCCATTAAAAATATTAATTATTTTAATATTTCCCAAACTGTTTAGAATTTGCTCAAACCCTTTTTGGGTATTGGAGATCTCATGTGCCTTAGCCTCTCCACCAATTTTTGTGTCTAAAGCACATCCGATGCTACCTTAAATCAACATTATAGAGATCCCAACTCAAGTTATGATCCAAATGAATGTATCTAACATCAATATATAGCCTCCTAAGGAGTTCGAATTAGCTTATGGGCCTACATTAGCCCCTAATGATACAATAATGTGCAAATAAAACCCCTATTGGTGACAAGCCAACCAAACTAGCTCACAAGTGTAAAAATAAGCCTCACAAGGGGCCAAATAATAATATGGACATGCCGTGGGGCCCTCCAAAGGCCTAATAATGTCCTAAAGTTTCATACTGAGGAATAAATTCCTCGGAATATGATTGACAAGGGGCGGGCCCGTGTTCTCCAAGTAGTAGACCTGTGGTGCTCCCAGTGGGTCTGAGGGCACATAAATGACCCCATGGGTCTCCATATGAATCAGAGATACCTGTAGATCCTCTGCAAGGTTCCGAGTGGTGGAATCAATGTTGCCATGACATCGTACAAGTCTTGGGACACCTACCAAGAGTGTGGGGCTCTTGTGGGGGCCTGTTGGGCATAATTTACTAAGCATATCACCATCGTCCCAAAAGTGGATCGATAGTAGTCTTTGAGCATCGATGAAGATCCGTGGGGTGCTGTCCACTGCTGTGGAGGCCAATGGCTCTCTATGCACACCCTATATGTGCCAATGTGGACCTCTAGGGGTTAAGATCTCGTATAAGAAGACTAAACCCAAATGGAAACCAACTGTAATCCTGCATAAGATCCAATGCATCCCCAGGGCATCCAGTACAACCAGTCATTAAAATAATCGGGAATTTTTTTTACAAATCATGGATAACAAAGTGGGCACTTCATAATGGCATGCCCTTCCGTAGTGGGCTTTGGCATGTGCTAGTGTCTCCAGTCTCCAAAGGGGGTTAACCAAGTACCTTATTAGGTGGTTTCAGCCCTTAAAGTTGATAGTATGCCATCTCAGGGTTGTGTCTGATCCTTACCTCACGATAAGTGTGTATCTCCCCCAACCGAGTATACCCCAGTATGTATCTTACCCACAAGTTGCGTTTGTTGGGATTGTTCCTCCCCATTTGGTCAATGGGTTGAGAGGTGACTTGGGTTGTGTCTGATCCTCACCACTCATGGTAATTGTGTATCTCCTCCCAAGGTAGTGGATGCAGGTGTTCTACCACTTGATTCTTTATGGTCTTGATGGGAAGATCAACAATAGGATAACTATGATCCTTACCTTCCATGGTAAGTCATACGCTGCCTATTGTCCTTGGATAGAGGGTAGTAGCTTGAGTTCCCCTACACTGTCAAATTCTTCTTTTGTTAGATTCGACAGTGTTCAACAGATGAGCATAAATGAGCAGAGATGATAAATGACATCATGATGGTGAGACATTCAAGATGAGATTCAAGATGCAGTCATAATTTTTTTTGGCAAAAGTAAAATTAAATTTTTAAGCTAGAAAATTAATTAATTCGAGTCAAAAATTAAAATTTTAGAGAAATTAAATGCTCCAAGTGGAAAAATTCGTGGGTCTAAAAGAAATCAATTTTTGGAGGCCCCTTGGACCTTGATGGTTAAGTCAAAGTCAAAATTTTGAGGAAATTAGCTCAAAATAATAATTTTTGAGCTAATAAAAAATGGTTTTAATGAGAAATGCGAAAATTCCTCAAAATAAATATTTTCGATGACAAAGATTAAAAGGTCATCAAAGATTTATCAACAGTTGAGACTATTTTGACAGGGATCAAGCCAACTTGTCGTCATTTTCCACATGGAGGAATTTCTCTATAAATAGAAGGCATTTTACTCCTATTTTCATCTTGGTCTATTGGTAACATTTTGATCATCATTATAAAAGACTTTGGGGTGCAGATCATGTTGTCTTTGTCTCACTGATTTGTGGTATGTGCTGGGTATGTGCATTCCTCTATTGTGTTTCAAATATTAATTAAATCGTTATTTCATTTGTAGATGATAGGGACATTCTATTGGTAAGTTTTGGGCTTATCTTAGTTGATCTGATTCATTGTATGTTCCAACGGTTTATTTTTGAGAAAATATATAGAGTTTGCAGGTTCTGGGCCCTTGGGCTCCAGGTTCACAAATTGTGGGCACCGACCGACTATGTTTAGACTCTGAATATTTTATGTGATTTTCTAACTTCACTAAGGTTGTGGTTTAACATTTATCTTTCGAAATACATCTAGCCATTATCAAGGGCTATACAAATTTTATCTTTCAAAATCCTTTTAAACATTGTACACTTGTGCATTTTGTGAATAAATTTTGTATAGTAATTTTTGTAAATAAATTTTATTTCTAAACCTTTTTTTTGAGTTGGGGTTTTGGGATTTTTTTTTGAATTTTTTGTATATGTTGGTGTTTTGGGCACTTGTAAATTTATTTGTGCAGGTGAGATCCAAGGAAGTTTGCGTGATTAGAGCTAGATCTAGGCTCTGGAGGGTAAGATCTAGTCTTCAAATTTTTTGTAGGGTCAGCTATTGAAGAATTTGCAACAAAATTAAAGATCTGAAGAAAAGCAATTTTTTGGCAAGGGTTTCGAATTTTTTAAGGCCTTTTAGGCCCAACGTCCTCCATTTCTCTTGTCGTCTAGCCTTTCTAGCCTGTTGTTGCTCAGATTGTACAGGCACTGCGACAACGACTCAGGTCGAGGGCTGTCACTCTGATGTCTGACCTTTCCATTCTAGTTGTCTCACAACAGCAGGCTATGGGGGCTAGTCTCTATGGAAATGTGAAGTTGTAATGTCCCAAATGGGAATTTGAACAGTAGATACCAGAAATAAACTTGAACAATAAAATAAACGTAAATAGACACACAACCAACAAATAATACACAAATAGATGCCGATAAAATCATTGAGCCATTTTATTAATCCACTAAAAAGAGTACATCAACATGAAGGAATAGTGGAACTTGAGCTTGCTAAGCAAGCGAAGCAAAACCCAGAAAAAGATCTCTGACCCAACTGATGAATGGCTCTGGCAAATGATGTAGATGGCTTGCTGAGAAGACTATTGCTAGCTCTCTCCAAACTCCACTGAAGCATTGTGAGATTTCATCCAACACCCGCTAGCACACCTGAGGGTTTTTGTCTTGGGACTACTAATGAAGTAGAGAATTGGGTTCTCAACCTCTCATACAAGAAGTAATATCAAATCCAAGATGTCCTCCAATGACCTCCTCCTCCTCTTTTATAGATCTGATGGACCGCTCTAGAACCTCCTATTTTATTATTATTTTAATCATGGAGCACTTTTCCCTCTTTTATTTTAATTAAATAATTCTTTTTAATGCGGGAAAAGGGTAAATCAGCGACCATGTCTCCTCAGGTCACTAAAACTCATATCTAACCATCTCATCCTGTTCTCGTTCCAATTTCAACGAGCTATTACACTAAGGTGTTATGTCAAGTATTCATCCCTGAATGCCACCTTAAGCATAATTAATTTAGTCAGACCCAATAATAACTCTGTTTTTTGAAAGTTGTAGGAATGCACCAGAACAAAAGGCAAACTGTGCGGATGATGGAGTATACCAAGCGAATGCCATCGGACCTCACAAAAACTCCTCAAAACCCCCCCAAAAGTCCCTAGGACCGCTGATGATACCCACCTGCACCTGTGACCTGTCTGCCCCCAACTTTGAAAGTCCATCCTAACCATGTCATAAGGAACATCAAAGAAAGGAACATTACAGAAGGTGAAGGACAATTGGCAACCAACAAGTCGGGAGACACGATTAAGTGGCCTAGCTACCTGGTTAATTTCAGCAAGATTAAAATATTATATTGGATTGAATTATGAGACCAGTGCCTTATGGATTCAACTTCTTGCTTATTTTCAAATAAATGCCAAGTAACTAGATGGACAATCGCTTCTTGAATGCTTCACTATCCTATATGCTATGCAAATCCTAAGACCTAAGTGAGGTTGATTTTAAGTTAGATGCCTATTCTAGGTGTAACCTTCCTCTTAATTGTGTTGGAACTAGTTTCTAGAGTAGGTTGTGGGATGGAAGCCAATGGGAAGCAAGCAAATGCTTGATTAATGATACCTCCCATTGTGTTCCAACCACCCGATGCCTCTGGCGCTGCAGAGACTATGGCTTTGACAACTGCAAGGTCACCGTGTTAACCACTAAAGAGGGTCTAAGTTCCTCAAGCTAAATTGAGAAAGGATGGCCCTAAATATCTATCAATCAAGCTTATGCTTAGAGGTAAATTATTAATGCAACTAGACATAGAATGCAGTGCAAGATGGATTGAGTGGTTCTTAAGGTAAGATTGTTTTAACTTACTTAGTTACTTAATTGTGACTTGATTTTAAGTTATACCACCAAGGACTTATCACTGAGATCACAATCTTAACTACAAGAAAATGTGCCAAATGAACAAGTTCCTCAAGCTAAATTGAGAAAGGGTGGCCCTAAATATCTATCAACCAAGCTTATGCTTGGAGGTAAATTATTAATGCAACTAGACATAGAATGCAATGCAAGATGGATTGAGTGGCTCTTAAGGTAAGATTGTTTAACTTACTTAATTACTTAATTGTGACTTGATTTTAAGTTATACCACCAAGTACTTATCAATGAGATCACAATCTTAACTACAAGAAAATTTGCCAAATGAACAAGTGCTAACACTAAACAATAGATGTCTTCAACCCAAGTTCTTAAGACAAAATTATCTTCCACAAGATGCTTAACCAATGTCAATGATAGGAATTTAGAACACTTATCCGCTCAATGATTCAATATGGAATGACAATGACGATTAGTTGAGACAATTTGAAATCTTCCAAGATATTTCAACAAAGTAAATGCCAATGATGTTCCTATGCCTATGTTACTCAATGCCAACAATCAAGAGATGCTCAATTAGATTAGAACCAAGGACACTTAGAATTTCAATACCAATGTGTATTTATCATTCACAAATGGATATCAGTAATGAAGCAAGAATGACCATATGAGAGTACTAATTTGCCAATTAGATTGTCACTTAAGAGAAACAAGATACTTCAATGCTAATTCAAAGACTTCAAGTAAAGAGCACTTAGATCTTAATGTCAATATGAGATTACCATTCACAATGATATTTGATTCTTGATTTAGTGCTTATATGAGTGAGTTAGATGTGATTTTATAAACTTCTAAAAACTCACAATGAAACCACAAACGTTAGTGTACTTGGAGCAATTAGAAACCAATTTGCAAGACAATTATGATTTATAGAGCATGAGCAAGGAAATTTCTTAAGTCACTTATGTCCCAATCACATTCAAATGAGCAATTATTAAACCTTTTAGGACAACAGTAAGTAAAATCACTCTAGATCCAAAAATGACAAGCATGTATGAGCCAAATATGTGCAAATGAGATACCCAATATCTTGTCAAGAGATTAATGCCCAAATTGCTTAAATGATTTGACAATATGTTAGATATCTTAGATATGATTTTTATGTCACTTCTGTGTGCTTTTCACCACTGTTATGAATGAGTATGACTGCTATAGAAAACAGTGAGAGAAGATAGGGTTTAGAGATCAAACCCTTGGCCTCTAGGCCTTGAAGGAGCTTGCCAAACTTGCCCAAATTTTTCCAAAGGCTGGAACACCTGCAAACACCCAAAAATTGGGCCAATTTCTCTGCAAAACCCACCAATATTCAGTCCCAAAAATCAGATGCTCAAATCAGAGATGGAAGAGGGCCAAACAAGGGCTAGAAAGAGGCTAGAAGAGGCAAAGCAGGGCCTAATAGGCCTGCGGCTAGGGAGAAAGGCCTAATGAGGCTTGCATTAGGGAGATAGAGGCCCCTTAGGGCTGCCGTAGGCCCCACAAGGGTTGCAGCCAAGGAAATGAGGCCTTAGAGGCCAGCCACAAGCCCTAAGAGGGTTGCGGCCTAAGGAAAGGAGGGGGAGAGGGGGACGCAAGGCCTCAAATGAGGCTATGGCTAGGAGGAGGAGGATAAGGAGGAGAAAGAGGAGGGAGCGGAGGAAGGAGAGGCAAGGGAGGGTTGAGGAGGTAGAGCGAAGGGCAAACAGAGGGCTAGGAGGAGGGCCAAAGGCCCTAGGCCTCATGGCCAGGCCTAAGAAGGCTGGAAAACACCACGACAAGGGATCAAACGGAAGGCCGAGGCCTTTAGGGGACTGCAACTAGGGCTTGGAGGCTAGAAAAGGCTGATGCCGTGGCCTTAGAGGCTGGACGACTAGGAAAATGGACGACATTGGTCGTAAGAGACCTGAAAAAGTCAAAACCCTCGCCAAAGAATTTGATTTGCTTCAGATCTTCAATATTTACTGCAAATTTCTTTAACTGCTAGCCCTGCAAAAATTTTGGAGACTAGATCTTACCCTCAAGGGCCTAGATCTAGCTCTGATCCAACAAATCTTCTTGAGAATCACCTGCACAAATAAATTTACAAGTGCCCAAAACCCCAATATATACAAAAAAATCAAAAATTCCCAAAACCCCAAAAAATTCTAGCTGCAAACAAGGGTTAGAAAATAAAATTATTTACAAAATTTTATTTTCAAAAGTATATTTACAAAATATACAAGTGTACAATGCTTGAAAGATTTTTTGATGAATAAATTTTTAAATAAAATTTTGACAATGGCTAGATGTATTTTGAAAATATAAATGCTCAACCACAACCTTAGCGAAGTTAGAAAACCATATAAAATATTCAGAATCCAAACATGGTCAACCTGTGCCCATAGTTTGTGAACTTGGAGCTCAAGGGCCGGGGAACCTGCAAACTCTATGTTAATTTTTTCATAGGGATACATTGTTCTTTGCTTTGTTAATTGTATTTCTTCATTAATACATTAAGTTCAACCCATATCATCATTACATTATTAAGATCTACACCATTATTCATCAGCATATGTGTTAAGTTTAGGTATGTTCTATGCTTAGAGAAGTTTATTTCAATTTTCATAGTTAGCTCACATCAGTATTAAAGTAAATCGCAGATAGAACATAAACATAAATCGCAGGAGACAAACCAAGACAAGAGGACACAAGATGTGGCGCTAGCCAGGGACAAAACCCAATGTGGAGAAACCCTTGATCAATTCTTCTTATATGTTCTTCAATAGTTCAGCAGAGAGAGAGAGTGAGATAGTACATTTACAACAGAAGTCAACACTTTGACTTATTTAGATAAGAGCATAGATCATCTCTAAGAAGATGATACATGAGATCAGTTGAAGACATGCTTCTTCAACTGATTCTCCAAGGTGACTCCTTCACCTATCATTGTGCTACATGCTGCACCCATCATCACAATGCTGGGCCTTATGACCATGCTGTACACATCATACTGCTGCACCTTATGCTACATTGCTGTCCCAGTGTTTAGCACTGCTGTACCTTGTTCCACTGCTGCACCATGCTGTCACCCATGTGCTTGTTGCACCATCGCTGCTTCGTGTACTTGCTGCACCAAGTACCATACTGCTGTCCCATGCATTTTGGCAGCACTATGTCACCTTGCTGTTCCATGCATCTTGGCAGCATTATGTCACCTTGCTGTCCCATGCATCTTGGCAGCATTATGTCTTGCTGTCCCATGCATCTTGGCAGCATTATGTCTCTTTGCTGTCCCATGCATATTGGCAGCATTATGTCTTGCTGTCCCATGCATATTGGCAGCAATATGTCTTGCTGCCCCATGCACCATACTATTATATACAACCACCAATTTGGCTCCCATAGACTGCCCAACAATTTGGTCCAAACTGAACCTCAACACCTACAAGAAATGTCATAGCCAGGGACAAATCCCAATGTGGGGAAACCCTTGATCAATTCTTCTTATATGTTCTTCAATAGTTCAGCAGAGAGAGAGAGATAGTACATTTACAACTGAATTCAACACTTTGGTTTATCTAGATAAGAGCATAGATCATCTCTAAGAAGATGATACATGAGATCAGTTGAAGACATGCTGCTTCAACTGATTCTCCAAGGTGACTCCTTCACCTATCATTGTGCTGCATGCTGCACCATGCTGCACCCATCATCACAATGCTGGACCTTATGACCATGTTGTACACATCATACTGCTGCACCTTATGCTGCATTGTTGTCCCAGTGTTTAGCATTGCTGTACCTTGTGCCACTGCTGCACCATGCTGTCACCCATGTGCTTGCTGCACCATTGCTGCTTTGTGTACTTGCTGCACCAAGTACCATACTGCTGTCCCATGCATCTTGGCAGCACTATGTCACCTTGTGTCCCATGCATCTTGGCAGCATTATGTCACCTTGCTGTCCCATGCATCTTGGCAACATTATGTCTTGCTGTCCCATGCATCTTGGCAGCATTATGTCTTGCTGTCCCATGCATCTTGGCAGCGTTATGTCACCTTGCTGTCCCATGCATCTTGGCAGCATTATGTCTTCTTGTCCCATGCATCTTGGCAGCATTATGTCTCCTTGCTGTCCCATGCATATTGGCAGCATTATGTCTTGCTGTCCCATGCACCATACTATTATGTACAACCACCAATTTGGCTCCCACAGACTGCCCAACAATCTGGTCCAAACTGATCCTCAACACCTACAAGAAATGTCATAGACAACATACCTTAGCTCACTGTTTTGAGGTCTGATTTGTTTGCTGCAACTTAGGTTTGGTTAGGGCATATCACAGTGTCTTTGCCAGCCTTCTTTTCTGCCCAGATTTGCTCCAAGGTGATGTGGCTGCCCTTCCTTGTGGGGATGAGACCCTTCACAATAATCCTGGGTGGTTCTAGCCTTTACAAGGTCCACGGCCTGCCCTCACAGCAAGCTTCCATAGATTTGCAGCAAACTGGTTAAGGGTTTGCCCGTCCTCTAAACAGTTGATGCGGCTGCCCTTCCTTGCAATAATTTGGTCACCTGAGATGGCCTAAGACAGCCCTTCAAACCTTTGCTAGAATGCTGCCTTAGTTGCGGCTAAAACAGAGAATGTTTAGGGTGGCTGAACAACGTTTAGGGCAGCTTTGATCTGGACAGCGTATAGCCTTGTGTCCACCATAAGAGTTGCCCTCCATGTATGCTACTACTTCAAGACGTAGAGCCTTCTCCTCATTGCCTGCATCTAGATCTAGGGCATGCCTTCTCTATGACAGCGTTGAGCTAGGGCATGCCTTCTCTATGACAGCGTTGAGCTAGGGCATCCTCTCCATAGGGCTACGTAGATTCTTAGGATCTCTTCCTCCCACAAAAAACCCAAAGACAAGTGGAGAGGAAGAGAACACAAGAAGTGTGTGTGAGAAATGACTCTCAAGTCATCTCCTTTTATACTAAAACGTTGAGCACATGTGGGGTTTATTTGGTTGTTGGCTGACCTTGACGAATTGTCTTATAACACAAATAAATTCATAACTTCATGAATACTTATTGGAATCGGATGATCTTTAGATCAATCCTACACCTCTTGATGAGAGGGATATAGGAAAAATATCAGCGACCATAAATAAGATGACCCATATGGAGTTTGGCCGTAGTTGCCAATTTTAATAATTATATAGAAAGAACAACATCATCATCATCAATGCAACGGAACATAAAGGAACAATAGAAGAAAAACATGCACACACATAGAGACACTAGGATTGGTCTGAGACCAGGGAAAAACCCACTATGGGCAAAACCCTTTCAAATCTTCAAATCTTCTTCTTCTTAGATCATTATCAAATGATTTAGCAATAGAGAGTACAATGATCCATAAATTTATCTATGCAACAAAACAACTATGATATCCATGAAACAAATCTAATCATGCTTATAATCAAAACTCGCATTTTGATGGCTGTAATGTGCTGTCACTGATTGTAGTCAATTGCTGGATACATCTGAACACTGCTGTCACTAAGTGGAATTTGTGGAATATTGAAATCTCATTTTGAGTCCTAGACACAGGGAGGAGGAGCTGTGTGAGCATCTATAACAATCCTGGACACTCTTTGTGAATTGTATGCTAGCGTCTATGGTAGCCCATGCACTCCAGGACCACTCTGTGCGAGCATCCGGGGACTAACACACCAGATCTGCTCCAAACCCCAGACACTCTTCCAATTACTGTGTGTGCGTTCATGACAACCTGGACACTCTCAGGACCACTCTGTGCTAGCGTCCAGGGACCGACACCTTCAGATCTGCCTCTGAAAGCCTGGACGCTCCCATAGGCTTCTATGCCAGCGCCAAGGGCTCTCTAGACATTGTCTTGACCACTATGTGCCAACGTCCAGGGACTAAAATGCCCAATTTTGTGCCAACGTCTAGGAATTAGAAAACCCTAGATTAGTGCGAGCTTCATCCTTGAGATTTCGGACCCTTGCGCGAACTTTCCTCTGACAGACTTGTGCGAACCAAGACAATAAGAGAAGAGAAGATGGCTTGATCAATGTATTCAAATGAGCTTGAGGTCTCTTCTATTTATAGACTTTCATGAGGGTCCACTTAGGGTTGAGCCCGACCTATCCAATTTAACATGTGCTTAGGGCTGACCTAACCCAATATACATGAGTGAATAAATAAATTAAAAAACCAACTTTCGTTTGTCCAAATAAGGTGATCTTTAGGTCGATTTTGGTCCTCTCGAAAAGAGGAATCTAATGCAATCATCATCTCGGTCATTTGAGTTGTCCAAGGTGGAATTTGACCGCAGTTGCAAAAATTAACACTCCCTCTCAACTAGGGAGAATTCCATCTGTCAATATCTGTCCATTGATCAATATGCCATTCTTGTGTCTTCAAGTATCATTACTGATCATCTTTGTCATGTAGTCATCATGCCATAACCACCTCAAGTGTCTCAACATCACAAATCATCAATGTACATCTTGATCTATCCTTTGCTTATTCCTGCTTATCTCTTGATTGATCCTGCTTGTACGCTGAACATTCTCGAATCTACCACCCTTTATCCATCAAGCTGCTACCTGGAATCTCTGCCAACGGGCTACTACCCGGATCATCGTTAATCATCATCGGAGAGCATATCATCAAGGAGCACATTTCAACCTGGAACCACATCAGGGAACACATCTCGACCCGAAATCTCATGGGGGAGCTATACATCTACAACCCCATATCGAGCAATAGGATATCCAAACACACAGGGGAGCACATCTCGACCCTGGGATCTCATTAGGGAGCTCAATCTCAACTTGGAATCGCATAGGGTTATCTCAACCCATCCTATTGCCTACTGATCTTCCCATCGATGACCCTAAATAGTCATGTGGTAGAACACTTGCATCATAATCGACTTGGGTTGTACACCCCAAGTACACTCTCAACTTGTTGGCCAAACGAGGAGCGGTATTCCCGACAAGCCCTGCTTGTGGGTATGATGCCAACTGGGGTATACTCTGCAACGACCAAACAGGGGAGCAACATTCTCCGACCCTATGAAGATAGGGGAGCAGCATCTCCAACCCTATGGGTAACAAATAGGGGTCATACCCTATTGTCCAGAGTTCCCTCAACCCCAGGATCTCTTCTACCTCAATTCCTCACCTCGGGAGCTCAGATAGGGAGGAAGAGTTGGCTCAGTGTCCTCGATCAACGCTGCTCTCATCATACTCAAATCTGGTATCAACTTGTCTCAATAGCAGTTGTTTCCTGTTCATACAGGACATCAAATCAAATATCATGTCAGAACATAAATAATCATATAAATCACAAAAGGATACCATAATCATCCTCCCTCTCAAGGAGGTGCCAACCATAAGCCTGAGCTTGTTTCGAACAACTGCATTGTCTCAATATATGAGAGTATCTTGGTCCCAACTATAAATATGGGACTTTCTGCCAATCGGATCACAATGTATCCATGTCATATCCAGATCATGCTCAGACATCTCTCTAAGGAGCTTCTTCATCCTGCCTCACAGCTAGCCATTCTAGCGACAACGTACTCATTCTCAATCGTACTATGGACCTCTCATCCAATATATCATGGCAAATCTCATACTAAAGCAACATCCAAATGTGCTTAACAATAATCTCTATGAACATCAATACATCCATGCAGTCACATATCATAGGAGAAATATCTCAGCCTCAAAAATATAATATCTCATGCATATATTTCAAAGGATGCTTGGTGGCATCTCTATGTGAATGAAGCGGCTCACTCATGAACTTATTCAGGTTCTATGCACATCATATATATATGCAGATGGATGTTCAAAACGGAACATCAATGCTTCAATCAACAGTGAGATGCCATGTCAAGTTGAACTTCAAATCTAAGTATTCAAGGATTTGCATTTTCATTATTCAAAAACATTTTTCAATAGCTTTGCAATATAGAACTTCTTTTCCAAATTCTAGAAGTCAATACATGATGCCATGATACATCATTTCGAGCTTTAGAAGCTAACTCCCTTTGATTTAGATCATCATACGCTCATCACCTATCAAGGGTAGACCATTAGCATATAAAACCAAAATCATAATCAAAATCAAAGCCATACCTTGGAACACATCATCCTGACTTCAACATGTAACTGTCAAATATTGACATATTTGGATCGAGGAGCTTGCTTTATGCAATGCTCTAAGCATAATACCTTGCTAAGCAAACATTACATAAATCAATGTTGTACCATCACATCAACAGAGTCAGCTTATCAAAGTTTAGAAGTCAGATCATAACCATTATCAAAGTCATCAACATCACAGTATCAATTCTTTCAACCAAGAGACAAGTGGAGCTCATATCAAATCTCGACTTCATTTATTATTATGTCAACAAGTTGTAATCAATCATGCAATATCACATCAAACTTCATCGGGTCATTCTCATAAGTCATTTTTGTTGCTAGGTGCAAATGTATACACCAAGGATGAGTCATGTAGGTTCCATGTTCATGCTGAATCACAACTATCAATACCTTAACCATTGTGCTAGGAACGAGGAGGCCAATACAAAATCATTTCTCTGAATACCCACAAAAGTCATTATGGTCACATAGCATAAACATCAGGGAAAATCAACAATCGTCAAATCAGATCATAAGTTATCAGGTCAAGTCCAAATTCGCTATCATAGAGAGATCAAAACATATCTCAATCACGAATTTAAAATTTGAAGTTATTGTCAAGTATCATGACACAACACTAAAGACTGCTCATCTATATCAATCAGCCAAATCATGCCAAACTCTTGTAGCACAAACATAGTGACATATCTATATGTATGTCCTGGTCACCTGCAAACACAAGTTCAGTCTACATGTTCATGTTATGGAAAACATTCAAGCTTTTCTTGCTTCCAGATCTTGTTATCTGCAACATATCTGTGGAACTGACATCTTCCAGGTGACCATCTGATTTCATGCACAATACTTCATTTTTATGTGATCAACAATTTAACCCAACAACTTCAGAAATCAGATTACAGTGGCAGAATATGTCAGAGACACCTTGGTTCAGAGTTCAGATAGCTTCAGATGATGGTCAACTGTAGTCAAACCCCTGGACGCTCCCTTCAAGTTAGCATGGGAGCGTCTTTAGTTGCCTGGACGCTACTTGGGCCTTAGCATGTGTGCGTCTAGGGACGAGATTTCCCAGTTCTGTGCCTGCATTCAGAGCAGAAATCCTAATTTCTGTAGAAGCTTCAGATCTAAGACTTTGCTGCAGTTCAATAATGTAAGATAGATCATACTTCAACAATACAAAATGCAAATAGTAATAAGAATAAGAATCTTGAGAAGAGATTCTCCCTCTAGCTGGAAATCTATGTCATCAACCTGTCTCTACTAGAGTCAAGCAATAGCATATCTGTTAGATCATAAACATATATTTATCATGGCTATTAGCATCATGACATCAATCTTTCATCAAAGGTTAGACCCACTCAAGGCAACTTATAGATGCAGCGTCATATCTCAGAGATTATGAACTCAATAACACTTTCTATCAAGTCACTCCATCAAGTTGAGTTTAACCATATGTCATCAAGACATAACCACAAGTAGTAAGAGATCTAGAATATCAATCTCATAGTTACCAGCGTAAATCCATCTAACTCTGGATCTATCATGCGCCGAGAGGGATCAAATCCCTTGAGGTGCAAACATTCTTTTTGGAGTGTAGAATTTGAGGAAAGGTTTGCACCTTGAGGGATTCAATCCCTCTCGGCACATGATAGATCCAGAGTTAGATGGATCTAGGCTGGTTCCAGCTAAGGGCAACAATGTCATATTTTTAGATTATCATTATTATGTATATGTTTGAGATAAACTTCATACTTTGAAATTTACATTATGTTTTCTTTGCCTGAAATGACCATATAATTATGTTCTTTAATTTAGTCTATGTTGCTTGCCTTGAATGGTTTGTACGTCTATGTTTGGATGTTTTGAGTGGTTTGTGTGTGTCTGTGTTTGGATGCTTTGAGTGGTTTGTGTGTTTATGTGTTTGGATTTGGATGGTAATGTTTGTGAATGTTACAATTTTTGTGTTATATTTCTATATGTGTATGTAATTGTCTATTAGTAATTAGTTGGTGATGAAGAAGGAAGACAATCTTGTCAATAGCTTGCAGGAGGATTGATATTGCACATCTATTTCATTTAATTTTAGGTATCACAGTTTTTGACAACTAATTAATTCTTAATAGTGTCCCTCTAGGTATTACTAAATATATCTTGAAGAGTAGTTTTAATTTTAAATTTGTTGAGTTATCTTAATTTGTTGAGATGATAGATATTGTTAATAACTTTAATTATGAAAAATGATGAAATAAAAATTTTGAATGCAAAGTGACAATGTAATAGTGTTGAATGGCAAAAAATGTGAATAATAAGAATGTAGTCAATTACAAATAGTCTTCATTGTGATCAATCTCAACTATTTTCTTCTACTATTCTTATTGTCACCCCTATTAGTTTTGCCATATTTTCATATCGATTATATGAAAAGTGCAGTTGAAATCATAAACCATTCAAATCTTTAACTCGAGCTATTGTAGTAAACATCTTACCTTTTCTCTCTTGCTCTCCAATATTAATAGGTTGAATTACTATAACACAAAAATCAATGCACATTGTCAATATTTTTTTTGTGCTTACACTAAAATCAATCACACTGTTAATCCAATCACTTTAAAATTAATGTACCATCATACATCTAGTTACATCAAATCAGAAATCAACATCTACACTGAAATCAATGCATCTAATGCAAGCAATCAAATAGGATTAGAAATCAATATCTACATGGAAATCAATGCATCTAGTGCAAGCAATCAAATATAATTAGAAATCAACATCTACACTGAAATCAATGCATCTAATGCAAGAAATCAAATAGAATTAGAAAACATCTACACTAAAATCAATGCATCTAGTGCAAACAATCAAATAGGATTAGAAATCACATTTACACTGAAATCAATGCATCTAGTGCAAGCAATCAAATATCAATAGAAATCAACATCTATATTGAAATCAATGCATCTAGTGCAAACAATCAAATAGGATTATAAATCACCATTTACAATGAAATCAATGCATCTAGTGCAAGCAATCAAATAAGTTTATAAATAACTATCTACACTAAAATCAATTCATCTAGTGCAAGCAATCAAATAGAATTAGAAAACATCTACATTGAAATCAATGCATCTAGTGCAAGCAATCAAATAGGATTAGAAATCAACATCTACATTGAAACCAATGCATCTAGTGCAAGCAATCAAATATCATTAAAAATCAACATCTACACTGAAATCAATGCATCTAGTGCAAACAATCAAATAGTATTAGAAATCACCATGTATGTTAAAATCAATGCATCTAGTGTAAGAAATCTTCTTCCCTCTCTCCCCCCTCCATCTATATCTATATATCCCTCCATCTCTCCTTCTTTGTCTCTCTATCTCACCCCCAAACATACACACACTCTCTACATCTCTCCCTCTCTCTCTCTCTACTTCTCTCTCTCTATGTTGTTCTTCTTCCCTCCTCTCCCCTTCCAACTCCATCTCTTTGTCCCTCTCTCTCCTCCTCTCTCTCCCTCCATCTCTCCTCCTCTCTCTTGTCCTTCCTCTCTATCCCTTTCTCTCCCCCCATCACTCTCTCTCTTTCTCTCTCTATCCCTCTCTCTCTTTGCCCTCTAACCCTGCCACTCTCTCCCTCCCTCTCTCCTCTCTCTCCTCCTCTCTCGCCCTCCAACTTTGTGTCTCCCTCTTTCTCTCTTATCCTTCTCTCCTTCTCTCACTCCTCCCATTCTCTCTTTCTTCATTCCTCCGCTTCCCTCTAATTTAATTTATCTCCTTCAGTGCAAGCAATCAAATAGGATTAGAAATCACCATATACACTGAAATCAATGCATCTAATGCAATAAATCTTCTTCCCTCTCTCCCCCCGATCTATATCTATATCTCCCTCCATCTCTCCTTTTTTGTCTCTCTATCTCACTCCCCCATACACACATGCTCTCTCTCCCCACATTTATCTATCTCTCCCTCTTTTTATCTCTCTCTTCTTCCCTCTCTTCACCTTCCATCTATATCTCTATCTCTCTATGTCTCCCTTGTCATTCTATATCACCCCCAAAACATACACACTCTTTCTCCATATCTATCTATCTCTCCCTCCCTCACTCTCTCTCTTCCACTTATCTCCCTCTCTCCCCCCTTTTATCTCTCTTCCCTCCATGTCTCCTCTCTCCTTCTCACTATCTCCACATTTCTCTCTATATGTCTTTCTTCTTACCTTCCTCTTTCTCTCCCTTCCTCTCTCCTTCTCTCTCTCATGTCCTTGCTCTCTTCCTTCCTCTCTCTCCCTTCCTCTCCACCTCCCTCTATTTCTCCCCCTCAACTCTCTCTCTCTCTCTTTTCCCTCCAACTCTGTCACTATCTCCCTCCCTCTCTCCTTCTCCCCCCCATGCTCTCCATCTCTCCTTTTCTGTCTCTCTATCTCACCTCCAAGCATAAACATTCTCTCTCCATCTCTCTCTCCACTTTTCTCTCTTTATGTCTTTCTTTTTGCCTCCCTTTCTCTCCTCCAATTCCATCTCTCTATCCATCCCTCTCTTCTCCTTTCTCTCACTCCCTCTATCTCTCGACCTCTATCACTATGTGTCTTTGTTCTTCCCTCCCATATGTATCTAGAGCTAATATATATCGTTCTAATATAAAAAATTTAATATTATATTAAATTTTGATATTGTATTAATTAAAAGTTATTAAGTTGAATAATATTAATAATATAATATATAAATATTAATATTAGATTTAATAATAATAATAATATTAATATGAATATTAATCTTTCAATATTAATATTAGATTTAATGATGTTTTTTTACATTGCATGATAACAAAATTTATATTATGGAGATTTTAATATATCCATAGGATATGGTTTTCCTTTTAAAAATTCATTTTACAAATAATTAATTAAAAGAAATATTAAAAGATTTTACAACAAGATTTTGGATTCTTTGTGTTGAATTAAACTTTTTACTTTGATTTAAGAAATGGTAGTGGCTTTAGTAAAGAGTAAATATGTTTAAAATTTTACCTAATTTGGAATTTTAATGTGGTAAATTTTTTTGTTGAAGGTAAATTTATGATCCATTCAAATTCAACGTATATGATAAAAGAACTATTAAACGCATGAGATAATTGTATTGTAATTTTTTTATCTAAACGCATGAGATAATTGTATTGTAGTTTTTTTTATCTATATGGTTATTTTCATTTTTGTTTTGGGCCAACATTAATTTTTTCTATTTTTATTATTATTATTTATTGGAGAGATGAACATAAACATTATTTAGATTTCTAATTTTTTATTTTATGTTGGCCGACATTAGCTAAAATTTAACTTTGAGCACAGACATACACATCGGGGTCATACTGGGTTGTAGAATGCGCCTCTCGATGCAATCAAGGTTACCATGGTTATCATGATCAATGAGATCAAGTTAGGTCATTCAATAAAACTTTACCAAAACAACGAGAGTGTCAATCTCTCTTTCCATATGCTTTCATCATGCTTATCACAAGCATTATCAACAGACTCATGTATAGGAGTCAATGAGCTATCCTTCTATATGAAATCCATCATGACAAGTATCAAGAGTATCATTTACTAGAGTCAAGGTGCTAGCCTTCTTTATAGGATCAAGATGTCCAATGGATGGATGTTAGCCAAACATCAAGTGTATCAATGTATCAATATTAGATAGCCTCATAGAATTCAAGAAGATAAAAATGTTCAACACCAGGTGCATCATTTCATCATAGGAAACATAGATCCAAGTCGCTTTCATATGCATGTATGAGCCATCAAGGAAAGAGACTGTTAGCGCTTGAAATTTCACCTCAGGCTGAGAAAGGTAAACCTCAAGGCAACATCAAACCATTTAGCCTCGTAGCTAGCCCTACGGGGCAGGAGAAGGCTCTCTCCGGTCTATCTCGTAAAATCTTCAATAGATGAGATGACCAATAAGGTAACACTGATATTAGGCTAGTAAACTGATCAAAGAGTTTGATTTTGGGGTTTTTTGGGTTTTTGGTGGCAAATTGAGGGGATGGCAATTTTGGGTGCGGGGATTGGACACAGTTTTTGCAGGGGGTTCTTTGGGGCGAGGTAGGAGACAGTGTTGATGCCTTTGATTGAGGTGGATGGTCAGGAATGAAAGGTGAAGAGCTAAAGAGAGCAAACAATAACTTTGAATTCTCTTTAGACAGTAGAAAACATTGAAATTAAACAAACTTAAAAGCAGAGCATGGCAAGCATGAATTCTTACTTTAACACTTCATTTGTTTAATGTGCAGAAATAAAAGAAAGGAAATGACTCACATAACAAGCTTACAAGTACATTGAGAAACACACCATCAACACATGAGTCCACAAGAATCCCAAAGAGGACTGCAAAACCCTGGTCTTCCTTAGCCAAAAATTGCAGAGATACAGTGAATAATACAATGATAGCTTCTCCCTCAAGAGTCCAACCATGAAAATGAGCAAGAAAGTACATAATATAGATCATCTAACCTCTTTCCCTGCCTCCATGGGTCGAGCTCACTATCCTAGGAGCTGTTTCAACCACTTCTAAACTAAGTACTACAAACTAGGCAGTCAAAACAACTTGCCTCTATAAACTTGGAAACCAATTCATTCATTTAATTTTCATCCTTTTCATGAATGAATCTTCTAGAAGAAGTACATAAGAGTAAAAGTATCATAAAAGTACAATAATTACATCAAAGAGCCTAATAATCCACCCCAAAATGTCAAACAGGGTCAAACTGCGTTTTTCTGAGCTGTACACTGAAAATTGGAGAAGTTTGCCTAACGGGTCGCGCGCCTCTGCCTGACGGGTCGCGCGCCTTTGGGACCATATTTGGGGCACTTCCCGGTGTCAAAATTGAGCAAGAGTAGGCTTGTTGGAAAGGTCTGTGAGTCTACTTTCCAACCCAACTGGAATTTTTGAATTTGGTGGTCATTTGCCCCTCCAAAATTGCAATCTCCCAAGACTGCTTTCTGCAACTCAAAAATGTGGCAGAAAGTCATTTTTTGCTTGTTTTTTGACTTTCTGGAGGCCCAAAACTTCATAAAATCTCAAGTCCATTGATGAGCATATGTAACTTCTCATGACAAATCTGGAAATGCTGAGTTTTTGCAAAATGGAGTTGCCATGATGAAGGGTCGCGCGGGGGGTGAGACCCGTTAATGGAGAAAAACCTGTAAATTGCCTGAAAAATCAAAATTGACCCAAAATGTTCAAAATTTCTTGGGATTTGTGCTGTGGCTAGGCTATTTAGTGCCATGTTCCTTTTGATGTGATGCATTCTCAGCCAGAGGTGGAGTGTTGCTTTCCACTCGAGGTGAAGTGTTGTTTTCTACTCGAGGTGAACCACTCTGAATACACCTGTTGACCTCTTCAGATGCCCTATGCAATGGAAACATGTGTTCATATGGAGCTAACACATTTGGGTATGGTCCACCTTGTTGATAGTCATTAGAAATCCCCCGAGTTGCATTGCCCTTCACCAGCCTTGTGTGTAATGTTTGAAAATTTTGTGGCTGCAAGTAAGCATCCTCTACAACCATCTTAGACCGAGAGTCTTCACGTTTTATATCATCCTGTGATATCCTGGTGTATAAAGAAGGATTCTGGGGCCCAATCACAGCATCCACTTGAGCTGCCATTGGTTCTCTAATTCTGTTATCATTAGATGCAGCACCACCTAGAACTTCACCATCCCTACACGACTTCATGAGACGATAAGCAACACCAACACGATCAAAACTTCCAGATAGTGGTGTTATAAGGAATTCATACCATCTAAAATGACACACAGCAACTTTGTCTCTTTTGAGGAGATAACCAAGAAATGTCTCAAATTCTAATGATTGTTGCCGATTCTGGCCAGCTGCATGAAAATAAACCCGAGGCAACTTTGATAGTGGAAGCATTGCCGCTGGAGTCATCTCCTTAACATGCAAGGCTACAGGTATCTTCACTAGAGAATTGGAGCATGAAACTTGGCTGATTGGCTTTCCATCTTTGTACAACATAATAAAGGTATTTGACTCATCTTCTTCGGGGACCTTATTCAAATCCATCAACACCATTCTCATCCTCGATTAAGCAAACCTTGCAAAATTTGGCAATTTGTGGCTCCTTGGCAAATTTGCAGGCAGTTTGATATTGAGGGCGCTGACGGGTCGCGCGCCACTGACGGGTCGCACCTGTGTAAATTTTGCACTGGAAAAGGCAGCCTGATGGGTCGCGCGCTAGGCTCAACGGGTCGCGATTTTTCAGGAGGCTTTTGGAGGCCTTTCTGGTGTCAGAATCGGGTGCAGGATAGCTCGTTGGAAAGGTCTTTGAGTCTACTTTCCAACCCAACTGGAATTTTTCAATTTGGAGTTCATTTGCCCTGTCAAAAATCAAATCTCCCAAGACTGGTCAAAAAGTGCCAAATGAGGCTGCCTCAAGGAAGAGTGCTGTTGCAGTCAACTTTTGAATGCCTTCCTCAACCCCAAATTGAGCTCATGATAGCTCATTGGAAAGCTCTTTGTGTCTAGTTATCATTTTACCCATCAAGCAAATCATTTGGCCAACCAAGCTAGGAGAAAACTTGATTTTCCCAAGGTCACTTCAGAGGTGTCTTTGATTCTCTTGAGGCAACGGTATTCTTGACATTTCTCTCAAATCATGACACCTCTGCAAAAAATGAAGGAAGTTTTTATTCTTTGGCATGTTATGTACAAAAACCTCTCTCAGTTTTCCAAAATTCATCTTTTATTGCTCTGGAACATCATTTGAGTGCGACTTGTCCCGATGTGTGAAACAAGGAATTTCGTCGAAATGGAGCGAAATGAAGGGGATAGGGGGCTTCTAAATTCTTGGGGAAATTTTTGGAAGTAGGGAGGGATGTTAGGAAGCAGGGGAAAGTGGAATCTCAGAGATTGAGTGAGGGGAAGGGGTCCAAAAGGGCAAAACACAGGCCCAACCTAGAAAATTGCCAGGTTGTAGCTAGAAACTAGGGTTTGTGCAAAAATGAGGAATTTGGCGGATCTAAGGGATGGGAAGTGTTTGATAAGGTACTTTAAGGATAGGGGAAGGTGTATGAACATCAGGAAACAAGTTTTGCCGGTGATTTGACCATCCAAGAGAAATTGCCTTCAAAACCCTAGGAGAGGGAAATGACCTTGCCTAGGCACAACTGAAGCATGAATAAGGTGTAACATGACCAAATGGAACCTAATATGATGATAGCAACCCTCTGAATGATGATAGGCTCAGCTGAATGATGACATGGACTGACATTTGGACAACTTTGAAAAGTGTGAAAGCAAACCCTAGACCTAATGCCTAGTGACCAAATTTTGCTTGAAGACTCATTGAAATGACAAAATTTGACCTTGACACTTCAAAATCACTTTGTAAGAGCATATTTGATCACTGGAGGAAGGCTGGAAAGACTGACACTAACAGAGACATTCACATCATATCTTAGGGCTTACCGAGCCATCCAATGTTATAGCTGAAATACAACATACTATGCAAACCTTGTGGTATTCAAATACCTGTGCACCTTTTCATTAGACATAGGCTGCTTGAAGCACTTTGTCATCTTTTCATATGGTGCCTTTTAACCTTTTCTAGCTTTGACCATCCTGCCTGCATCTCAAATGATCCTCAAGTGGGATCTACTCTTCACATTTCATCAAGGAGGTTAGAAACATCCATATACTCAAATACATATGCAAGGAGTATAAGCAATAAACATAATCATCAGATCCATAGGTCTAAACAAAAGTAAGAGGCATCATAAGTCAAGAAATACTTATCTTCAATGAGACGTGATCCTCTCTCTCTTGAACCAATCTTCAAGATCCATCAAAGTCCATGGTCCATAAACCAGTGTTGCCTTCAGTGATCCAGGCCTGTAAGGGATTATCCCGTCTAAGGCTTTATCAAATCTCCCACAAGTGCTTAAGCATCTTCACATTGACCAACTAGGTTCCATATCTCATATTGTTTCCGCAAACTAGGATTTTCTCTCCAACCCTAACCTCATAGAATCCGTCAAACCCTAATAATCAAGTTGCCTAGGGTTTTCTTCAAACCCTAGAATTCATTTAGGTCTCCACCATCCACTTCTTGCTTCCATTAAAGGTGTCATCATTGTGGTGATCTCCATGACTTTTCTTCAGCGCAACTCTGATACCATGTTAATTTTTTCATAGGGCTACATTGTTCTTTGCTTTGATAATTGCATTTCTTTATTAATACATTAAGTTCAACCCATATCATCATTACATAATTCAGATTTACACCATTATTCATCAGCATATGCAATTATATATAAAGAACAACATCATCATCATCAATGCAACGAAACATAAAGGAACAATAGAAGAAAAACATGCACACACATAGAGACACCAGGATTGGTCCGAGACCAGGGCAAAACCCACTATGGGGAAAGCCCTTGCAAATCTTCTTCTTAGATCATCATTAAATGATTCAACAAAAGAGAGTACAATGATCCATAACTTTATCTATGCAACAAAACAACTACGATATCCATGAAACAAATCTAATCACGCGTATAATCAAAACCCTTATTCTAATGGCTGTAATGTGCTGTCACTGGCTGTAGTTAACTACTGGATATTGCCGAACATTGCTGTCACTGAGTGGAATCTTCGGAATATTGAAATCTCATCTTTGAGTCCTGGACGCAGGGAGGAGGAGCTGTGCGAGCATTTATAACAATCCTGGATGCTCTCTGTGAACTATATGCCAGCGTCTATGGTAGCCCGAACGCTCTTAGGACCACTCTGTGCGAGCGTCTGGGGACCAACTCACTAGATCTGCTCCAAACCCCCAGATGCTCTCTTCCAGTTACTGTGCGTGTGTCTGGGACAACCTGGATGCTCTTAGGACCACTTTGTGCGAGTGTTTGGGGACCGACACCTCCATATCTGCCTCTGAAACCCTGGATGCTCCCATAGGCTTCTGTGCCAACATCTAGGGCTCTCTAGACACTGTCTTGACCACTGTGTGCCAGCATCCAGGGACTAAAATGCCCAGTTCTGTGCCAGCATCTAGGAATTAGAAAACCCTAGATTAGTGCGAGCTTCATCCCTGAGATTTCGGACCCTTGCGCGAACTTTCCTCTGACAAACCTGTGCGAACCAAGACAATAAGAGAAGAGAAGATGGCTTGATCAATGTGTCCAAATGAGCTTGAGGTCTCTTCTATTTATAGGCTTTCATGAGGGTCCACTTGGGGTTGAGGCCGACTTGTCCAATTTAACATGTGCTTAGGGCTGACCTAACCCAATATACATGAGTGAATAAATAAATTCAAAAACCAACTTTCGCTTGTCCAAATAAGGTGATCTTTAGGTTGATTTTGGTCCTCTCGAAAAGAGGAATCTAATGCAATCATCATCTCGGTCATTTAAGCCGTCCAAGGTGGAATTTGACTGGAGTTACAAAATTTAACATTTTATATTTTCTCAAGCAAAAACGTTAGAACACACGATGAATCAGATCACCCAGTGTTACTTGGGAGTGGGAACGAAAGCAAGGAGTGGGAGCGAAAATGGGTGCCGGAGCGAATTTTCAGAAGCTCCCCAGTTTGGGAGCGAATCCCAGAGCGACATTTTCAGAAGCTCCCAGTTTGGGAGCAAATCCCGGAGTGTTTTTTATATAATATATATATTTTTTATATTTTGATACATATATGTCAACAAAGACATGTAGAGTGATGAATTAGATATAAAAAACATAAAAAAACATAGATTGAACCATATAACAACAATCATCTAGAAGTTATAATCTTCATCAACCACGTCCACAAGTTAGTAACATAGTAACATACAACATATTGAGTCTCATGATTCATCAATCTTAAAGTTTCAAGCTTTCAATATTCAATATATAACATTTATCATCATTGATCACCAAAGTTGTACTTGTAAGCTAAGTGTAACCATTACATATCTAACATGAAATGAAATGTTATTAGATGAAATGAAATGAAACAACTTTCAACTTTCATGAAGCTTGATATTCATAGTTCATTACTAATGAGTTATAATTGCCAACTTCAAACTTAAATTGTCATATATTGTTTAAAAAAATATCATAATTAATATGAAAGAGTCAATAGTTATAAAAACTACTAGAAACTAGAAAAGAGAAGTAAATCTATTATCTATTACTTATGCTTGGGCCTCTTGCCACCATGAGAAATGTCTAATTTTTTAGTATTGTTGGAAAATCAAGATCTTTGTCATTAATATCACCCTCTAAGCATTAACATAAGAGAGAAAAAACATAGCATGTCAAGTCAAGATTTTGTTTGAGTGATGCGTACATTTTTAGGAGGGTCATGATAGAAGAGTTCGACAACCAATGTCACTAACATCAAGGTACATAGAGGGATTGGTGCTCTTGATTAAATACGAGTTCCATACCCTAATACATGACAAAATTCAATGGAAACATTGCAATCCCAAAATCCTGAAAAACTGATAAGTCTACTGGATTTTGAATGAAATCTAAAATTCTACTTTCTCCATATGAAATTCAATGAGGTCGGAACCACTCTCAAACATCCTGAGTCATTTCATGGTAATGTTAAAAATTTAAGTAAAAGGATGAAAATGACGATTAAGGAGAATGTCACTTTTACTTTAAGAATTTAACATTACCATGAATCGCATATCAATACTAGGGCCATAGGCTTGATCATTAAGCTGCCCCATTCAAAACCTCTTTGTTTATTTGAAAACAAATTGCATTTGGAACATTACTGCAAAAAAGAATTTGCAAAAAAGGCTAAACGCTCCCGAAAAGGCAGGGAGCGGAAATTTTTTTAGGGAGCGCGCTCCCAACCCGCTCCGGAGTCGCTCCCGCCTGGAGCACAAATTGGGAGCAAGATCGAGGGGGAGTGGCGCTCCCCCGCAACACTGAGATCACCTAAGATAAGCCCAAAACTTACCAATAGAATGTTCCTATCATCTACAATTAAATAATAATTAATTATTATCTGAAGCACAATATACGAATGCACATACCCAACACGTACCACAAATTAGTGAGACAAAGACACCATGAACTGCACCCTAAAGTCTTTTATTATGATGAACAAAACATTCCCAGTAGAACAATGACTTTGCACCAACGTTTATAAATTACATCAGACCCAATTCATCAAAAGATTAGAAATAGAAGCAAAAGGCCTTCTATTTATAGAGAAAATCCTCCAAGTGGAAAATAACGACTAGTTGACTTGATCCCCATCAAAATAATCTCGACCATTGATAAATCTTTGATGATATTTTAATCTCCATCGTCGAAAATAATTATTCTCGAAGAATTTTTGAATTTCTCATTAAAACTATTTTTTATTAGCTCAAAAATAATTATTTTGAGCTAATTTCCTCAAAATTTTGACTTTGACTTATCCACCAAGGTTCAAGGGTCCAAATTTTCTTGAAATTTCCAATATTCCCTCAGTGGGGTATCTCCAAAAATTAACTTCTTCTAGACCCACGAATTTTTCCACTTAGAACAATTATTTTTTCTAACATTTTAATTTTGACTCTAAATTAATTAATTTTATGATTTAATTTGATTTTTGGCAGAAAAATTAATTAATTGACCTATGATGGGATTAATTATTTTTCCTACCCTCTAATATTTTAGCCGTGGTGTCTAAGTATGAGGGACCATACAATAAAATATTTTTTACATAAGATTTTACAAACTCAACACTCAAAGGGGGAATACCCGTTCGTTATAGACCCTCAAATAATTACCCAATTCTGCGATACAATATGATCTAGTAGACCGAGTGATCTGTAATAAAATAATTTAGCCAAATAGCTTAAATTATTGCCAAATCACTTTACAAAGAACTCGACTAAAACACTAAGACTTATTTAAGACTTTGACGATAAATTCCACCCTAGCTTTGGAGTGAAGTTTGGAAGGAAAAACTTTGCCGATTATTCGTGTTTAGCAACATAGATGAATTAGTGAGATGAAAAAACTTCTAGGATGAAATTCGTCGCCAAAATAATAGGCATACCTAGGTTGTTACATAAGTACATAGTCTTAGTAGCATCATTTACATTGTAATTTTGCATAATGGGTTTACAATGACATAGAACCAATGTTGTTAAAAGCGCGATCGGGATTTAATCGGCGCCGGGAAAAAAGCGGAAAAAATCGTTAAAATCGGGAAAAAATCGGAAAAAATCGGGAAAAAATCGTTTGGCACAAAAATATTCATTTTTTTTCAATTTTTTTAATATCTAAACCATCTACAACATAAAATAAATACATTGACACATAAATATGATAAAAAAACTAATATATAAGATGTTTAATATCATTTCTAGCGCTAAAATCACACATAACATTGAATCATGTCCTGAATAGTAAGTCCTGAGTCCCAACTCAGCCTCAAAATATCAACAAAAAATATGATAATGTATCTCATCATGTCATAATGTCATATACAATAAAATGAAAGTCTAAGACTCTAATCCTATTGATTTCCTCTGCCCCTCTTGCGAGAAAATGTCACTGCTTTCCCTTTCCCCCTAGATGAAGATGCTGGTGCCTGTGGTGGTGGAAATGGCAGTGGAGTCTGACGTGCTCTAGAAGCTGAAGAAGTAGCTGTAGAAGTAGCAGCTACTGTAGGTAGACAGAGACCACGTCCTCTAGTGGTAGCCCGGGTAGGCGGTGTCACCTCCTCCTCCTGCTCCTCCAACTCCTCCTCCTCCTGCTCCTGCTCCTGCTCCTGCTCCTCCTCCCCCTCATCCTGCACTAACCAATCCTCAGTGGGATCCATGAGAGGCCTCTCGGTCTCAACCCTCCATTCAGCAGTGGTGTCAATCTCATCCAATGAGATGGCATCCATATCAGGTGTCTTGTCTAGTTGCCTCACCCACAATCGAAGATTGTAGTAGACATAGACCATGTCATTAAGTCTACGGGACTCCAACCTGTACAAAGTTCATGAAATAATAATTAATAATTAATATTATAAAAAAAAATATTGTTTAATGAATTCAAAAATTTATTTGGAAATTTGCAATATTTTAAATGTTTAAGTGTTAAGTTGTTAACCTATTGCGCTTCTTGTTGTGTATTTTTTCAAATACACTCCAATTGCGCTCACATCCCGAGGAGCTGCATGTTTGGCTGAGGATACGTATGGCAAGCTTTTGCAAAAGGGGTACTCTGCCACCATACATCTTCCACCATGCGGCTACAACAAAATTACAAATAAACATAAGAAAAAAATGGAATTTGAAGAGACAATGAAATTTGAAACAAAGTTACAAAGTACAAAGTTACAAACTAAAAAATACCTGGCATTTTGACCGTCCTATCAAAGATAGCCATATCAAAGCCAAATGTGCCACCTGACATCTTATACGTCTCAATTTGTTTAGAGATCTCCATACGTTGTTCTGGAGTTCTCACCATCTTCTGGACACAGGTTAATAATCCATCCATGATCTCAGCATCAAAATCAAACCCACATGCATAAGAAAATGTAGGGTTCAGGAAAAGCCCAGCAGCATGAATGGGACGATGGAGTGTGTTGTTCCATCGCTCATCAATGACGTTCCATAGAAGGAGTTGTCTCTGGAACCCATCATCTCCCTTGTCATCATAGTAGGACCGAATGGCTTCTTTGGCCCTGTCCATGGCTTCATACAAATAGCCCATTGCGGGCTTCTCACCATCTACCAACCGAAGAACCTTTACCAAAGGTTCAGTGACAGCGCACACCTCCTGCACTCCCGCCCAGAAGTCTTCTTGGTATGAAACAAGTCTGCAGACGGCCTCTCCTTCTGGTTTGCGGCTCATTGGCGAAGAACGCCACTCCTCTGAAACAAACATTCTCTTCAAATCCCACATAGATTTCAAGAGGGATTGAAGAGATATGAAACTCGTCGCAAACCGTGTAATGGCGGGGCGCACCAACTCTTTGTTGTTGGTGCATTTTCTCATCAAGCTAAGCACAGATGTGTGATTGTAAATAAATTTTGTGATGCTTTTTGATGAGTCAACAGTCTCTTTGACAAAGGGAATTTTCCCTATGTCGTCTAACATCAAATCAATACAATGGGCAGCACAAGGTGTCCAAAATAAAGTAGGATGCCTGTCCATAAGCATTCTACCAGCAGCAACATAATTTGCAGCGTTGTCCGTTATGACTTGGACAACATTTTCTGCACCCACCTCCAAAATAAACACATCCAGCAAATCACATAAATTTTTTGCATCTTTGATTTGATGAGTTGCATCAATAGATTTGATAAACATAGTCCCCCTGGGACAACTAACCAAGAAGTTTATAAGGGTTCTCCCCTTTTGGTCAGTCCAACCATCTGACATAACAGTGCATCCTGTTTGTGCCCAGGATTCCCTAAAATCCTCCAATCTTTGGGTGCAGTCACGCTTTTCATCTTGAAGAAGCCGGCCTCTGAAATCATGAAGAGAAGGGATTTTGTACCCCGAGCCAACACTGGCAATAGCATCAACAGTAGGTTGGAAAAATGGATTATTCCTTACAATGCTGAAAGGAATATCACTCCAGAGGAGAAATTTTGTCATCAACTTGTCAGCTTGTTCTTTTTCAGTTCTTTTCATCATTGAACCAATAGTTGGTTGTGCACCAGGTGTGGTTCGAGGAACAAAAAATGATGATGCAGCTACCGGATTGACTGACGCTGCAGTAGAACCAGTGCCACTTGGCCCACTTCCTTCAGCTGACCTTTTTAGTTGCCTTTTGAGTTCTTCTTTGGCCTCTTTAGAGTGCTCTAATTCTCCCAATGCTCTCATGGCTTTTCGGATAATTTCAGCATTTGTATTAGGACAGGGCACCACATCACGTCCAGGGATTTTTGCAAGGTGGAACTTCAACCTGTACACCCCCCCGAATATCTCCTTTCCACACAACTTGCAATACAAGTTTTGTCTATCATTCGGAGTTTTAGGGTCACCATATTCCCAGAAAGGATCCAATTTCCTTGGCATGTTTGTTTTTGAATTTTGAATTTGCAAACCTATGGAAAAATAAGGATTAGGAAATAAGAATTTAGGATTACATAATACAAATTACAATTTAGCATTTACAAAATTACAAGTTAATTATTTCCAAAATCCCAATTTCCAAACCCAAGTTACCCAACCAAATGCCAATGGCAAATGCCAAAAAACAATGAAAATTCAAAAAAAATAAACAATGTTTAAAAAAAAATGAGAAAATAAAAATAAAAAATTGGTTCTCATAGTCATAACAAATAACCCATCCCAAATCAATGAAAAATTTCCAAAAATTCTTTAAAAACAATGAAAAACAAAGTTTTTATAGAAGCAAAACAAAAAAAAATTAATCTACATACCTGGTTTATGGACAAATTGGTGATCTTGGTTTGGATTCCTCCTAAAAACACTTGGATTCGCTCCCAAATCCGACGGCAACCCTTCAGCTCCTCTCCCTCACTTCTTCTCCTCCTCCTCCGCGCGGACTGCTCAATGAAATAAAAAAAAATCGAATTTCCATATAAAACGCCCGCTGCCCCCGTGCCCTGCGATTTTTTCGCTAAAAATCGCGATTTTTTCGAAAAAATCGCGATTTTTTGAAAAACTCGCGAATTTTTTCGAAAAAATCGCGTATAAAAAAAATGGCCGATTTTTATGGATAAAAATCGCGATAAAATCGGTTTTGCGAAAACATCGCGATTTTAACAACACTGCATAGAACAGACTACTGGTTGATGATTCTGACTTTGAAAAAATTCTTTGAATACCTCGGATCCTGCTTCCTTGGGATGTTGGAAAAATGGGTGCAACACAACGTCAATGCGACCCTTCTTTTCCTAGTAGCCCTAACTGTCAACCCTCTTTTCCCTCTGTCGTGGGCTTCTAAGCCCCTCCAAGCCCCTAGACCCTCCTTTCCTGCCTCCGTCAAGCCTTCTCTTTCCTTCTTTCCCTTCGCCCTCCTTTTCTTCCTTCTCGACAACCTCCTTTCCCCCTTTTCTGCTCTTGCTGTGGCATTTTTTGGACTTGGCAAGCCTAGACATGGCCTTTCAGCCACTCGACCTCCCCTTAACCCCTGCTGCAGGCCTCGTTAAGGCCCTACCCTTAGGCTGTAGCTATTTAGGGCCTCTCAGCCCCTTCCTCAAGCCAAGCAACGACCTTTCAAGGCTTGCCGTGAGGCCATTTTGGCTTCTGTGCCTTAACGCAGGTCGTTGAGGTCTTTTCCCTTTGCTTCTCAACCATCGTCGTGACCCTCATTTGCCCTCTTCCCATTTTTG
The DNA here is from genome assembly GCA_031772625.1 of Pinus tabuliformis. Classification (NCBI taxonomy): domain Eukaryota; kingdom Viridiplantae; phylum Streptophyta; class Pinopsida; order Pinales; family Pinaceae; genus Pinus; species Pinus tabuliformis. The sequence goes on along the minus strand of CM062819.1, from coordinate 1,321,979,755 downwards.
ATTGGTCATTTGGTTTCTGGACTGAATTTTGGTGGGTTTTGTAGGGATATTTTGGCATAATTTTGGTGTTTGCAAGTGTTCTAGCCCTCTCTTCGTGCATGAAATCTGCCTACAAATGATCCCATCCAGGTAGCTGATCTCATCCAATGACGCCTTGGACAAAAGTTCCCCACTCCTCAGTGAAACTGTTGATAGACACACACACAAGTTCAACTTCTTGTGGCACCTCTCCTACTGTGACAAGCTCATTCCGGATATCTTGAATTCTAGTGAGGTAATGGTAACTCCTTCTCCCTTTTGCATCTTACTGGTTCTCAATTTCTCCTTCAGGAACATCTTCAGATTCTCGGAAGGATTCTGAAAAAGTATTGCGAGAGCATCCCACATTTCTTTGGCCGTATTCTTGGCCGCCAAGTGTGAGACTATATGATCCCGAACTCTATCAAGGATCAATCGCTTCGCCTTGGCCATCTCCTTATTATAGTTCTCTAGCTACTGCATATCTGTAGGTACGACAATAGCTTGTTCTGCGTACATTTTCGGACCGAAATCATCCAACCGAAAGGACATTCTAGTTTTCCAAATAATGTAGTTGCATGCACCTTCTAACCTGTTCTGATCACGAAGTCCTGCTGAGGCCATTACTGCAAAACTCACAACTGGGAAAATAAACAGGAATCTCCTCCTCTCTTGCTTGGTTACCTGCTTTGCAATTCACACTTCTTTTTGGAATGCGCAATCCTGCTTGCTAGTTCTGCCACTGCAACTAGAAACTTCAGATTTCCTCCAAGACTGAAAATGGAAATCCTCTAAGAAAGATCCCCTAGTGTGTAGAATTTCTCTTCCACCCAACACTGATTCTGCAACTACAAAAACAATTGCGCCCAGATCTGCCCCGGAAAACACTGATATGCCTCATTGGAGCTTACTTCTTGGCTTCACCATTGCCTGCTGAAACTGCTACTGTGCTTTGCGAATTTTTCTTGCCACCTACAATGGAAAATCAAACCCTTTGCCCAACAGGTTGAACTGTCTAGCTGGCTTTGCACAAATTTGGAGAGATTATTTTGCTGCTCCCTCTGAATTGCAGATTTCTCCCTCTTCATCTCTGAACCACTTATCTATCAAACTTGCTCTAAAACCATGTGGAAATTTCCTTGAAATGCAACAACTGGAATTAGTTCTTTTAATTGATTAAATTATGTAGTTTATTTTGTTATGACAAAATAACGAATTAATCACACTTCAATTTCTTCACAATAAAACCCTGTGGAAAATAAAATGTCGGAAACTGAGAAATATAGAGCACACACACAAAAATTATGACATCGTTATTTTTGGACAATTGTGCCCAGAAAAACCCAGTGTGGGAAAACCAGGGCAACAGATGAGGGTTTTATTCTTATGCAGTAGTGAAATTCTGAGTACAATCTATGGATTCCCAGGTGGTTATCCAATCAACAAATATCTGACAAAAATAATTAGAGAGAAAATTCTCTCTCTCCATAAGCAATCCTGACTTTTGGCTCCCTCTGAAAATTGGCCAGCCAACCCTTGCGCAGGCCCTTTTGCACTACCTCTGCTCAGACCCTCACACGTGTGGCTCAGATCAGCCACAAATCAAGCCGTCCTGCCTGTCTTTGCTGATGGAAGTGACTCTTCGACCCTCTGGAAAATTATCCCAGCCTTTGGAAGCTGAATTGACCTCCCTCAACTAAATTGAATTACCTTTTGAAGCTACTGTGAATCCCTTATGCAGCGTCACTGTGGAATACTTTTGTCACTTGCTGCTGCCTCTTTGAAATTGGAATTTCCTCTGGAATCACTGTCAGCCCTTCACTAACTCTGCTTCCCCTCTGGCTCGAACTTCTCTTTCGTACTCAGCTACTATTGGTGGATAGCCCTATCTGCCAAGGAAAATCGATCTCTAGTGTGTCTAGCTCCAACCCCATCGACCTCCTCTTATAATCTCTCGTTGTCTCACCAATGACCATGATTAAATCCTCATCAATGACTAAGATCATCTCTAGGTTGATCCATGTGAGTTTCTAGAGAAATCTCACATTTCTCAATTAATTCCTATTAATTAATCACTTAGGAAATATTTAATTATTGATTAATTAACTTAATTGAACCATTTCTAGGTGTTTTCTCCTAAAACGTTTTCTGGGTTTTGGAGCTCTTGTGTTTCTAAGCCTCTCTGACCAAAGTCGAGACTAAAACACCTGTCTGATGCTACCCAATCATCAAAAACTAACATGGTCCCCCTTTGGAGAGCTTTACTTTACGATGTATCCTCCTTCAGTTGATAGCAATAGTCCTTGATAGCCACTTGATAGCTTTGATGTGCTACTTTATCTCCGCCACCTAAACGAACATCATGTACCCTCGCCTATCTATTAAGATCGTATGTTTGAAGGTGGGCCATCCTATCTTAAAGGTATGATTTTTCATTATGTAATTGGGTGCTTATGCTTGTTTTTCTTAGGCACACTTGGGTATGGATTACTGGGTGATTCAGAAGTAGGAAGGGTTTTGACTGTAGTCTTGTTTCCTTACGTTAGCTAGGAGGGGTTAATCCCCAACCCTAGTCTTGTGGGATCTCCCCTATTGGCTTATAGCTTTAGGATGGGCACTACTTGGGAAACCTCTATTTCGGTAGCGTGGTCCCGTATTTGCTCCACGTTTTTCATTCCCCTCAGCACATTACATGCCCCATTTCATCATCTTCCCTCTTTGGGTCCAGATGATCACTGGGTCCATAAGGTTTTGGTACTCCCCTCCCCTTGTCTACATGTCTGGGTCGGGCTTAGAACGATGCCCCAAAGGTTGATGCCGCTCAGATAAAGATAAAAGCATATCATGGCCACATACAAAAGGAAAATGTACCACAAAATGCAAAATATGGCCGAGATAATAAAATTTAGCACGTGGGCAAAAGCCACACGTGAGCTCTACCCTTTATCGTTACGGCCATCACCCTGGTTCTTAGGTCCCCTATGAGTGCCTCCTGCATCTTTAAGGAACCCATACATGTCTCAACCCTTGGTGGGCAACCTTAAGGGGGTAATCACTGCTATATCATACACAACATGCTCTCATCTCTTGGAGCCCCGAGCAATAAAATAAAAGAAAAATCAATAAAAAGGCAAAAAAAAAATGAAAAAGGGTGGAAAAACAAATGTCGAGGCAACTCATGTACCATGATTACTCCCTCCTACGTTCTGACACCCAAATATGTGTACATGCCTAACCATTATTACCCTTTAACCCATGTCATTTGGCCTTGAGACCCCTGTGTCCCCATCCACATCATCATCCACATGACACCTACCACTTGAAGGGTGTACCTTGGACATGTCCTTCCCTTTAAGGGCTGGAAACAGCTAATAGGGTTGTTTATTAGCCTATTCTACCTAGGGAGGTAACACCATTACATGCTCAAAGCCCTAAATTTGGAAGGGAAACCCATTATGAAGTCTTCGTTTTTGCCCTTGATTAGCAAGCTTATTCACTCAATTACACTAATGAATTATTGTGTTTGAAGGTCAGGAGACGCATTGGATCTTATGTAGGATTGTAGGTGGGTTTTCATCTTGGACTTGGACTCCCAATACGGGATCCAAGCCCTCTGGAGGATCATGATGGCATTTGTAGGGTGAGCGTTTAGAGCCCTGGGTCTCCATTCATGCAAAGCATTGATTGCCACAACATGGGCTTCTTCAGCACCATTATTAGCTTGTTCATTGCCCCAATTATTCAAGAGATGATGAACTTGGACCATGATGCCCCTGGCTGGCTTACATTGCACTCGACACTTGGCAGGCTCTGAAACTGGATTCGCTCTAACAAGGCCACATGTTTGAATCCGTCAAATCCGACAGGATTCGACCTAAATCGTGTCCGGAATTCGGGACACGATGTGTCCGACTAGGACACGATTGAATCCGGATCATGTTCTGATCAGACACATCGTGTCCTGATTTTGGGACACGAATCCGGCAAAATGGGACCCGCATGGCCATAAAAAGGTGGAAATGCCTTTCCTTTGCATCATTTTCTGTCATTTCTTTTGCAATAGGTGGGCTGCGGGTTTGCTGGGAGGAGTTTGGAGCAAGGAGCAAACGGTGTGGAGCGTTTTCAAGGAGTTTCAAGCAACAGGTAAGTGCATTTCCTCTCTATTTATTTGCATTTGTATTACAACAGTTTGTATATGCATTTTTTTTTACAAATTTGTGCATGTTTTGTTTATTTTTTACAGTGTTCATGGCTCAATCAAGGGCAGTAGGTAAGGGGCAAAGGAAGGGGAAGAATGTCCCCATTGGAGATGCCCCTCCTCCCCCAATTTCATCAGAGTCTGCTGCAAGTATTCCCTCTATTGCAAGTAATGTTGAGGGAAGACTTCCTCCTAAAGGTAACATTGAGAAATATCCCTTGTGGAAATATGTCACAAGAGAGGATGGGCCAAGTAGCAAGGTGAAGGGAGGAGGCAATAGGAATTGGAGATGCAACTTTTGCCATAGTACTTTCACAAGCACATATTATTGTGTGAAAGGCCATTTGTTGGCTTTACCAGGTTGTGGAGTTGGAGCTTGTACACAAGTTCCTTTACAAAAGAGGAAATAAATGGAAAGAGAGTTCATTGTTGTTATGGCAAATGTGGCTGCAAAATAAAAAAAACCAAGAATGATGACCCCCTTCCATTTTTGAGTAAAGGCAGCAACAAATTCCCATTTGAGAGTTCTAGTGGGGGACAAGCAGCAAAAAGAAAGGCAATTTCACTCGGTCCAATGGACAAGATTTTTCAAAAAGAGAAACGGGAAGAGCTTGATCTCACCATTGTCTTTCTTTTCTATCAAAACTTCATATCCCTTAATGTTGCACACTTACTTCTATTTATTGAGATGTGCCGAGCTCTAACTCACAAGGCTCCATCATGGTATGTGCCTCCTGGTTCAGAGAAGCTTAGAGCCACATTGTTGACGAAGGCAAAAAAAGAGGTGCAAAAAATGCTTGAGCCTATTAAAGGATCATGGTCAACATCTGATGTTAGCATTGTTTCTGATGGATGGACAGATCCAGCACGACACCCACTCATCAACTTCATGGTGTCTTCCTTGAATGGTCCAATTTTCTTGAAAGCAGTGGATACACTTGGAGAATACACAGATGCACAATATATGGGTGAGTTGTTTATTAAAGTTATTGAAGATGTAGGTGTTGATTCTTGTGTGCAAATCATTACAGATAATGCATCTGTTGCCAAGGCTACTGGCATGGTTGTGGAAGCTAAATATCCACAAGTGTTTTGGACACCTTGCATTGTCCATTCATTGAACTTAGCACTGAAATCCATTGCTTCTGATGTGCTTTGGATTGGTAACATTATTGAGGATGCACGACATATCTGTAACTTTGTACAAAACGATACAAATGGCCTCACTATCTACAAGGAGTACAACAGTCTATCATTGTTGAAGATTGCGGATACACGGTTTGCCTCTTCATTCATCATGTTGAAGAGGTTGAGGGAGGTTAAGACTGCTCTTGGGGCCATGGTTATTTCAGAGTTTTGGTCTCTATGGAGAAAGACAGATCAAGTAGCCTCTAAAAGGGTGAAGGACACAGTGCTAGATGATGCTTGGTGGGAGAGGGTAGATCTAATTATTCAGATCATGGACCCTATAATTTCTTTTCTTGGATTTGCGGATATAGACAAACCCATCCTAAGAGAGGTTTATGAGGGATGGGATTCCATGATTAAGTCTGTGGGGAGCATTATTCTACAGAGTGAGTGCCTCGAGTATGAGACATCACCAAAGGCCTTCTGTGGTACTATACAGGATATTCTTGTCAGCAGATGGGACAGGAATTGCACACCTTTACATTGTTTGGCTCACTCATTGAACCCAAAATACTACAACCATGAGTGGCTAAATGGTGGACCTTCTCGCAGATTCCCTCCTCACATGGATGGTGAAATCTCACAGGGGAGGAAAGATGCATTCAGACGGGTTTTTCAGGATAGAGAATTGCTTGATGAGGTGGAGGATGCCTTTGTAGAGTTTTCCACTGGCACTGGTCGATTTGCAGGATATTGTTGAAGTTTCTAAGTTTACTTAGTTTAGAAATCCTTCATGCACTTTTTCTGATTTATTCCTACCTACTTGTTATTTTTCTTTAACAAGTTATTTACAAAGTAAATACTGAAAATAAACACCAGTGCATGCTCAACATATTACAGATCAGCGACTAAAAGAAATAAGAACAAACACACCACATGACACCATTATTTTTGGACCAATGTCCCCGGAAAAACCCAATGCGGGAAAACCAGTGCAACTATTTGAGGGTTTTCTTATTAAGCAATATCAGTGTACAATCTGGGTGCTGACACTGGCCTACCCAACAAAGAATTTCCTTAGCGACTATACCTCACAGTTTGAGAGAAATCTCCTGGCTGAAACCCCGAAAAATCCTTCCGGCAGCCCCTCAGCACAAAACTCCTTTGCAATCCAGCGTTTGCCCAATTTGGACTGTGTCAGCCCCTCTCTGTCTCACGCTGGCCTGCATCAACCCGAGGAGGCCCTGAGTCACCTTTCTGGGCCTCTACGTCAGACACGCTGGCCTCTCTGGTGCTCTGGGCAGCACTTCGCTGCCTCTGCGTGGCCCTGCGTGACCCTGCGTGAACCCTTGCTGGCTCTGCGTCACTCTCCTTGGCTGTTGGGCTGCTCTCCCGGCACAATCTCTGCCTTCTCTATTTCTCTGTACTCAATGCCCCTCAGCTGCTCTCCCAATCACTGATTCTATCTCTCTTAGCAAACCCCGCTCTAGAGAATAGAATGACTAATTACTCTGGTGTCTTTTCCAAGTGACCCTCAAGCCTCCTCTTATGCTTTTCTCGTTGACATATCAACGACCGAGATTAAGTCCCTAATCAACGACTAAGATTAGATCTGGCTTGATCCTTGTCTTTTGGACCATTCTAACACAAATTCATATTAATACACATTAATATTTTATTTTCCCTAAGATTAGACTTAGGGACTCCATTAAAAATATTAATTATTTTAATATCTCCTGATCTGTTTAGAATCTGCCCAAACCCTTTCTGGGTATTGGAGATCTCATTTGCCCCAACCTCTCCACCAAATTTCGTGGCTAGAGCACATCTGATGCTACCCCAAATCAACACTCCCTCTTAGCGAGGGTTGTGCTCTAGCGATACTCCTCACTGAGTATTACTCTGATCATCCGGCATCAGTACCTATGCTGATGCTAGGCCTTCCTGCCCAACATCCTCTGCATTGCTGCCGCCTGTACTGCTGCCTATGGTTCTGCCATTGCCATTGCTACATCTGTACGACAACTCCCTCTGCATCCGTGCTGCTGCTGGTCCTTTCTCCCAGCACTGCATCCGCACTACACCTCCTCTCATCATGTTGCATCGTGCTGCCCACTGCTGCACTGCAACTCAGTTACTGAGAAGTAAGTAATTGATCTCCCAACTGACCTCCCCGTTGGGCTAGAAACACCCTTTGATGCTGAAGCTCCCTTTGTTGCTGACAAGTGCTCCCTCTCTGACCTGCGCTGTTGCAGCAACTCCCTGCATCTCGCACCATTGCACACCTCTCTGTGCCATCCTGCACTGGTGCAACACTCCTGTGCCTCTCGCACTGCTGCAGCCTGCTAGCTCTGCGCTGTCTTAGGACTCCTGCACTGTAGCTCTCTCTGCTGCTCCATCCGCATTCGTCTCTACCCACTCAGCGAGTCCTGCTACTCCTCGTCGGGGTTCTCATAGCAAGGTCTAATCCAAGAGGTTGGGTACCTCAAGGATCTTGCCCCTCATAGCCTGTAGTCTGCCTAACTATAGCTCGATGTCTCCCCACTTCCGCTCAAGTGGTGCGTGTGCACTCATGGCACAGTCATCGTTTGTCAAAACTTCCTTCTCTGCTCGTGCTGGAGCTGCCTTAGTCTCGGAAGACTCTCCCTTACTCCTCTTCCTTGGGCACTGGGTCGCATAATGACCCATCTCCTCACAGTGGAAGCACTTGATCTTGGAGAGATCTTTCTTCTTCCGCTTCTCCTGCTTTCCCTCAGATGCTAGGGCCACATCCTCCTCCTCCTGCTTGACCTTGATACCTTTGCTGCTGCTACCTGTCTTCGACTGCCATCTGATCTCTTCTTGGCGAAGAGCTGCCCACATCTCGTCCCAAGGTGTGAGAGTCCCTCTGCCCAAGATACTCTGGACAAACACTTCCCAATCTTCTAAGACAACATTTAGGGCTGCCCTCACCATAAGTTCCTGATCCAGTGTCGCTCCTATAACAGTCAACTGGTCTCAGTTCTCATTCAGTCCTCCAAGGAAGGTGTCAATCGATTGACCCTTTTTCATCTAATACGACCTCATCTGGTTCTCGAGTAGCATTCTTCTCTACACAGAAGTATGTTGGTGTAGGTTCTTGAGAGCCTCCCACATTTCAACTATCGTTTCCTTCTCGGCTATATGTGGCACCACATGATCCTTGACCCCGTCAAGGATAACGCACTTGGCCCTCACCATCGCCTCTTCGTACTTGTCGTTATCATTGGGGTCGACTGGGATAGCTATAACCTTCAAGGTGAAGTTCTTGACACGATTCCTGTCAAGCACTGATAAGATTCTGGCCTTCCAGACTGCGAAGTTCGATGCTCCGTCCAATCTATCCTAGTCTCTTACCCTGTGTAGTGCCATGACGCTCCTCTACTTCCCTCCTAGAAGTTCTTTGTTCGACTCCTCTGAGTCTCTACTTCCCGTCTGGAAGTTCTCTTCTGGACTCCCCCTAAGTCCTGATTTCCCTCGTAGAAATTCTTCTGCTGCTTGTCGAGATGCCCCCTACTCTGATCGTCTTGTGCAACTGCACTGTTGATCCAGGTTCCTCAGCTAGAAACCCTCGGTAACAACTCCTTTGGCCCTGCTCTGTTAGGTACTGTTTTGACTATAGTACCTCACTAGCTCTACTCTGCAATATTTATGCAGCCTTCTAGACTCTAGCAATTGCCTCTCTGTGAACTGCGTCAGCCCCTATCTGCCTCACGCTGGCTCTACATCACCCCAGATGGGTTTGCGTCAACCCTGGGATGCCCTGCGTCAGCTCTCTAGCCCTCTGCGTCAACAACGCTGGCCTCTCTAAGGCTCTGTGCAACTCTTGACTTCTTCTGTGTGGCTCTGGCTGGCGCTGCGTCACACTTCTTGGCTTCTAGAAACAACTTCTGTCACCTTGGGACAGCTGTTTTCTGTTGCTATTGCTCCGCTCGGCTGATGTCTTTTAGTCCTTCTGTGATCTGCAATCACGCTCTGATACGATGTTGAAGTTTCTAAGTTTACTTAGTTTAGAAACCCTTCATGCACTTTTTCTGATTTATTCCTACCTACTTGTTATTTTTCTTTAACAAGTTATTTACAAAGTAAATACTGAAAATAAACACCAGTCCATGCTCAACATATTACAGATCAACAACTAAAAGAAACAAGAACAAACACACTAGATGACACCATTATTTTTGGACCAATGTCCCCAGAAAAACCTAATGCAGGAAAACCGATGCAGCTATCTGAGGGTTTTCTTATTAAGAAATATTATAGTACAATTTGGGTGCCGAAACTGGCCTACCCAACAGAGAATTTCCTTAGCAGCTATACCTCACAGTTTGAGAGAAATCTCTTGGTTGAAACCCCGGGAAATCCTTCCGGCAGCTTCTCAGCACAAAACTGCTCTGCAACCCCAGTGTCTGCCTAATCTGGATTGCGTCAGCCCCCTCTGTTTCACGCTGGCCCTGCGTCAGCCTTTCTTGGCATGTGTCAGCCCCAGGAGGCCCTGAGTCAACTTTCTGGGCCTCTGCGTCAGACACGCTGGCCTCTCTGTTGCTTTGCGCAACACTTGGCTGCCTCTGCGTGGCCCTGCGTGAACCCTTGCTAGCTCTGCGTCACTCTCCTTGGCTGCTGCGCTGCTCTCCCGGCACAATCTTTGTCTTCTCTATTTCTCTGTACTTAATGCCCCTCAGCTGCTCTCTCGATCACTGATTCTATCTCTCTTAGCAAACCCCGCTCTAGAGAATAGAATAACTGATCACTTTGGTGTCCTCTCCAAGTGACCCTGAAGCCTTCTCTTATACTTTTCTCGTTGACATATTAGCGACCGAGATTAAGTCCCTAATCAATGACTAAGATTAGGTCTGGCTTGATCCTTGTCTTTTGGACCATTCTAACACAGATTCATATTAATACACATTAATATTTTATTTTCCCTAAGTTTAGACTTAGGGACTCCATTAAAAATATTAATTATTTTAATATCTCCTGATCTGTTTAGAATCTGCCCAAACCCTTTCTGGGTATTGGAGATCTCATGTGCCCCAACCTCTCCACCAAATTTTGTGGCTACAACACATCTGATGCTATCCCAAATCAACAAATATGATGTGATTAGAGACAAGGGGGCTAAGAACGCCTATTCTTGGTGGGCAAATCATGGGGCAACAAGCCCTCCTCTACAACAGTTAGCCAGGAGGCTCCTCTCTCAAGTGACTTCATCCTCTTGTTGCGAGAGGAATTGGAGCACATATGGGAATTTGTATAGTGTTAAGAAGAGCAGGCTTGAGCAGTCTAGGGCAGAGACAATGGTGTATGTGCACACCAACCTTCGTCTTATTTATAGGCAGAGGGAAGAGTGGTTGAAGGGAAAGACAAAGATGTGGGATGTCTTTCCTGATGATATGGGTCTGGACAACAGTGTTGAGTTAGCATTGGCCAACATGGATCTCAGTGATCCTGTGCTAGAGCCTGTTAGATTTGATGATGGTGATACTGTAGAGGGGTCATCCTGCACACCAGCAGATACAGAGGCGACTTTGGATACAAGGGAGGAGGATGCAGCAGAGGAGAGCAGTGGTGACCATGATGATGAGGACAATGACGCTGATTTTGATGATGACTATGAGGATTGATGACTCATGAGTTATGAGCTACTTACTGCCTTGAGGCTTGTATACTTGTAGTTGTTTTGTATTTTCTATTTCGATTTTCCATTGGCATTGCACTACCTATGTAATACATTTTGATTTTGATGACTTAATGAGAAAACTACCGCTGTCAGTGTCTTTATATTACTATCTTGTCTTTCTCCTATTGGACCATTGATGAATTGAATATGTATTATGAATTATCATTTATGAATTTAAAATTTATGATTCATTGATTTATCATTTATGTGACATGCATTTGAATTTTGTATGTGCTATGCATGCTATAATGTTACTAACTTACTTTGTAAACAGTAAAACTTACATCTAGATGAAGATCTATGTTTGAAATCAATGAATTTGTATCATTAATGAGAATTTGTATAAGAAATATCTGATTTTTAATATATATATATATATATTAATAAAATAATATATAACATATCCGAACGTGTCCTATTTCGGGGGGTCAACCTGTTCGAATCCGACACTCGAATCCCCATATGCAACGAATCCCGAATCCACGTGTTAGGTTACTTAGTTGGCAAGCGATCGAAGGCCCAGAGGAGGTTATGTCGTTCCTAGGGAGACATGGAGCCTCTATGTATTGTTGATGGTTGGATATACTCTACATTGTCTTGTAAGTATTTCTTTATGGTGAAATTATCTTGCAAATAATATCTGATGCATAGAATTTGTTATCATGATAAGAATTCACATTTGTTTTATTGAATATCTTTCAAAATTGTAATTTTGGGAAGTTTTGCATGTGTTACTCATTGATGGCGTGGACAAAATGTTCCTAGTAGATAACGATTGCATTTGATCCATGAAACTCCATTAATTAATGCTAGAGAGGGTAATTGTTGAAAGGGGTAACTAGGGATTCCTCTTTTAGCCTCCTTGAAAGTCAATTTAGCCAATTATAACTTATAAGCACCCATGACTCCATACCGCCAATGGTGTAGGAACTAATCAAGTCCTTTTGTGGTCAAACTTAAATATAATCCATAAATTTTCCTTCTTTTCTCTTCTAAATTAATTCGTCCCCTTAAGGATAAGGAGGCTCATCTAGGGCTTGCTGCGAAATCTCTTGGAGGAGAATTTTTTTAAATTTTGTTTGGATAGAAATCTTCCTTTGTGTCTCCTCTAGAGGACCTCAAATTTTGGTAGAATTCCCACAGTGGATTCTTGTTAATTTTTATGGTATCTTCTATGCTTGCAACAATTACTTCAATCTCTTATTAGCCCAATAGCAATTCCACTTCAGATTCCAATACCAATCACAATAGATTTCAGTAACAATCACTAGGCATTAACTTTAGATCAGTATTGATATTGATTGTAGATAGAACATCATGAACAATATGCTCAAGAAGACAAGCCAAGACAATGAACACAAATTTTTTGGCTAATGCAAGGGCAAAACCCCACATGGGGGAAAACCCAACCAATCCTTCTTATTGATTAATATCAAATGTTCAACAAAGAGAGAAGATTCAATTTAGTACAATAGTCAAAGTCAAAGTATTGACTTATCCAATAAAGTTAACCAATCAATTATTTGAAGCTCAATTTGATCCAATATAATCCTGGTCAATAATCTGCATTAGACAACAGTGAATGTACCCTAACCAATCCAGTTACTGGTAGTCAAACAGTAGACAAAACAACCTCCAATTAATTCGGTCAATGCAGCGAGAAACTTGGCCTTAGTAGCGAATCAAAGTAAACCCAAAACAAAGATGAAAAACAAATCAAACTTAGTCAATGTTTTGCGGTCTATGTCTGTAATTCTACTTGCGGTCAATGCTAGTCAAACAACCCAAATTACCTTGGATTTTGTGCCTAGAACACCAGACAGAGATATGCCCAAAAGATCGAAGCCAAAATATGGTCAAAATTCACTAGTCAACGCTAGTCAAAGTTACAAACTGTTCAAATTTTTCGTCACCTGTAATTTCATCCTCCTTCGTCCTTGCATTTGTGAAGAAACTCCTGTAATTTTTAGAGCTATCAAACCTAAGAAGATAAGAGAGAAGTGCGATGATGAGATGCCAAAATGAGGAGGCCTTATGGTGTATTTATAGTGATCAACAAGGGGTCAAGGGTCATGACCTTTCAGTAATGGGGCCGACTTGTAGATGAAGGATGAGGCCCACTTGAAGAAAGGTGATTTGTATGTATGCAAAAATTCTAATTTTTGAGGTGAGAAAGAATGCAATCGAGGGTAGTCTAATGGAATGATGAGCCATCAAAGGAGGGGCTTCTCAAAAGGGGAATTTGCCCCTAGTTGCACTTTTTAACACTCCCTCTCAACTAGGGAGGAATTCCACCTATCAACATCCATTAACTGCTATGTCGTTATGTCCATCATGTAACATCTCTGCAACTTGTCTCGTCTCTGCTGAAGATTGATATCATAGAACAATAAGAAATGATCGAAAGAGGGTGGGTCACAAGACCCTGCCACCCTCACCAGAATGACAGAGGCAAGTACTCATGTCTAGGGGATAGAACCCCTACCAGGCTTGATTCTTAATGATCAAGCTATTAAACATCATTCATCCTAGTCATAGGGAATACAGTAGTACCTGACATGTCTGTTAGTGGTACTAATTAATCCCAACCACCTTTTCCCAACTCATTGGCCAAATGAGAGGTACTTCCCAAGAGTCCTAGACTGTAAGGGTAGGATGTATGTTGGGTATCCATAGGGGAGGGTGAACCACTCACCCTGTTCTTATATAGTGTACTCCATAGAGGAAGGTGAACCACTCATCCTGTGCTCATATAGCTCCAAGAAGTACCCATGCCCTCAGGAGCTCCTAGAGCACAATGTCCAACTCAAGTGGGACCCTCATGGGAGGGTCTTTCCAGGAATCCAAGTCTCTCTTTGAAGACTAAGAACTTGGCCTTTCCCAAAGGCTTTGTAAGGATGTCAACAACGTGTTCATTCATCCTGGTGTGTTGGAGCCTTATTGCTCCCCGTTGTACCATACCTCAAATAAAGTGGTACCTAAAATCAATATGCTTGGATCGGTCGTGAAACACGGTATTATCTAAAAGGTGAATCCCACTTTGATTATCGTAATAAATGACGATAGTATCCAGCATGTGCTCAAATAGCTCACTGAAGAGCTTCCTCAACCTAATGGCTTCACAACAAGCCATACTAGTAGCAATATATTTAGCCTCAGCGATGCTTAGTGCAACAAACTTTTGTTTCTAGCTCATCCATGAAATTGAAGCGGATCCCAAAGAGAAGCAACACCCAAATGTGCTTTTTCTATCCACCACACTGCTAGCCCAGTTGGCATCATTGTATCCATGTAATCTCAAATCCCTAGCAATGTACCTTAATCCATGGTTAATAGTACCATGAAGATATCTCAAAAGATTCTCTGCAGCAACCCAATGTATATGATGAGGCTCAACCATAAACTGACTCAATGTATTAACAACAAAGCATATGTCTGGTTGTGTGTTCACCAAGAACATCAGAGTTCCCACAAGTTGTCTATATTCAGTAGGATTTGCCAAATCCGGACCAACAACACTTCCACATAGCTTCTTGAAATTTATTTCCATCGGTGTAGTCACTGACTTGCATTCTACCATGACACATCTTTCTAACAACATCACAATATCTTTTCCTTGAGAAAGGAAAATCTCACCTGGATTTTGCCAGACCTCCAAGCCTTGGAAGTATTGCATCAATCCTAGGTCCTTCAACTCGAATTCGGAAGTCAACTCCCTCTTTCATGGATAAATGAGAGGGTCTGCGCCAATCAGAAATAGATCATCAACATATAAGACCAAAATAAGTGGCATGTTCTTTTCAACCTTGAAGTATAAGTTTGGATCAACATAGCTCCTTGTAAATCCCAACTTCATGAGATAGCTATCAATCCTCTCATACCAAGCCCTAGGGGCTTGCTTTAACCCATAGAGGGATTTCTTCAACCTGCATATATGTGTCCTTCCATCTTGCTCTTCCAATCCTTGAGGTTGTTCCAAGTAGACTTCTTTAAATGAGCCATGTAAGAATGCGGTCTTGACATCCATTGATGTAGGCTCCATCCTTGATTTGCAGCGAGAGCAATTATGGATCATATAGTGGTGTATCGAGAAATTGGTGCAAATATCTCATCATAGTCAACTCCTTCCTTTTGAGAAAAGCCATGAGCCATGAACCTTGCCTTATATTTTTCAGCACTTCCATCGGCTCCATGTTTAATCTTGTAGATCCATATTGAAGTGACCATGACCTTGTCATTGGGTTTAGGCACCACTTCCCGGACATTGTTCTTCATGATTGATTCATATTCCTCAGCCATAACATCTTTCCATCCCTAGTGCTTCATAGCTTCTTCGAAAGTCCAAGGTTTGGTTTGAATGATAGTACTCATGACAGCCAAGTATCCTTGATAGTTGGTGGGCTTCTTACTTTCCCGAAATGTCCCTCTAGGAGCAACATGATTTTCAACATCTTGAAGTGTGTCCCAGAGCCATAGTGGTCTTTTCTTTGAGGTAGAGGTATCATGAGGAGATGGATCAAGTGGATCGATCGAGCCATCAACATCGGGCATGGGTTCATTCGTCGAAGGTTCTTCTTGACTTTTAGTAGCATCATCACCCTTCGTTGTGATAGGGAGATCTCTAGTTTTTCCGAGAGAAGTGTCTTCATCAAAAGTAACATCTCTACTCACTTCCACATCCCGTTGATCAAGTACATAAATTCGATATGCCTTTGAATCTTCATTATATCCAACAAATACACCTTTCTTCTCGTTGGCTTCGAATTTGTTCCTTCTCTCTTTTGGTATGTGAAAATATATAGGACAACCAAAGATTCTAAAATGAGCAACATCGGATTTCTTACCAGTGAAGACTTCTTTGGGTGTCTTGGAATCCAAGCTTTGATGGGGGCTCTTATTTTGAACATACATAGCAGTGTTCGCAACTTCTCCCTATAAAAAACTTCAGTAGATCTTGATCATAAATCATGGCATGGATGGCTTCCATAATAGTTCGATTCTTTATCTCAACAACTCCATTTTGTTGTGGATTATATGGTACGTTTATCTCCCTCTTAATATCTACTTCTCTGCAAAAGTCATTGAATTCATTAGTTTCATACTTGGTTCCATTATTGGTTCTTAATATCTTGATCTTATTTCCTTTATGATTTTCCACCAAAGCTTTGAAAGAACGAAACCATCTAAATACTTCATCCTTCTTCTTTAGGAAATAAATCCAATTCTTGCGGGAGAAGTCATCCACAAATCTCACATAGTATAAGTATCCTCCCAATGAAGTCACAGACAAAGGACCAGCCATGTCAGAATGGACCAATTGAAGAATATCAAATGTCTTGCTCTCACTAGAAGGGAATGGTCCCTTTGTATGTTTTCCAGCTGCACAACATTGACAAACTCCTTCATGATTCATATGAAACTTGGACATCCCTGTAACCATCTTCCTTATGCCAGATAAGGTTTCGTAATGTAAGTGAGCAAATCTCCGATGCCATAGCTCACATTGAATAAAGGTGTAATTTGCCGAAGCTCCAAAAGGATTTCCCCCAACTTGATAAAGACCATCAACTCTAAACCCAAGAGTAAAAGCATCTTTAAAGTTCTTATTCCATGCACGTACCTTTCCATCAATGAACACTACCTTGAAACCTTTGTCTTCCATTACAGAAATAGACACCAAATTCTTCTTCAAATCGGGCACATACAAAACATCTTGAAGATGTATGGTTTGACCATAGTTCAAGTGAAGAGTAACAATTCCTATCCCTTTCACATAGTAGGTGGCATTATCTCTAAGAATAATAGTTAGATTAGTCTTCCTCTCAACTAAATTTGAGAGAACCTCCTTATATCTAGTGAAATGCCTTGAGGCCCCACTATCAATTAACCAATGATCCAAGGTGTCCGGAGGAGAGGTAGTAGACAAAGCAAAAATGAGATAATATTCATCTTGTTTTTCAACAACATTATTTTCATCATACCTTGCATTTCTTGTCGTCTTGGGAGGTCGATTATTTCCTTCTAGAGTAGTAGGAGCATTTCTTTTTCCTTTGTTGTTAGACCTATTATTTCTTTTATTATTGTTGTTGTCCCTTGGAGGATTTTTCATGTTAGGACATTCTCTAGCATAATGGCCAAACTTGTCACAATTGTCACATCATCCTTTTCCTTTTCCCTTTAATCCCTTCTTAGATCCATGACCCTGCTTTCTTCAATTAGATGGACCAACATCATTTTTCCTTCTAGCATGTGTAGAGAAAGCAATAGGTTCACTTCCATTGAAAGACTTATCTCTCTCCATCATCCTTATTTCCTCTTGAGTGCATCTAGCCAATAGCTCATCAAAACTAGGTATCTTGTCATTGTTGAGAATGGTGGTGACAAATGTTTCCCACGACCTTGAAAGACCTCCAAGAGCAATGAGGGTGAGTTCCTTGTCAGTAGTAACTTCTCCAATAGATAGCAAATCATTCTTTACTTGAGTTATTCTCATGAAGTAAGCTTGTATAGACTCCCCTTTGTCCATCTTGATATCCCTCAACTTGTTCTTGAGAAAGAGGATTTGATTTGCATTGTTGACTTTGAACATCCCAATCAACTTATCATACATTTCCTTTGAAGTTCCCAAATCAGAAATATAAGAGATTAAATGCTTTTGAATGGAGTCAACTAAGATTTTCTTAGCTTTGACCTCACCTTTTCTATACTTCGTTCTAGCAACAACAGGTGCATTTGAAGGAGGCTCCACCACTTTCCCTTGCACATAATCCAACACTTCATGTTCCTCCAAGGTCAAATCAAGAGTCATCTTCCAGGCATGATAATCTGATTTGTCATTGAGCTTATCCTCAATCTTGAAATAAGAGGTAGCAGCCATGGAGACTTGTCCAACGATCTTTGTTCGACAGTAGCAAGTATTCCAACAGCGATTGCTTCCTTCTTCCTTGGACTTTGTTTTCACCTCAACTCTGATACCATGTTAATTTTTATGGTATATTCTATGCTTGCAACAATTACTTCAATCTCGTATTAGCCTAATAGCAATTCCACGTCAAATTCCAATAGCAATCACAATAGATTTCAGTAACAATCACTAGGCATTAACTTTAGATCATTATTGATGGTAATTGTAGATAGAACACCATCAACAATATGCACAAGAAGACAAGCCAAGAAAATG
This sequence comes from Pinus tabuliformis, assembly GCA_031772625.1. NCBI lineage: Eukaryota > Viridiplantae > Streptophyta > Pinopsida > Pinales > Pinaceae > Pinus > Pinus tabuliformis. The sequence goes on along the minus strand of CM062819.1, from coordinate 1,321,961,533 downwards.
AACTTAGAGATTTAGGCTAATGCCAGGGCAAAACCCCAAAAGGGGGAAAGCCCAACCAATCCTTCTTATTGATTAATATCAAATGTTTAGCAGAGAGAGAAGATCCAATTTAGTACAATAGTCAAAGTCAAAGTATTGACTTATCCAATAAAGTTGACCAACGAATGATATGAATCTTAATCTGATCCAATATAATCTTGGTCAACAATTTGCAATAAACATCAATCAATGTGCTCTAACCAGTCCATTCAATGGTAGTCAAAACAACCTCCAATGAATTTGGTCAATGTAGCAAGGAACTCAATGTTAATAGAAGATCAAAGTCAACCCAAAACAAAGATGAAAAACTAGTCAAACTTTGTCAATGTTCTGCGGTCAATGTATGTAATTCTACCTACGGTTAATGCCAGTCAAACAACCCAAATTACGTTGTTTTTGTGCCTAGAAATGTGATCTCACCAGACAAAGATATGCCCAAAAGATCGAAGTCAAAATCTGCTTAGAAAGTCAAAGTCAACACTGGTCAACGTCGGTCAAAGTTGGAGACAATTCAGATTTTCGTCCCCCTGTAATTTCATCCTCCTTCCTCACTCGTGTGAAGAAACTCTTGTAATTTTCAGAGCTATTGAACCCAAGAAGTTAAGGGAAAAGTTTGATGATGAGATGCCAAAATGAGGCCTTATGGTGTATTTATAACTATGTTTCCAGGAAATGTGGGTTCAGGTACGGGTACGGGGATGGGACTGGGACGTCATTTTTTGAAAAAGGGTGCGTGGGTTCGTCGGGGGTATATTATAATTTATATATGTAATATATAAATATTATATTTTATAAATTATAATATATATGAATTTGTATATTTTTCAACTTTAAACAAGAAAACTAAAATATTTATGATTTAAATTTTAAATATTTAAACATGCACATCATTGAACATTCAACATTCACAATGAAATTTCAAAATTTCTAGTTTGATATCAAGTGCAAATTGGATTTTACATATTAATAAGAATCATGATATATGTCCATTGTCATACTACATTCAAAATTTGCCTTAAGGCATCTCCAAATGAAAACTAGGAAATTTTAAAATACTAAAATAAAAATAGCTAATAGTGAACAATGGCTTCCTCAAGCCATGTCATCAACATCACTTAGATCTTCAGTTAGCATGCTCTCCAGGTAGGAATCACTCTCATCTTGAGGTTGCTGCTCATCCATAGCAACTGGAGGTAGCTCAACAAGGTCATCTGGTTGTATCTCCTCGTCCACACACATAGCATCATCTGTGTATTGGTCCCATCTCTTGAAAGGACCCTCCTTATACCCAGGGTCTTTTTGAGATATGAGACAAAGTGCGCTATGAATGTACACTAAGTTCTTTGCCTTCTTTTCGCCCAACCTATTTCTCTTTACTGAATGGATAAAGGCATAAGTACTCCAATTCCTCTCACAAGATGAAGAACTAGCTACCTGGAATATTAGGGGAAGCCCATTAAATTAATTAAAAATTTAAAAATAAAAACTGAAATGTACCCCTAAGAACCCGATTTTGGGGTTCCAAGTACCCATCATTAGGGTTCTCCGTACCCGTCAAGACAAACGAACCCAAATTGTTTTAACGGAGAACCCAGTTCTTCATAGAAGAACCCGGTTCTTATGGGTTCTTCTCAGAAGCACCCGTACCCGAATCCGGTACTTGGGGACGAGAACCCCACCCCTGGGTTCGGGAACCTGTGCAACATAGATTTATAGTGATCAATAAGGGGTCAAGGGTCATGACCTTTCACCAATGGGGCTGACTTGTAGATGACAAATGAGGCCGAATTGAAGAAAGGGGATTGGCATGTATGCAATAGTTCTAATTTTTGAGGTGAAGAAGAATGCCATCAAGGGTAGTCTAATGGAGTGATGAGCCATCAAAGGAGGGGCTTCTAGGAAGGGGAATTTTCCCCTAGTTGCACTCTTTAACAATTCTCTATAAATTTTGATGCCCTAGTTGTTGCATCAAGAGGGAACCCTAGAAGCTAATCCTTCAACTTAGGGGTTCTTTTAAGGCAAATTTCTTTAGTACTGGGTTAAGTAAATCACACATTGCCTTTTCTCTCACCTACCTTGACCTTGGATGTGGATGCACATATATCTCGTGCCAAGTCTCAACCCTAGTTCTTGTGTAGTTTATTTCAAAGGAGTTTTTCATGGAAAGTCTTACTAGCTTCTCCCAAAGCTTGCACCTTGGTTGAATTTTTCCATTGAATGAGCTACCTTGCCTCACTTTAAACCTATGACAAAGACATTTATCACAAGCGAGTAATACTAGGACTCCTCTTGTCGATGAAAATCTGAGAAGAGTAGGGGACTTGGGTTGTGGTGACAGTGGGCCTTTGTCCCAAGTGTTATTGTGCCCTCTAGCTTTTGCCTCTTCACAATGCCTACTAGTTTGTGTAGCAACAATTCCAAGGAATAGTCAAATGTGGCACCTCATTTAACTTGACTCTAGCTACGTGTTAGTGTTGTGGTCATTGACACAAAAAATAAAGGAACACAAAGTGTGTCCAAGCAAGCAAGAGCTCTGTCAATCGAGCCCCATTCAGCTCTCACAGGGAGTAAAGAATCATCAACAATGTGGTTATTAACCATCTTCAAACCATTCAAAAGTTGAATGCCTTGAATTTTCTCTTCAATATGTATAGACTGCAACAAATAGGTAGAATAGCGATCTTCAAAACATATAGATAAGGATCCATGGGACAGCCTTGATGAATGGATCGATGCAACAAGATCCAAAGGGACAAGACATCATTGATTGTGAGAAAAGAAGAAGCATTTGTGAAGAGGGTTTTCAACATAATCGCACAACGTGTGCCAAAACCCATAAAAGTTAGCTTCTTGGAAGTGAACTAGTGCACCCAATCATGTTTCTTGTCAATGTTAATTTTGAGGACAAGGGATTGTTGGCTAGGCTTCTGGCCCACTCCATAGCCTCCCACTCCATGATGTCAAGGATAAATCTCCTTTGTAGAAAACCAATCTGCTCTTGTCACACCACATGCCTCGCATCCTAGCAGCAATTAACATAACTAATTTTCTTTTCCTTCTAGCTCCGGGATACTTTGTCATCCATAGTGCATAAAATATAAGGAACCAAAGTACATGGGATATCTCATGCATGAGAGGCAATTAAAGTCCAAAAAAATAATAGATTATGACAAATATTCAAGTTACATGTGGATGGGGGGCGGGGGTAAAATTTCTCTCTTACTTTCCATTGAACATTTGTTTATATTACTTGCCTGTCAGTTTCATTTAGTTGTATATAACTTGTTTTTCTGGAACAAAATAATGGCTCCTATAGGTTTGCCTATGATTCTATAGTTTGGCATGATGGCTAGCTTTGTTGGTCCATCTCTATGACAACCTTAAAGCAAATATTGCTTTCGGAAAAAGCATTATTTTCCTTCAATTTGTTATCTTTCTTTGTTGTGATGTACACAACAATTTCTAATAAGGAAAAGGTACTAGTTGAGTTGATTTTCACCCTTCCAATGAACCAATTGTTTGAATTATATATTCCCGCCCTTTAACAAAATTTTGTTGTGTTCTTGTGAATACTATTTTCCATTGCTACCATTTTTTTCATAGGATTTCTTAAACATTATTGATTGGTTTCCTCTCTCTTTTTCCTCCTGATTTTCATTATCGTATTATTGCTTGATTTCTTTTGTAGTTTATAATTTGTTTAGTTTCATATTGAATTTTTGTTTTTCAATGGTTGTAGGTATGTTGTTGCGAAAGATGCTGAGAACAATGTCATATTTGTTTCAAGGAATTATTTTTCTCTTGACAAGAAGAGGCACTCATTTCATGTTAGCTCATTAAAATGGATTTTAGGTGTTACTCCAGAGGATCTTGAAAATCTACAATGCAAGGTATCCATTATTTAATATGGTTTGTGCTCACCTACATTGCAAGGTATTCATTATTTAATATGGTTTGTACTCACCTAGATGAAAAACTTCAAACATTCACTTTCATCAATAGTACATCAGAATATTCCAACAAGATTCCAAAATCTGGCCTCAATCTATCCAAGTCAAAACCAGTCAACAAGGAGAGAGAAAAAATCAATTCTGGTCAAAGTCTGATCTGCAACAAAATGGCTGAATTTCGGCCTGTGAAAGACAGTCAAATGTCAGTCAATGAACCTCTGAAATCTTCTGTCAAAGTCACAGGTTTGACCTGCGGTCAACGGCCCAGAAACAAGTCAAAGTCTCAGTCAAATAGAGTCAACAGATCCCTGGAATATTTGGCCTCTAAAATAGTCAAAGGGCTTGGTCAAACAGACGCAACTCTTTCCAAGTCAACACTGGTCAAACAGAAGAAGATAGGCTGGTCAATGCAGAACAGATTCTCCTTTTGTCTCCTTCGCACACGTGGATGTCTTCTCTCTATTTCAGATAAATGTTTGTGATGAGACGAGTATCAAATGAAGTCCAACAAACCTTTATTTATATGTGATTTTGGAGGTGGTTTTTCAGTTTTCACACATGGGGCCTACTGGTCAAACATTAAAATTCATATTTTCTTCATCAATTTGTTAATGAAAATACCGTCTAGAGCTACCAAATTTTCAACACTCCCTCTTAGCTAAGGATGTACTTTTCATTCTCTCTCAAGATCAATCTCCCCAACCAATCCATAGGTCTCTCGTCTCACAACCCAAGGGAGAGATCACAAGTAAGTCTCTCTCTCTCTAACAAGGTCAATCTCCCCGACCAATCCATAGGTCTCACAACCACAGCCTAATGGACAGATCATCAGTCTCATCATAAGGAAAGATACATAGCATCCAACACATCCCAAAAGCCACAACCCCGCGACATCCATATTCCACGACATCCATATTCCAGGTCAGTGCCCTATTGACCAATGGGATCAATCAATGTGGCGAAACCAATCATATGCACATAGTACATCTCCCCAACCACAAACATGGTTTCTCTGTCCACGCCCTAAGGGAGGAATCCCTATCTCCATAAAATTCCAATACAAAGTTGAATTTCTTAACATGATAATTACTTGTGAATTTATTTAGTGTTCTTCTTTTGTTTTACCTTATTCATCAAACAATTACCATTCAAAACAATCAAAATAGAGATCATAGTGCATAAAAGACGAGACACCATAAATTAGACTCCAAGCCAAGGAAAAACCCACAAGGGGGAAAACCCAACAATCCTTCTGTAATATCCCCATTTAATTAATTTTGTTAAGAAGAATTTCCATTTTTGCAATTTTGGTAATTGGGAGATATCTTGGCATTAAAACTTAGGAAGAGTGGGCTGAGGAGACACCACTTGATTTTTTGCAAAGAGGGGGCCTCAAATATAAGGAAAAAGGAAAAATTAAAGTGTTGGTGGATGGTGGGGCCACCCAAAATGGGAAATTCGCACCCTTAGGCAACTTACATTTGTGGGATAGGAGGGAAGAGGAGGAATTCGAATTTGGTGGAGCCCACAAGGGAAAGGGCCCAACAAGCATAAATAGAAGGAGAGGACCTCATTTTGGGGCTTTTGACAATTTGACATCTAAACTAGAGTTCTCTTGCGTTGTTTAGCCAAGACTACCAACGCTATTTAACACACATAGTTTCCAAGCAGAAATTCCAACTCGTCCTTCGGTGAACCTTAAGTGTCACCCTAAGGGAGTCATAGGGAGATTATTGCAGGCATTGGAGAAGCAGATTTAAAGTGCATCCATTAGTAAGAGCGTGTTTCTCCAAGGACGCAGAGGCAGTTTCTGGAGCTGAGTTGGGGCAACGAATTGGAAGTTTGGAGGATTTTTTGCAGGGAAATCACCTATCGGGAGAGCAAAGATACTTGGCAAATTTCCAAGGCTGGAGCTGTGATATTTTGGGCTTGTGCAGGGGTTGACTGGGTATTTGCGCAGACATTAAGGGGGTGTGATTTGTGGAGAGTTGGGAGCTGGATTTCGCTTGGGTAGAGAGAGGAAATTTCACAGGATTAGGGGAAGGCATTTTGGAGGGGAAATTCGACATTATTGCAGCAGTTTGATCCTGTAGCATTCTTGGCAGCCTGTGGAGAGGAGCACGTAGTTTTGGGGGTCACTGGTGACTGGTGGATTCAGCCCAAAGCCTTTCTGGGTTTTTGTAGGATTATTGAGAGGAGCTTGGGGTTAATTTTGCAAAATTTTCTAAGCACTTTTGAGGTCATAATTATTGGTTCCATATAGTAGCCAACAACATAAATCATTGGAGGAGGGAACAGTTTAGTCTGGGACCATTTCCACCACTCGGGTCCGTGAGATATTTCTGGCTTTTTCTGGGTTTCTTGTGAGGAGGACGCTCACCCAGTTTCATCTCATTCCAGGCACTTTACAAACCGGTTTCCCCAGTTTCCTTCCAAGAGCAACTAACAGTTCTTCTTGGGGGATCTTTCCAACATTTGAGCATCATGTTCACACTTGGGCTATTTTGATAGCTTGCAGTAGCGAGCCTTGGTTCCCCCACTCTCATTTTTTGTACTCCGATTTACCCATATTAATATAATGGCTCAAAATTTTTGCTCATATTTCAACGTTTAATGTGTATGGTTGTGCATTTCCGAATTCTATAGCTGTAACTAGTTCTTGCCTCTGTTATCTATGATATTTTCCTGTTTGGAATATTAGAGTGGTATCAAAGCCTGATCTTGGCTAGTTGTGGGGTAGCCAGCAAGATCATGGAAGATTTGGGCATGTATGCATAGTGATGTGTTAAACCATAGACAACCCATGGCTCAAGGAAGATTCAATATGCAGGGATCTCGGGGTGGACTCTGCTGGAATGATGAGAGGTTGACCCAATTGAGGAAGGTGATGGACTAGATCCATCCTCATCCTTACAACAAAGACACTAGTGGTGCGTAGGTTGTTGGGGTGCAACCATCTGTTAAAATTCTATCGCTGCGACAACTAATTTATTTTACCTACTTATTTTCCAATAAGTTATTTACAAAAACCCTTCAATAAATATTAAAATAAATTCTGCTGCAGACATCACACCATAATACAGAAACAAATACATGCACAAGAATCAAACACATCAACACAGATATTTTCGGATAATTGTCCCCGAAAAAACCCAATGCGGGAAAACTGATGCAGTAGAGGAGGATTTTAATATTAAACAACTTTTCTGAGTACATTGTGTGCCAAACTGGCTCACCCGACTAAGATAAATTCTCTGGCGCCTCTCCTAGGCTTAGTGTCAGACCAGCTAGCCTCTGCGCAACTCCCATACCCTTTGCATCAGCACTTTGCCTCTCTGCATCACCCATGTAGGCCCTCCAATGACTGCGCAGTCCTGCTGCCTCTGCGTCTCCCTGAGTGGCTTTGCTTTTGCCTTTTTGACCTTTGCGCTGATCCTCTGGCACTGTCCCTGCCTCTCAGCTCCATACTCGCTACCTCTTGTTGCAATCTAGACCTCTAGTTCGAATTTTTTAGCAAACCTCGCTTTAGAAATTGAACTGACTGGTCTCCCTTAGTATATCTCCAACTGACCCTCAAGCCTTCTCTTATACTTTTCTTGTTGATGAATCAACGACTGAGATTAAGTCCCTAATCAACGGCTAATATTAAAATAGACTTGATCTTCGTCTCTTAGAAGCTTCTCATCCTTATCTTTATTAATACCCATTAATATTTTTATTTTCCTAAGTTTAGACTTAGGACCTCATTAAAAATATTAATTATTTTAATAACTTTTCATCCGGATGGAATTTTCCAAAATGATTTCTGGGTCTTGGAGATCTCATGCTCTTTAGTCTCTCCACCAATTTTCATGGCTAGAGCACATCCGATTCTACCCCAAATCAACACCATCTACACCATGTGGGGATAGTCAATAGAATCAGGGCACCAAATCTCCTCAAAAGGCGCAGACAAGACATAGACAGTTAGAGGGTAAGACCAAGGGGCGCTTTTGCTGGTGGAGACTTGGGTTTAGATATCAGGAGCCGAAGGAGGAGGTTGAGAATGAGGTTGAGGGCACGCAGGGTTGTGAGGATCACGTAGATATGTTGAAGAAAGTGTAACTAGGTTCGATCTTGATAAATGTTGCGAAAATCGCGATTTTTTGACTCAGTCAATATTATTGTGCGATTTTTACCAAGTTTTTTGTTTTCCAAAAAATCGTTGAAAAAATCGCGACCCTCCGGGACAACTCGTTTTATAAGCAAATTTATGAGTTTTATTTCTCATTTTTAGCAAACAGTGGATTTGTTTGAGAGCTGAGGAGAGGAAGGCATCTACTAGGGCAGAGGAGGAGAAAAACGGGAGATTTTAGCATCCCAAGCAAGAGAACTTTGTGTTTGGACCAAATTTCTTCGACAAACCGTGGTTTTCAGGTATAGGCTTCAAATTTGGCCATTTTGTTTTGGTTTTTTTTTTTGTTTTTGTTTGGGTTTCTATAACCCATTGATTATCAATGATTTTTGAGTGGATTTGATGGTGTTTTTTTTTCATTTTTGTTGCATAGAGTGGAGAGGGTTCATTTTGGTCAAAAATGCAAAAACTTGATTGTTAGATTTATTAGTTTAATTTTTTCTTGTGCTCTATTTTTTGCATCATTTTTTATTGGGTTTAAATGTGCATTTTTTCTATTATTGTTGGATTGAGTTGAGGTTTTTTTTTTGTTTGTAAAAAATTCAATGTGTTGTGTCATGTATGTAATTTTATTTTTTATTTTTTTTTAACTTGCAATTCTTATTGTGCCATAGGTTCAACTTCAAATTTCATCTTACATTAAAACTCAAGAGTTCAACCAAGTTACAAACATGCCAAGGAAATTGGACCATCTGTGGGAATTTGGTGAACCTGATGGAGGGTTTGATAGAATAAACTTGTCTTGCAAGTTGTGTGGGAAACATAGTTCAGGGGGGTTTATAGATTGAAGTATCACCTTGCACAAATCCATGGATATGATGTAGGGCATTGCACCAATACAAATGCGGAAATCATTCGAAGAGCCATGAGATCATTGGAAGAATTAGAGCAAGACAAAGTGACCAAAGCAGATTTGAAGAAGCAACTAGCAGGGAGTTTGTTAGGATGTGAATATGGAAGTGGCACTGGTTCTACTTCAGCATCAATGTCTACAACCAACCCTGTAGCTATCTCATCATTTTTTGTTCCTAGAACCACGTCCGGTTTACAACCATCTATCACTTCAATGCTTAAAAAAAGGAGAAAGAACAAGCTAACAAGTTGTTGGGCAAGTTTCTCCTTTGGAGTGATATTCCTTTCAGCGTTGCAAGGAATAATCTATTTTTCCAGCGTGTTGTTGACGCTATTGCAATTTTTGGCCCAGGGTACAAAATCCCTTCTTATGATGACTTTAGAGGTCGCATTCTTCAAGATGAAAAGGTTGACTGCACCAAAAGATTGGAGGAGTTTAGGGCATCATGGGAACAAACAGGATGCACTTTGATGTCAGATGGTTGGACTGACCAAAAGGGGAGAACCCTTATAAACTTCTTGGTTAATTGTTCCAAGGGGACAATGTTTATGAAATCTGTTAATGCATTTTCACATATCAAAGAAGCAAAATTATTATGTGATTTTTTGGATGTGTTTATTTTGGAGGTGGGTGCAGAACATGTTGTCCAAGTCATAACGGACAATGCTGCAAATTATGTTGTTGCTAGCAAGATGCTTATGGAGAGGCATCCTACTTTATTTTAGACACCTTGTGCTGCACATTGTATTGATTTGATGTTGGAGGACATAGGAATTTTTTTTTTTGTCAAAGATATTGTTGACTCATAAAAAAGCATTACAAAATTTATATATAATCATGCATCTATGCTTAGCTTGATGAGAAAATTCACCAACAACAAGGAGTTGGTGCGCCTTGCCATTACATGGTTTGCCACTAGTTTCATATCTCTTCAATCCCTCTTGAATTCTATGTGGGATGTGAAGAGAATGTTTCTTTCAGATGAGTGGTGTGCTTTAACAATTAGCCGCAAACCAGAGGGAGAGGCCATATGCAGATTAGTTTCATACCAGGAAAACTTCTGGGCGGGAGTGCAGGAGGTGTGCACCGTTACTGAACATTTGGTAAAGGTTCTTCGATTAGTTGATGGTGAGAAGCACGCAATGGGCTATTTGTATGAGGCCATGGACAGGGCCAAAGAATCCCACTATGATGATAAGGGAGATGAGGGGTTTCAGAAACAACTCCTCCTATGGGAAGTGATTGATGAACGATGGAACAACACACTACATCATCCCATTCATGCTGCAGGGATCTACCTTAACTCCACATTTTCTTACCCATGTGGGTTTTTATTTGATGCTGAGATCAGGGATGGGTTCTTAAACTGTGATCAGAGGATGATGCGATATCCAGAACAACATGCAGAAATCTCCAAAGAAATGGAGATATACAGGATGGCAGGTGGCACATTTAGCTTTGAGATGGTTGTGGTTGATAAGAAGACTCAAATGGCAGGTATTTTTTAGTTTGTTTCAAATTTCATTGTCTCTTCAAGTTCATAACTTCATACTTTGCTTCAACTTTCAAATTTCATTTTTTTTTCTATATTTATCTTATTTGTAATTTTGTTGTAGATGCATGGTGGACTGGCTATGGTGCCAGAGTACCCCATCTGCGAAAGCTTGCCCTTCGAATCTTCAGCCAAACATGTAGCTCCTCAGGATGCGAGCGCAACTGGAGTGTATTTGAAAAAATACACAACAAAAAGCGCAACATGTTAAACTTAAAACTTAAAATATTCCAAATTTCCAATTAATTTTTTGAATTCATTAAATAATATTTTTTTATAATTATTATTTTATGATCTTTGTACAGGTTGGAGTCCCAGCGACTTAATGACATGGTCTATGTCTACTACAATCTTCGATTGTGGGTGAGTTAACTTGAGAGGATACCTGATATGGAGGCCATCTCATTGGATGGGATTGACACCACTGCTGCATGGAGGGTTGAGGTCGAGAGGCCTCTCATGGAGTCTGCCGATGACTGGTTAGAGCAGGAGGTAGTGGAAGGCGTAGAGGGGGAGGAGGAGGAGGAGGAGGAGGAGCAACAGGAGGAGGAGGTGACACCACCTACCCAGGCTACCCCTGCCACCAGTGGAGGACGTGGTCTACTTCCTATAGCTCCTAGTTCTTAAGCTTCTAGAGCACCGCAGAGTCCACTACCAACTCCATTGGCATCTACATCTAGAGGGAAAGGAAAAACTATTGCATTTTCTCGCAAGAGGGGCAAAGGAAATCAGTAGTATTAATTATTTGGTTCATTTCATTGTATATGACATTATGACTCATGATATGAGATACATTATTATATTTTTTGTTGATATTTTGAGGCTGAGTTGGGACTCAAGAGTCAGGACTTACTATTCAGGACATGATTCACTATTATGTGTGATGTAGCACTAGAAATGATATTACACATCTTATATATTATTTCTTTTATCATATTTATGTGTCAATGTATTTATTTTATGTTGTAGATGCTTTAGATATTAAAAAATTTGAAAAAAATTGAATATTTTTGTATTTTCCGATTTTTTCCTGATTTTTATGATTTTTTCCGATTTTTTCCCCTCGCCGATTTAATCCCATTCGCGATTTTTGCAACATGACATTTGTGTTTATTCAAGAAAAGAGAAATTATTTTTATATTATTTGTCAATGAGTTTCTTGCTCATTGAAGTAGGTCAAACACATGTTTAAGTGCTTCTAGGAAGTCAAAGTGTCAATGTATTTATGTAAGACCCTTAGAGGGCATGTTACACTATGTAGAATATTGGATAAGGTCAAAGGAATACCTCCAAGCCAAGTACAAGTCCTCTCCACGCGACAATGTCCTTCAAAAGAGGCTAAACAATGAAAATTGATGAAGAAATTGTATGTCGGCCTACAATGAGCAAGTTGGCCTAAAGGAGGGACAATGCTCTATAAATAGAGGCTTTCCACTCCCTCAAAAGATAACGAAATTCACCTCTGAAATCTGCGAAGTAAAGGAACGAGTAAAGGGTGATCAAGTGACAAGAAAGGGAGCCTCTAGTGCAGCGTACAAGGTGAAGTCTAGGCCGAAGATAAGAAGACTGCTTTCTAGGGTAGAAAACAGTCACACGTGCGAGAAACAAAGCCTCTTCCTGCGATCATTATAGCACTACCATCACAGTCACATAACTTCGTTGGTTGGGCAATCTAAGTAGGACTATAAGGCCCCTCACTCAAGCGAAGAAGGAACACTCTCAAGCGAAGAAGGAAGAGGTCAATATCACAAGAAAAACAGTCACATGTGCAAAGGTAAAGAGGCTCTCTGCTGTCATAACAACCCTCCCATTACAGTAATACAAGTTCGTTGGTTGGTGAAGAGAAGAAAGGGATCATCATAAGAAAAGGGTCTCATCAAAGGTACCTCTTCTAGAGCAAGTGCAACAAGGTTTACCAACAGTTGAAAGAAGAACGAAGTGTCGGAAGGAGGACAAAGTGCTAAGGAACGAAGTGCCGGAATAAGGAAGTGTCGAGGAACAAAGTGCAAAAAGAAGAAAGGACTTGACTTATGCTTGGAGGATATTCTTGTCAGGGGTCTAGGGTTTGGCATTGATCAATAAGAAGGTTCAATAAGGGAAACTTACCGAAGGGTTTTCCTCTCTAAGAGAGAGAAGTTTTGGCCTTGGCAGAGAGCCAACATCCGTGTTCTTGTCTTTATGGTTTTGGTAGCAGTTTGATGAAACACACACACTAATAAGAAGAAGAAGAAGATCAAGCTAAGATAATTGTATAAGCGCTTCACAAATTGTTATCAAAGCAAGAGGAATCCTAATACACATTGTTGTCACACAAAGTGTCTAGGCACCGCGACAACGCTCAGAGTAAGCATTGTCACTCTTATCCTTACTCCGTTTAGACTTCTCCTAGACAAGTTAAGGGGGTTAGTCCCTAAGGTGAATGAATGAGGATAGCCTGTGGAACACAGGCTCTAGGAGACTTAAAGATGAACAAATTGATGAATGTAAATGAGTCCTGGTTAACCGAAATGTATAGATCTAATAAAATAAGACACAACCACAGAATAAAATGATTTTAGACTAGTGCCTTTATATTCAATTAACCATAAAATAGATAAAAACTAGTTATCCAAAGCAAAAACTGTGATGAAAGTGACGATCATGAACGATTAAATGCAAATGCTCAAAACTTTATCATGCAATATATTCTAGCAATTAAATACCGTGAAGAATTATGAAAATTAACTACTAAGCAATGACCCTCGATTTAAAATGATTTTCTTCAATAACCCAGATCTAGAATTTATCTTTCTCCTATAGTCAATCTTTAGATATGATTCTAAAACATTAATTGCACTTGACAATAGAGAAATCACCACCACAAATTTAAAATTTCACTTAACACACAAAAGGACACCAAGGAACTTTATATTAGAATTTAATTATCCCATAGGTAAATTTTTAATGTGCTAAAGCTTATGAAGCAAAGTTTAATGTGGCAAATGTTAATTTTTTTTTTTTTAATGTGACCAAAAATAAAAATCAAAAGTACTTAATTAAATTTAAATTTTAATGGGCCGTAGGCCACATAAAAATTATTTTTTTTTAAATATGAGAGCACAAATTCTCCTTTTGATTTAATTTCTTAGTAATCTGAGAGTCACACAAATGAATTTTTTTTAAAGTTTTTTAGATTTTTAAATGTTTTAAGCAAAATCAAAATAAAATAAAAGAAATGAAATCCAATCACTAATGATGATGTAAATAATGCACAACTCGTCACGTCGCTGCGAGAAAGAGCGCTAACCTGGGATATGAAATACTCTGTGACTAACCCGACTGCTTCATTGGATGAAATTAAGAAAGCATTGGTATCAGAATTCAAGAAGCCGAAATCAAAATCACAGTGCATCATAGAGCTAAAAGAAATCAAATAGACAACCACTGAATCTGTGTGGGAGTTGGATCAACGATTCAAGGTGTTGATGGGTCAAGTAAGCTTTGATATACCCCCACAACAACATAAAGAGTGGTTCATAGCCGCACTACTGCCACATATTAGGTTACCTTTGACACAAAAAAATATCGCGACTCAAGCTGAAGCATTGGAGATTGCGATGAAGCTAGAAGCTTCGCCAATTGGGGATACTCATGCAGGAGTACAACAAATACAGAGTCAGCTAGCTAATTTGACCTTGGAATTGCAGGACCTCAAGAAAGGTAAAGAGACCAGATCAGAAGTATGGTGTACAAAATGAAAAGCAGAGGGTCATTATAAGGATCAATGCCTCGTGTTTAGAGATTATATTGCAAGTGGATCACCTAATCCAGTAAACCCAGGTCTGTGGTGCGATATTTGTAGAATGAGAGGCCAACATCGCTGTGAAGATTGCTACTTGTTATAGAAGTATGTACAGACCCTAAAGCAGTTGTTTTGTAACTTATGTAGATCAGTAGGGAGTTTCCTTTCCTCTAGCCTATTAAGATCACATAAATTATTTTTCTTGATCAATAACTTGTGCTTTCAAGGGTTTTATTTGCTACCTAGAACATGGTTTTAACTAGACAAGTATAGAGTTCTACTTGCATGTCTTGATCTAGTTCTTGTACATTAATTGTAGATTATCATTTTGACTCTTTCATGTCATCTTTCCACTCATTTTGGATTTGTTTTGCAGCCCCTTTTGAGCAGATTTGAGACGAAAATTCAAGGAGGTTGTGAGTATTTGAGGCATCATTTCTCGAAAGGCCGAGTTCTACTTTGAGGGCAGCATCCTTCTCTCACTAGGCTGTGGGCTAGAGGAGGCTTAGCCTCTCTCCTTAGCACTGAATACAACTCTCTTTGTGGCTGATTTGATTGTTGCAAATTTGTTTATTGTATTTTCATATTTTGTCAAAGACTCTCCTGTAGTTGTTACTTGACGTGATCTAGCCCTTGGAAGTGGCATGTTGTAAAAGACTCATTTGGTTTCCTTGGGAAGTCTTCTCAAAAGGCTTTTGTTTTCTCTATTTGTAACCAATCTCTAACAAACAAACAAAAAAAAAATCTTGTGAGGGAGCTTGGGATTTTTCCCATGGTATCCTTTCTCCCCATTTAGAGGGAGGATCATTGCTTGTGGGTGGACTAATCTCTTAGTTTAGTTACTCCAATTTTCTTTGTTAATCTCATTGCTAAGCTCATTCGTGCGTGATTAGTTTCTTAACATAACACTCACATCCATTCTCATTTTAGCATACATTTGAGATTGGTTTATGTTTGCCATTTCCATTTCTTGAATACTTGTATCAGGCAATCTACTACAACACATGCAATTTTTCTTTTGATGCAAGTATTTTATATTTATTGGGCAAGCTTAAACTAGTTTAATTTATCCATCTACTTTGGTTTCACAAGTCTCTTGAGCACATTGCTTTATCATTGTCAATTTATATTATGTGGCATTATCATTATTGTTAGGTCTTTCTCGTGTCACTCCATTGAAGCAATTTGGCATTGATTTCATTTACTTGCAAAGCAACATATTTGGAACTTGTGGAGCTACATTGAGCTAATTGTTTCACTTTCTCTTTCCATTGAAAGATATTGGTATTGTTTATTTGAGCATTGTCTTTTATTTTGAGCACTAATATCAATACTTTCTTAGAAGCAATAGCACTCACTCATGCATTTCATCTAGGAATTTTAGTATAGGAAGGCTTCCAAGCCAGGCCCCAAGCCTCACTAAAATTAACCTCCAAGCATAAGTTTGGTTGATAGAAAGTATAGGGAAAAAGAATTTCTTGGAAATTTCTTCCATCTGTGATCCAAAAATGGATCTTGGATAAACCTCTAAGTCTAAAAGACTTCATATAAGAGGTAAAAGGTGCCAAATGGCACAAATCCTTTGTAAATTAGAGGAAAATGAAAATCGCAGGCTGCTCTCAGAAATAGTCTCATTGCAGAGATCTCCTCATTCTGAATCCAACGCAACTTGAATGGGCGAAAACGGACTTCAGATGAAGGAGTTATCATAAAAAGAAGTTCCCTTTTTTTTCTTTGGGAAAGAGGCAAAACCATAGAGAAAACAATGAAAATCACACCTATCGGAGGTCAAAGGAACCATGAACAGGAGCCGCCGGATCTGACCGATCAACGGTCTAGATCCGATCGGCATATCGCATCGGCGATGATAGGCGGAGGCAATCGGAGGCATACATGCGATGGGACCGGGCTGATGCGATACCGCGATCGCCGATATCGGTGGATCGCAATCGGCATTGGCATAGACCATTCAATATGGGAAAGACCTCGGGCTTATGCGATATGCGATTGTGACAAGTCGCATCGCAATATCTCGTCGGGGCTACACAAAGGAGCGGGGCCGATATCACTATGGCTTGCGACAGCCAGACCCGATAGGGTTATAGGCGGTAATTGATATATTTTGAAGTCCGTCAAAAGACAGTTTTATGTGCATTTTCGTGTATTTCGTTTAATAAATGAAAAGCGAGGGGGAAGCACCGATCCGATGAAACCGGACCCGAAAGGGTTTCGAAATGCTATTGAATGACATTTCAAATCCACCCAAGGCCATATTTGCGGGATTTTAGTGTTTTAATGTATTTTTGAAATACAAA
Organism: Pinus tabuliformis; assembly: GCA_031772625.1. Lineage (NCBI taxonomy): Eukaryota > Viridiplantae > Streptophyta > Pinopsida > Pinales > Pinaceae > Pinus > Pinus tabuliformis. The sequence continues at coordinate 1,321,944,869 of CM062819.1, read as the reverse complement.
GGGAAACCTTGGAACCGGGCCAAAGCGACTTGCGATAGCGGTTATGGGCGGACCTGATAGGAGTTTAGGGCAGAATCCATAGGGATTGAAGTTCGATAAATAGTGTTCTCTATGGATTTTCCCGTGTTTTATAGCGTTCTCTGTGGAAACAGAGAACGACTGTTTCTAAAGGATTTCAAGCACCGATGCCGTTACAGAATAGGTGGCATTCATCCCTGAGGGCGTTTAGCAATGATTGCTAACGCTCAGAGAAGGGATTTGAGCGAACTGTGGCTGGAAGACAGGGAGCCCGAGAGGGAAGATGAACCAACAGCGCCGATTTGGCTTAAAAAGCCACCGAATGACAGAGACAGGTTGGTTGATGGCTGCTGACTTGTTTGTTGGTTGTTGAGGTTGTTGTTGGGGTTTCTGTTGCTGAAAGCGAAGCCAAAGTAGGAGGCTGAGGCAAAGGAGGCAACGCAGAAGTAAAAACGCAGCCAAGGGAGTCACTTGGAGTTCAAGTGGAAAGCCCAGAGAGCTGTAAGCAGAGAGAGAGCAGGTTGAGCGAACAACGAGCAAGAGCTGAGCATGCAGAGAGTATTTGGCGTCACTCGGAGGTCGAGTGAAAAGCCAGAGAGCTCAATTGACAACAACGTATTGTCGCTAAAGGTTGTTGGAGTTGCTTGGAGGTCGAGTGACTCACAGAGACACGTAGAGGCCGAGAGAAAGAGCTCAGAGAAGCCAGAGCAGAGAGCCACGAGCCACAGCCAGAGCCGAAGAGCTAGAGCGAGAGCCGAGAGACAAAACCGGAGCCAGAGCCAAAGAGCCAGAGTCAGAGCCAAGAGCTAGAGCCAGAGTTAGAGCCGAGAGCCAGAGTCAGAGCCGAGAGCCAGAGCCAGAGCCAAGAGCCAGAGCCAGGGCTAGAGCCAGAAAGCCAAGAGCTTCAGTGCCAAGGATGAGATGGTAAAGTAAGCCCATCATGTTCTGTGCAAACCGATCGAGTTGAGTCAAAGACTTGTAAAAGAATTGCTGCCATAATCCCAGAGGGCCTAGTCAAGTTGACTAGAGTTCACAGAGACGTAGCCCAAGAGTTGTGGGTGAACTCCTAATTAAATTGCTGTTTCTGTGTGACTATTTATTGCTTCCCTATTTTCTGTTACATGTATTTATACATCAGTTTCAGCACATTAATTTACAACACATAATCAGTTAAAAACAAATACCAGCATACACCTATATTTTCAAACATTTTTAATTCTGCATTGGTTAATCATGAAGACTTGGGAATATTTAAAGCTTTGGAAGTGGGAGAGGTTCTTGTAAGTTAAACAAGAAGCCTAAAAGCCCCATTTTCAGATCAATGTGGTACGAAGTAAGGTAAAAGCGTGTGACCCTATAGTTATGAAAGTGGCTTGTTCCCTTGTAGGAACGAAGGCACACGTTGGCTCGTAAGACTCAGGGGACGTTAATGACACTTTCGTGCCCTCGCCCCCTCTTTCTTACAGTCACCCCAATTTTTACCCTTTGGTAAGAGCTCAAGAGGAGGACTTTTCATTTAGATTAGACATTTTAGATTAAAAATAACCAAGACTAATTGCATTCAAATCTAGTATAGGTGTATCTCATGCTAATACATCTTATGATTTAACTTGCAATTGTCCATTTTACTTGTCATTATTGAATATTTTATGTTGGCAAGCATTGTTTCATTTTCCTTTTGCAAGTAGAACACTAATTGATTTTCCTTTTTCAAGATATCTATATATGTTTTGATTTAGGAATTGATTATATTTTAAAAGTATTTTATATCTTGTATTGATTATCGTGCTAACATCTTTGTCTCCATTTCAGGATTGTTTTGCTTTCATTTTTGAAGCATTCTACTTTTGTTTTGAGCAAATATATCTTTCATTCCTGTTGAGAAATTTATCTTGAGGCACTGATTTTATGGTTTTAATATTTTAATGATTTTTATTGCTCATATCATATTTTGTACATAATTCTTAAAAGTAATCCACTTTCACTTTAACATCTCTCCTAGAACCTCACATTTCTTTTATCTTAGTTTTCCATATTAGGGACCACCCCCCATAGCTAACCTAGGAGATAGCTTAAACAGAGAGAGGGGATTTAGTGTGACAACCCCTTCTCTTAGTTCCTTGCCACCAACCACACCTTGTGGGGTTGAAGGCTTTTCTCACTGACTTGTAGGTAGGTGTAGGCGGCAAGGTCAACAACACTAACAAGATAGTGTGGTTCATTCTACAGAGTATGTTGCAGTGGTGAACGCCATATGGGCTAGTGTCGTCGGTGAGAAGATACTTCCTAATGTTGGAAGTACCTCCCTCGCTAAGAGGGAGTGTTGAGATTGGTAGCTTGGGAGGTACTCCAAACCCTAGGCTACAGGGTTGTGGAGGAATTGGCACCACAAAGTCACTTGTGGGCTAAGAACCCAAGGGTGTGGGCTTTGCACCCAAGCTTGTGGGTGTGAAACCATGTATGGATTTGGACACTTGGCACTTGGAGATTGTAGGGCACCCTTAAAGGAACAAGGGGCCACTTGTAGCACCAAGAGAGGCCTTGTGGATTGAGAGAAAATAATTTTTATGTGATTATGTGGGTGAATTTGTCTTAAGCTCAAATCGGCATTAGCACAAGTGACCCTTCTTGATGGGCTAGACGTCACCTTAAGAGAAGATATAAATAGGAATGAGGAGAGACCTCATTCCTCACATCCTAAGTGCAACACGTCAAGGATCTCTCTCTGATTTGGCCGCAGATGTGAAGGACCCCAAGGAAGGAGGAAAAGGGCATTGGTTTGTGTTTTTCCTAGACTGTTTGGAGGGTCAAGTTCTATTGGCAGCAGGCTGAGGCTATAGAAGAGAGATTTGGGCGAATCTTGTGCATAATTATGCTGTGTTTCTTCATATGATTAGGCCACAGGTATTCTGTGATATTGCAGGTGGAAAGGTGCTCATTTGAGGAGGGTCCAGAGGCCTAGAGAGTCTCCAAACTCTAGGTTGCATTCATAGAAGTGACAATGCAGATGTTTTGAGGAGAACGTGGGGCTTAAGGAAGGGTTTGCAACAGTGTTTTAGGGCTGATGCGTGCCCTAACCAGGTCTGTTAGAACTCTGAGAAGTTGCACAAGTGCCAAGGTAACTGTCAATTCAGGCATACCAAGCTCGGGGTGCTTGCTTCAAACCAGATAATGCTTTCTTCAATCTGCAAACGTGAGTCTTCCTATCCTATACTTCAAATCCATGAGACTACTCAACACATACTTCTTCCTTGTACTTTTCAATGCTTCCATTTGCTTCATGCTTTATTTTATATAGCCATTTTGAAGTTGCATCAAGTTTTCCTTGAGGTCTCGGAACAACATCCCATGCATCATTCTTCATAATCGATTCTTCGGCCATAGCATCCTTCCAAACCGGTTCTTTCACAATTACTCCATTATGATTAGGATTATCATCGATCTGTTGATTTTTGTAGCATCAGACAGGTGTTCTAGTCTCGAATTTGGTCAGAGAGGCTTAGAAACATAAGAGCTCCAAAACCCAGGAAACGTTTCAGGAGAAAACACCTAGAAATGGCTCAATTAAGTTAATTAATCAATTATTAAATATTTCCTAAGTCTAACTTAGGAAAAATGATTAATTAACAAGAATTAATTGAGAAATGTGAGATTTCTCTAGAAACTCTCATGGATCAACTCAGAGATGATCTTAGCCATTTATGAGGATTTAATCATGGTCGTTGGTGACCCAACGAGAGATTATAAGAGGAAGTTAATGGGGTTGGAGCTAGACACACGAGTGAGAAGCCAATAGTGCGAGTTCCTTGGCAGATCAAGCTATCTAGCTTCATAGGTCAAGCAGAGGAAGAGAGCTCAAGCTAGAAGTGACGCAGAGGGGCAGGGACAGTAATTCTAGAGGAGAGGAGGCCGAGTTATTTCTCCAGGACGCTACACAGTAGCCTCAAGAAGGCAGTTCGATTTGGCTGAGCAAGAGGAGGATTCAGTTGCTAGAGGTCGGAATAATTTTCCACAGTGCCGAAGAATTCTTTCCAAAGAAGTAGCAGTCAGTCAGAGGCAGATTCGTTGCAGATCCAAGTAGAGCGCGTGAGTGACTGTGCAAGGCTTGTGCAAAAGTTGCACTAAGGGGTCTGAATTAGCCAGTTCAAGTGGCTAGCCTGAGCCAAGATTTCTTGTCAAGTGTTAATTTTTTCTTAGGGCTAAATTGTTCTTTGCTTTAATAATTGCATTTCATTATTTCCATATTTAAAGTCACCCCATAGCATCATATCATTATTTAGATTTACATCATTATTTAGCAACATATGCAACTATGTAGAAAGAACAATATCATCATCAATGCAGCGGAACATAAATGAACAATAGAAGAAAAACATTCACACATAGAAACACCAGGATTGGTCGGAAACCAGGGAAAAACCCACTATGGGGAAAACTCTTTCAAATTCTTCTTCTTATTAGATTGTCATTGAATGATTTAGCAAAAGAGAGTACAATGATCCATATCTTTCGTCATAAACCTATCTAGCGAAATCAACTAGACAATATCCTTTAGATGAATCCAAAAATGCCAATAATCCAAAACCTTGATTCAGAAACCTGAGATTAATTGTTACTAACTCAGGTCAACTGCTGAACTCTGTGGTCAATTGACGAAAACATTGGTCAATTGAAAAACCAAACTTTAGGTTCCAATCGCAAGGAAGATGTTTCATGTATGCGTCTGAAAGGCTTCGGTCGAAATTTCTCCATGACATGCCTACGACTGAGACCCAAAACCCTAAAAACAGAGATGTGAGCTTCAGACCCTTCAATTTCGGCCCTGTGCCAACCAATCTCTGCGAACATGCCTCAGACCTGTGTGAGCCAAACCAAAAAAGAGAATAAAAGAACGTCTCATGATCATGTCCAAATGTATTTATAGCCTTCCAAGGGTGTCCAATTTGTTTTAGGGCCGATCTGATCAAGGATGCACATGTGGGATTTAATTCAAAAATACGCTTTCCCTTGTCCGAATTGAGCACTTCAATAGTCAAAATTGGTTCTCTCGAAAAGAGAAATCCCATCCCATGGTTGGAATTTGTCACTGAGTTGCCAAATTAACATGGAGGAGGGTAAATTTCCTTGAGTTGATTTTGCCAATATTTCTCTCAGATTGGATTGCCAGTTTGGGCATCCCTAGCTTGTACTTATAAATTCACTGTTGCATAATAATAAAACCCTCATCTGCTGCACTGGTTTTCCGACATAGGGTTTTTCTGGGGACAATTGTCCAAAAAGAACTTTGTCATATTTTTTGTGTGTGTGCTAGCATTTTCTTAGTGTCTAGTTTATTTCCGCAACGTTTTTATTTGTGAAGAATTGCAGTGTGATTAATTTGTTTTCTTATTGTAACAAAGTAAACTGCATAATTTATCAATTCCAATAATTAATTCCAGGCACTGCAAGTTAAGGAAAATTTCACATGGTATCCGAGCAAGTTTGACAAATCAATGGCTCAGAGACGAAAAGGGAGAAATTCTTAGTTTAGAGGGAGCAGCAGAATAATTTCTCTAGATTTTCGCAGAGCCAGCCAGGTAGTTCGAACTACAGGGTAGAGGGTTTGATTTTCCAGTGCAGGTGGTAGGAAAAATTTGCAGAGCTCAGTAGTAATTCCAGCAGGCAGTGGTGAAGTCGGGAAGCAATTCTGGTGAAGCAGATCAATATTTCTGCAAGGCAATTCTAGGTGCAAATTTTTTTGTAGTAGTTTTGCAATTACAAAATTAGTTCCCGGTGGAAGAGAAATTGCAACACACTGAGGGATTTTTCTCAGAGGATTTCCAGTTTCAATCTTGAAGGAAATCCAAAATTTCTAGTTGCAGTGGCAGAACAAGCTAGCAAGATTGCACATTCCAGAAAGGAGTGCGAATTGCAGAGCAGGTAGCCGAGCAAGAGAGGAGCAGATTCCTATTTATTTTCCCATTCGTGAGTTTTGCAGTAATGGCCTTAGGAGGACTTCATGATCAGGACAAGTTAGAAGGTGCATCCAACTATGTTATTTGGAAAGCCAAAATGTCTTTCTTGCTAGATGAGCATGGTCTAAATACATATGCAGAGAGATTTGTAGCTGTACCTACAGACCCGCAATAGATAGAGAATTACAGAAAGGAGATGGCCAAGGCGAAGTGGTTGATTCCCAATGATGTTCGAGATCAGATAGTATCACACTTAGCGGCCAAGAATACGACCAACGAAATATGGGATGCTATTGCCATGCTCTATCAAAATCCTTTTGAGAACCAGAAGATGTCTCTGCAAGAAAAGTTGAGGACCACCAAGATGTAGAAGGGTGAAGGAGTTACTGCCTATGTCACTAGAATTCAGAATGTTCGAGATGAGCTTGCAGCAGTTGGAGCATTTTCTCAGTTTCCATTTTATTTCCACAACATTTTTATTTGTGAAGAATTGCAGTGTCATTAATTCGTTATTTTGTCGTAACAATATAAACTGCATAATTTATTAGTTAGAAGAATTAATTCAATTTGTTGCAATTTAAGGGAAATTTCACATAGTCTTTATCCTGCGAGAGGGGAATGGTTCCCTTGACTTCCTTTTACTTCAGTACCATTGATCACTTTGATAATTAGTGTTGTGGACCATTGCTAGAAGAGGTTTTCCATTGACTCTATAGAGTCCTTCAACTCTAGATCCCAATGTAAAAGCATCTCTCATTTGGGATTCCTTCAGCCAGGAGAGGACCTTTCCATTGATGAAGGCTACTCTCATTCCTTTGTCTTCCAAGGCAGAAATAGATATCAGGTTCTTCTTTAGTTTCGGAACATACATTACTTCATGAAGAATAACAGATTCTCCATAGTCTAAATCAAATTTGACAATACCAAAGCCCTTCATTGGATATGTAGTGTTGTCCCCAAGAATAATCTTCAAACTTGTCTCCCTCTCAACTAGATTTGAGAGGACTTCCTTATACCCGGAGAGGTGTCTAGAAGCCCCACTATCTACCAGCTAGCTATTATACGAATCCGGAGGAGAAGAACTAGAAAGGACTGAAATAAAAATGTATTCAGATTGACTAGTAGCTACGTTACTTTCATACCTAGAGTTTCTTGACTTCTTTTGAGGATGAGGACTTTCTTCACAATTATCTGGAGCATCTCTTCTCCTTCTATCATACCTTCTTCTTCTGTCATCTCCTCTTCTTCTATCATCATTACTTCTCCTATCATTGTATCTATTGATGTTGTAGCTTCAGTCGAATCTTAGAGCATCTCTATTTCTCGTATAGTCTCGGGCATAGAGACCATGGTTGTCACAATTGTAGCAATCAATATCCCTTAATCTTCTATTAGATTCCTTCGACTCGAGAGAAGGCTTGTTTGAACCAGATGGTCTTCCTTTTCCCTTTTTCTTCTTGTCTTGAGTAACAAATGCAGCAGGCTCTCCTTCTTCATGCTTTTGAATTCTCCCTCTTGAAATCATCTTGGATTCTTCTTGAGTGCATTTTCCAACTAGTTCATCAAATGACGGGAAACTATTGTTATTGCTTATGGTGGTAATGAAAGTTTCCCAAATAGGAGGGAGACCTCTAAGGGTTACCAACACCAACTCCCTATCAGGTACAATTTCCCCAACTCTCTGCAATTGATCTCTAAGACGAGATATCCTCATGATATAGGATTGCACAGATTCTCCTTTATTCATTTTCATATCTTTGAGTTGATCTTTCAAGGAGATGATTTCACTCAAATTGTTGACCTCATACATGTTGGCTAGCTTATCATACATATCCTTAGATTTCTTCAAATTTCCAACATAGACAAGTAAATGATCTTGCAAACCATCAACAATAATTTTCTTTGCTTTTAACTCACCTTTCTTGTACTTGTTCTTGGCAGCAGTGGGAGCATTTTCCAGGGGCTCAAGAACTTTTCCTTGAATGTACTCCAAGACATCATTGTCATTTGATATGATTTCCAACCTAATCTTCCAAGCAACAAAATTTGATGAGTCTCCTAGCTTCCTTGAAGTATGAGGTAGACATCTTGACTTGTTCAGATAGATTCCTTCAACTTTTCCACAGATGATTGCTCTAGCTCTTGTCTCTTTTAGGCTTGTCCTTCACCTTAGCTCTGATACCATGTTAATTTTCCACTGCTCTATGTTATATCAATTACTTTAGCTCAATTCAATTCTTCAATTAGCAATATTTTCGATACAATTAATTCTTCCAATGATCAAATAGTAATTGAAGATAGAATAGTAAATTCAATGACAATAAGAGACAATCAAGAGCATCAACAAGAGACACCAATTTGGTCAAAGACTAGGGAAAAACCCCACAAGGGGGAAATCTCTTTGAAAATTCTTCTTCTATTAGATTGTCTTGAAATGTTCAGCAGAGAGTACAATGAGCCAAATTCAATAATGAGTCAAAGTCAAAGCCTTGACTTGACCAACAAATCAACCAACCAAAAATCAATATGCCAATGATGAAATAGTCAAATCTGGTCAACTATCATAAATATGCAATTTTGTCCAAGTCAATAGCAGTCAAAGTGTGCCCTAACCAGTCCACAAAGTCAATGGTCAACCCTTCCAATCAACTCGGTCAAATCAACAATAAATGCGGCCTCAAGTGCTTATCAAAGTCACCCCAAAACAATCTTGAATACTCGGTCAAAAGAGAGAAATTCTACAATCAATTTTTGTGGTCAAACCTACGGTCAACCCTAAAGTCAACACCATTCAAACAACCCAGATCACCTTAGTTTTGTGCCAGTCAACTCGGCCTCAAGAAATCAAAATTTTCCCAATCAAAGCATGTCAAATGATGAAGTCAAACTCGGTCAAATGAGAAATAAACTTCTGCGGTCAAAATCTGCAACTTTTCTTGCGGTCAACCCAAGTTGAACAACTCCAAACTACTATATTTTTGTGCCAAAAGATGTAGCCTAGTCAAAAAGAGATACTCCAGAAAAATTGAAGCAAAATGATGCCAAATAATCCTTGATCAACACTGGTCAAATTGCAGATTAGCTAAGATTTTTGGCCACCTGAAATTCGTCCTCCTTACCCACACGTGTGAAAAAGAGTTGTCTCAGACCTATACGAACCAATCAGGTAGAGAGAGAGAAGATGAGATGATGTGATGTTCTGATCAAATGAGCTTGGTGTCACTTGTATTTATATGTGTTGGAGGAGGGGCAATTTGTCCTTAGGCCGACCTTGACAATTTGTGTACCTGTGGGCTTGACTTCCAAGGTCAAGTTTGGTCCTCTCGAAAAGAGGAATCTAGTCCAATGATTGGAATTTGTCACTAAGCTACCAAATTAACACATCCATACAGAGCATTGATTGCCACACCATGGGCTCCTTCAGCACTACCATTTGCTTACCCGTGCCCCAGTTATTTAGAGATGATGATGCACTTGGACCATGTTGCCCAGTGGGCTACACATTGCACCTGACACTTGGCAGTTGTTCCAAGGCCCAGAGGAGGTTATGTCTTTCCTAGGGAGACATGGGAGGGCATGTGTCATCTTCTAGCCCTCATTGATGGAGCATCGACTTGATCTTGAGCCACTTGGAGACCCATGAGACCCATTTGGAGCCCACAAAGCCCAAATAGGGGTTTGGAGATGTTTTGCAGCATAAGGAGGGTACCACCCTCTTCATCATGATTTTTGAGGCCCCTCTCTCACATTTTTAGCACATGAGGCCTCAATGCTGCCCCTCTAGGCCTCCACGTATGCATGATGCCAGCCTTGCATAGGCCTAGGAGGGAAATTCGATTTGATTTTCGAGTTATCATGGTTGGCTTGTAATCATGGGTTTGTTACTTAGCATATTAGGCATGTAAAGGGGGCTTTGTCTTTTAAAATTTGAACTCATAGCTATTGTATAAATAGGAGAGACCTTATATCACCCTAGCATCACACTTGGGATTTTTGATACGTCATTAGAGATCTTCGGACCTACAATTTGTGGATGGTTTTTGGAGATTTTGGATGAATTTTGATGTTTGGATAATTTCGCTATCTTTGTTGGAGCTTCTATTTGGCATTATTATGGATGGATATGTACTTCACTATCTTGTAAGTGCTCTTTTTTGCTGAATTTTTTATTTTGTTAATATCTAATGCATGGAGTATTGTCTCATGGTTATGAAGGTGCCCTAATTGATGAAGTATTGTCTAAAAATTGTAGCTATTAAGAAATTTCGCTCATAGATAGTGAATGAATGAATGTTCCTAGGGGATTTGTTGCATATGCATCCTTGAAACTCCGTTAACAAGTCTCATTGAAGTATAAATATCTAGAGGTGTTGTGTACCTGCTTCCTTTAGGTCTCCTTAAAAGAGCGAGTTGCCAAAATTGAGATCATCCTTGACTCCATAGCCTCCCAATGGTTAGGCACTAATCCTAAATCCTTTTTGATCACCTTTGACTTGAAAATCATCTCTATTTTCACCTTTATTCCTCGTCCCTTTAAGAATAAGGATGCGTCTTTAGGGCTTGGTGTGAAATCCTTTGGAGGGAGGCAATTTGAATTTCGTTTGATAGGATTCTTCCTTAGTGTCTCCTCTAGGGATCCTCAAGTTTGAGGGAGTTCCCATGATGGAATCTCCATAAATTTGATGCCCTAGCCATCGCATCAAGAGGCAACCCTAGAAGTGAATCCTTCAACTTGGGGATTCTTTGAAGGATTTTGCTTTAGTACTTATTGAAGTAAATCATTCATTGCCTTTTCTGTTATCTACCTTGGCCTTGGATGCACTCATATCTAGCTACATATCTCAACCCTAGATCTCGCGTAGCCATCTTTCAAAGGGGTTTTTTGTGGAAGGTCTTACTAGTTTCTCCCAAAGCTCATACCTTTGTTGAACCCTTCCATTGAATGAGCCACCTTGCCTTACTTAAAGCCTATCATGAAGACATTTTTCACAAGTGAGTAATACTGGGACTCCTTCCGTTTGTGAAAATCAGAGAAGAGTAGGGTATTTAGGTTGTGGTGACAATGGGCCTTTGTCCCAAGTGTTGTGCCCTCTAGCTTTTGCCTCTTTACAAGCCCTGCTAGTTTGTGTAGCAACACCGCTCATTCACTTGGGATCTACTCGTACATCATCCTATGAAACAATATGTCCAAGTAATTTCCCTTCAAATACTCCCATTAAGGACTTCTTGGGATTGAGAGGTAGTCCTAATCCCCAACACTCGTCAAAGATTTTTCTCGAGTGAGTAATATAATCATTTCTATTTTTAGTAAAAACAACAAGTCATCTTGATATACTACTATGAACTTGTATAAATAATCAGAAAATGCATAGTCCATAGCATGTTGGAAATTCCCGCAAGCATTCATCAAACCAAACAACATGTTAATGTAAGAATACGTTCCCCATGGTGTAGTAAACACAATTTTATACCTATCCTTCTGAGATACAAATAATTGGTTGTAGCCCTGGAATCCATCCATCACTGACACCATGCTAGATCCTATTACTACCTGCAAAACATGTTCCATATTCAGGACCAGATAATTATCTTTTAAAGACGTGAGGTTCAAATTTTGAAAATTGTTACATATACAAATTTCACCGTTTTTCTTCCTTATAGGCGCTATGTTTGCTACACAATTCGAATATTGGATAGGGGAAATGATTTTTCCTTCTAGTAGTTTCTGTAATTCTTTTTGTATTATGGGTGCAACTTCCGGATTCATATGACATTTTTGTCGGAAAGTTTTCGCATCAAGCTTTAAACGAATGGCATGAGTTATTATCTTGGGATCATACGTTTTCAACTCATTGTAGGACTAGGTAAAACATCCCTATACTCTCATACTAGATTTTCAGTTTTTTTTGTTCATGGGGTGTGCAATGTTTCCCTATCTTAATGTTTCGAGGGGCCTCTTCTGATCCTATGTTCACTTTTATTACATCCTCAACTTTGCCACCTTCACTAATAACCCTATACGTGTCAAACTTATTAGAGATCTTGATGTACAAAAATAAGAGACCTTGCAAGTTACCCCTATAAATTTGTTGTTGCGATGAAGAATCACACAATTGCCACTCATGTGAATATGAGTAACCTGCATGTTAAGTGTTCTACCTCATATTAACCCTTGGATTGGCCAATTTCGTCAAAATTGTAAAGTGTTGACTTGAGCAATTATACGTAAGTGGACTTAACTCTATAAGTAGCACCAAGCACTAATACTAATGTCATTGAAGGATAGAGGCAATGACCAGAGGATAAGGCACAAGTGCTACAAATAGTGAGGATCTTGATAGAGGGGGTGTTTTGATGATGTTTAGTTATTTGTTGTAGCGTGATGTTTTCTAAACTTTAGAGGCCATTTAGAGCCTTGATGTTTATTACTTTGTTTTAGATATGAATTGTATTTAGTTCTAATATAGAAACCAAGCACTTTAAAAAGTAAGAAAACTTGAGAGAGTTCTTTGTATTGAGTGAATAGTGAGAATTAGAAAGAGAAATCTTTATTATATGGGTTATAATGGAGTTGAGCCAATCCACTTTATGTATGTGGGATTGACTAAAATCCACACTAAGACATAAAAAACATAAAATAAGTTGAAGGTCAATTTACTTTATTAATGCCCAAGTCTAGTACCTAATTTACCATTATTAAACCAATATTTACTTTAATAGTTTGAACAACCCATGGTCCTCCATACCAATACCAATAGTTTTCATAATATTCCTATCAACTATGTAGCATTTGTAACTGCTAAAGTTGACATCTAGATGGGAGGAATGCCTCATAATCTGATTAATTGAAAGCGAATTAAGCTACATACCTAACACATAGTAGACATTGAGGAACATCACATAGTCCCTCCAAAGAAAATTTGGACATTTCCTTTACCAACTATTTTATACTCTTCCCCATCACTAAACATCATTGTATCCTTGGTGTTAGAAAATCGGAAAGGCAGAAAGATTTTCCTATATTGAGAATTACTTGTGATATTATTATGTTCTTATTAACTTCTTTATCTTCTTCTCATCAAGCAATCATCAAAGTAAAAATGTGAAGATCAAGGACACCAGATGTAGGCACTCAGCCAGGGCTAAAACCCCTTTATAGGGGAAAACCCAGTCATAACTCTTCCTTCAGTAGATTCAAATTGAGATAAACCAAGACCCTAGACCAAAAGACCTTCCTCCTCAACCAAGTCATCTCTTCCTTCTGATAGATGATCTCTTCCAAAGTTACCAAGTAGCAATTTCTCAAATGCAGCTTCAACCTAGAATTTCAACCCCCAACTTCAAAACCTTGACCCAGCTTTAGGACTGTAGTTTCTATCTAGCAACTTTAGTAGCTTCATCCTAACAGCTTCACAACTTCGACCTTGATGCAGCTTCAACCTTGATGCAGTTTCACAACTTCAACCTCAATGTAGCTTCACAGCTTCGACCTTGATGTAGCTTCGATGCAGCTTTAGAATTTCGTTGCACATGAGAGAGAGAGAGACCCAAAAACTTCGATTCCAACTTCCTTCTTGAACTTTGCACTTTTTCTGCTTCCAACTACTGCAATTCGAACTTGTGAGAGATGTGCTTCCAAATGAGTCAAGTTTCTCCAATATAGAGTGAGTTTGTGAGGTTGAATTCCCTTGTCGAGGCCGACTTGTCCTTTCTCGAGGCCGACTTGGTGGAGGAGGCCTAATTGACCTATTTTACAATAAAATAAATTTCTTCCTTGACAAATAAAACCCAAGAAGGGTCTTTTACATTATGACATGGACAAGGACACTTGACATAAACCCTAGAAATCTTCAATGGAGACTTTGACCTAAAATCAATTGACCCAAGCATAAAACCCATTCTTTAATAAGTCAATTTCTTTAATAATAATTTTTTCTTTCTTTCTTTTGACAAATACATTACATCATGACTCGAATACAATTATGAATACCGATGCTAGTTACTTTCTTCAACACTCCCTCTTAACTAGGGAGGTATTCATAACTATATATATAGAAGTACATGGAAGATCTCAAACATGAACTATGAAGATTTCTAGCAAACTCAGTGTTGCAGACTAGATACCTGACCAAGGTAATCTATCCGGGTGGGACTAAGATGGACTCAAGCTTTCAGCCACTTTAGGTACCATCAGAGTTATTTGCTAACCATCAACCCAAGGATCTAGGTGTGTATCCAAGGTCAGAGCTCCATGACCAATGCCACCCTCCCTCTTCAGGATCTAGACATCAACACACAGGCTGACCAGATGTCCTCCCAAGCATCTTGCCATTAGATGCTTCACCTCTCCTTATAAACTAAACTGGATATATCCATTTTTCCAAGCATGCATCCAAAGTGTTCATTCTTCTTATGGAGAGATCTATTTGTGCAAACACAAACTCCAATTAGTAATAAATTTTCAAATATATATATACAAGTAAACACAAACCTTCGAGGTCCCCAATCATTAAGTTATCCAAATACATCTTGTTGAAAGCTTTCTTTTTTCACTTCTTCAACAACACCAAATATAACCTTAGTACTTCTCAAGTCTTCATGAATCACGAACCTTTATCTGTAATACTTTCATTCATTTGGTTCCATTCTTACTTCACGGTACTCACTGTCATAATATGCCCTCCCTCTCAACTGGGGAGATATACCCTTTCTTCTATCCAGGCTCCCTCTTAATTTAGGGAAATCAACAGTTTCATGATATTGGAGAAACTTCATCCTTTCAAGGCTTTATTTCTTTCTTATGGCATCAAGGTCATCTTGATCATCATCATTCTTATAGCTTCCTTTATCATGCTTATACGAACATCTTCATTATCTTGAAGATTATGTACCTGCAAAAACTTTAATAGCAAGTACAACCAAAATACATATACATAAGCATGAAGTTAACTATATCAAAATTATGTCAATATAATGGAGGCATCAAAACAATCAAATATTAAATACCTAAACCTAGTTAGGTTCATAATCAACAAGAGACACATACTAGACTTCAACCTCTTGCTAGGGTTTTGTCACAAACCCTTAGACACAAAGCCTTAGATATCAGCAATTCAATCAAATAACAATCCTACTATACATCTAAGGTTTCAACAATTTTAGACTCTACTAGGGTTTGTTGCAAACCCTAGATTTTATCATCAAAACTAAATCATATCGGAAAACAATATCATTATATCCTAGAATATCAATCTCTACTAGGGCTTTACAAACCCTAGAATTCATAAAATATCAACAATTAGGTTAGCATACTAGCATATACATATCTAGGATTTTATGTACCAACATCCCATGTCAACATTCATACCTACTAGGTAAACCTAGGACACAAACACCAATACATCAAAGTCAGACAAACAATAAATTTTCTCCAGGCTAGGGTTTTGATCAAATGAATATACACCTAGGGTTTCATTCCTAGGATCTTACTATAGATACTGCAAGGGTTTTGCTCATACACCCTAATTCATCAAACCCTAAAGATCTAGGGATTCAATACATAATTTAGACATTAACAGTAAACCCTAAAGAACTAGGGTTTCTATAATACCAAAACCTAAACATCAAAAGAATAACAACCCTAAGTAGACTAGGGTTTCATAATCAATATTGACATACCCTTAGCAACAAGAGGCTAGGGTTTTATAGTGAACCCTAAAGGTTAGGGTTACACAAGAATGATCAAATAATATCATGAGGGTAGATTCAATCTAATGATTAATCACCCTAACAAGAATCTTTGTGATTCAAAACCCTAGACATAACAGTGTCAGTAATGTAAAGCAAATTTCAAAAGAAGAATGATCATACCTTTTATATGAAGAGAAGTTTATAACAAAGTTAATATTCTAATACATACATTTGAACTATTCCTTAACAAACCTTGTAGGGCATCAATTATTGAAGTGCTTGCTTTGCAATAGAACTTCTACCATGCTTCATGTCTATACTTTGAAGTCTCCTCCACAAGCCTTGAGCATTTAGCAAGTTTTCCTAACCAAGGAAAATATACAGAGAAAGGTTATTAGTATACAATATAAACAAGTCTTATTGTGAGGAGGAAACCAAACATGAAAAGATGATACAAAGAACAAAATACTTATCTTTTGTAAAATGGTTAAGGCTCCCTCTTAACCCGATTCTTTGATTCTCAGGACATTGACTTTTACAATGACCCATCTTATGACAATTGTAACATTCAATTTTTGATAGGTCAACTTTCTTCTTTGGTCCTTTGAACTTCTTGAAAGTTCCTTTCTCCTTGTGATGAGCAGAATAAGAATTGGAGGTGTTTTCTTCTTCATCCTCCTTTTTTTTGTTTACTAATTATATTCGAGCTTATTCTTGATTGCATGAATTCCACATTTGTTCAAATGTTCGATTATCCTTCCAACTGTTAAGTCCTGATGCAAAGGCACTCCAAGATTTTGGTAGTCCTAGAAGAGCAGTAATTACAAGCTCATTTTCTAGGACAACTTCATCTATTGCATGGAGTTCTTCTCTGATTCTAGATATCCTTATAAAGTAGGGTGACAGTATCATCTTTCGTCATATTAATAGTTCTTAATTCATTCTTGAGGCTTGTTATTTGACCAATGTTCTTGATGGTGAATAATTTGGAGCCAGCCTCATACATTTCTTGAGCGGAATCTATGTTGGATATGTATGGAATTAGGTTGTCCTTAACTCCATCCACTATTAGGTTCATAACCATAATTTCAGTTTCTCTAAACTTTGCTTTCTCTGCTTCATCTGTAAGCTTCTTGATTTTTCCTTGAACAAGATCTAAAACTTTGTTCTCTTAGAAGATGAGATCTATCCTCTTTTTCCATGCCTTGTAGTTGGAGGCTCCTTCTAGTTTGTTTTCTCCTTTCATTGAGTTTGACATAATTCCTATAGATAGTAGGCTTATGATGCTTCTTCTTAATGACCTTCCTTTGATCCCCTTTTCCTTAATAGATCTTCAACTTGCCCTTTTTTTCCTTCTTCACCTTAGCTCTGATACCATGTTAGAAAATCAAAAAGGTAGAAATTTTTTCTTATATTGATAATTACTTGCGATATTCTTATGTTATTATTAATTTCTTTATGTTCTTCTTTTAGCTTCTTCTCATCAAGCAATCATCAAAGTAAAAACGTGAAGATCAAGGACACTAGATGTAGGCGCTCATCCAGGGCTAAAATGTTGATTTTGGTTAGCATCGGATGTGCTCTAGCTCTGAAATTTGGTGGAGGGGCTAGAACACATGAGATCTCCAGAACCCAGAAATCGTTTGGAGAAATTCCACCCGGATGAGGAGTTATTAAAATAATTAATATTTTTAATGGGTTCCTAAGTCTAAATTTAGGAAAATAAAAATATTAATGTGTATTAATAAAATATGGGTGGGAAGGTTCTAAGTGACGAGGATCAAGGCAGTTCTAATCTTATCCGTTGATTAGAGATTAGATCACGCCGTTGATTCATCAACAAGAAAAGTATAAGAGGAGGCTTGAGGGTCAGTTGGAAAGACACCGAATTGATCAAAGAGTTCGATTTTTCTGGGGTAAGGTTTGCTGAGAAAATCGAGCTAGTGATCTGAGTTGTAGTGAGGGGTAGTTCGACAGAGGGACTTCAGTCCAAGGCCGAAGAATACATCGCAGAGAAGCAGAGCAGCACTAGGAGTGACAGTGCAGCTCTAGAGAGGGTGACACAGAGGCCAGAGAGGTTGACACAGAAGCTGGAGGGGCTGACGTAGGCCCTTAGAGGCAGCGCTGTGTTTTGTCTGTGGGGCAGAGAGAGAGCAGTTCAACATATCAACTTTTTGAGCGATGGAGGCTCACTGAGAGGGTGACGCAGCTCCTAGAGGAGGTGACGCAGTTCAACACAGAGCTTGGAGCAGCCATTGCTAGCTAGCACTAGGGACAACATTTGTCATCTGTGGGGTTTGATCATCCAGTTGCTGGATTTGCCGAAATATCTGTCTCCAGATAGAAGTACTTCTACCAAGGTTATTCTCTGTTGGGTGAGCCGCATTTGGCACCCTAGTTGTATTCAAGAATCTGCTTAATAACACAAACCCTCTATATGCTGTACCGGTTTTCCCAAATTGGGTTTTTCTGGGGACGATTGTCCAAAAATAACGGTGTCCTTTGTGCAATTGTCTTAGTGTATTTCAGTTCATGATCTATATGTATGTGTAGGCTGCAATAGTGTTTTTCATCGATGTTTATGTAATTAAATAATTTGTTAAATGCAAAGAACAAGTAGGAGATGATAAACCAGTGATTACAGGAGGGGTTTCTGATGTGTATATTCAGAAATTCTCACATGGTATCAGAGCGTTGCAGGTCATAGGAGACTGAAGACACCAGCCAAGAAATCCGGAGAATTTGAAGTAGAAAAGTAGTTGTCCCGAGTGACAGCGATGTTCCAGAGCCAAAGACGCAAAAGGAGGAGTGACGCAGTGCAGAAAAGGTGACGCAGAGGCTCACGCAGTGCTTGCATCAACACTCTGAGCCAGGTGAGGGTGACACAGTAGCTAGGAGGAGCCCATGCAGTAGTTGCGTTAGCTATCTAGGCCAGCGCAGAAGCAGAGGGGGGGCAGATCAAGCTCACACAGTGCCACGTCATCTTTTTGAGCCAGGAAGGATTGACACAATGGCCAGGAGGAGCTGATCCAGTTCATGCAGTGATTGCGCAGAGCCAGAGGGGCTTAGATTCTTCAGTTGTCGAGGCTAAGGGAGCAGAGCAGATTCGATTTGAGGAGCTGGTGGGACGTTGTTTTTGTTGGTGCAGAACAATGCCTATGGAGATAGAGCCGAAGTAGAGGGAGTCACTGCCTTGACAGATTTCTAGCCAGATAAATCTAGATCCGGGTTGCAGCAGCAAAGGAGGATTGGAGAGGAATGATTCGACACTGGGCCGGAGGATTTCTGTGAAGGAAATCAGGACTCAGAGGGAGTCTAGAGAGGAGCTTGTTCCTTAGAGGGTTTCTTGCACCCAAGGAATCCAGATCCAAGTCTTGCTAGATTGACAACTGGAGAGGGAGAGGAGAACCAATTTATTTTTGAGCAGATATGGCAATGAATGGATTGAGGGATCATGACAGATTGGATGGAGCCTCCAATTTTGTCATCTAGAAGGCCAGGATCCTGGGAATCCTAGATAAACATTGCATCAAAGACTATGCCTTGAAAGTGGTTGTTGTTCTGGTTGACGTTGATGCAGAAAATAAGTACGAGGAGGCCCAAGCGAAGGCAAAGTGCATGATCCTAGACGGGGTCAAAGATCATGTAGTACCACACATTGCTGAGAAGGAAACAAGAAGGGAGATATCGAAGACCCTAACCACCTTGTACCATTGCTCTTCCGTGCAACGGAACTAAGACAGTACCAAATGCAGAAAGGAGAGGAAATAGATCCCTTCCTTCTCAGGTTGCAAGGGATTCGCGACCAGTTGACTTCCGTGGGGTCTACACCAGATCCTGAGTTCATGGTCAGCACTGCCCTGAATGCAGTCACTGAGGACTGGGAGACATTTGTCCAAAGATAAGTTGCATGAAACGCCGAAACGTTTCGGAGTTTCCGAAACGGGTACGTTTAGAAATGTCACCTCCCAAAATGGAAACGTCGGCTGAAATGCAATATATGTTTATATATATAAAAATAAATTTATAAATAAGTGAATAACACATTATCTTGTAAGAAAAAAGGTAATAAGACCCATAAATGACAATTTAGAAGGAAAACCAAGTCTATATTAACTCTCATAGATGATTACATAATGGTCGAGTTTCAGTCAAGTTTCGGTCGAGTGTCGGAGTTTTAGGTATGGGTACGTCTCGAAACGTCGGGTTCCTAGAAGTTTTGTGCAACATAGGTCCAAAGTATTTTGGGCAGAGCGACTCTCCCCAGTTGGGAGGAGATGTGGGCAGCTCTTCGACAAGAAGAGCTCAGAAGGTTGACCAAGGCAAGGAGTAGCGGTAAGGGAGCCCGAGTCAAGAAGGAGGAGGAGGAGGAGGATGATGCAACTCTTGCATTGTCGGGACAGCAAGGGCAGCAGAAGAGAAAGAAGAAGGACATCACCAAGGTTAGATGCTTCAATTGTGGGGAGCTGGGACATTATGCCACTCAGTGCCCCCGGAAGAAGGGCAAGGGGGAAGCTTTTGAATCAAAGGTTGCTCCAGCGAAAGCGGACAAGGAAGGCGAGGATGACGATTGTGCCATGAGTGCTCATGTGCCTCTAGAGAAGAGGTGGGGCGACATGGAGTTGTAGTCGAGAGGACTACATGAGGGCAGGATCCTTGAGGTGCCCAAACTCTTGGATCACATACGACTACAGGAGCCCTTAATGACAGTAGCAAAATGACGAGTGTCGGTTGGGGCGAGGTGTGATGTAGCGACAATGGCAGAGCTATAGTGCCAAAGTCTGAGGCAATGCAGTGGATGTTGTAGCAGTGCGAGAGGCACAGAGCAGTTTGCAGCAGCGCAGTAGCAGTAGAGGTAGCTTCAGCATCACGAGGCATCCATACTAACCAGCATGTCAGTGTTTGGGTGAGTTTTCAGTTACTTACTTCTCAGTAACTGAGTTACAATGCAGCAATTAGCAGTGGCAGTGCTATGGGCAGCATGATGTAGCATTTTGAGAGGGAGCTGCAGTACAGATGTCGTAGTGGCAGTGGCAGAGTCATGGGCAGCAGTACAAGAAGCAACAATGCAGTGGATGAAGGGCAGCAGGCCAAGCATCAGCAGCACAGAGGACCGATGCAGTGGATCAGTGTGATGCTTCTAGTTGGGAGTTACTAGAGCACATTCCTCGCTAAGAGGGAGTGTTGATTTTGGGTAGCATCGGATGTGCTCTAGCTTCGAAATTTGGTGGAGGGGCTAGAACACATGAGATCTCCAGAACCCAGAAATCGTTTGGAGAAATTCCACCTAGATGAGGAGTTATTAAAATAATTAATATTTTTAATGGGTTCCTAAGTCTAAACTTAGGAAAATAAAATTATTAATGTGTATTAATAAAAATATGGGTGAGAAGCTTCTAAGTGATGAGGATCAAGCCAGTTCTAATATTATCTATTGATTAGAGATTAGATCACGGTCGTTGAATCATCAACAAGAAAAGTATAAGAGGCTTGAGGGTCAATTGGAGAGACACCGAATTGATCAAAGAGTTCAATTTTTCTGGGGCGAGGTTTGCTGAGAAAATTGAGCTAGTGATCTGAGTTGCAGTGAGAGGCATTTCGGTAGAGGGACTTCAATCCAAGGTTGAAGAAAACATAGCAAAGAGGCAGAGTAGGCCCAGGAGTGACAGCGCAACTCTAGAGAGGGTGATGCAGAGGCCAGAGAGGCTAACGTAGGTGACACAGAAGCTGGAGGGGTTGACGCAGGCCCTTAGAGGCAACGTTGGGGTTTGTCTTTGGGGCAGAGAGAGCAGTTCAACATATCGAATTTTCGAGCAATGGAGGCTCATTGAGAGGGTGATGCAACTCCTAGAGGAGGTGACGCAGTTCCAGCGCAGAGCTTGCAGCAGCCATCGCTGCCCGGCATTGGAGACAACATTTGTCATCTGTGGGGTTTGATCATCCAATTGTTGGATTTGCCGAAATATCTGTCTCTAGATAGAGGTACTTCTGCCAAGGTTATTCTCTGTTGGGTGAGCCGCATTTGGCACCCTAGTTGTATTCAAGAATCTGCTTAATAATACAAACCCTCTATATGTTACACCGGTTTTCCCGAATTGGGTTTTTCTTGGGACGATTGTCCAAAAATAACGGTGTCCTTTGTGCGATTGTCTCAATTTATTTCAATTCATGATTTGTATGTATGTGTAGGCTGTAATAGTGTTTTTCATTGATGTTTATGTAATTAAATAACTTGTTAAATGCAAAGAACAAGTAGGAGATGATAAACTAGTGATTGCAACAGGGGTTTCTGATGTGTAGATTCAAAAATTCTCACATAAAACTCCTTTATAGGGGAAAACCTAGTCAAAACTCTCCTTCAGTAGATTCAAATTGAGATAAACCAATACCCTAGAACAAAAAACCTTCCTCCTCCACCAAGTCAGCTTTTCCTTCTGATAGATGATCTCTTCCAAAGTTACGAAGTACCAACTTCTCAAATGCAGCTTCAACCCAGAATTTCGACCCCCAGCTTCAAAATCTTGACCCAACTTTAGGATTGTAGTTTCTATCTGGCAAATTCCATAGCTTCATCCTAGCAGCGTCACAACTTCGACCTTGATGCAGCTTCACAGCATCGATGCAGCGTTAGAATTTCGTTGCACATGAGAGAGAGAGAGAGATACCCAAAAACCTTGATTCCAACTTCCTTCTTGAACTTCGCACTTTTTCTACTTCGAACCACTGCAATTCGAACTTGTGAGACATGTGCTTCCAAATGAGCTCCAATATATAATGAGTTTGTGAGGTCAAATTCCCTTGTTGAGGCTGACTTGGTCGAGGAGGCCTAATTGACCTATTTTACAATAAAATAAATTTCTTTCTTGACAAATAAAGGCCAAGAGGGGTCTTTTACAGTATGACATGGACAAGGACACTTGACATAAACCCTAGAAGTCTTCAATGGAGACTTTGACCAAAAACCAATTGACCCAAGCATAAAACCCATACTTTAATAAGTCAATTCCTTTAATTATAAAATTTATTTTTCTTTCTTTTGACAAATACATTACATCATGACTCAAATACAATTATGAAGACCGATACTAGTGACATTCTTCAACACTTGGATGAATAAGGCTTGTATTCTGTGAACCTGGTCTGCCTATTGGTTAAATGGCATGTTGCACCTGAATCGATGAACCAAGCAGATGACTTGGGTTGATCTAGTTGTGTCATGGCCATGAATGCATAGAAGGCTGACTCCTCTATTTTCTTCATGACATGAACCATGAATGCATAGAAGGATGACTCCCTGGTTGGTCTTCTAGTCAGCCAACCTCTTTTTGCAGTGCTCCTTCATATAGCCTACCTTGCCACAATAATAACAAGTAATGGTCTTTTAACCCTTGGTGCTGCCTTCATTGCCATTCTGGTCTTTCTTTTTGGCCCCTTTTCATTTTCCTTTAAAATTGGTAGCAAAGGATTGCTCAGAACCCTCTGTTTCACTATTGCAACTAAACTATTTCTTCCAGTTATCCTTTGTAAGAGCTTATTGCAAAACTCTCCAAACTTCAGGTCAACATCTGTAGCGGTGATGTTTAGGGTGTCGATGAAGTGCCCATAAGCATGTGGTAAGTTTTTGAAAGTGATTATCACCATGTCCTCTTCTTCCATCTTCTGGCCATTGGCCTCTAATTGTTCTCAGATGTTCTTGATCTTGAGTAAGTGTTGCTATAAGGATCCACCCTCACTCATCGTGATCGAAAACAGCATGTTCTTCAAAAAGAAGGCTCTTCCTTTGTCTGAGGTCTCACACAGATCTTTCAAATGCTTCCAAATTGTTGTAGAATTCTTCCTTTGCCTGAACCTTAGGAAGTATTTCATCTGTCATGGTAATTTGATCAGCATTACAGCTTCTCTGTCTTGGCTATCAAACTTATCCCAATCTTTAGTTGCAATAGTGAGTCGTGTGTCCTTGCTGAGAACGATGTCTAACAAACCCCTGTACTCAAAATTGGTCAACATACATTGCTACCACATATTGTAGTTCTTCCCAGGGAACTTTTGTTTTCCTTCCAATATAACGTTGGTCAACAAAGCCATACATGCAAGTAAAAAAATGCCAAAGAATAGAAGTAATTAGAGAAACAAATGTGCAATACCTGCTCTTCCCTTCCTGTAACTGCAATACAGAGGTAGTACCCTTAATATTGATTCTAAACTGCTATAGCAGCCAGGTACCACTGAATAACATGCTGATTTTTGATGGATCTGCCCAAAATTAGCTTAATAATCCAAGATCTATATACAGCTGAAATTTTTACGGATCTAGATATACCTGACCTCAAACAGTTCAAAAACAGTCAGATCTGCTAACATCAAAATAGTCAATTTCTCCTTGGATCTGCTGAAAAGTAATAAATCAACAGCTAAAACTTCCAAATCTGCAAATATGGGCATCAATATAGAAAAACAAATATCATCAGTCAGCTTCCAATTCCAATTCATCTATACTGTCAAGGAAAATGAGAAATAAGATATTATGGGCCATATATTAAGATTTTCTACTCTTTTTTGAGCCATATGACTACACTGTTGTATCATACGACTGTTGTATACAACCTCTGGAAATGATGGATGGTTTTAATGAAACCCCTTTGGCTCTTCAATGTGCTATGCCAGCAATCCCTCGACCTATATCTACCAACAACAATCCCTAGGTCATCATGCACTCACACACATCATTTTAATCACAATTTTTTTTATGAGAAGAGCATTCTTAGCAAATTAAATTGGCTCTGATACCATATTACAGAAACTGAGCACATAAATGAACAAAGAAAACTTGAAAGAGTTCTTTGTATTGAGTGAATAGTGAGAGAGTAAAAGCTTTCTTATATAGGTTACAATTGCGTTGAGTCAATCCACTTTATGAATGTGCGCACATTCTAAAACCTAAGTCACAGGACACGTCCTCCAAGGTCCCGTGTCCCGTATTTTACGTGTCGGACACGAAAACGGCCCTAAAACGTGTCGAAAACGTTTTTCATCGTGTCCTGTAAAATGTAAAACGTATTTGTCAGTTTTCGTCGTGTCCTGCATCTGGAAAACGCGTATTCTGTTGATAGAAAACGTTGCTTGCATAAGCTGCAATTTTTTTTGAAAGAAACAAATAATTTTTGAGTGGGGCAGCTTAATGATCAAGTCTAGGCCCTAGTATTGATATTCTATTCATGGTAATGTTAAATTCTTAAAGTAAAAGTGACATTCTCCTTAATCTTCATTTTCATCCTTCTACTTAAATTTTTAACATTACCATGAAATGACTCAGGATGTTTGAGAGTGGTTCCGGCCTCATTGGATTTCATATGGAGAAAGTAGAATTTTAAATTTCATTCAAAATGCAGCAGACTTATCAGTTTTTCAGGATTTCAGGATTGGGAGATTGTAATGTTTCCAGGTGACACCACCTGCCCGGGCTACCCCTGCCACCAGTAGAGGACGTGGTCTACCTCCTATAGCTCCTACTTCTAGTTCTTCGGCTTCTAGAGCATAGCAAACTCCACTGCCAACTCCACCAGCACCAGCATCTACATCTAGAGGGAAAGGGAAAGCTGTGGCATTTTCTTGCAAGAAGGGCAGAGGAAATCAATAAGATTAGACTTTAGTTATTTTCTTATGTGCTTGTAAGTTGTACATGAACAATGAACATTGAATATTCAAGAATCAAGACCAAGCATATCACATTCTAATTTCTAAATAGTAAATTTTGATTCTATTAATTTTTTTAAAGTGAACTATGAACTTTGAGAAGTAATTATATTTTAATTTGATTAGATAAGCTGCAACCTGCAATTTAATATGGATAAAAAACTATATTTCGGTATATATATATATATTTTATTAAATATATATAAAACGTGTCCCCCGTGTCCTGTTTCCAGGTCGTTGCGTTTCATATTGAATACTCGTATTTACGTGTCCTCCGTGTCTCGTATCCTCGTGTCATGTGACTTAGTCTAAAACATAAAAAACATAAAATAAACTAAAGTCCAGTTGAATTTATTAATGCTCAAGTCTAATACCTAATTGACCATTATTAAACTAATATTTACTTTAATAAGTGCTATATTATTATATTCACCCTTGCTATATATATGAGAAAAGTTTGCATATGATGTGTCTGATGGTGGTTTGGGTTTACATTGATGTACATGAGTATATTTCATTTATTGAAATTTGAATATTTTATGTATGTTTTTGTTCACAGATTTTGTTTTCAGTTTTCTTCCTTAGTTTCAATATTTGGGGTCGACCGGTTTTGAGAACATTGGTCCAATGGCCTCCCATGGTCATTTCTCACAAGTATTTAAAAGGAAAATTGGTCATTGGGCAACCACATATCATAGTTTTCGCTAGACTCAAAACATTATAAAGGCGCCCTTATGTAGTGTTACCTTCTACAATCATAGGTAATGATTACATAATGTGCTAGAGATTCACATTTCTATGTGCTCCTCAGGCAATCAAATGTTTTTAGCAAATGATAATTAGATGCTAGAATGCCATGTTGTGTTTGTTTGCGGAAATTCTAGTTGCTGCAGTGGATCCTCATCTTGTTTACAGTATGCTTATGGGCACATATGTACTTGTTCTTAATCTAGTTGGGACGTGGTTATGTGAAATAAATGATCATCATGACGGATAGTGGTGTCTGTCTTATGAGTCCTAGAATCTTTAAAAGGAAATAATAGGTGGTATGTTTTGTGAGATGAGCTCAGTACAAGAATTGCCTAAAGGATAGGCTCACATCATACTCGTCTTGGTTGACTAAATATGTAAAAACTAATTCAGTTATTGTTTGAAAATAATGTAGTTTGATCTATAATGATTATTTCTTCTATATATGCTCTCTTATGAGTTCTCTGACTGCATAGGTACGTCATGGACCAAAATTTTACGACTGTCATATAGAGATTGTGAAAGGAAACCTTCATAAAGAAAACGAACATCCGATCTTGGGAGAGACTGCTCAAGAGATCGCCATAGTCAGGCTATCAGAAAATGATCAAGGACTTGCAGCAGGACAATATGTAGCTTTCTACAAGGGAAATATTTGTTTAGGATCGGGGATTATTATTGATTCTTGGGGAGATCATAATTTCCCAGTTTGCTCTAAGGCTCTTGAGATCGCAAGAATGAGAGACAAATCTGAACTAACGGAGCCAGTTAAAATAAAAAATCTCCCTGATAACAATTCCAACATGAAACCAAACAATGGAAAGATTATCAGTGAAGTGGAGGATCTGAATTCTACAAAGTTTCTCAGCAATTAGTTAAACCATAGTAGGTCAGAAAGCAATTTTTTGTTCAGTGTCAAGCACATAATCAGCTTGGTTTCTCCTTGTTTAAAAATCCTCAAAAGAAATCCTAAATTTAGAAAAGAAAAAAGTGTATTCACTTCATCAAATTTCGAAATGATAGCAGTTCGCTGAATATCTGGGAATCCCATCCGCTTAACACCTTTACTGCTATGTGGCAAATGTATCTTTTCACAATATCCAATTAAACATCTTTTGTCGTTTTAAGGGGATATTAATTTTGTGCCTAATGGCATGCTTTAATGTACTTTTCATATTTGGATAGAGAAGAAATGTAGATTTCTCACTCATTTTGTCAAAATTTAAATGCCGAGGGACTTATCTTTGCCGGTTCTAACCATTTCCAGGATTATGGCATATTAACTCATGAAAGTATCCCCACTTTTTTGTACCCTGCTGGTGACTGTAAAGAAAGAAAGACAAACGGTATATTTCCAAACAAAGAATGGAATTTGGCCAATAGCCAAATGGCATAAACCTAACCTGAATATGCACCAGCAAAGACAGTTGTCCATATATTTTTCCATCAATTATCAACAATTTCTAAATGGTTCCTTTGTTTTCAAAGTTGGATGCAATCTTTTAAAATTTAAAATTTATAAATATTAAAAATCACTGTACGTAAAGTTATTTTGCAGTAAATGCCGTTGCTTTCCACGTTTCATGCTTGCTCATTCTTTTGCCCCCAAATAACACAGTACCTGAATAGTTTATTGGTGCAAATCTATAGCAAGTGCCACTAAGAGTAGTTTGGATTTTTAAATATGTGTGAATTTAACATTTATTTATCACTTCATTAGCAAGAAGCACAAACGTGTACAATTACAAGAGTGTTCCCTGGTCACCATTACCATTATGGCAATATCTATGACTCGATATTAGGGCAAACATAAAGTCCAATGGTACCTTGGCTTAGATAATCACTATTTCCCTCTGAGCACCCGATTTAAAGTTTTTTATTTAATCATCATGTTGTACAAGTTTTTAGAATGCGGGAATGTGGCTATGGTATGGTTAGAAATTTCTTTGAAATTTGAAAGTATATGTATATGTATATGTATATATAATGAAAGTATGAAAGAAAGAAAGATAGCCTATGAGACATATTGCTTATTTATTTACTTGATGTATTCTGCCTTTTTTTCTGTGAAACTTCAAAATAAATGCTCCCAACTTCTCGGCAAACCTCTCACTAAATAGATTAGCCCAAGAGCTAGCTGTCAGCGTATCTGCATAACTTTTCCTGTTGTCTTTGAAGGTCTCACATTCTAAAACAAAATGTTTTTTTGTTTCCACTTTTCCGGAAAAACAAAAAATGCATACTCTTTCCTCCCACACTTCCTTTGGCCTTTTCTAGCGCCCTGTTTCACAAAGGAGTTGATGAGAATTAGTCCTTAAGTGAGCAATAAAAAAATTGGCTCTCCAAGAGATATTGGCCTCTATGTATGCTTTTGGTTGATGACTATGAGTAGGATTAAACACTTCAATATAGTAATTTTTCTTTCTTCCTAACTCCTTATCCTAAGTACGCTTGTGGAACTTTTCCATAACAAAAGATTTTATCTCTTTGTTGTTTATGGGACACGCTTTCAAGCAAATACCCCATTCACTAAACCATTTGATATTTTGTTGCATCCAAGTTTTTTGGCTCTTGCATAATCTATCATTAAAAATAACCTTAGGCCATCTACCCTCTTCCATTTGCTCATTTTTTTTTTAAATACCTTATGACTCACACCATAGCAATTGCTTCAATAGGAGCAATGCATGTTTCATTTAACAAGATATCATAAGGAATTGCACGTTTAATCTTAAATTTGTTTGTAATCAAACGCTTCTGAATTTTCTCAATTTGTCTCCACTGCATGTTGGATGTACTGCTGACCCATAGTTCACGACCATAGAGAGCACCGGAATCACTAGAAGCCCAAAAAGAGTTTGAGTGGTTTTCCAGTCCCATAACTCTGCCTCTTTACACCTATTTTGAAAAACATAAAATGCTTTTCAACCCCCCAATGTTCTTTTCTTTCTACAACCATTCCAACTTAGATTTTTGTTGAAGTCAATTCCGAAGTATTTGTAATCTGTAACTTCTTCCAAAATGTTGCCTTCAAAATAGAACTTATGTTGGTTATGTTTTCTTTTCTTAGAGAAGAACACTACTTTCGTTTTGCTAATATTGACTTGCATCCCCACACTTCTACAAAAATGCTCAAGGGATAATAAGTGCTTCTGCAAACCAAGAGCCAATTTAGCAATCATAATAAGGTCATTTGCATAAAAAGAAGCCTTATAACAAACTTGCCCAAATAGATACCATCACCCCCTTGCGAATTTAACCACTCCTCAAGCTTGTCAATATATAAACCAAAAAGGGTAGGAGACAGTGGGCAACCTTGCTTGACCCTGATATCGCTTCTAGAACTTTCAGAAATGCCTACTGAAATTCTAATTTTAACTTTCACCTCTTCATACAGCTTATGCACAATTGCTCTCAAATGTTTAGGAACCCCAAGTTCCTCCATTCTGTGCCAAAGCTTATCCCTAGGAATAGAGTCAAACACTTTTCTGAAATCAACAAAGCAACAAAATACTTCTTCCTTTTTCTCCCAAACTTTTTCAATGATGTGCCTTAAAGTTATACAATGATCAATTGTGGAATGTTTAGGTCTAAAACCTACTTGCCCTTTAGCACGCTTATCTCTTTCTTCTACCCACTTGCTAATTTTGTTTTCTGGCATGCTTCCAAATAGCTTTGCAAACAAAGGGTTTATCATGATGGTCTTATAATTGGAGGGATTATTGACGTCATTGCTCTTGAAAAGAGGTATTGCCAGACTAGTTGTCCAATGTGTGGGGAGCCCTTGTTGTATGATATTGTTGAAGATTTTTGTAACGTGAGGTGAAAGAATCTTTGAGCCCCACTTTTGATATTTTGATTGGAGTTCAGGTAAGTCTTTTGCTTTTCCAACACCCAACTTCTCGATACCCATCTCTACCTCCTGTTCCATGAAGAGTTCAGTGTCAGTGTTGACCAAGGGAGGAGGGTCAACCTTGGGAACCTGTTCATAGAGTTGTCTTGCATAGTCAAACCATTTAGTGTTGACCAAGGGAGGAGGGTCAACCTTGGGAACCTGCTCATAGAGTTGTCTTGCATAGTCAAACCATTTAGAAGACGTAATATTATTTCCAATTTGTATCTTTTTTTGTTGGAGCTCCTTCCAAAATGATTTGGGATTATTTTTTCCAAGGAAGATTAGTTCTTCCCTCATTGAAACCATGAAATCGGCCTTTTTCTTGCTTAATAAATGCTTGTAAGCTTTGAGCTTTATGTTATCTTTGTTTAACTCTTTCCACATTCTCCTTGCCTTTTTGCATTCCTTTTTGTATAATGAAAATAGTAAATACCTCATCATAATGGTATCCATTTTTCAATGAATATTAAACAACATGACACCAAACATGAATCTATAGAAGTTGAAACAACCCAATCATATTTGAATTCCAATACTTAAATGTGCCACAAACTTTATTTATTTAATAATAATAATCATAAAACCAATGGGTACATAGTACAAAAGGAAATTTATCAAAGTGGGGAAAATCTGAAAATCCCGAGGGTAAAACCTAAATTTCAAAAAAATATGAAAATAGCACAAATTCCAATTCAAATTATAAGTCATTAATTATTATATATTTAATGTTGATTTGTAATTTCGATTATTTGGTGACATTGCGAATAAAAATGGTATTTCAATATTAATTTCCTTTTCATACTTATTAGGTCAGTAACTAGACTTTTGGAGCTTTCCCTCAATGCATCTTTTCATAGGTTGTAAGAGTAACTTGGTATTATTTTATTTATAAGCTTAAAAAATAAAATGAATTAGAGGTTAGATCTAAGCAATAATTTAAGTAACCTTTGAGTTTACAAGGTATTTATTTAATGTATTGGCTCATGATTTCAATAACTAAAGATATAATAGAGGTCATAAAATAGCCTTTGGTTTTATGAATAATCACTTTTAAGTAAAGACTCGTCTCATTTTGATAGCTAGATATATGATATAAAATATATGATCAATGTTAATTGTTAAAACAATCAATTTATTTTTTGGAAGTCACTCTTTAAGTATTCACCATATAATGGGTCTTTTATCTTGAATCATACTTATCACAACACTTATGAAACATACATGAAATGAAATTAGCAAATTAAAAATTTAAATGATTCTAGATAATGTGAATGAATAAATAATTAGCAAATTAAAATTTTAAATGATTCTAGATAATGTGAAGGAATAAATACACAGTTTGCATGTGTGGTATACATATAATAATTATAATGGACCATTAGAAAATGCTCAAGTGAGAAGTACATTGGACATGTTGTTAATTGTTCTCATAATAGATCTGATTTATTTTACTTCAACAATTTCTTAAAACCATAGAAAATATTTATCTCAAATATATTTGAATTTGATGAAAAATAAAGACACTAATATATTAACTTAAAAATGCAGTGGAAATAAAATGAGAGATCAATCACACCAAACCAATAAATTTACACCCAACACAATCTTCCATCGTTAAATTTCTTGGGGAAATTATTGGGTTAGACCCACAACGAATATATAGAAAAATATAGTTGTTGGGCATTTGGAAACTTGGCTCCACTGGGAAAATGGCCTCAAATAATTCAGCCTCTAGAAATTAAACCACCTGAAGCAAATTGGCCCTAGAGAATTAACTGTCTCACCAGCAAATCAGACTCCCTTTCTCCCTATCTAGTACAACCATTGTGCAATAGAGAAATTTGTCTCTCTAGATATTTTGGCCTCCTGCATAGTTCAACCCTTTTCTTCAGCAACTTGGACCCCTCTTTCTTGAACTTGGCCTGCTTGAATTTCTCTCGAAAGTCCGTACTGCACTTCTTCTCACTTCTCTTTAGTCTAGTCAAGCCTCTCTCTCTAGAGAAAATCACTTCCCCCACAATTATGTGTCTTCACCTTTCCCTTAGGCTTATTTTATAATTTCATTAAGCCAAAATTCCTAATCATATTCTCCTAAGTGATCAATGGCTAGGATTAAATCCTAAGCCTCACTTGAGATCAACAATTGAGATCATATCCAAATGACTTAAATAATTTTTTGATTTATCCTTAGAATTTTGGCCTAATAGTCCATAATAATTAATTAAATTGATTATTGTAATTTTCCTAAGCTAACCTTAGGAAATAAATCATAATATTACTTACTCCACCAAACATGCACCTAAAAAGGCAATCAAATGTCTTCTATATGCTAAGATACCAAGCCTATGTAGAAGACCTTCTAAAGCTACAAAAAATTCAACACTTCCTCGTATTAAGGAAAGGATTCTCCAAAACCCCTAGCTTATATCTATAAAAACAAAATTCCCCTTCACTAGAGACTTAATGAGAATGTCTAATACCTGCTCCTCTGTGGGGATGTATTGCAATCTCACAACACCTCTTTGGACCTTGTCTTTGATAAAGTGGTATTTGATCTCTATATGCTTGGCCCTATCATGAAACACTAGATTCTTAGAGAGCTTAATGCAACTCTGATTATTACACTGAATCATAGTTGGACCCATCTCAAGACCAAATATTCTTATGAGCATCTTGTGAAGCCATATGACCTCACAACTTGCCAGACTTGTTGCCATGTACTATACCTTTATTGAGCTAAGTGCCACTGAGTGTTGCTTCCTTCTATACCACGAGATCATGGTTGATCCCATGTTGAAACAACATCCAAAAATAGGTTTCAGTTCCATTGCACTCTTTGCCCAATCAAAATCTGTGTACCCCTACAACTCCATTCCACCAATTTTGGCATATCTCAATGCAAAGTCCAATGTACCACAAAGGTACCTGAGCACATGCTTTGCTTCCACCCAATGAACCCTCCTTAGCTCGACCATGAACTGCCTATGTATTCTATGCAAAACAAATATTCGGTCTGATGTTGACCAGATACATCAAGGACATAATCAACTGTCTATGCAAAGTGGGATCCACGAACTCACCTCAGAAGTGCTTAGCTTCCTCAAGTTGGTGATCATAGGTGTAGACATTGACTTGCAATCCTTTATCTTGAATCTCCTCATAATCTCAACTACATGCTTGCCCTTTTGTAGGAAAATCTCTCCTAGTTGCTACCACACCTCTAATACCAAAAAGTAGTACATCAATCCAATGTCCTTCATCTCAAACTTCAACGCAAGGTCCTCCTTGCACATCCCTATGAGATTTTTGGATGCTGTTAAGAAGAGATTTCCAACATAGAGGACCAAGATGAGCGACATACATTCAACAAGTACATAGTACATGTTTGATTCTGTCTCACTTTTGGTGAAGCCCAATTCAAGTATGTAAACATTAATCTTGGAGTACCATGCACAAGGTGTCTGCTTAAGTATTTACATGGCCTTCTTCAATCTGCATACATGAGACTACCTCCCATGCACCTCAAAGCCCTGAGGTTGCTCAATATACATCTCTTCTTCAATCACCCCATTGGGGAAGGAATTCCTTACATCCATCTGATGTATCCACCCCATCTCTGAAGCAATAGATATAACTTTCCATATATATGCATATCTAGTGATAGGTGAAAATGTCGTCTCATAGTCTACTCCCTCCTTATGTGAGAACCCTCTCATCACGAACCTCGCCTTATACTTCTTGACATTTCCATCAGTGGCATGCTTGATCTTATACATCCATCGAGAAGTGATCGCTAACTTCCCCTCAAGCCTCAGTATTATCTCCCACACATCGTTCCTTATGATGGAACTATACTCTTCCACCATGGCATCCTTCCACACATGCTGATACGTTACCTCTTCAAAGGTAGAAGGTTGGGACTCACTGATGCTGCTCATCAAAGCCAAATAACTAGAAAATTTGCCTAGTGGTCTACTCAACCTAAAGGTCATGTTACCCACCACCAATGGGTGACCCCTATAGGAGAAATTTTCTCCTTGTTTTTCCTTTAGTCGATAGCCAACAACCCTATGCAACCACCTAATAGTTTTGATGAGCTACCATTCTCTGCCATCTAAGCAAGCCATTGTGTACCTTCACTCATATGTCATGATGGTATGTTTGAAGGTGGACCATACAATCCCAAAGGTATGATTTTTCATTATGTAATTAGGTGTTTATGCTTGTTTTTCTTGGGCACACTTGGGCATTGATTACTAGGAGACTTGGAAGAAGGAAGGGTTCTGACTATACTCTTGTTCGCTTACCTCAATTGGGGGGTTAATCCTAAATCCTAGTCCCGTGGGATCACCTTTATTGGCTATTAGCTTTAAGAGTGGCACTACATGGGAAACCCTGATTTTGGTTGCATGGTCCCGCTTCTTGATACCATATATTTCATTTCCGTTTACTCATTACAAGCCCTTTTCACATTTTTTCTATTTGGGTCCACATTTTTTCTATTTGGGTCGACATTTGTCCATTGGGTCCACAAGGTGTTAGCCTCCCTTTCCCCTTGTCCACACCTTGGGTTGAGCCTGAAACGATGCGTCGGAAATTGATGTAGCTAAAAAAAAGATGAAAGCATCATATGGCCACATACAACAAGAAATATACCACAAAATGCAAAAGATGGTCCGGATAATAAAATTTAGCACGTGGGCAAAAGCCAAAATGAGCTCTACCCCCTATCATTATGGCCATCACCCTGGTTCCTAGGGCCCCTATGAGTACCCCTTGTATTATTAAGGAACCCGTGAATGTCCCAACACCTAGTGGGCAATGAACTACCCCACCTTAAGGGGGTGATCACTATTATATCTTACTGTTAAAATGTGCAACTAGGGCCAAATTCCACTTTGGGAAGCTCATTCTCAAGAGGACCAAAATTGACCCTAGAAGCACTAAAATCGGACAAGGAGAAACATGTTTTTGATGTCAAGCCCACAAGAGCACAATTGGTCAAGGTCGACTTGGGGTCAATTAGACAAATTGATCCCCCTCCCCTTCCCCTTGTCCACGCCTTGGGTTGAGCCTAAAACAATGCATCGGAGGTTGATGTAGCTAAAAAAAAGGATGAAAGCATCATATGGCCACATACAACAGGAAATGTACCACAAAATGTAAAAGATGGCCGGGACAATAAAATTTGCACATGGGCAAAATCCAAAATGAACTCTACCCCCTATCATTGTGGCCATCACCTTGGTTCCTAGGGCCCCTATGAGTGCCCCTTGTATTATCAAGGAGCCCATGAATGTCCCAACACCTGGTGAGTGATGAACTACCCCACCTTAAGGGGGTGATCATTGTTATATCTTATTGTTAAAATGTGCAACTAGGGCCAAATTCCACTCTGGGAAGCTCATTGACCTAAGATGATGTTTGAACAAAATTCCTCTTTTCAAGAGGACCAAAATTGACCCTGGAAGCACTGAAATCGGACAAGGAGAAACATGTTTTTGATGTCAAGCCCATAAGAGCACAATCAACAAGGTTAGCTTGGGGTCAATTAGACAAATTGATCCCCCTCCAATGCATATAAATAAAGGATACCTTCATCCTCATTTGACACATTCACTCACACAAAATTACTTCTCCTCATCTAGTTGGTTCATAAATATGAGGTAGCTATTCATCTACACATGCGAAGTTTCTTGGATTGATCTGACCCACGTTGACTTTCTGTTGTAGGAGACTTTGACCAGTGTTGACTTCTGAACTTTAGAAGGACTGTTTGACTGCATTTTGATCAAGGATAGGTCTATCCAAGCAGGCCACTTTATCTGGCACATAAGCGGAGGCAAAAGGAGTTGTTTTACCAGGATTGACCACAGAGTTGCAAGATTGTTTTCATCGCAAGTTGACTTCATCATTTGATTGGGTTTGACTGCCATTTTGTTGACTTTTTTTGCTATTGTTTGACCACCATGGAAGGCCAAGTTTTATTGACTTTGACCAAGCTCAAGAAATAGAAGTTTGATTGCTATGTTGACTGTTGACTATTGACTGGTTAGGACAAGTTGATTGATGTCGACTTTTCAGAATTACGGAACTTCATCAAGCTTAATAGATTTATATTGGTTTGGGTAATTGGCAAAAGTCAAGTCACATTAATTTTGACTTTCATCAGTGTACTTTAGTGGACATTCTCTCTCTACTGAACATTTGTTATTTTATAATAAGAAGGATTGATTAAGGATTTTCCTCATCTTGGGGTTTTTTCCCTGGCTTTAGCCAAATATTGGTGTTCTCTTGTCTTGACTTGTCTTATGCATTTATTGTTTATTTTGTATCTACAATTACTGTTAATGTGAATTAATGGTTTATGTGATTGCTATTGGAAATAAAAGTGGAATTATCATTGAGCTAATAAAAGGACATTGAAGTAATTGTTGCAAACACAGAACATACCATTGTCATCTAAAATTAACATGGTATCAAAGGTACGGTGAGGACAAGCCCAAGCAAGAGATCGAGCAATCACCAAGATATTTGTTGACAAGGACTGGTCTCCATTGCTACTACTTCATATTTTAGGACTAAGGATAAGCTCAATGAAAAGTCTGACTATCATGCATGGAAAATGACTTTGGACATGACCTTGAAGAAGCATGAAGTATTGGATTATGTGCAAGGGAAAGTGGTAGAGCCTCCTTCAAATGCACCTATTGCTGCTAGAACAAAATATAGAAAAGGTGAGGTCAAAGCTAAGAAAAAATTAATTGACTCCACTCAAAAGAATTTGGTTGCCTATATTTCTAATTTGGGAACTTCTAAGGAAATGTATGATAAGTTGGTTGGGATGTTCAAAGTGAACAATGCAAATCAAATCCTCTTTCTTAAGATAAGTTGAAGGATATCAAGATGGATAAAGGGGAGTCTATCCAATCCTATTTTATGAGAATAACTCAAGTCAAGAATGACTTGCTATCTATTGGAGAAGTTATTGCTGACAGGGAAATCACTCTCATTACTCTTGGAGGTCTTTCAAGACCATGGGATACATTTGTCACCATGATTCTCAATAATGACAAGATACCTAGTTTTGATGAGCTATTGGCTAAATGCACTCAAGAGGAAACAAGAATGATGGAGAGAGATAACTCCTACAATGGAAATGAACCTATTGCTTTCTCTGCACATACTAAAAGGAGGAAAGATTCAAGGAGACAGGGTTAAGTATCTAAGAAGGGATTAAAAGGAAATAACAAAGGAAGATGCGACAATTGCAACAAGTTCGACCACTATGCAAGAGAGTGTCCTCACGAGAAAAATCCTCCAAGGGATGACAATAGCAATTAAAAAAGCAACAACAATCAAAAGAAAAATAGGTATAACAATAAAGGGAAAAGGAATGATACTGTTGTCCGAGAAGGAAATAATTGACCTCCCAAGAAGACGAGGAATGTCAGGTATGATGAAAATAATGTTGTAGAAAATCAAGATGAGTTATATTTAATTTATGCTCTATCTACTGCCTCTCCTTCGAATACCATGGATAATTGGTTAATTGATAGTCGAGCCTCAAGGCATTTCATTGGATATAAGGAGGCCCTCTGAAATTTAATTGAGAGAAAAACTAATCTAAAGATTATTCTTGGAGATAATGCCACCTACCCCGTTAAGGAGATGGGAACTGCCACTCTTCACTTGAACTATGGTCAAACCATACATCTTTAGGAAGTCTTGTATGTGCCCGATTTGAAAAAGAATTTGGTGTCTATTTCTGCGATGGAAGACAAAGGCTTCAAGGTAGGTTTCATTAATGGAAAGGTACATGTATGGGATAGAAAATTCAAAGATTATTTTACTCTTGGGTTTAGAGTTGATGGTATTAACCAAGTTGGTGGAATTCATTTGGGAGCATTGGCAAGTGATACCTCTATTCAATGTGAGCTATGGCATCGAAGATTTTCCCACCTACATTACAAAGCCTTACCTGGGGTAAGGAAGATGGTCACATGAATGCTTGAATTACATATGAACCATGAAGGAGTTTGTCAAGGTTGTGCATTTGGGAAACATACAAGGGGACCATTCCTTTCTAGTGAAAGAAAGACAACTAATATTCTCCAACTGATCCATTCTAACCTATCTGATGCCTTGCCCATAACTTCACTAGGAGGATACTCATACTATGCATTTTTTGTGGATGACGTCTCCAGCGAAACATGGATTTATTTCTTGAAGAAGAAGGATAAAGTATTAAAATGGTTATGTTCTTTCAAAACTTTGGTGGATGATCAAACAGGAAAGAAAATCAAGACATTGAGGACTGATAATGGAACCAAATATGAATCTAATGAATTCAATGATTTTGTAGAGAAGATGACATTAAGAGGGAGACAATAATTCTGTATACTCCATAGCAGAATGGTGTTGTTGAAAGAAAGAATCGAACTATCATGGAAACCAACCATGCCATGGTCTATGATCAAGGTCTACCAAAATTTTTGTGGGGAGAAGCTACTAACATTATTGTATATGTTCAAAATAAAAGCCCTTGACAATCTTTCGATTCCAAGACACCCAAAAAAGTATTCACTAGTAAGAAACTTGATGTTTCTCATTTTAGAATCTTTAGATGTCTTGTGTATTTTCATGTGCTTAAACAAAAAAGGAACAAGTTGGAAGCTTATGGAAAGAAAGGTGTATTTGTTGGATACAGTGAAAATTAAAAGGCATATAGAACTATGTTCTTGGTCAAAGAGAGGTAGAAGTAAGTAGAGATGTTACCTTTGATGAAGACATTTCCCTCGAGAAAGCCAGACATCTCCCTGTCTCAAGGAAGGAGGATGATGCTTCTGAAAAACAAGAAGAACCTCTTATGGATGAACCAATGTCGGATGTTGATGGTTCGATGGATCCTCTTGATCCACCTCCTTGTGAACCCTCTACCTCAAAGAAAAGATGACTATGGCTTAAAGATACACTTGAAGATGCAGAAAAAAAATTCTGCTCCAAGAAAAACATTTTGAAAAAGTAAGAAGCCCAGCAACTATCAAGGATACTTGGTTTCCATGAGTGTTATTATTCATACTAAACCTTGTACCTTCGAAGACGCTGTAAATAACCAGGTATGGAAAGATGTTATGTCTTAGGAATATTAATCGATTATGAAGAATGATGTATGGGAAGTGGTGCATAAACCCAAGGACAAGACTGTGGTCACTTCAAAATGGATTTACAAAATTAAACATGGAGCTAATGGAAGTGATGAAAAATACAAGGCAAGGTTCATTGCTCGTGGTTTCTCTTGAAAGGAAGGAGTGAACTATGATGAAATATTTGCACTAGTCGCTCGATATACCACTATATCATCCATAATTTCTCTTGTTTCCAATCAAGGTTGGAGCCTACATCAAATGGATGCCAAGATTGTTTTCTTGCATGGCTCACTTAAGGAGGAAGTCTACTTGGAACAACCTTATGGGTTTGAAGTACAAGATTGAAGGACACATGTATGCAGGTTGAAGAGAGCCCTCAATGGGTTAATGCAAGCCCCTAGGCCTTGGTAGATTGATATCTAGCCTATGAAGTTGGGATATACAAGGAGCTATGTTGATCGAAACCTATACTTCAAGGTTGAAAATGACATGCCACTTATTTTGGTCTTGTATGTCGACGAACTATTTATGACTGGTGCAGATCCTCTCATTTATTAATGCAAGAGGGAGTTGACTTCCGAATTCGAGATGAAGGACATAGGACTGATGTATTACTTCTTAGGCTTGGAGGTTTGGCAAAAGCCAGAGAATAATTTCCTTTCTCAAGGGAAATACATTGTGAAGCTATTAGAAAGATGTGGGATGGTGGAATGCAAGTTTGTGTCTACTCCAATGGAACTAAACTTCAAGATGCTATGTGGAATTGTTGTTCATCCTGAATCGGAAAATCCTTCTGAATATATGCAACTTGTTGGGGCCTTAATTTTCTTGGTAAACTCTCGATCCCATATATGCTTTGCTGTAAATAATTTGATTCAATTTATGGTTGAGCCTCATCACATACATTGGGTTTCTGCTAAGAATCTCCTAAGATATATTCGTGGCAATATCAACTATGGCCTGAGATACACTACCAGGAATTTGAGGCTACATGGATATTCTGATGCTGACGGGGCTGGTAGTGTGGTGGAAAGAAAAAATAAGTTATGATGTTGCTTCTCTTTAGGATCTGCTTCAATTTCTTGGATGAGAAGGAAGTAGAAATTGATTGCTTTAAGCACTGCCAAGACCGAATATATTGCAGCTAGTATAGCCTATTGTGAAACTATTTGGTTAAAGAAACTCTTTAGCGATCTATTTGAGCATGTGTTGGATACCACCATCATTTATTGTGATAACCAAAGTGGGATTCAAATTTCAGAGAATCTCGTGTTCCATGATGTTAAAATTGGCAACTAGGGCCAAACTCCATGTGGGTTATCTTATTTATGGCAGCTGATATTTTTATTGGATCCCTCTCATCGAAAGGTGTAGGATTGATCGAAAGATCATCATTGCGATAAGTATTTATGAAGTTATGAAAGATCATCATTTAGCCAATAGCTCATTAATGGATTCCCCAGCGGAGTCGCCAATTTGTCACACATTCTAATGACAAACAAGACAAAAAGGAGTGATCTTTCTCTAAATACACCTTTTACAACATGAAAACTACAAGTGTTTAGGCTTACCTTATTCCAAAACGCTGTTGTTGAAGTCCGTTCTTGATGGGATAAGTTCCTCCTTAATAGAGATACATGAACCAACTGGAGGCGCATCCATTTCATCAAACCGACCTCTAGAATGTTCTAGAAGTAACCACAAGTAACTTTTTCAAGATAAAACTCGCGCATTTTGCCTTTTACAGAGGGACGCACCTGTCTCTTAACATACAGAG
Source organism: Pinus tabuliformis (assembly GCA_031772625.1). Taxonomy (NCBI): domain Eukaryota; kingdom Viridiplantae; phylum Streptophyta; class Pinopsida; order Pinales; family Pinaceae; genus Pinus; species Pinus tabuliformis. Next base: position 1,321,903,943 of record CM062819.1, on the reverse strand, counting down.
AGTCCACTGGGGAATCCATTAATGAGAGAGTCTTTTCCTTTATATGAACTTTGCTTTGAGAAAATCATTTTTATTTTCTGATTTTTGACTGTGAGAATTAGTATTTGGGTGGCTTAGCTTTAGATTTAGTTAGATTTGGTTTTTCTTCATTTTTCCAGACGGACGCACCCTCTTAGTACTGCACAGTGCGTCTTTGGACGCGCTGTTGCCGTCTGCACAGAGCGGGGCCGCACCTGTGACAACGGGTTGCCTGCGTCTTCCTGTAAAACTTAAGAAAATTCCATTTTTGCTTTAATTTGCTTTTAGATTTTGTTTTTCCTTAGTGTTTTCTGCCCAGATCCTTTAGTACCCTGTCAAGAATTTTCACCTAAACTAGTTTTGTGAGCTTTGAGTGTTTTAGTGGTTTTCAACGAAGTTTAGACCTAGGGTTTGATTTTTGGGAAGGCTTTGTAGTGACTTTGATAGTAGAAAGTTGTCCAGCCTTAGATCTCTCTGGTTAGTCAACCTTCTTAGAAGTCGGGCTTGTCGTAAAGTCTCCTTTTGTGAGAAACTTGCCATTTGAGTTGTTTTGGGTCAAATTTCGAATTACTTGTTTATAAAGTATTGATTTCCATTTTACAAAAAGAACAAAAAGATTAGAGTTTTGTTTTGGCTAGTTTTTGGTTCTGCAATAAGCTAGTCCTTGATTTGATTGTGATCAAGTAAAACACCTTAGAAATAATCATTGTTAGTTTTGGCCTCGTTAAGGTTGCTTAGAGTAAATTTACCTTTAGTTTGCTTATGAGTGCATTTTCATAGATTTTAAGAGTTGTTAAGATTGATTTTTTGGTTACATTAGATTTACTTGTTTTATTAAAAGAAAAATACAAAAACATCTTCTTAAAAAGTCTTGTTTCAAGTAGCTTTTGGTTTTCGAAAGAAGAAAAGAGTTTTTTCGTGCATGTAAAGAGAGGTTATGTTTTTATGATTGGAAAAGAAAAACGAATTGTTTCTTTGATTGTCTTCAATTAAGAAGTTGTTTTTATAAAGATTGCATTCTCTCAACTTTTTAGTTAAGCAATTCATCGAAAAAGTAAAGTAGTGGATAAATCATTCTAGGTGCATTTTGTAGTGGTTTCGAGTCGAGTCAACACACCACTAGTTTCACTTCCATCACCTTTTGACTTAAGAAACAACCTTAAAAGTAACGCTTAAATTAAAATCAATCTAGTAATCTTTATTTTTCTAGGGCTCTGAAGCACCAACATAGCTTAGGCTAGGGTCTTGGAGTAGGTGAGTACTTAACTCTCCAAGACTACAAAACCAAACAGATAGTCTATCTTGAGTAGAACAAATCCAATTGTTTCAGTTACATTCTGGGAAAGCTCCTCTTAAAGGAGAAACACGAGCTCGTGTCCGAACCAGTGAGGGGATCATTCCTCCCTCGTTGGGAACGACGCCAGGCAGTACGTATTACAAACGGTAAACCTCGGATTAACCATTGTCGAGGAGCCAGGGGTCACTTATCGGTAAACCTTGGATTGTTGTCAAGGAGCCGGTAAGGGGATTGGAGCTTGCTACTCTGCCCTTGCGTGCTGTTGGAGTTTAGACTGTTCCCCCAGGTGTAATTGTTGTGATTGGTAACCTTAGTGGCCATAATATCTAGGATTCTACCCAAGGTGACGGTGGAGGGAAGGTCCCACTGTACCTGGAGCAGACGTCGGTTATACTCACTTGGATTTTCTGGGGGGTTCGTTTCACTTCGAGACGGTTAAAGTGGAGGAACTTGGTCCAGTCTATTCATTAAGCAGGTTGCCTGGGTAACTGTTCCACCCACTATTTCTGTACTGAATCCTGCGAGGTTGGGCTTAATCACCAACTAGCGTTTTTGGTCCGGAAGACTACTGTTTGTGTGTGGTTTGACGCTCTAGATTATTTAGGCGTGTGCTTCAAATTTGATTGGTTCTTTAGAAGACTTTAGGTGGTTTGATTTGAAATTTTTTACTTTGTTTTCGTGTGTTGTAGTTAAAATCTTTAATTGTGGCGGAATTACCGAGAAGGTCCCGTCGAATTGCGGGCCAGTCTCCTGAAGTTGTTTCTGTGGCCGAATTGTTGAGAAGATCCCGTAGACTTAGGGGATCCCCTCCTCGAGACGACCCAGGTAATTTAGAAGGGTTAAAGGTCCTTGTAACTCCTCCTAGTGGCAGTAGAGTAGGATCACCTGAAGAAGGAGAATCTTCCTTGGTAGTCCATCCAGATTACCAAAGTTTAGAAACAGGTTACAATCCCGAAGCTGTTACAGTTTCCGAGCTTGCTGGTAGTTTTTCATCTGCCAGTGAAACAGGCGAAGAACCTGAAATTTCAGAACCTGTTACTCCAACTCCTAGTGTTCCTGATTCACCAAGAATAGAAAGAATTATCACCGAAAATCTTCCTGTTGGATTAATTGCTATAGAAGAACTTGTTCCAGAGGAAGAAATAGGCGTTTCTAATTCTGAAGATCTAATTACCCTTGATCTAAGGGAGCGTGAATCCATCTTTTACAGTCCTCCTAGAAGTGAATCTTGGTACCTTGCATTAACCAATTTTTTAGACAACTCAGTAGGTTTTTCTACACCTCGTACTCCGGTTCCACCTAGAGGAATCCATTCTCCTGTAAATATGTCTGGTCAGTCATCTGTGTTTTCACAAAGTCCTGAATCATTTTTACATGGCGGTCCTTCTGTTCCTACTGGGTATCAATCACTTTCTGGTACCTTTGCGGGAGCATCTCCTCAACCTGTTGATCATGGGTTATTAGTTGGAAACAGTGGTAATGTACCATTGAGTATAGGTGACGTTTATATGATGTCAGGTTCAACTCCCATTAACCAACCTCAAGGTGGCCAATTACCGCCTGGGGGGCAACCTTCGTTAATGCCTGGGGGGCAACCTCAAGGTACTTCATTCGTGACTGGGGGGCAACCTCAAGGGTATCAACCCCAGCCTCAATATGTACCCCAAAGTCAACCTCAGTATCAGTATCAACCTCAAGGATGGCAACCCCAAGGGTATCAACCCCAAGGGTATCAATCTCAAGGATACCAACCTCAAGGTCAAGGTCAACCCCAGTATTCGTATTTACCTCAAGGTTATCAACCTACGGGTCAATACCCTGGTCAAGGTTATCAACCACCTCAAGGGCAATCATATGGGACTGCACCTTACAGTTATCAACCCTATCCTCAATACGGCTATGGGTCTCAGTATCCTCAACCTGTTACGAGTCAATACCCTGGAATGTTAACATGGGATCCGTCACAGGGTCAACAGATGTCGCAACCAAGTATACAGTCGGTACCTCAAGCAGGACAACCTGCAGTTCCTGGTCCATCCCAGCAACCGCAACCTGTCCAGTCAAGTGTTCAGACCCCTGTAACTTCTGTAGTTACTCAGCCGCCAATTGCACCTGGTACTCCACCTCACACGGCTGTAGCAACTACCGCTTCATCTACCATGCTTACTTCTGGAGTATCGGCAGCTCCAGTTTCTACTGTCCCTGTAACCACTCCTCAGACATCTGTACCGTTGTCTGGACCCACGGTTCAAACCACAGTCCAGATGCCTGTAGGCCAACCTGGTACAAGTACGGTTGTTACTACTCAACCTCAATTTGTTCAACCTCCGTACCAGGGACAGTATCACCCTGGGCAAGCTGCCCAACAACCGGTTTACCAGTATCAACCGTATCCTGGGTACACTTATCAACCACCTCAACAACCCCAGTACGGTCCGGTTAATCCTGGTTTTCCAGGAGGATATAATATCCCCAATGCGACTCCTGTTCCTAGTTATCCTGGATATCCTCCTCCTGGGGCTGGTATTGTGACTCAGAGTTTTAGAGATCCTAACCGGCAGTTACCATTTATTGCAACTTTAGATTTACCCAACTTGACGCGCCTAACGAACGATCCAATTCAATATCTTCCGTTCTGGCCGCCAATGCCAAATAAGTTGCCCAGCGATATACCCAAGTTCGAAGGTAAGTCTGGAGAGGATCCGTCTAATCACGTGATGACTTACCACCTCTGGTGTGCATCAAATTCCATCTCAGATGATTCCATCCGCTTACGTCTTTTCCAGCGTACACTCATTGGTCTCGCAGCCAAGTGGTACATTGAGTTACCACGGGCCTCTTTTTACAACTTTATGATCATCATTGCGATAAGTATTTATGAAGTTATGCCTATTCATCATCCACGGGCCTCTTTTTCAAGATAAAACTCCTCTTCTAAGCCTTCCGAGAGAGACTTAGAGTCATGGAAAGACCCTCCCATGAGGGTCCCATTTGAGTTGGGCATTAAGCTCTGGGAGCTCTTGGGGGCCTGCGGTATTTCTTGAAGCTATATGAGCACATGGTGAGTGTTCACCTTCCCCTGTGGAGTATATACCCCAACATGATTGAGCATAGGGTGAGTGGTTCACCTTCCCTTGTAGAGCACAATATTTGAGCATAGGGTGAGTGGTTCACCCTCCCCTATGGTTGATGAAATATGCATAGAATGAGTGGTTCACTTTCTCCTATAGCATATGAGCAGGATGAGTGGTTCACCTTCTCCTGCAGATTCCCCAACATACATCCTACCCTTGTGGTTTGGGACTCTTGGGAAGTACCTCTCATTTGCCTAGTGAGTTGGAAAAAGAGGTTAGGGGCCATAACACTATGAATGGATGCATTGTGTATTGTCATACTCCCTATGACTAGGATGCATGATATTCAACAACTTGATTACTCAAGATCAAGTCTGATTGGGGTTCTACACGTAGCTATGTGGACTGACTTTCATCAATGGAGAGTTGTAATGTCTTGTGACTCACTCTTGATCAATCCTTCTTATTATCTATATCAATATTCAATAGAGAAGAGATGAGATGCAATGATAGTACATGATGATGGATGGATATTTGTAGGTGGAATTCTCCTTAGTTGAGAGGGAGTGTTAAAATGTACAACTAGGGATAAATTCCACTTTGGGTATCTCATTGACCTAAGATGATGTTTGGACAAAATTCCTCTTTCTGAGAGGACGAAAATTGACCTTGAAAGCATTGAAATTGGACAAGGAGAAACATGTTTTTGATGTCAAGCCCACAAGAGCACAATTGGTCAAGGTCAGCTTGGGGTCAATTAAACAAATTGATCCCCCTCCAATGCATATAAATAAAGGATCCCTTCATCCTCATTTGGCACATTCACTCACACAACATTCTCTCTCCTCATATGATTGGTTCATACATTTGAGGCAACTACTCATCAACACGTGCGAAGTTTCTTGGGCTGATCTTACCTGTGTTGACTTTCTGTTGTGAGGAGACTTTGACAAGTGTTGACTTTTGGACTTTAGAAGGATTGTTTGATTGTGTTTTGACCAGGGATAGGTATTTCCAAGCAGGCCACATTATCTAGCATAGAAACCGACACAAAAGTAGTTGTTTGACCAGGGTTGACCGTAGAGTTGCAGGATTATTTTGACCAATGGTTGACTTCATTGTTTGACTAGGTTTGACCACCATTTCGTTGGTTGTTTTTGCTATTTTTTGACCACCAAGGAAGGTTGAGTTTGACTAACTTTGATGAAGTTTGACTATTGCGTTGACTATTGACTATTTACTGGTTAGGGCAAGTTGACTACTGTTGACTTTTCAGAATTGCAGAACTTCATCAGGTTGTTCAGATTTATATTGGTTTGGGTAATTTGCAAAAGTCAAGTCACATTGACTTTGACTTTCATCATTGTACTCTGTTGGACAATCTTTCTCTTCTGAACATTTGATATTTGGTAATAAGAAGGATTGATTAAGGGTTTTTCCCATCTTGGGATTTTTTTCCTTGGATTTAGCCAAATATTAGCATTCTTTTGTCTTGACTTGTCTTCTGCATTTATTGTTTATGTTCCATCTACAATCATTGTCAATGTGAATTAATGGTTTGTGTGATTGCTATTGGAAATTAATGTGGAATTGTCATTGGGCTAATAAAAGGCCATTGAAGTAATTGTTGCAAGAGTATAACATAACATTGTTATCTAAAATTAACATTTACACATCATGCTCTCATCCCCTTGAATCTCGAGCAATAAAATGAAAAAAAAACGATAAAAGGAAAAAGACAAATGAAGAAGGGTGGAGAAACAAAGGTTGGGGTAACTCATGTACCATGATTTCTCCCTCCTACATTCATATACCCAAGGTGTTGGATTCCTTCATCATAGCTACCCTTGTACCATGGCATGTGGCTTGGAGCCTTCCCTTTGTCCCCACTCCACCCCATCATTATTTCACATGACACCTTCCAGTTAAAGGATCTACCTTGGACCTGTCATTCCCTTAGAGGTTGAAGCCACCTAATAGGGTCCTTCATTAATATCTCCTACCTAGGAAGGTAACATTAGGACATGTTCAAAGCCCCAAATTTGGAAGGGAAACCCATTATGAAGTATCCACTTCTTCTCTTGATTAGAAAAATTATTTACTCAATTGCACTAATGAATCATTGTATTAGAAGGTGAGGAGACACATTTGATCTTATACAAGATTGCAGGTGGGTTTTCATATTTGACTTGGCCTCCCTATACGGGATCCAAGCACTCCAGAGGATCACAATGGCATTTGTAGGATGAGTGTTGAGAGCCATGGGCTTCCATCCATGCAAAGCATTGCTTGCCACACCATGGGATTCTCTAGTGTTAGAGTACTATGCTTTAGTACTCAAAGTTAGGTTTAATCTTTTCATCATTTTGGTCAATTTGTAAAGTGTTGCTATGATCTCATAGAGATCAAGTCCTTAGTTTTTGTGAAGAGTGTGAGATCAAAGTTTTGGCACTCCTTATGTATGGAGGTTTAAAGGAGGTTTACAAGAGTGGCAACATCATCCATCAACTATATTTCTTAGTCAGAGATCTGAACATCATGTCAAATCATGCAAGTAAACATTTGTTTCCTTTTGTTGTAGGTGCAAATTTTGAAGAAATAGAGTTTTATAGCTTGAACAGGTGTTATCTAACCAGTTTCTGATGATCCTAAGGATGTCTCTCACCTTCATATCACATTCAGAAGGCCAGAGGATGATCTGAAATATGAAAAGAGAGAAGTCGTTGTGCTTTTGCTGAAGGAAGGAGAAAACACAGCAAATTTGTTGCGCTTTTACATAGTCATCAATTTAACCATCAAATTTGACTCCAGACTTCTTGAAATCATTTTCTATGGTTGTGACAAGTGTCCTTAAGCATTTTGGATATTTGAGCCTCATTCTTGTGAAGGCATTCAACGTATTCAAATTCGCTGCAGTCAGTTGCTACACTTTCTCTTTAGAAGTTGATGTTTAAAGAATGGGAGGATGCAGTATGATCAGTAGTGTTTTGATAGTTCTATGATAAATGAGAATCATTCATCACCTATAAAATCCTTTCATAATTTAAGGAGGTCTCAAAATTCACAAAGAGATGAACTTGTTGCGCTTTTGCTGCGTTTTTTACTATTTTAGCAGTCAACTTCAATATTAGTTTTTGACTAACTAGAGATGAATTTTGAAAAACAAAAAGCGGTTTTTGTCCATAATTGGAAAATTAACAAAAACCTCGCTCATATTTTACACATATATCGTGTTTTGGGAGATATAAAATGACCTTTGAGGCCTATTTTTCAAAGAATAAAATACTATATTTTTTCCTGTTTGAGCCATTGTTTTTTGTTGCGCTTTTATAACATTTGGAAGTGAATTTTTGAAACCAGAAAGAGGTTTTTGTCAAAAATGGATCAAATAACAAAATATCTCTCAGGTTTTACACAGGTATTATATTTTGGGTATTAAAGGTGTCATTTTGAGACCCATTTTTCACAATTTCGCCAAGCTAGATTTGCTGACAGAGTTCTAGAATTTTTTGGAATTTGACTTGGTGGATCTCCAACTTGGAATAATTGACTCCAAATTGATTTGGATGATGAAGTTTGAATATTTTTTTACCCAATCTCATGATTTTATCTTCAGTTAGCATATTTTTGGTTAGTCAAAAACCAAACCCTAAATAGTTGGATATGGGTAGATTTTCGAAATATTTTATTCCTAAAGCATTGTAACCTCTTGCTATCTTTGGGAAAATTATGCATTTCAAATTACTTAGTCTAGGGGATAACTAATTGTATATATTTCATGAATTTTAGTGTGCAAAAGGTTGATTTGGGAGTTAAAAGATAGATCTTTTCTTTGCTATTGTAAACTGTGGAGTTTTAATACAAGTGATCAATACAAAAGTACAGATCTCTTTTTCTCAAGGATTCATGTGTCATTATCTTTTGATGATGTGATTCTTTCTGTGTTTATGTGTTCTTTTCTAAGTTTTTTTTCCAAAGGAAAAATCTTAATCTTTCATTATGTGGAAAAATTACATGTAGTAGATGCCCAAGGCATATGCATGTCTGTTGGCCCATGGCCATTTCAAAATACATATTAGTAAATTTGTTGGCGAATGCCATTCACTGTGAATTGTTCAGTAAAAGTTTATCCTGTACATAATATCCTCGCAGAGGTATTCATTCTGTTGTGCCATATATCGTCAAAAAAATATACATAGTTTTTATGAGAAACCAAAAAAAACACAGCAAAAATTAGGGGTGGTGATGGTATTGGTAATGTTCAGCTCCCATCTGTTCCGTGATCATCCACAAGCCTCGGGGTAGTAGCGTGGCCTCCTTGGAAAGCCTGTCAGCACCTTCGTTATATTCCCTGTATATATGATGACAAGAAATTGTGTTAAAAGTTGCTTTGAAGGTGATGACTTCATCTAATATATTTCGAAGTGAAATAGCATGACAATGATTTTTATTGTTGAACTAGTTGATAATGATTTTTGAATCCCCGAGAATCTGAATGGTTGTGCAATCATGAGCTAAAGCAAAGTGCAGCAGATGTCTGAGGGTAATTAGCTGGGCATAATTGTTTGTTCCCTCCCCCAATCCCATTTGAACTTTGAAATAGTGTTGTTCAGAAATATACAGAATGAAGCCCCCTCCACATCCATGGCTTTGAGTTGTGCCATCGAAAAAATCCCATGGCCGGGATTTGTCAATCGGACCGGGGGAGGTAGTTCAACGGATGTGGGAGTTATCAACTTCCGGAATGTCATGATAGGCTGCCACAGCCTTGGCTATGATGAGAGGCCAGTGGACAGTTGCTTCATTAAAAATGATGTGATTTCAGGTGAGCCATATAGTCCAGCAAAGGATGAGGGGGAGACATTGTTTTTTAGAGTCCTGGTGCGCTGCGATCCAAGTGTTCCAGGCTTGTAGAATTGAGGGTCCCTGCCATGTATCATGTATGGAGAGTAGTTGAGTAATAGCTTGCCATAGCTGGATGACGATAGGACAGAGCAAGAATAGATGCTCATTTGATTCAGAGTCTTATTTGCACAAGACACACCAATTCGGACCATATATAGATCTGTGCAAGAGGGAATCTACTGTGGTGGTTTTATTACCGAGGGCACTCCACATGAATAGTCAGGCCCACGGAGGTGTTTTCAGCTTCCAAATATGTCGCCACCATTCTTTTGTAATCTCTGGTTTGTGATCCGAGAGGAGGGAGATATAACCAAGTTTTGGGGTATATTTACCATGCTCAGCTGGTGTCCAAACGAGTTCATCTGGGCCATCTTTTATACGCACATGAGCCTCAGTCAAAGCATTTAGGTACCCTTCCCAGTTCTGTTGCCACTGTATAGGTATACCCACATTTTGAGCAGACCTCCATTTCTGATTGAAGACAGTGTTGTGTTTGCGATCAACAATTTGTGCGATCACATTGATGTTCCTTTGTTGTAGAAATTGAGTCAGGTCAGGTGGGAGCTGGTAATTGTTTCCTCCCCTAATCCATGGATCAATACCGATGCGCACTGAGTTGCCATCATTTATACGCCAAGCCAGACCAGATCTAATGAAAGGCATAGTTTGTAGTATTGTTTTCTAGACAATAGAGATGCCCGTTCGTGGCCAAGCTAGTAGGCGAACCCAATCCAAGATTTGCTGTGGCCAAATGTATTTATGGTATGTAACCGTAGTCCAAAGATTCTGAGTAGTGAGAAAGGTCCAGCTCATCTTGGCTACAAGGGCTTGTGCAAATACAGACAGATCCTTTAGTCCCCAGCCCCCCCATTTTTTTGGTAGGGCAATTTTCTTCCAGCTCACCCAAGCAAAAGTTTTTCCTTCTTTTTGTCCATTCCATAGATATCTGCAGCATATCTGCTGAATACGGGCGAGTATTCCCCAAGGAATCCAGGCAAGCGACATCCAGTACATAGGTGTGGCTTCCAGCACAGATTTGATGAGGACAAGCCTACAAGGTGCCCTGCTCTAAAAAGAAATCTATGATTCCAAATTTTCAGTCTCTTCTCGATTTTGATCACTAACTAGATCTAGTTATCAATCCAACAGCTATGAGGTTTGATCCAGAACCTTAGGTATTTTAGGCCATTTTCGAGGTTATGCAATTGATAGTGGAAGAAATGGAGGGCAATTCTGTCTTCCTGAGGGGAGGTGTGTGTCAGAGTGATAGTTGACTTGGATTGGTTTGCGACCATACCAGTGGCTTTTGCGACCATACCAGTGGCTTTTGCAAACAGAGTAAGGATGTCATGGAAGGTAGTAGAGTCCCAAATGTTGCCATCCAGAAAGATCAGGACATCATCAACAAAAAGGAGGTGTGTGAGGTGACAGAGGTCACTCATTTTCAGTCCTTTAAGTTTGCCTTCCCTTTTTGCGGATTCGATGAGCCTGTTGAGCCCCTCCATCATGATTAGGAACAGAAGGGGAGAGAGAGGGCATCCTTGTCGGAGACCCCGTTCAACATGGAAGAATTGGGAAGCAGATCTGTTTATGAGGACACTGAAGGATGTCGAATTGATGTAGCACATGATCCATTCTGTGAAAGCGACAGGGAAACCTAGATGGATCAGAATCATCTTTAAGTAGAGCCAGCTAACACGATCAAATGCCTTTGCAAGGTCAATCTTGAGGATGATGTTTTTCATATTCTTTACTTTGATAGAGTGTATGGCCTCCTGTGCAGTTCCTATGGCCTCATGGATCTGGCAGTCTTGAAGGAAAGCAAATTGATTAGGGGAGATATGGTGGGAGAGAGCCGATTTGCAATGATCTTAGCAATGATTTTGTAAAGGGTATTGCAAAGAGAGATTGGTCGAAATTCATTGAAAGATGAAGGGGAGTCAAATTTAGGAATAAGGGCAATGAAGGTAGAATTGATGGCCTCATACATTTTTCCTGTGATCCTGCATTCTTCAACTACATTGAGGAGATCATTCCCAATAAGTTCATAAAAAGCTAGATAGAATTCGATAGTCCATCCATCCAAACCAGGACTTTTGTCTTTGTTAAACCATTTTAGAGTCCCTTCAAGTTCTTCTGCAGTGACAGGTGCAGTTAACTCGTTTGTTGATTCCAGGTCTACAAAACTTGGGAAATGCCCTGCTAATTGAATAATGTCAGCAAGGTTTGTAGCTAGGGGTTCCTTATAAAGTTGTTGAAAGTGTGATATACCTAGTTGAGAGAGTTGATTGAAAGTATTAGCTATGCCTCTGTCCTATGTGGGCATCTTCCAGATAGTGTTTGAGACTTTCCTCTCCTTGGCAAAGTTTTGAAAGAAGCTCGTGTTCTCATCTCCTGCTTTTAGCCAGAGTGCTCTGCTCTTGAGTCACCGAGTTTCCTCTCTTTCCTTCAGAATTTTTGCCCTTTGATTTTCTAATTCAATAAGATGGATCTTGGCTTCTGCAGATAAGAACCCCTGTTCCGGTCATCCATAAGGAGGGCCAAAGAAGACTCAACAGTGGCAAGGGTATTGTCATCCTTTAGGGTTTTTTCCTTTGCCCATTGGATAGTTAATTTCTTGAGTTGCAGAAGATTATAACAGAATCCTTCAGCTCGGGTGTGACCCCATGTGGGAGGGTTTGCCAACTAGAAATCTGAGACCAGTTTGGAGTAGGAGGGGTCCTGAAGCCAAGTTGAGTTGAATTTGTACGAAGCCTTGGGCTTTATAGATGGGCCGGTGATTTCTAAGTAGATAGGTGAGTGGTCAGAGATACCTCCTGAGCCAACCCATTGCCTATAGTGGGATAAGCGTTGTATCATCGGGGTCTTTAATAAGAATCTGTCCAGCCTTTTGGCTAAAGCCGCCTCCCCCACTCTCCTGTTCCTCCAAGTGGGCAAAGGTCTATTCATGGGGATATCTGTCAGATGTGCCTGATCCAGGAGGTTTTCCATGGTAACAGAGAGCGGGTCGATCTGAGCCGATGAACCCCAAGACTCACTAAATCCAATGGAAAATTTTAGGTCTCCACCCATAATGATGTTATCAGGCGAGGTGATGGAGAGATTTAGGAACTTATTCCAGAAAACCTCCCGCCCCTGGCAAGGCCCACATACATTGATGACTCGGAGATCCATTCCCAGCTCAGCAGAGAAGATATCTATCCCAATGAAACCCTGCCCTCCCCAAGCAGATTTTAGGTTGATGGAACGAGGATTATAACCCAGAGCCAGACCTCCAAACCTCCCGACTGCATCTAGGGAGAAAAAGTCCCATCCTGGTTTCAGGTTCCCCAGGATACTGTTAATGTGTTTAGCTTCACCAAGGGTTTCTTGAAGAAATATGATGTCAACAGGCTCAGATTCGAAGAGCCTTCAGAGGGCTATTTTTTTGGGCGAGCTAGCCATGCCCCTGCAATTGAAGGATAGACACTTCATGGGGGTAACATATCATGGGTGTTCGCTGCTCTAAGAACCCGATCTAAGGAAGATTACCTTCCAGAGGCCACCTCAGCCCTTGCCCGAAGGATAGCGTGCAAGAGATAGGATTTGTGGCCATGGAGAGGTTTAAGGGGGATCGAGGGAATGGATAGGCCAAGGCCAGAGAGTTGAGAGGGAGATTCAAATGAGAGGGAGTGGGGGTGCAGGTTGTAGGAGTGGGGAGGGGCAGAAGTTGGTGGGGGTGGATTTGCAGATGCCTCCGGTGGGAGGGGCAAGGAAGTAGTAGAAAAATCCGACCAATGGGAGTACAGGGGACAGGGGATGGGAAGGGGATGGTGGTTTGATCTAATACAGATGCAATATGCAGATGGTGTGCAAGGTATGCATAAGTAGAAGATAAAACAGGGAGAGGAGGAAGAGAAATACCCGAGGTACGAGCCACTTCAGTTGCTGCCCTAGCTCAAGTTAGCGGCAAAGATGGAGGTCGCAAGGAGCAACCCGGAGATAGCTATTATGAAACCAGCTCACAAAAAGATAGAAAAGAGAGATCCACGCCTTAGAATTTAGCCTCTTTGAGGGGGCAACCTCCTTTACATTACATAAATGAGAAATTCTTGGATGATTCAAATGACAAAACCTCCTTTCTATATATAAGAGTCTAAGGAGTCACAATATAACCCAACTGACCTAACAATAACAATATAAAGCCACAAAAATAACAATAGAGGGATTCTATGGGGCACAGTAATAACAATATGGGGAAAATAGGGGCACAACAATATTAATAAGGGATACAACTAAAATAGTAATGGGGTAATCACTAGTATTATAGGGACCCAACATGCCCCTCTCCTTCAAAAAAGTGTTGTCCTCAATGCTTCAGTAGTTTTGGATGCTTCTGTATAAAATTCTCATCCTCCCACATGGAATCTTCAGCAGATAAGTTCTTCCACTTGATAAGATACTCCGAAATTGATCGATTTCGTAACTGTCGAGTTCTTGTTTTTGTGACTGCTTCTGGTTCCAATATAATTTTTCCTTCCTCGTCAAGTTCTGGCAATATTGTTTGAACTGGGAGCTTGTCACCTATAACCTTCTTTAAACATGAAACATGGAAAACTGGGTGCAATTGAGAAGCTACAACAAGCTCCAATTTGTATGCCATAGTACCAATCTTTTGCAACACCTTGTATGGACCATAATACTTTGGTGATAATTTATTATCCTTCTTAGCTTGCTTGAGGGACATTTGCTTATATGGTTGTAGCCGTAGGAATACCCAATCACCTACATCAAAACTTCTTTCGCTGCGATGTTGATCTGCCTGTTGTTTCATTCTATTATGTGCCAACATGAGGTTATCCTTTAAGAGTTGGAGGACTTGTTGTTGATGTTCGATGTGATGTTCCACTGCTTGAACCTTAGAATTTTCTCTTAAATATGATGTGATGGATGGTGGCTGATATCCATAAAGTGCCATAAATGGGGTCATTTTTGTTGCTGTATGGAAGGAAGTGTTATACCACCATTCAGCCAGAGGCAACCATTTGACCCATTGTGTCTGTTTATCAGATACAAAGCAACGAAGATATCCTTCCAAACATTTGTTTACTATCTCAGTTTTCCCATCAGATTGAGGATGATAAGATGAGCTATGAGCTAACTGAGTACCAAGACAAGAAAATAATTCTGTCCAAAAATTTCCAGTGAAAATGGGATCTCTGTCACTTACAATAATCTTTGGGTTTCCATGTAGCTTTTGAATTGTTTCCATAAATGCAGTAGAAACTATACTGGCTTTAAATGGATGTGATAATGCACAAAAGTGTGCATACTTGGTAAGTCTGTCAACTACCACCATGATGACACTCTTTCCCTCAGACTTGGGTAAACCTGTGATAAAATCCATTGAAACCTCCTCCCAACGTTGGCTTGGAATGGATAAAGGTTGTAATAGACCTGATGTCTTAATTGTTTCAACTTTATTTTGTTGGCAAACCAAACATTCCGCCACAAACTTTTGAATATCTGATTTAAGGCCCTCCCAAAAAAATTCCTTCTTAACCCTGTGGTAAGTTTTTAAAAATCCTGAGTGCCCTCCTAAGGGAGAAGTGTGCAATTCCATAAGAATCTTTTGTTTTAGTTGGGAATTCTTACAGAGGTATAAGCGATCTTTGTACCATAACGAATCATTTTGCCAGCTAAATGTATCAGACGTACTAGAATCTTGTTGTAACTTTCGAATAAGTGCCCACACTTCTTCATCATTCTTCCATTCCTCCCTTGCTTCGTTTATCCAATCTGGTTGGATAATAGAAATGGCGCACAAAAATGCTTCCACATCCTCATCCTTTCTTGAGAGTGCATCTGCCACCACATTTTGCTTTCCTTTTTTGTAGATGATTTCAAAGTCATAACCCAACATCTTTGTGACCCACTTTTGTTGCTCTTCAGAGGATAATCTTTGTTCTAAAAAGTATTTAAGGCTATCATGATCCATTTTTACCTTGAAGTGTCTTCCCATTAGGTAGGGTCGCCATTTCTTAAGTGCATGGAGTATTGCCAACATTTCCTTCTCATAAATAGCTTTGTGTAAAAACTTTCCCTTGATTGGACGACTTTCAAAAGCAATGGGTCTTTCATCTTGCATTAAAACAACACCAATTCCATTTCCTGAAGCATCACATTCCACAATAAAGGTTTTTGTGAAGTCTGGTGTAGCTAAGACCGGTGCTTGGCACATTGCCTCTTTAAGATGTTCGAAGGCCTTTGTTGCTTCTAGAGTCCATGAAAATGCATCTTTCTTCAATAATGTTGTTAGAGGTGCTGCTATTCTCCCATAATTCTTAACAAACTTGCGATAATACCCTGTCAACTCGAGAAATCCTCGCAGATGCTTTATGGATGTGGGGATTTTCCATTCCTTAATGGCTTTAATTTTGCTAGGGTCTACCTTAACTCCTTCATGAGATACAATATGACCCAGATATTCCACCTCTTGTACTCCAAAGAAACATTTGGATCTTTTGCATATAATTGTTTCTCCTCCAATAATTGTAGCACCCTGTCAACATGTTCAACATGATCCTTCCAAGACTTGCTATAGATTAGTATATCATCAAAAAATACTAACACAAATTTTCTAAGGAATGGTTTGAAAATGGAATTCATCAAACCTTGAAATGTTGAAGGTGCATTGGTAAGGCCAAAAGGCATGACCAAAAATTCATAATGACCCTCATGAGTTCTAAATGCTGTTTTCGGAATGTCTTCAGTCTTCATTCTGATTTGATGATATCCTGAACGAAGATCCAACTTGGTGAAGTAAATTGATCCATGCAATTCATCCAGTAATTCATCAATGACAGAATGGGAAACTTATCTTTAATAGTGAGCTTGTTGAGCTCCCTATAATCCGGACACATGCGCCATGATCCATCCTTCTTGTGCACCAATACTACTGGAGTAGAGAAAGAACTTTGACTCGGTTGAATTATACCAGTCTCTAGCATTTCTGCAACCATACGTTCAATTTCACTCTTTTAGGCATAGGGATAGCTGTACGGCCTAATGTTTGGAGGAACACTTCCTGGAATCAGATGAATAGCATGATCATGATCACAAATAGGTGGGAGACCTTTGGGAGTCTCAAATACCTTGGAATGATTGTCCAAGACTTTTTGGAGATTTGGAGAAATAGATGATTCCAATGTGGAAACATCTAGCGAACATAATTGTGCAATTACACCTCTTTGTTCCTTTTTTAGAAGCTTTGTCATACCGTTAGAGCTGATTATCTTTCTCGGTTTCCCTGCAATACCCCTTAATTCAACTTCCTTTCCTTCCACAAAAATTTCATGAAAAGTTCTTGAAAATTAAAAGCTATTGTACCCAAGGATTGTAGCCATTGGACTCCTAGTACAACATCAGCACCTCCCATTGGAATGGAATCCATTAGGCTAGTCAATACATATTCTCCCATGGATAGCTTGATATTATGGCACTTTCCAGAGCAATTTATTGTTCCTCCATTTGCAACCATCACTTGACACTCTGCTGCTGGATATAAGAAGAAATTCAATTCTTTTGCTACCTTACAATGAATAAAATTGTGGGTACTTCCTAAATCAATCAACACTATTACCTTTTTCTTCTTGATTTGTCCTTCTATCTTGATGGTTTGAGGAGTGGTAATTCCTGCCAATGCATTACAAGATATGGTCAGATTCATTTCTTCTTTATCTAGGCTTTGTTCCTGGAGTATATCTTCTTCTTTTGACCTTTCTTTCTCTTTTTCTTCTTCCTCTTCACAATCTATGTAGAATAATTTCTTTTCAGCACACTTATGACCTTTAATGTATTTGCTATCACAACTGTAACAAAGCCCTTTTGCTCTTTTTTCTTCCAATTGTTGTGGTGTCAACCTTATAGGTTGTGGAAGACTAGGGGCAACAATACTTCCATCTTTATAGTTGTGAGTGGTATGCTCCCTGGGTGCCATAATTTTGCTTTCCATTTTTCTTGCTAACATGAATGCCTTCTCTAATGAATCAGGTTCCCAAAGGTGAACATCATATTAGATATTATCCTTTAAAGTCCCTATGAACACATCAATCATATGCACCTTTGGAATATTTTTTACCCTTATGTTCAATTTTTGGAACTCCTCAATGTGCTCCAGTATTGAACCCTTTTGTTTGAGACTTATCAATTGGCTAAAAAAAATGTTGCTTTTTGTATCCTCATAATGTGCTGTCAATTATTCCGTAAAAATTGCCCAAGTGATAATTTGTTATGAGAGCAAAGCCATTGATACCATACAAACTGATTTGGTTCCAAATGTAAAGTTGCAATACGTACCTTTTGTGTGTTTTACCAGTGTTGATAATATCGGTATCGGGAAAATATCGGCGAGGGTCCGGAAAATATCTTATCGGAAATATCGGCGAAAATATCGGCGAAATATCGGCAAATATCGGCAAGCATAAAAAATGCATAATATATTCATTTTTTTTCAGATTTCTAAACATATAAAGCAATAACAACATGAACTAAACACATTGGCACATAAATATGAAGAAAACACTGATATATATGATGTCAAATAGAAATGATACATCAAACTTCAAAGGCGATACCAAATCCTGCTGATCCCTGATAGTGATAAATTGATAATTGTCCAATCAAGGACTCAAACAAAAATTAAAATAACATCACACATCCTGCTGATCCCTGATAGTGATAATTGTCCAATCAAGGACTCAAACAAAACAACATCACATATATAAAACTTTAAAAGTATTTCATCATCATGAGTTATAAACTTATATGTAGCAAAAGTTGCAAAACAAATAAAACTAGCAGCTATCTATCTGAGACCATTGGCCTCTCCCTAGCAGCTTTCTTTCTGTCTTGTTCAGCAATTGCTTCACGAGCTTTTTGTATAACCTCTGCACTAGAAACCATACAAGGCATGACATCTGCATCATATGCAGAGAGTTTAGCCAGATGGTATTTCAATCGTGTAATCCCTCCTGACATCTTGGTCCCACACAAGTTGCATGATATATATGCCTGATTTGCCCCACCAACAGCCTCCCCATACTCCCAAAATGGGTCCAAGGCTTTTGGCATATTTGACATTTGTAGTGAACTAATTCAAACCTAGGGCACAAAAAAAACAAAAAATTGGCATTAAATGAGTATAACTATACAGTGCCCAGCAAACACTCAAGAAACTATTTTAATTTTTAAAGCAACATCTTCATGTTCAGAATTTAAACAACAAAAGCAAGCATAAAAAATGCATAATATATTCATTTTTTTCAGATTTTTAAACATATAAAGCAATAACAACATGAAATAAAGTTTAAACACATTGGCACATAAATATGAAGAAAACACTGATATATATGATGTCAAATAGAAATGATATATCAAAGGCGATACCAAATCGTGCTAATCCCTAATAATTGTCCATTCAAGGACTCAAATGTGGAGAACCAATACAAAATAACATCACATATAATAATAAAAGTATCTCATCATCATGAGTTACATGTAGCATAACAAATAAAACTAGCAGCTATCTATCTACTGCCCTCTCCCCCTTTTACGGGAAAACATGATGGGCTGTTTGTCAGGCCTGCCCCTATTAGTAGAAGGCCCTGACACTGCCTCTGCACCTAATGTCAAATAATGAGTGATAGGCATGGATCTATGCTCTCCTATATCTATAGCAGATGGTGTTGATGCTGATGCTCCCGCAGTGTCCTCCTCCAGCTCCTCCTGCTCCTCCTCTAAGTGCTGCTGCTCCTCTGACTCTGAGTCCTCCTCTTGCTGCCCCTGCTCTAATGGATCATCTGCCACTGGCTCCTCCGGTTCCAACCATGAAGGTGACTCCTCCAATATGGGCTCCTGAGACTCCACCCTCCACGGAGACAATACATCAATATTGTCTAAGGAAATGGCATCTGGATCCACTGGTGATTCTATTTGCCTCACTCGAAGTCAGATGTTGTAATGCACATACACCAAATCGTTGAGGCGTGCGAACTCCAACCTGTAAGAGTGTCAAAAAAAGTAATGAGTCTTGACTCTTGACTCTTGACACTTGAAGGTCATAAATTAAAAATTAAAAATTACAATAAGTGTAATTGCTCAACTGAAGGCTTGAGTTCAAAGTTATACCTGTTGCGCTTTTTGGCGTGTATTTTCTCAAATACACTCCAATTGCGCTCACACCCTGAAGAGCTACATGTTTGACTCAAGATTCGTATAGCCAAATTTTGCAAATTTGGTACCCTTGCACCATAGCTTCGCCACCAAAGATCTACAACAAAATAATGAAATAAAAAATTCAAAAACTTAAAAGTTAAAAGTTAAAACATAATTAAATTCAAATTTCTAATTTCTAATGAGTGATGACTTGTCACTTACGTGGCATGAAGAGGGCCCTTCCCTTAATGGCATCATCAAAGCCAAATAGGCCAACACAATCCTGATAACTATGTATCTCGCGCATGATTTTGCAACGAAGCTCAGAATCAGGTACCATCCTCTCAATACAGGAATGGAGCCCTTCCATCACCTCGCCATCAAAACGAAAATTGCATTTGTATGCAAATGCAGGGTTGAGGAAGAGTGCTGCTGCATGAATGGGTCGATGAAGCATCCCTGTCCACCGATTATCGATCACATCCCATAACATCATCTGCCTATTAAGGCCAGCAGAACCCTTGTCTGCATAATAGGAACGAATGGCCTCCTTGGCCCTATCCATGCCCTCATACAAATAAGGCATTGCAGGCTTCTCTCCATCCACCAATCTAAGAACCTTTACTATAGGTTCGCTAACTGCACATGCTTCTTGTACTCCACGCCAAAATGTCTCAGAGTACACCATTTTTTCAATGGCTCTCCCATCAGGTCTCCTGCTGTATCTACAACCACGCCAATCATCAGACACAAACATTTGCTTCAACTCGAACTGACATCGAAGCAAAGACTGGAGAGTAATAAAGGTTGTGGCAAAACGTGTGATGGCAGGACGCCGCAACTCCTTGTTTTTAGTGTACCTCCTCATAAGGCTAAGAACAAAAGCATGGTTATAAATAAACTTGGGGATGCTCCTAGCCATATCAAGTGCCTCCTTGATGAAGGAGAGTTTCCCCCCACACAATTTGCATGAAAGATATGCACGATTTGTCCCACCATCAGGGATCCCATACTCCCAAAATGGGTCCAAGTTTTTTGGCATATTTGTATTTTGTAGTGGGCTAACTCAAAAGGAAACCTACAGCACCAAAAAAAATTTGGAATTAGTAACTTAATAACTTAATAAGTAATACGAATTTACGAAATTCCATGGGTGCAGGTCTCAATATGAAATCCTCATTCTTCAAAGACAAATGGACTAAACTTTAACAAAGTTCTACAATCTGCAATCTTCACACAAAGGACCCTAGTCAAGCTATGTAGAAAAGAGTCAAAAGACATTAAAATCATAAAATATAAATGTATTCAATAACAGCGTTAGAGGACTGCGATTTGGCTGCTACAGGCAGTGTAACTGTATACATTGAGGATAATAAAAGCATTTATATTTATGCTTCTAATGTTGGCTTATATGCTATCTTCTGAGGATAAGCAACTGTTGGGAAAGATTTCAATATGGTAGAGTGGGAGGGCAACTGTTGTGAAAGATTTCAATATGGTAGAGTGGGAAGGCAACTTTCCTAATCTCAGGCCAAAACATGGGATTATGCTCCATCTATTCTTCTAATATTGGTTCACTAACAATCTTTCTGAGGCTAAATGAGTGTTGAGAGGGGATTTTAATAAGGTAGACAAGTAATTGTAGGAGGTGAAATAAGAGTTGATGTAAAATAAAATCAACACATCAAGTTTTTAATGTGAATTGCAGCCATAAACATCATGATATTGGAGGCTGCTTTACATGGTCCAATACAAGAAGGCATCAGGAAAGAGTACTGGCAAAACATGACGTGTTAACTTTTAAGCCCCCAAAAAAGGATTAGTGTTTTCAAGAACTGAGAACAGATTTGTTGATGTTGGGTTGGATGCTACAGGGTTTGACCAAATTCTGTTGGTTACATGCATGTTGAGACTCATGAGTCATGACAGTGTGACAGTAACCTCATAAGGCAGTTACCTTTGACGGTGACTTTGGCGTTGTGTTGGTGACTTGAAGGCATGATTGTGTTCATGGCAAGAGTCCTTGATGAAGGATTATGTCAGTGACCTGTGAACTGGGTAGCAACCTTCTATAACAAGATCTTGATGAAAGTAATTAATGGCAGCATGACAGCAGTAATCTTGACATAGTGACCTGATGACTGTAATGATAGTTGTTGTGACATGACAGTGACCTTGTTATAACTTATTACCATACAGACAGTGATCTTGCTAAAGCCTAACAGTAACCTTGATATGTTTGGAGTCTGGACAGTATAGCAGATATATCTGAATGCAAAGGACCCTTTTACATGTGCAGAGAAACCTTATGGTTGTGTGGTATATAGATAAACCCTATGGCTGTGAGGATTATGGTAGTATTAACTTGAGAGTGCCAGAAATCTTCTATACTAAGCTTTAGGTAGCAGAACAGAGATTCTGTTGAAGACATTTCTGTAAGCAAAGATTTTGAAAGGAATGATCCTCCTGGAAGTTTGAAGATCTGAAGTTATTATAATTTATAAACTTCACTATTATAATTTATTTGTGACATCAGATTTGTTATATGCGGCAGTACTCTAGGAATGGCAGACTCGTCACTCAACATCTCTTATGGTCTGTTCAACAATATATAAACCCTTTATAATATATATCGATGACAAGTGTTATAGTCTTGTTCACAATCGAAGTTGTGAACAAGACAATCTTGAATACCTTAGGCTGCAGCGTTGCGTTGACGGCTGGACGTTGAACAGCGAAGAGTCAAGACGTCGGGACTCGGACGATTGCACCGGGTAAACCCTCCTTCGCAGGCTGCAGCACCGACCGCCAGGTTCCGTCTCTCTCCAGCAACGAAAACATTAACAAAGTGACGGGTTCACCAAAACAATATAACCATTTTATAACCACATTAAACCTAGCCCGCGATATTTACAGTCGTGGCGCGATATTTTCATAAATATCGCCGAAATTTCGGAAATCTCGCGAGATTTTAAAAACACGAAAATATCGCGCTATTTTCCAGCCGAAATTTCGTTTTCGCCAAAATCGCGCGATATTTACGAATATCGCCGAAATATCGGCGATATTATCAACACTGTGTTTTACACATTATTGAGATTGAAAAATTGCTCCATCTGTAATATCCATGTTGCAGGATCCTTGCCATCAAACTTTCTCATATCGATTTTTGGAATATGGTGGGTCTTTGATCAAACATTAGAGTCTATGGAATCATAATTAACATTTCTTTTGTTCTCATCATGAGTTTCCTTTACTACCCTTTCACCATTAGTGACCATTTCTTGTAGCAACTTATTCATATTTATCTTCAATTCTTCCATCTTATCATCCATGCCATCAATTTTAGCGTCCATGCCATTCATCTTAGCTTCCATGCCATCCATCTTAGCTTCTACGCCTTTCTTTAAACAATTCATCTTAGCTTCTACACCTTTCTTTAAACAATCCATCTTATCTTCTACATCTTTCCTTAAACCATCCATCTTAGATTCTGTTGCTTTTTGTGCAAGTGACACTTGTTGCACTTGGTCTCATAATTTTGATATATCATGTTGCATTTCTTCATGTTCTTCATAAGTCATGCTAGAGCTTTCACATTGCTTACTAGGTGTTTGCATTTTCTTTCCTCAGGGCATCAATTACCGATTCAAACTAATTTTTCAAACCAAGCTTATGCAAAAATTTAAAAAAAACTACACACCTTTTTTCACTTTGCAGAAGCTTGATATTGAATCTGATGTATCTCTGCAATTTCGGATCATCCAGTTCTGAAATTACGATCTGCAGTAGCCCTCTGTGTCCTCTTTCCAATGCCACCAGTCTGATCCAAGTTGGATTCTTCAAGGAAGAGTTATGCACAATCTCCCAAGATGACTTGATTATAGACTAGTTCAGTAGAGTGAACTTGTACGACGTGCCATGAGTCACTATTTCGACCTTTGGATCTGAAAAAGATATACAAGAAACTACAGTCCGTCCTCTTTCTGTACCTTCTTACGAAATTTCAATCCGATGCTCAGAGAGAAATTTATGACGATTTTCCCCAGGTCACCTGTTTGGAATGTAATTCAGGAGTCTGCAAAAAGACCAACTTCCTCAGATCATATCTCCGCAAATATAGCGCGAAAAGCTCTGAAATTCGGACCTGTGATTCAGCGCGATTTCTTCTCAAATGGGTTTTTTTTTTAGCTTCTAAAACGTCGCAGAAAAAAGTTATAGTGAAAATGCCACGATGACCTGTTTGGAGTAGCGAAACCCTAGAATCCAAAGCTCTGAAACCAAATGTTATGAAACCAGCTCACAAAAAGATAGAAAAGACAGATCCACGCCTTAGAATTCAGCCTCTTCGAGGGGGAAACCTCCTTTACATTACATAAATGAGGAATTCTTGAATGATTCAAATGACAAAACCTCCTTTCTATATATAGGAGTCTAAGGAGTCAAAATATAACTCACCCGACCTAACAATAATAATATAAGGCCACAAAAATAACAATAGAGGGATTCTATGGGGCACATTAATAACAATATGGGGACAATAGGGGCACAAAAATATTAATAAGGGATACAACTACAATAGTAATGGGGTAATCACTAGTATTATAGGGACCCAACAATAGCTGAGCTTGCTGAACTGTGGTCAATTTCCCTGACAGGGAGGGTGCTGCTAACGGAGTCGTCTTGGGGGTGTTTGCAGAGACCTTTCCAATCCTGCCCTCTTTTTCCATTGTCGCTTTAGGGAATTTTTGCACCAGAGGGCATTCCTTATACAGATGCCCGACCTTGTGGCAGCGGCGGCATCTGAATGGCACTCCCTCGTAATATAGAATTTGAACCCTAGTAAAATTCCACCATTGAAGTGTAATCTTTTCCTCCAAGCCCTCCCGAGTATCCAGGTGCACTAGGATGTGGGCTAGAGTGCGATTCTTGGACTGGATAATGGATTTATCATAATCCAGAAATGTGCCCAGGGTGTTCCCAATTCGCACAAATACCTCTTCTAACCAGTACTGAAGGGGTAAACTAGGTAATCGCACCCATAGGGGTCTGGCGCCGATCTGTTCTCTTTTTGGGTCAAAAAGAGGGCTCCATCTTTTAAGCAGTACAGGGGCCATTTCAATGTGCCAATACCGGGTGAGCGCCATGTTTGTGTATTCTTCAAGGGCGAAGTGGAGCGCAAACCATCCTCGTGGGAGGATCTGTACTTCTGGGAGTTGTATGAAGATCTTCCCCCAGATTTCTTTTACCCATAACCCCAGTCGTTTCGCCGAGTAGGTTCTTCCTCGAACCCTACCCACCAGAACTTTCCCTGCCTTGTCTGCAACTTCTCCCATGGTGAGTCCTTCCCCAAATTTGATGGTGTAGTCCTTTCCTGAGGCCTTTACACACTTTGCTTTCCTTTTTTCTGTTCTCGACGCTGTTGGATGATCCTGCAATGGGTCTGAGGGGTTCAGAGTTTCATGCTGGGATTGTTGAGCCGCAGATATTACCCTGATTACTGGGGTTTCGAAACATCTTGAAGGAGGGGCCGAGACGTGTGTTGTCGCACAACTGCTTGGAGTGCCGAGATTTACCATCTGTGTCCCAGCTCCCGCAGGAATCTCACAATCTGGGTGGGAGGAAGGATTGGTAGAGAAGAGATGATCCACAGCTGGCAAGGGATCAAAGGGAGGGGATGAGGAAATGGCCAGGAGGTTGAGGGTTCCGGGAGATAGCCGGGGGTAGTCTAGGGCAGGGGAGTCAATGGAGAGGGTCGCGATGTGGAGGGTGGAAGCAGTTAGCCTGGGGAGGGAGACAACCGGCGATGGGTTCGAGCAAGACGACACTGTGGAGGGAGCGAGTGCCGACTTAGGGTTTGGGTGGTAGAAAATGGGTTGTTCCAGGTAAGGGTCCAGTGAATAATCCACCGCATCTAAATCCATTCCCTCCATGCTAAGCCTAGGAAAGGTAGACCATAACTGTTGATAGTCAGGAGTAGGTGCAAGCGAGGGCAGCTGGTTGTGGAGGGAGCCCCGGGGATTACAGCGTCTGCAGTTAGCCGTAATCCGAGTCATGGCTAGAGTAAGAAAACCGGTGGAGTGCCATCTCCCCTCCAGTATCATGTTCTTTTCTAAGTTATTCATGAACATGTTCTTCTTTCCATTATTTGAATGAATATTATATGTTACAGAATTCATCCTAGATAGATGCTCTGTTTCATTCCATTTCAAATAATACCAGTGTTTTTCATCTAAAGTTAAGCATAAAATTCATCCTTGATAGATGATTTATGTTTAATGGGTTTTGATTCTTAATTCATCTACCATATGCTACAACAAATTTAAAGATCCAGAAGTTTTGACTACCTTGCCCTTGTCATAGATCTGCTCCATAACCAATTATTGATCACTTTAATCAATTAGACTCCACTGCCCAATAGATATCTCTATAGCTCTGCCATCAAACTTTTAAAAACTTATTCCTCTCTAATCTTAATACCTAGCCTAAAACCTAAGACAACTAGTCATCTAAGTGACTGAAGATTCATATAGAGAGAGCCCTCTTTGAAGCTGGAAGGGCTAGATTCTAGTTTTAAAGTGGTTTGCTGTTACATTTGGGTTCCTCTCCTCAACCTGGAGGAATTACAAAGTGCTAACACAATGGCGCCATTTTCAGGGAGCGAAAGGTTCCATCTTCCCCGAGAAAGAACCGTCAAGTTTTATATCTGATTACTGATGGTGAACAATGATCAAACACAAGAAGATTGCACCATTCACCTGGTGATTCCATTCAATGTTACATTCAGATTCAAAGATTCCACTGGAGGATGAACCTTACTTGACAGTGAAATGGAGGGACATTTTAGAAAGACTAGGTATGAAAGCTTTTGTTTTTTCCATGAAATCTTATTCTTTTTCATTTGATGCCTCTTGTCCTTTTGTGAATATGTGAAAAGAATTTTCCTTTACTTGTCATATTCTAATGATGACTAAGATCGGTTTTATGAGTCTCATGTGACCCAAGACATTGTCATACCTTATGTACCAAATCCTATATCTTCCAAGTTTCAAGAGAGATATAAACCTCTCAAATTTCCTCCTCTTCTCCATGAATTTCCTCCAAATTATTTCAAGTATCTTCCTAAGTTTGATGGAGAGCTTGAGAACATTGCAGCTGAAAAGCACATCCATGCTTTTGAGTGTTTTATAGATTTGTTGGAAATTGAACAAGATGATGTATGTATGAGAGCTTTTGCTCAATCATTGCAAGGAGAAGTTAAGAAATGGTTTAGAAGTCTTCCAGCTAGAAGCATTGCCAATTTCCAGCAGTTTGAGCACACTTTCCTTGCCAGATGGGAAGCAAAGAAGAACCCTCTGCAGATATTGGTTGAATATGACAACCTAAGAGAAGTCCAAAAGAATCAGTTCAAGAGTTTTCAGGCAGATTTATTAAGGTGTACAACTCAATACCTGTTGAGATAACCCTCCTCCCCCCACCCCCCACCCCCCCCAAAGGTTGGATTTGCTTCATTACCCTGATGGTTTCGATGTTGAGCTTGCTTATCAGCTCAGAGAAAGGAATCCAGCCACATTGGAGGATATGCAGAAAAATGTTGTTGGAGTGGAAGCAAATCTGTTGAACAAAAAGGCCAAAATGAAAGCTGAAAAGAAGGGAGTGGTTAAGGAGGAGCCTTCATCATCATCATATAGCAAGTTGGATGTTATGATGAAAGCAATGGAAAATCTGGTAGAAAGGTTAACTTTGGAAAACAAAGTTGTTGTTAGAGAACAATAAGCTCCCCCTCAAGTAAGAAATCCCAATTTCTAAAGACCTCAAGTTCAAATAAAGCAAAGAGACCAAACAAATCAAGGATATCAGCAGCAAATAAGACCTCCTTTCCAAGAAAATTTTGTAGGAGATGAAGAGTTAGATGGTGAAGTGTATGAACATAAGGCTGAACATGAACAAAAAACAACTGATCTGAATTTTGAGCAAAGGGTTAATAATATTATGCATGTTCTTGAAGCTTTTAATGTTGATGATGTTGCAGAAAATTATAAAGAAGAAGTTGCTGGCCCAAACTCTTTTGTTGTTGATTCATGTCACCATGAGCTAGAAGCTGATTATTTTATGTATTCACTTGAAGACAATCATGAAAGGGAATTGTCAAATCAACTTATGTTTTATGACATTGTAGAGGTTTCTGATTCACCTATCTATGATGAATACGTGGGTGATTATGATACTGATCTTATAAAGCAACCAACTGTAGGATCACAAAGTGGTTCTTTTCGAACAATTAATGACAGTTTTCAGCCCACATATCATAATTTCAAAATTTCAAATAGAGAAAGCAGCGAGCCTACTGGGGGTGATTCTTTACGCTTGTGATTTTCTTCATTTGAATTACTAAGAAATTGTTTTAAGGTCAATAATCAAACACACAAATTAGAGGGTATGGAAAATCACATAGGATTTTTGGAGTTGAATTATGATGACATGTGGCCTCAACAATATTTTCAGGGTCCTAATGTGGGAAACCAGGTAGTTTCTCCTTTGGATGATAAAGGGAAAGATATAGACAGTCACTTAAATTTTTCTTCAGATCTTTTATTTGCTGAAATCTTTGGAGAAGCTAGTAATAGCTCAGAAATTTTATGCATGAGAAACCTTGACAGTGAACCAGTTTATGATAGTTATATTTCATAGTCACAAAATGGTGAGTCGGCTCAGGATTATTCTTTGCCATTATGTTTTGCTTCATTTGAGTTCTTGAAGAAAAATCTTACGATCATCATTGAAACAAAAAAATGTGATTTGATACAAAATCACCATAGTTTATTAGAACAAGCTCACAATGGCAAAAACTGGGAGCGACCTTCTCAGGTTTTCAAAGATCCTATAGTTGATTATATGAAAGATTTCAACAGTCAATATTTGCATATTTTAATTAGTTGTAAGTCTGCAAATGAAGATGATGGTCAGCTAGTATAAAAAACACTCCCAGGAATGATTTTATTGCAACAGTTTTATGCATATTTTCAGTCCTTTCGTGACAACTCTAAATTGGCTTTGTGTGAGAGAAAAGATGCAGTTGAAAGGTTGCTACAATATGATTGTCTCATGTTTTCATTTGAGGATCCTTGTGCCACGTTCTTAGAGTCAGCAAGTGGGCCTAAGATCTTCAATCTTTTCAAAGTCGATTTTTTGCAAGTTTTTACTGGAGTTGTCATTAAGTAGGTTTCTCATTTTTCCTCTGAAGGAGTGTAAGAAAGTAGATGGAATAGTTGACAAAGTACTTATATGGTTGCACTGGATTTTTTATTTTACCTAATCAAGTAGCTCAAAGATTAGCTTAGTGTAGGTAGTATTTTGAATACGCTCAGTATTTTGAGCACTTCCTTCAGCAGTGAGTTTACAATAGTTGCAGTTTGGTTTTCACTCCCAGCTTCAGCTATGGGCAGTAATTTCAGTTCAAGTTTCAGTTTGCATTTGGCTTCAGTTGGAGAAGGTCACAGGTCAGAGCAGGTTGTAGTTTTCAAGTTGGGAGCATCCCAATGGATCAGTCTACTAGTCTACATTGTTCTTTGTCACCTCACAGGGAGGATGTAATCCCCATTGGAACCAATGTTAGAGTCCTATGCTATAGTAATCAAAATCAGGTTTATTCTTTTCATCATTTTGGTCAATTTGTAAAGTGTTGCTATGATCTCATAGAGATCAAGTCCTTAGTTTTTGTGAAGAGTGTGAGATCAGAGTTTTGGCACTCCTTATGTATGCAGGTTTAAAGGAGGTTTAAAGAGTGGCAACATCATCCATAAACTATATTTCTTAGTCAGATATTTGAACATTAGGTCGAATCATTCAAGTAAACACTTGTTGCACAAATTTGCTGCGCTTTTGTTGTAGGTGCAGATTTTGAAGAAATGGAGTTTTATAGCTTGAACAGGTGTTATCTAACTAGTTTATGATGATCCTAAGGATGTCTCTCACTTGCATATCACATTTAGAAGGCTAGAGGATGATCTGAAATATGAAAAGAGAGAAGTCACTGCGCTTTTGCTGAAGGAATGAGAAAATGCAACAAATTTGTTACGCTTTTACATAGTCATTAGTTTAACCATAAAATTTGACTCCAAAATTCTTGAAATCATTTTCTATGGTTGTGACAAGTGTCCTTAAGAATTTCGATATTCAAGCCTCATTCTTGTGAAGGCATTCAACGTATCCAAATTCGTTACGCTCAGCTTTTGTGCTTTCTCTTTAGAAGTTGATGTTTAAAGAAAGGGAGGATGCAGTATGATCAGCTGTGTTTTGATATGTATATGATGTTCCAACAATCATTCATCACCTATACAACCCTTTAAGAATTCAAGGATGTCTCAAAATTCACAAAGAGATGAACTTCTTGTGCTTCTGCTGCGTTTTTTACTGTTTTAGCAGTCAACTTCAAGATTCGTTTCTGACTAGCTGGAGATGAATTTTGAAAAACCAAAAGAGGTTTTTGTCAAGCATGGGACAAGTAACAAAAAACTATGATATTTTACACAGATATCATGGTTTGGGAGGTTTGAAATGACCTTTGAGGCCTATTTTTCAAAGAATAAAATTATGTATTTTTTCCTGTTTCAGCCATTGTTTGTTGGTGCGCTTTTATAAGAGTTAGAAGCGAATTTTTGAAAACCAAAAGAGGTTTTTTTCAAGAATGGATAAAATAACAAAAAAATTATCTGTTTTTACACAGGTGTTACAGTTTGGGAATTATAGGTGTCACTTTGAGACCCATTTTTCACAATTTCGCTAAGCCAGATTTGCTGACAGAGTTCTAGAATTTTTTGGAATTCGACTTGGTGGATCTCCAACTTGGCATAATTGACTCCAAATTGATTTGGATGATGAATTTTGAAGATTTTTCTACCCAATCCCATGATTTTCTCTTCAGTTAGCATTTTTTTGGTTAGTCAAAAACCAAACCCTAGATAGTTGGATATGGGCAGATTTTCCAAATATTTTATTCCTAAAGCATTGTAACCTCTTCCTATCTTTGGGAAAAGGATGGATTTCAACTTCCTTAGTCCAGGGATGAGCTAATTGTATATATTTCATGAATTTTAGTGTGCAAAAGGTTGATTGGGGAGTAAAAAGAGAGATCTTTTCTTTGATATTGTAAACTATGGAGTTTTAATACAAGTGATTAGTACAGAAGTACATAACTCTTTTTCTCAAGGATTCTTGTGTCATTAGCTTCTGGTGATGTGCTTCTTTCTACGTTTATGTGTTATTTTCTAAGTTATTCATGAACATATTCTTTCCATTATTTGAATGAATATTATATGCTACAGAATTCATCTTAGATAGATGCTCTATTTCATTTCATTTCAAATAATACCAGTGTTTTTCATCTAAAGTTAAGCATAAAATTCATCCTTGATAGATTCTTTATGTTTAATGGGTTGTGATTCTTAATTCCTCTACCATATGCTACAATGAATTTAAAGATCCAGAAGTTTTGACTACCTTGCCCTTGTCATAGATCTACTCCATAACTAGTTATTGATCACTTTAATCAATTAGACTCCATTGCCCAATGGATATCTCTATAGCACTACCATCAAAATTTTAAAAACCTATTCTTATTTGATCTTAATACCTAGCCTAAAACCTAAGACAACCTGTCATCTAAGTGACTGAAGATTCATATAGGGAGAGCCCTCTCTGAAGCTGGAAGGGCTAGATTCCATTTTTAAGTGGTTTGTGGTTACCTTTTGGTTCCTCTCCTTAGCCTGGAGGAATTACAAAGTGTTAACATTCAACACCACCATTTTCTTGCTCGTGCCCCACTTATTCAGAGATAATGATATGCTTGGATCACATTGCCCTGGCCAACTACACATTGCACCTAACACTTGGCAGTTGATCCAAGGCCTAGAGGAGATTATGTATTTCCTAGGGATACATGGGAGGGCATGTGTCATATTCTAGCCCTCATTGATGGAGCATCAACTTGATATTGAGCCACTTATAGACCCATGAGACCATCACTTGTGTCCGAAACCCACTTGGGAGCACCACATGATGTTTTCCTTGGAGATCAAGGGGTCACCCTCTTTGACCATCATTCATGGAGGCCTCTTCTTCATCATGTCACTTGAGGACTCAACTAGGCCTTCCAATGGCCCTTTTCACTATTACTTTATCATTTCAACTTCATTTGGATGGCTTATCTTCCACATTTGAGCTATTTGGTGGACTTGTGACCAAAGTTAGTGTTATTTTGCACATTAAAGTAAATTTAGGGGCATCTTAGGCTAAATCAAACTTTTAGAGGCCCATATAAATAAAGTGAGACCTCACTTGTATTGTTCATCATAATCACTACTTGGATATCTCTTCTTGAGAATTTCACACTTTTCTCTTGGTTGTTTCTTGGAGATCTCTTTATGCATTTCAATATTTTTGGAGCTGAAATTTCATTATCTCATGGAGCCACCATCTTGATTTTAGATTGGACATATCTCTTGTTGTCTTGTAAGTAATATTGTTAAAGGTCTTTTTTGCATGAAAAATGTCTAATGTGTGGAAATTTTGTAACTAGCTCTTTCCTTTGTGCCCTAATTTTTTAATATTATTGTAAAAGATTGTTGGGTTGCAAATTTGTGCATGTTATTCATTGATAACAAGTAGATGAATGTTCCTAGTGGAGTAAAACTTTCTTTCTTCCATGAAAATCCATAGATTTTAGGTGGGTAAATGTTAAAGAGTGTTTGTTAGGGCATCACTTTTTAGACTTCTTGAAGACAATTTGGACCAAATTTCAAATCACATAGACTCCATAGCCCAAGGATAAGGCACTAATCCAAACAAAATTCATGATCACCCCTTTTTCCCTTCTATTTTTCTCGAAATTTTTTAGCGTCCAAACCTAGATGACCTTGCTAGGGCTTGTTGCAAATTACATTAGGGGAGGAATTGTTCAATTCTGCTTGGATAAAGTATTGTGTTGGTGCCTCCTCTAGGAATCCTCAAGGTTTCATGCAATTCCCACAGTTCATTTTTTAGAAATCTCCAACCCTAAATTCAACTTTGAAACCTATCTTGAACATTTAGGCGTGGTGGTCTCCTTGAGGGTTTTGCACATTGTATTCAGTGGAATATATCATTCAAACCCTTTCTCTTATCCCATGTTGACCTAGAAAGCACTTTGGAGAGCCCTATCCCATGAATATATGTAAACCCTAGGTCTCATGTGGTCCTATTTTAGGTCTTTCAAGCATAGCAATAGCCTATCTTGGAGTGATATATAACCTTACAAAGCTTCCTGAGAGGTCCTTATCATGTTTTGAGCCTTGACCTTAGGCCTTCTTGTCATCATTGAATATCATTAGCCCTAGATCTAGGTTTCCTCATAGGTATTTCTTGGAGAGCCTTTAGCTTCTCTTGGAGCATTGAGCCCTTATTTGAGCCTCTCCTTTGAATAGGCCTTAGAAATCACATCATGCCTTTTCATTGATCCTATCATTATTAGTGATTTCACTCATATTGGGACTCCTCCCATCGGTGAAATTCCGTAAAGATTAGGGACACTGACTAAGGTGACAATGGGTCTCTGTCCCAAGTGTTGTTGTGCCCTCTATCCTTTTCCCATTTACAAGTCCTGCTAGTTTGTGTAGAAACAAGTCTACTTGAAGCCTCAACATTCTCCTCTGTATCCATCAAGGTCTACTTGGCCCATCTCGGCCTTCTCCTCATAGAGCTTGAAGGAATATATCGCTCCTCCTCTTAATATGAAGACTATGTCCCTCTAGTTAGTCCCTCGTTAGCCTTTGGAGCCTCTCACTCCTGATCCTTTGTTGTTGTTGGACCTATCCCATGTGAACTCCTAAAGATCCCACCCTCCTTAAATCTGGCAAATTGCAAATTGTAGGTCACTCTTAATTCCTTCTTGATTCTTGCTTCCCTGTGGCAATCCTTAAACTCGTTGGAGTTATATTCACCATCATTATCTAATCTCAATACCTTGATCTTCTTCACAGCCTCGTTCTCCACAAGAGCTTTGAACTCTTGAAGCCAATTGAATAACTCATCCTTGGTCTTCAGGAAGTAAATCCATGTCCTCCTGAAATAGTCATCTATGAATGTCACCAAATAATTGCTCCCTTCAATCCAATGTCCTTCATCTTGAACTTTGAAGCAAGGTATTCCTTGCACATCCATATGAGCTTTTCCAATGTTGTCAAGAAGAGATTGCCAACATAGAGGAGTAAGATGAGTGACTTACCCTCAACAAGTACATAGTACAAGTTTGTGTCCGCCTCATTCTTGGTAAAGCCAAATCCATGTAGGTACCCATTAATCCTAAAGTAACATGCCTGAGGTGCCTCCTTAAGTTTGTATACAACTTTCTTAATCTGCATACATGGGACTCCCTCCCATGCACCTCAAATCCATGAGGCTACTCAACATACACCTCTTCTTCAATCACCCCATTGAGGAAGGAATTCCTCACATCCATTTAATAACATCCTCCAACTCATCTTTGAAGCAATATATTGACTAACCATATAGATGCATATCTGGTGACAGGTACAAATGATGCCTTGTAGTCTAATCCATCCTTTTGTGAGAACCCTCTCACCATGAACATGGCCTTATACTTCTTGATATTTCCATCAATTGCACGCTTAATTTTATAGATCCATCGAGAAGTGACCATTAACTTCCCTTTAGGCCTTGGTACTATCTCCCACACATTTTTATTCGTGATGGAACTATACTCTTCCACCATGGCATCCCTCTAGACCTACTGATCTACTGCATCCTCAAAGGTAGAAGGCTCAAACTCACTCATATTGCTCATCAAGGCCAAATAACTAGAAATTTGGTGGTTGTTCTACTATCCCTAAAGGTCTTACTCGAATCCTCCACATGCTCCATCGAATCCCTCAAGTTTTGCTCGATCCATCTCGATCTTCTCCTGGTAGAGATTGAAGGAATATCTTGCTCCTCGTTATCTAAAGATTGTATCCTTGTTTCCGGTCCCTCGTCATCCTTCAGAGCCTCTCACTCCCCATCCTTTATCACTATTGGATCTATTGCATGTGACCTCCTAAAGGTCTTACCCTCCTCAAATTTTACATCCCTTTTGACAACTTTCTTCCTTTGTCTTAGAATGTAGACCCTATAGGCCTTTGAAGTCTCATTGTATCCAACAAAAATTCCCCTTTTTGATGAGGGCTCCACTTTATTCCTCTTATCTAAAGGAATGTGGCAATGTATTAAACTACTACAGATGTGTAGATGACTCACCTTTGGTTTTACTCTTGTAAAAGCCTCCTCAGGATTCATGTCCTCCATTATCTTGTGAGGACTCTTGTTCTGTAGGTGTATAGTCATATTACAAGCCTTCACCCATAAGAACATAGGAAAATTTTGATCATGGATCTTGGCCTTGGCTACTTCGACTACCCTCATGTTATTTCTCTCTGCCACTTCATTTTGTTTTAGATTGTCGGTCACTCTCAATTCTTACTTACTTCATGCTTCCCTACATAAATCCTTAAACTTGTTGGAGGTATACTCGCCCCCATTTTTTGATCTTGGGACCTTAATATCATTCCTAGTCTCGTTCTCCAAAAGAGATTTGAACTCTTGAAACCAATCAAATACTTCATAATTGGTATTCAAAAAGTAAATCCATGTCCTCCTGGAATATTAATTTATGAATGCCACAAAATAATTGCTCCCCAAGATAGACTCCACTAACATAGGACCACATTTGATAAATTGAAAATTTTTCATTATGTGAGGGATTATGTGATCCTTCACACCATCCAAAATGATGCTCCTAGCTCATATATCTTTCATCTTATGTTCAACCACAAATTAATCTACACCCAACACAATTTTCCTTCATTAAATTTCTTAAGAAATTCTAGGTAGACCGACATAAATAAAAAAATAGAGTTGTTGGGCACTTGGAAACTCAACCCCATTGGGAAAAATGGCCTCAAATAATTCAACCTCTAGAAATCAAACCACCTGAAGCAAATCAACACTGGAGAATTAATTTTCCTCACTAGCAAATTGGCCTCCCTTTCTCCCTACCTCATACGATCCTTGCACACTAGAGAAATCCACATCTCTAGATATTTTGGCCTCCTCGACAATTCAACCCTCTTCTTTAGCAACTTTCCCCCCTCTTTCTGGAACTCGACCTCCTTGAATTTCTCTCCTCACTTTTCTTTATTCTACTCAAGCCTTTCGCTCTAGAGAAAATCTCTTCTTCCACGATTGTGTGTCTTCACCTCTCCCCTAGGATTATTTTATAATTTCATTAAGCTAAAATGTCTAACCCTAATCTCCCAAGTGATCAATGGCTAGGATTAAATCCTAACCCTCAATTGAGATCAACAATTGATATTATATCTAAGTCACTTAAATAACTGTATTATTTGTCCTTAGAACTTTGGCATAATAGTCCACAATAATTAATTAAATTGATTATTGTACTTTTCCTAAGTTAACCTTAGGAAAGATATCATAATATCACTTACTCCGCCAAGAAATCACCTAAAGAGGCAATCAAATATCTTCTCCATGCTAAGACACCAAGCCAATGTAGAAGATGTTCCTAAGCTACAAATGCTTCAAAACATACTACATTAGCCAATTTCATAGGGCAAATGTTAAAATGTCAATTGAGAAAATAGTACATGGTTAAAAAATGCTTAAGGGTCACAATAAACCAATAAATTTGATGTTGATAATGAAGCATTAACTTTGAATATTCAATACTATCCACATATAGCCTTGAGCATTGATTATGCCACCTACAATATTATCATCTTCATCACTAGGTTGAGATGCAATATCATCCATGGTAGACCAAGCAAGTTTTCATTTTAAGGATTGTCCTCATCATTATCACTGTGGACATATTCAACACCTACAACTCACCATGTAAAAACCCCTCTATATATTCAAATGGATTCCTTGAATGAAGGTTATACTACTATGCACATAAGAAAAATTATATGCTCTTTTAAGGGGAGTCGTGTTCCATTCTTAGAGAGTGGATGAATTCCTTCTAGCAAGGAAGGAACAATATATTCAAAATAGAAAGTATGGTTAAAGATTTTGGAGCATTGGGACTTGACGCCCAAAAATTCTCCATCATGCAACAATATCTTTCTATTCATATACATGTGTTTGATGTCCTACTTTGCATTTAGATTGATCGTAGGGGAGGTTAAGGTACTAAATTCAATACACTATACTCATATCACATTTGTTAAACATAAAAAAAATATGCATATTGTTTATCACATAAAAGAAAAACCTATTTGGCCTCATCATTTGTAATGGATAGAATCCTATTCGATCTTTCAATATACCCTTTTAGATTAAGGGCATACACAACATGTGAAAATAGGTGTTTAGTTTGTTCCATATCTTCTCTATTAGCATGTGGATTCTTTTAAGAAACTCCAACAAGGGGTTTCTCTTACAAATGTTTCACATTACCTTAACCACCATACTATCAATACATTCATATATTTTGCAAATACTGAGAATCGTAAATTACATATTTTATCAACTCAACAATTGGGGATGTGGTGAGGGACAACATTTCTTTAATGAACCCACCTATCTTCACTAGTAAGAATTTCTCTCATCTTCATCCCTTGAGGTGATTTTGACTAGGACCATTTATTCTACTTGCAATGCATGTGACTCAACCATACATTCAAGAAGAATGAGGTATGAGGCATATTAGGTTTTAAGAATCACATCTTTTATTTCATCTAGATCATCAACCCAACTACTTTGAAAACATGTTATGCATCTCATGTACATTTGGAGGGACAACCTTTTTGACTGCATATTTCAACACTTCAAACATGAAGGTAGCATTCTTCATAAGATTTTGGGATCCATGTGGTTGGGAGTGTGTTGGCCATTGAAGATCACTTGAATGACTCCATGCCCGAAGATATGTCAGAGGCTTCATGTACCATCAAAGTTCATATATCATCAAAGTTTTTAACTCTATCTTCTTCTTCTCATCTTCTTTTGTATTGTACTCAAATTTCACAAGCCCTATGGGGATGTTGTAAAGCGATGCTAGTGTGATGAATTGAGTCATGTAACATGCCTAGGTAACTCGAGACATTATCATCATGTGATTTTACTCTGGGAGGTTCTTTTTACTTGGTTAATTATTGGTATTTTTTAGCACTTAATAATTAATTGAGTTTTTTCCTCCAAGCATAACCCCAAATCCAGAGTGCGGCTTGATGGAAATACCTTGAATGAGTCATAGGGTCTAGAGTAATTTTATATTACCATACTAGATCACTCATAAAATTTTGCGGAATTTGATTAGGTCTAGGGGTTAGTTTTTTAATTTTTAAAATTCCTAGCAGGGTAGAAATTTTAATAAATTATGATTGTAAAATGAAAAAAGTGATGTATAGAGAATTTGTATGGGGTGTGTGTGCTAAAAGTTACACCTCTCACCCTCAAATTTCTACTAAGACACACATTTAGGGGTAAAAAATAAGTTATGGACCTTAAAAACTGGTTTTTCATAAGTTTTATGGAAAATGTGGCAATAAATTAGCCCAGAAATAAATTAAATGGAGAAAAATAAAAATAAAAATCCATGTGACAAGATGACATGGAAATGACTTGGAAATTATCCCAAGTCAAAGATCAAGTGAAGGAATATTCAAAGAGTCATTTGACACGTGACATCATTAAGGCATTGAGCACATGGGGAAATCGAATTCCTAGCCACAATTGAGGAATTCGACTTAGTGACTTGGAAAATTGAATTTCTTGGAGGATCTTGGAATATTTAGAAAATATTGTATTGGAGAATTTTTTGGAGTCTTGTCTCCACTTCCAGCTTCACTTCACCTCACTCACAACGACTACACTTTGATTTGGGGATCCATGCAACACCCAAAGAGGCCCACACATTTCTTGTTGGAGACTGAATGCATAGAAAGGAGGGGATATGTCACTTCATGGATTGATGAATGAAATTTGATGGGAGTTAAGTCTCTCTTGGTTCACACTTGGCATCTACTTTCCTCGCTCTTGGAACTCACATTTTTTGATGGAGAATATGTTGGCCACCTCAGGGATTTCGACTTGGATTGACTCCACATGTGTCATAGCCACTCCACACTTGGAATTTGAGTTTTTCTTCTTGGGATATTCTCCAAGTCCACTTGTCACATTTTTGTTTCATTGGGATTTTCTCCCATTTCTCTATTTAAGTGAGCTTTGGTCTCTCACTTTGTAATCTTGATACGATCTATTGGGTTTAAGGAGACTTTGTTGTTGGCATTATGACACAGGCTTGGCACTATGGCATAGGTATTATCCTTGATGGCAACACACTCGGAAAATCACTCAGTTGACAGTTCAGGATCACAGACTCTCAGAATAAAGGAAAAGGAGGTATACGCAGGTTCTCGTTGACCAAGCTGCGTATACACGCAGATTCACATACCAAAAGGTGCATATGCGTATACACACACTTTCATGCACAGAAAAGCGTGTACAGTTTGGAAAACTTGGTTTTTGGTCCTTGGTATTCAAACCTATGGTGTTGGACCATAGTATCTCGTCCGAAGTATTGAACCTAGGTATTGGTTCTAAGTGGTTTTGGACCATGGTATTGAGTAAGGCCTAAGACTATAAAAGGGAAAGGAGATCATTAGGAAAGGGCACTCAAGTATTGGATATCTTATGAAGAACAAGATCTAGAATACTGGTCATTGGGTAATGGGGCATAGCTGGATCTGAATCAAGGAGGAACCTGAGCGTTAAAAGAAGGATAAGTTCTGTTGATGGGTCAAGATCTCAAGGCTTGAAGAGAAGTATCTTTGTCTGATTTTAATCTATTATATTTGGCGGCTGACTTGATCTATAAATTTGATGAACTTGGTATAACTAATGTCTAAATATTTGAAAAAGGGAAAATTATCTTCTATATATCTGTACGCATGTTCCGCATAGAAAAGTGTTGGAAATAATACTAAGAGAGGTGGTGAATCAGTATTATCAAGTCAATTATCTTTCATTTCATAATCAGATTTGCATGCGCTACTTCAGTTAGTGGAAACGACATATATACGCAACTTTAGTTAAGGAAACTCGCGTATAACTTGCAGACTTATATTTAATTTATTCGTCAAATGTTGATTAAGAAGAACCTGCGTATATCTCTTTTTCCTTCATTCTGAGAGCCTGAATTGTGATCTGTCATCTGAGTGAGTTGCCATTAAGGACAACACCTGTGTCATAGTGCCAAACCTGTATCATAATGCCAACAATCTCCCCCTTTGGACTTGATGGCAACCCCAAGTCACTCAAAGTCATTCTCCCCCTTTGTCATCAAGGGCAAAGGGTGATGCTCCCCCTGAGTACATGCTGAAATATTTGCTCTGTCGTGCTTTCCATGCTCCCCCTGACTGTAGGCAAGGTCTACAAAAAGATGTTCTACAAGAAGAAACATGACTTTAGACTCATTCATACATCCATCTACCAACCAAGTGGGTTTATACCAATATTGACTCATCCACCCAACCAAGTGGGGATACACCAAAAGTTTACACATGATAAAACAAGAACATTACATCATCCATCCCAGGCATAGTGGGGAAACCAACATAGGTCGTTACATGACCTTGATAATACAAGAAATACATGACATAGAGACTAAATATCTAAGACAAGATTATGATAGTCATCAGCAACTAATCATCAGTAGCATTTGTCAATCATCATTCAGACCGGCAACCATGATCTCCCTCTGCACCTGTTCCACCTGAACAAAAACAGTTGTGAAATTGAACCAAGATCTTCTAAGATAATGCCAACAATGCATTATTAGAAGTATATGCTCCCCCTGAACCTGTGCCAGATGGTCTCTATCAGACACATATCAGACTCTTTGCATCCTGAGTCTGGCCCCATTGCTTGTCTTCAATCCAACATATACACGATTGTATCCATAGAAATCGGCGTATGTATGTAGATACGCTTCATAAAACTCGCGTACAACCATTATTCTCTGAACCAGATAATTTCAATAGCAAGATGATGCATCAAATACTCCCAGCTTCTGTCTAAGGTATTCAAATGTCTCCCTGGGCAGTGGTTTGGTGAATATATCAACAACCTGTTCCTTGGAGGGAACATACTCCAATTTGACCTTTTGTTCAAGCACTTGTTCCCGGATAAAATGATATTTGATAGGTATGTGCTTGGTCTTCGAATGCATGACTAGATTCTTTGAAATACTGATTGCACTTGTATTATCACAAAAAATGGAGATAGGTGGAGTACAAGTGATTTGGATGTCTTGCAATGTTTGCATCATCCAAAGGAGTTGTGTGCAGCAAGATGCAGCAACCACATATTCTACTTCAACTATAGATAATGCAATTGAGATTTGTTTCTTGTTGAACCAAGATACTAATCTGGAACCCATAAAGAATGCACCACCACTAATGCTTTTTCTTTCATCCATGCTTTCTGCCCAATCTGCATCTGTATATGCATGAAGTGTGAGATCCGTATCTCTAGGATACCATAAGCCATAATTTTGCATTCCTTGAAGATATTTAAAAATCCTCTTAACTTCCTGAAGGTGTGCTTCCTTTGGATTTGCCTAGAATCTTCCAGCTATTCCCACTGCATGCACGATGTCTGGTCGGGTACCTGTCAAATAGAGCAGACTACCAATCATGGATCTCTAGGTTGGTTGATGAACTGCTGTTGATTCATCATTTGCGCTGAGGATGCATTCTGTTACCATAGGGGTACATACTGGTTTCGAATCCTCCATCCCATATTTCTACAAGATCTGCTTGAGGTACTTGGTTTGTGATAGAAAAATACTATCTTTGTTTTGTTGGACTTGTAAACCAAGAAAATATGTGAGCTCACCAAGTAAGGACATTTCAAATTCTTTCTGCATCACCAAAGAAAAGTTTTGACTCATGGTTTCTTCATTGCTACCATAGATGATATCATCAACATACACAACAAGTATTAGCAATTTATCATTATCAATTTTTATATATAGATTGCTATTTGTTGATCCTTTTGAAAAACCTTGTTGACGGAGGTACTTATCCAAACAATAATACCAAGCCCTTGGAGCCTGTTTAAGGCCATAAAGAGCCTTTTTGAGTCTGCATACAAGTTTTGGATCATTCCCAAGGATGAATCCATCTGGTTGCTCAATGTACACTTCTTCTTCTAAGTCTCCATTTAGAAAGGTAGATTTCACATCCATTTGATATACTTTGAACTCCTGAAAGCTAGAAAGAGCACGAAACATTCTTATGGCATCAAGTCTAGCAACTGGTGCAAAAGTTTCTTCAAAGTCTATACCTTCTTATTGAGCATACCCTTTGCAAACAAGTCTGGCCTTGTTTCTAATAACATCTCCATTGTCATTCAGCTTGTTTTTGAATATCCATTTTGTCCCTATGACATTCTTATCATTTGGTCTAGGATTTAACTCCCAAGTGTTATTCTTTTCAATCTACTCAAGTTATTCATTCATGGCCTTGACCCATCATTCATCTTTGCATGCTTCACTTACATTTTGTGGTTCAGTGGAGGAAAGCAATGCTAGATAGCTTGAAGCTTCTGAAATAGTTGTTCTTGTTTGTACATCTGCCTCTTCCTGCCTCAAAATTTGAGTTTCTGGATGATTCTTCTGGACATACCTGGATGGAGTCTTTTCTTCTACCCTTATTTGTTCTTCTGGTGCCTCATAGGTTTCTTGTTCATCATTAGTTTGATTTGATGTTGAATGATAGTCCTCATCATCTTCGAAATCTTCGGATTTTACCTGCCTTGGAATGTTTCCTTCTTCATCAACCACTACATCAATACTTTCAACAATTTTTCTAAGTCTTTTATTGTAACACTTATATCCTTTGCTTTGGGGAGAGTAACCAAGGAGAATGCCTTCATCTGCTCTAGGTTCAAACTTGCCAAGGTTTTCATCAGTTCTTTTGATGTAACATTTGCTTCCAAAAATTTTGAAGTATTTTACCGTAGGAGTCTTACCATACCAAAGTTCATGAGGAGTTTGAGTGTTGTTCACTCGGACATTTGTCTTGTTGAGAATAGTAACAGCAACAAATGCAGCTTCACCCCAGAAGGTTGCGAGAGTTCCAGATTCATCAAGCATAGCACGAGCCATTTGTTGAACTGTTCTGTTCATCCTTTCCACTACTCCATTTTGCTGAGGAGTCCTTGCAGTAGAGAATTCCCTTCTTATTTCATGTTCTTCACAAAAATCGAAAAATTCATCCAAGGTAAATTCCCCTCCTTGATCAGACCTCAGGCATTTGATTCTGTGATCTGATTCGTTTTCAACCAATGCTTTGAATGCTTTGAACTTTTTGAAAGCTTCATTTTTATGCTTCAGAAGTCCTATCCAACACATCTTGGAAAAGTCGTCAATGAACAATATGAAGTATTCTTCTCCTCGAGGTGACCTTTTCCTGGATGGACCACATACATCAGTATGGACAAGTTCAAGTGGCTTACTAACTGATCCTTCCTTCTCAGGGAAATTAGTTCTGGTTTGCTTACCGAACTGACATGATTTGCATATTGTATTGTTTGGAATTTTGATGTCAGGGAGATCACGAACTGCCTGATATTTGCATGCTTTCCTTATCTGAGAGTATCTTAGATGCCCCAATCCTCTGTGCCATAGCCAGTGTTCATCATTCTTGCTTAGATAGCATTGTTGTTGTCCTCCCTTGAATATGTATAAATTATTTGGAGTTCTTATGCCTTTGATCACTGTTTCTCTTGTATCAAGCTCACGAACAATACATCCATTTGATCGAGATATTACCTCATTTCCTTGATCGCACATTTGACTGACACTCAATAGATTATGTTTTAAGCCATCAACATACATAACATTTCCAGCTTTGACTTTTTCTTTCAAAATAACAGAACCTTTACCTTTTAGGAATGCAGGGGTGTCATTTCCAAATGAGACCTTCCTTTCCTTTTCTAAGGCACTATATAACTGAATTTTTTCTTTATCACCTGTCATATGTTTCGAGCATCCACTGTCGATGTACCACTAATTTTCATGTCCTTCTGCATATAAGGCTATACCACATCTTTCTGGTTGCGGTTCTTTTTTTCTCCATGTTTTGGGACTCAATGAAGCTTGCTCCTTCTGAGTTGTTTGCCGAAACCTACTCCTGCATTCAGAATCTTCATCACCGAAGTTGCTACAAATAGAACATTCTATTTCATTTTCAAGAGCAGAAAAGTTATTGTAGGTTCTTTGCATGATTTTAGTCACACTCCTTTGATTTTGTGCTTCTCTGGTCATGATGGTCTTGTAGGCAACACATTGAGCTGCTTTGTGTCCAAAGTTATGACAAGAGAAACATTGGCCATTGAAGAAATTCCTGCAATTATCAAACCTTCTGTCCAGGTGATTGTAGTTTCCATAGACATTCATTCTTGAGGCAAATTGAGAATGATTTACCTGCGGTTGGTTGTAGCTTCTGTTCATCCTTGAAATAGATTGACCCTGATTTACCTGGTGATCTACTTTATGCCTTTGCTGTCAATTGTCAACCTGTTCACTTCTCCTTGCTGCATCAAAATAACTTTTGGAGGTGGATGGCTTCTGTGCTTGAGATGCTTCTTTAGTATATCCAAGACATGTCTTGATTAGTGGAGAACGCTGCACTTTGATAATCTCATCTAAAGTTTCAGATCCTTTAGCAAATCTAAGATTAAGAGCTTTTGTTTTTTCAATATCTTTTCTAAGTCCCACAATTTCACATTCTAACTTTTCATTGTGTTTTTCCCTTTTAGCATGTTGGAATGTTAGAGTATCTATGATCATACTCTTTTCTTCTAAATAGAATTTAAGTTTAGAAATTTCTTCATAGAGATCATTTTCATCTATAGCATCCAAGAAATCATCTTCTTCAAAAGCCATCAAAAGTCTATAATCATTACATTGTTCATCTTCATCACTAATTGAAA
The DNA here is from genome assembly GCA_031772625.1 of Pinus tabuliformis. NCBI lineage: Eukaryota > Viridiplantae > Streptophyta > Pinopsida > Pinales > Pinaceae > Pinus > Pinus tabuliformis. Next base: position 1,321,859,405 of record CM062819.1, on the reverse strand, counting down.
ATCCATCACTGTCTTCATGTGTATAATAGCTCTTCTTACTTACATTTTGTTTTCTGTTCCATCTAATTGGTTCCTTACCTTTATCAAGCTTATCTTTATGAGGACACTTGGCTGCATAGTGACCGACTCTTCCACAAGCAAAGCATTTGAAAGGTAGCTTACCTTTGAATCTTCCAGAACCCCGTTGAAGGTTCTTGACAAAGTTTGATTCTTCCTCTCCTTTTGACATGTCCTAACTCATTGTAATCTCCTTTTCCTGAAGCTTTGAATGCAACTTCTCTCCTGTCTAATGGTACCCATTTTCTCATTTCGAAAGCAGTTGGGATTCCATGCAGCTATGACATGGTAATACTTTGTAGATCCTATTTTTCTTCTATGGCAGAGACTTTTGATTCAAACTTAGAAGACAAAGAACTTAGAACCTTTTCAACCAAAGTAACTTCTTTTATCTCTTCCCCCAAATTTTTCATACGATTAACAATCTCATCTATACGTAATAAATAATTAGCCACACTTTCATCATTGTACATTCTGAGATTTTCATATTGAATTCTAAGAGTTTGTAGTTTTGCATGTTTTACTTGATCGTCTCCTTCATAGCTTAGAACGATCTTGTCCCATATTTCTTTTGCGGTTTTGAGCTGCATAACCTTGACAAATTCTGATTGAGATAAACTCCCTAATAGAGTATTGACAGCCTTTGCATTTGTTTCATACTACTTCTTACCAGCTGTATCTGTAGGAGTTGCTGATGGAAATGTGTATCCTACTTTCATGATATCCCAAACTTCTGTACCAAGAGATTGAAGATAGGTTGTGATTCTTACCTTCCAATAGACGAAGTTGCTGCCATCAAAGATTGGTGGCCTGATCGATGCTTCTTTTTTGTAGTTGCTCATGATGATAGATCTTCCTTCAAGCGATCAAGCTTCTTCTAAAGGACCTGCTTTGATACCAATTGTTGGAAATAATACTGAGGGGGGGGGGTGAATCAGTATTATCAATTCAATTATTTTTCATTTCATAATTAGATTTGCATACGCTACTTCAGTTAGTGGAAACGGTGTATATACGCAACTGCAGTTAAGGAAACTCGCGTATAACTTGTAGACTTATAATTTAATTTATTCTTCAAATGTTGATCATTAATATGTGTGTCAGAACCATATAAATAATAACCAGGAACAGTAAAATAGAACAGACAGTCACACACAAGAACACAAGATATAAGATGGAAACCCAATGTGGGTAAAAACCGCCTGCTGTAATTTGTCTCTATCTTCTTTCAATTAGAAACTTCTTTTTACAATGGATCTGTATTGGTGTAGTCTTATGCCAGTGCGCAAGCTTCTACTTGCAGAAGGCTACAACCTTCTCTTGTTTTCCAGCTTCTCTTGGAAGGGAGATACAACCCCCTTAGCTCTTGTACTAGATGATGTACTAGTACGTAGGTGCTGACCTACAGAAGGCTACAACCTTCTCTTTTCTTCCAGGGACCACGTTTCATAAATTTTCAGATTGGATCCATCAATAACAATAATCAAACATCAAATACATCTGCATCAACCAATCTCCTTTGCTTCAATCCAAACTGAATCAAACAATTACTTCTCTGAATGCTGTAACCAGAATACATTGACAGTAACCTGAAACCAATCCTGAACCCAAAACACTACAGCAATAAACAGAAGTAACTAAAACATATTTCATTAGACGTACGCTACTTCAATATGTAGAACCTGCGTGCATACGCTGCTGTATTAAGGCCAACCTACGTATACGCTATTTTAAATTACCGAACCAGCATGTATACGCGCCTTTGCTTTGCTGAACCTGCGTACAGATCTATAAAAGATAATCTTACCCTTTTCACTTATTCAGACATCAGTTATACCCAGATTATTAGATTTATAGATCAAGTCATGCGCCAAATATAACAGATCAAAATCACACAAAGATATTACTATTCAAGCCTTAAGATCTTGACCCATCAATAGAGCCTATCCTTCTTCTAATGCTCAGGTTTCTCCTTGGTTCAGATCCAGCTATGCAACATAACCCAATTCTAGATCTTGCTCTTCATAAGATATTCAATGCTTGAATGAATGCCTTTGCCTAATGATCTCCTTCCCCTTTTATAGTCTTAGGCCTTACTCAATACCATGGTCCAAAACCATAGAGAATCAAAACCATGGACCCAATACCTGGGTTCAACACTTCAGACGAGATACCATGGTCCAAAACCATAGGTCCAAATATCAAGGACTAAATACCATGGACAAAAAATAAGTTTTCCCACATGTACGCACTTTTGCTTGCATGAAAGTGCGTGCATACATATACGTGCCTTTTGATCGGCGATCCTACGTGTATACACGACTTGATTAAGAGGAACCTGCGTATATCTCTTTTTCCTTCATTCTGAGAGCCTGAACTGTGATCTGTCATCTGAGTGAGTTGCCATCAAGGACAACACCTGTGTCATAGTGCCAAACCTGTGTCATAATGCCAACAATCTCCCCCTTTGGACTTGATGGCAACCCTAAGTCACTCAAAGTCATTCTCCCCCTTTGTCATCAAGGGCAAAGGATGATGCTCCCCCTGAGTACGTGCTGAAATATCTGCTCTGCTTTGCTGTCCATGCTCCCCCTGACTGTAGGCAAGGTCTGCAAAAAGATGTTCTACAAGAAGAAACATGAATTTAGTCTCATTCATACATCCATCTCCCAACCAAGTGGGGTTATACCAATATTGACTCATCCACCCAACCAAGTGGGGATACACCAAAAGTTTACACATGATAAAACAAGAACATTACGTCATCCATCCCAGGCATAGTGGGGAAACCAACATAGGCCGTTACATGACCTTGATAATACAAGAAATACATGACATAGAGACTAAATATCTAAGACAAGACTATGATAGTCATTAGCAACTAATCATCAGCAGCATCTGTCAATCATCATTCAGACTGGCAACCATGATATCCCTCTGCACTTGTTCCACTTGAACAAAAATAGCTGTGAAATTGAACCAAGATCTTCTAAGATAATGCCAACAATGCATTATTAGAAGTATATGCTCCCCCTGAACCTGTGCCAGATGGTCTCTGTCAGACCCATATCAGACTCTTTTCATCCTGAGTCTAGCCCCACTGCTTGTCTTCAATCCAACATATACGCGACTGTATCCACAGAAATCGGCGTATGTACGCAGATACGCTTCATCAAACTCACGTACAACCATTGTTCTCTGAAACAAATAATTTCAATAGCAAGATGATGCATCAACTACTCCCAGCTTCTGTCTGAGGTATTCAAATGTCTCCCTGGGCAGTGGTTTGGTGAATATATCAGCAACATGTTCCTTGGAGGGAACATACTCCAATTTGACCTTTTGTTCAAGCACTTGTTCCCGAAGAAAACGATATTTGATAGGTATGTGCTTGGTCTTCGAATGCATGGCTGGATTCTTTAAAATACTGATTGCACTTGTATTATCACAAAAAATGGAGATAGGTGGAGTATACGTTATTTGAATGTCTTGCAATGTTTGCATCATCCAAAGGAGTTGTGTGCAACAAGATGCAGCAGCCACATATTCTGTGTCAACTGTAGATAATGCAATTGAGCTTTGTTTCTTGCTAAACCAAGATACTAATCTGGAACCCATAAAGAATGCACCACCACTAGTGCTTTTTCTGTCATCCACGCTTCCTGCCCAATTTGCATTTGTATATGCATGAAGTGTGAGATCTGTATCTCTAGGATACCATAAGCCATAATTTTGTGTTCCTTGAAGATATTTAAAAATCCTCTTAACTTCCTGAAGGTGTGCTTCGTTTGGATTTGCCTGGAATCTTCCAACTATTCCCACTACATGCATGATGTCTGGTTGGGTACTTGTCAAATAGAGCAGACTACCAATCATGGATCTATAGGTTGGTTGATGAACTACTGCTGATTCATCATTTGCGCTGAGGCTGCATCCTGTTACCATAGGGGTACATACTAGTTTCGAATCCTCCATCCCATATTTCTTCAAGATCTGCTTGAGGTACTTGGTTTGTGATAGAAAAATACCGTCTTTGTTTTGTTCGACTTGTAAACCAATAAAATATGTGAGCTCACCAAGTAAGGACATTTCAAATTCTTTCTGCATCACCAAAGCAAAGTTTTGACTCATGGTTTCTTCATTGCTACCAAAGATGATATCATCAACATACACAAGAAGTATTAGCAAGTTATCATTATCAATTTTTATATATAGATTGCTATCTGTTGATCCTTTTGAAAAACCTTGTTGATGGAGGTACTTATCCAAACGATAATACCAACCCCTTAGAGCTTGTTTAAGGCCATAGAGAGCCTTTTTGAGTCTGCATACAAGTTTTGGATCATTCCCAAGGATGAATCCATCTGGTTGCTCAATGTACACTTCTTCTTCTAAGTCTCCATTTAGAAAGGCAGATTTCACATCCATTTGATATACTTTGAACTCCTAAAAGTTAGAAAGAGCAAGGAACATTCTTATGGCATCAAGTCTAGCAATTGCAAAAGTTTCTTCAAAGTCTATACCTTCTTGTTGAGCATACACTTTGCAAACAAGTCTGGCCTTGTTTCTAATAACATCTCCATTCTCATTCAACTTGTTTTTGAATATCCATTTTGTCCCTATGACATTCTTATCATTTGGTCTAGGAACTAACTCCCAAGTGTTATTCTTTTCAATCTGCTCAATTTCTTCATTCATGGCCTTGACCCAGCATTCATCTTTGCATGCTTCACTTACATTTCGTGGTTCAGTGGAGGAGAGCAATTCTAGATAGCTTGAAGCTTCTGAAATAGTTCTTGTTTGCACACCTGCCTCTTTCTGCCCCAAAATTTGAGTTTCTGGATGATTCTTCTGGACATACCTGGATGGAGTCTTTTCTTCTACCCTTATCTATTCTTCTGGTGCCTCATAGGTTTCTTCTTCATGATTCGTTTGATTTGATGTTGAATGATAGTCCTCATCATCTTCAAAATCTTCGGATTTTACCTGCCTTGGAATGTTTCCTTCTTCATCAACCACTACCTCAATACTTTCAACAATTTTTTTAAGTCTTTTATTGTAACACTTATATCCTTTGCTTTGGGGAGAGTAACCAAGGAGAATGCCTTCATCTGCTCTAGGTTCAAACTTGCCAAGGTTTTCATCAGTCCTTTTGATGTAACATTTGCTTCCAAAAATTTTGAAGTATTTTACCATAGGAGTCTTACCATACCAAAGTTCATGAGGAGTTTGAGTGTTGTTCACCCAGACATTTGTCTTGTTGAGAATAGTAATGGCAGCAAATGCAGCTTCACCCCAGAAGGTTGCGGGAGTTCCAGATTCATCAAGCATAGCATGAGCCATTTGTTGAACCGTTTTGTTCATCCTTTCCACTACTCCATTTTGCTAAGGAGTCCTTGCAGTAGAGAATTCCCTTCTTATTCCATGTTCTTCACAAAAATCGAAAAATTCATCTGAGGTAAATTCCCCTCCTTGATTAGACCTCAAGCATTTGATTCTTTGATCTAATTCGTTTTCAACCAAAGCTTTGAATGCTTTGAACTTTTCGAAAGCTTCATCTTTATGCTTCAGAAGTCCTATCCAACACATCCTGGAAAAGTTGTCAATGAACAATATGAAGTATTCTTCTCCTCGAGGTGACCTTTTCCTGGATGGACCACATACATCAGTATGGACAAGTTCAAGTGGCTTACTAGTTGATCCTTCCTTCTCAGGGAAATTAGTTCTGGTTTGCTTACCGAACTGACATGATTTGCATATTGTATTGTCTGGAATTCTGATGTCGGGCAGATCACGAACTGCCTGATATTTGCATGCTTTCCTTATCTGAGAGAAGCTTATATGCCCCAATCTTCTATGCCATAGCCAGTGTTCATCATTCTTGCTTAGATAGCATTGTTGTTGTCCTCCCTTGAGTATGTATAAATTATTTGGAGTTCTTATGCCTTTGATCACTATTTCTCCTATATCAAGCTCACGAACAATACATCCATTTGATCGAAATATTACCTCATTTCCTTGATCACACATTTGACTGACACTCAATAGATTATGTTTTAAGCCATCAACATACATAACATTTCCAACTTTGAATTTTTCTTTCAAAATAACAGAACCTTTACCTTTTATGAATGCAGGGGTGTCATTTCCAAATGAGACCTTCCTTTCCTTTTCTAAGGCACTATATGACTGAAGTTTTTCTTTATCACCTGTCATATGTTTCGAGCATCCACTGTCGATGTACCACTGATTTTCCTATCCCTCAGCATATAAGGCTATACCACATCTTTCTGGTTGCGGTTCTTTCTTTCTGCATGTTTTGGGACTCAATGAAGCTTGCTCCTTCTAAGTTGTTTGCCAAAACCTACTCCTGCATTCAGAATCTTCATGACCAAAGTTGTTACAAATAGAACATTCTATTTCATTTTCAAGAGCAGAAAAGTTATTGTAGGTTCTTTTCATGATTCCAGTCACAATCCTTTGATTTCATGCTTCTCTGGTCATGATGGTCTTGTAGGCAACACATTGAGCTTCTTTGTGTCCAAAGTTATGACAAGAGAAACATTGGCCATTGAAGAAATTCCTGTGATTATCAAACCTTCTGTCCAGGTGATTGTAGTTTCCATAGACATTCATTCTTGAGGAAAATTGAGAATTATTTACCTACAGTTGGTTGTAGCTTCTGTTCATCCTTGAAATAGATTGACCTTGATTTACCTGGTGATCTTCTTTATGCCTTTGTTGTCGATTGTCAACCTGTTCACTTCTCCTTGCCGCATCAAGATAACTTTTGGAGGTGGATGGCTTCTGTGCTTGACATGCTTCTTTAGTATATCCAAGACATGTCTTTATTAGTGGAGAACACTGCACTTTGATAATCTCATTTAAAGTTTTAGATCATTTAGAAAATCTAAGATTAAGAGCTTCTGTTTTCTCAATATCTTTTCTAAGTCCCACAATTTCACATTCTAACTTTTCATTGTGTTTTTCCCTTTCAGCAAGTTGGAATGTCAGAGTATCTATGATCATACTCTTTTCTTCTAAACAGATTTTAAGTTTAGAAATTTCTTCATAGAGATCATTTTCATCTATAGCATCCAAGAAATCATCATATTCAAAAGCTAGCAAAAGTCTATAATCATTACATTGTTCATCTTCATCACTAATTGAAAATCCATCACTGTCTTCATGTGTATAATAGCTCTTCTTACTTACATTATGTTTTTTGTTCCATCTAACTGGTTCCTTACCTTTATCAAGCTTATCTTTATGAGGACACTTGGCTTCATAGTGACCTACTCTTCCACAATCAAAGCATTTGAAAGGTAGCTTACCTCTGAATCTTTCAGAACCTCGTTGAAGGTTCTTGACAAAGTTTGATTCTTCCTCTCCTTCTGACATATGTCCTGGCTCATTGTAATATCCTTTTCCTGAAGCTTTGAATGCAGCTTCTCTCCTGTCTGATGGTCCCCCTTTTCTCATTTCGAAAGCAGTTAGGATTTTATGTAGCTGTGACATGGTAATACTCTGTAGATCTTGTTTTTCTTCTATGGCAAAGACTTTTGATTCAAACTTAGAAGACAAAGATCTTAGAACCTTTTCAACCAAAGTTACTTCTTTTATCTCTTCCTCCAAGTTTTTCATACGATTAACAATCTCATCTATACGTAAGAAATAATTAGCCACACTTTCATCATTGTACATTCTGAGATTTTCATATTGAATTCTGAGAGTTTGTAGTTTTGCACGTTTTACTTAATCATATCCTTCATAGCTTAGAATGATCTTGTCCCATATTTCTTTTGCAGTTTTGAGCTGCATAACCTTGACAAATTTTGATTGAGATAAACTCCCTAATAGAGTATTGACAGCCTTTTCATTTGTTTCATACTACTTCTTACCAGCTGTATCTGTAGGAGTTGCTGAAGGAAATGTGTATCCTGCTTCCACGATATCCCAAACTTTTGTACCAAGAGATTGAAGATAGGCTGTGATTCTTACCTTCCAATAGACGAAGTTGCTCCCATCAAAGATTGGTGGCCTGATCGATGCCTCTTTTTCGTAGTTGCTCATGATGATAGATCTTCCTTCAAGCGATCAAGCTTCTTTTGAAGGACCTGCTCTGATACCAATTGTTGGAAATAATACTGAGAGGGGGGGTGAATCAGTATTATCAAGTCAATTATTTTTCATTTCATAATCAGATTTGCATACGCTACTTCAATTAGTGGAAACGGTGTATATATGCAACTGCAGTTAAGGAAACTCGCGTATATCTTGCAGAATTATAATTTAGTTTATTCTTCAAATGTTGATCATTAATTTGTATGTCAAAACCATATAAACAGTAACCAGGAATAGTAAAATAGAACAGACAGTCACACACAAGAACACAAGATATAAGATGGAAAACCAATGTGGGTGAAAACCACCTGCTACAATTCGTCTCTATCTTCTTTCAATTAGAAACTTCTTTTTACAATGGATCTGTACTGGTGCAGTCTTATGCCAGTATGTAGGTTTCTACCTGCAGAAGGCTACAACCTTCTCTCGTTTTCCAGCTTCTCTTGGAAGGGAGCTACAACCCCCTTAGCTCTTGTACTCGCTGATGTACTAGAACGTAGGTGCTGACCTACAGAAGGCTACAACCTTCTCTTTTCTTTCAGGGACCATGTTTCATAAATTTTCAGACTGGATCAATCAATTACAATAATCAAACAGCAAATACATTTGCATCAATCTTCAATCCAAACTGAATCAAACAATTACTTCTCTGAATGTTGTAACCAGAATACATTGACAGTAACCTGAAACTAATCCTGAACCCAGAACACTACAGCAATAAACAAAAGTAACTAAAACATATTTCATGAGACATACGCTACTTCAATGTGTAGAACCTGCGTGCATACGCTGCTGTATTAAGGCCAACCTGCGTATGTGCTATTTTAAATTACTGAACTAGCATGTATACGCGCATTTGCTTCACTGAACCTATGTACAGATCTATAAAATATAATCTTAACCTTTTCACTTATTCAGACATCAGTTATACCTAGATTATCAGATTTATAGATGAAGTCATGCGCCAAATATAACAGATCAAAATCACACAAAGATATTACTATTCAAGCCTTAAGATCTTGACCCATCAATAGAGCCTATCCTTCTTCTAACGCTCAGGTTCCTCCTTGGTTCAAATCCAGCTATGCACCATAACCCAATTCTAGATCTTGCTCTTCATAATATATTCAATGCTTGAGTGAATGCCTTTGCCTAATGATTTCCTTCCCCTTTTATAGTCTTAGGCCTTACTCAATACCATGGTCCAAAACCATGGACCCAATACTTGGGTTCAACACTTCAGATGAGATACCATGGTCCAAAACCATAGGTCGAAATACCAAGGACTAAATACCATGGAAAAAAAATAAGTTTTCCCACATTTACACGCTTTTGCTTGCATGAAAGTGCGTGCATACGTATACGTGCCTTTTGATCGGTGATCTCGCGTGTATACGCGACTTAATTAAGAGGAACCTACGTATATCTCTTTTTCCTTCATTCTGAGTGCCTGAACTGTGATCTGTCATCTGAGTGAGTTGCCATCAAGGACAACACCTGTGTCATAGCACCAAACCTGTGTCATAATGCCAACAAAAAGGCGTTTATGTACGCTGGTTAGGTATATCAAAACTGCATATATGCAGGTTTTCCTTAATATAACAGCGTATGCACGCAGGTTATACATATTGAAGTAGCGTACGTCTCTTGAAATATGTTTTAGCTACTTCTGTTTATTGCTACAGTGTTCTGGGTTCAGGATTGGTTTCTGGTTGCTATTACTGTATTCTGGTTACAGCTTTCAGAGAAGTGATTGTTTGATTCAGTTTTGGTTGGTACAAAGGAGATTGGTTGATGCAGATGTATTTGATGGTTGATTAATGTTATTGATGGATCTAGTCTGAAAATTTATGAAACGTGGTCCCTAGAAGAAAAAGAGAAGGTTGTAGCCTTCTGTAGGTCAGCACCTACGTACTAGTACATCAGCTAGTACAAGAGTTAAGGGGGTTGTAGCTCCCTTCCAGGAGAAGCTGGAGAACGAGAGAAGGTTGTAGCCTTCTGCAAGTAGAAGCCTGCGTACTGGTATAAGACTACACGAGTACAGAAATATTGTAAAAATAAGTTTCTTATTTAAAAATGATAGAGACGAATTGCAGCAAGTGGTTTTCACCTACATTGGATTTCCACCTTATATCTTGTGTTCATGTGTGTGATTGCCTGTACTGTTTACTACACTTGATAACTGTTATTATGGTTCTGAAACATAGATTAAGATCAGCTAACTAAATTAGAAGTTTGCAATATATACGTTGGTTTCTCTAAACACAGTTGCATATATACGTAGGTTTAATTAACAGAAGTAGCGTATATCAATTTGTTTATGGAAATGAAAAATTGTTAAATTGCTAATATTGATTCACCCCCCCCCCAGTATTATTTCCAACAATTGGTATTAGAGCAGGTCCTTCAGAAGAAGCTTGATCGCTTGAAGGAATATCTATCATCATGAGAAACTACGAAAAAGAGGCATCTATCAGGCCACCAATCTTTGATGGGAGAAACTTTGTCTATTGGAAGGTAAGAATCACAACCTATCTTCAATCTCTTGGTACAGAAGTTTGGGATATCGTGTAAGGAGGATACACATTTCCATCAGTAACTCCTACAGATACGGTTGGTAAGAAGCAGTATGAAACAAATGCAAAGGCTATCAATACTCTATTAGGGATTTTATCTCAATCAGAATTCGTCAAGGTTATGCAGCTCAAAACCGCCAAAGAAATATGGGACAAGATTGTTCTGAGCTATGAAGGAGACGATCAAGTAAAACATGCAAAACTACAATCTCTCAGAATTCAATATGAAACTCTCAGAATGCACAATGATGAAAGTGTGGCTAATTATTTCTTACATATAGATGAGATTTTTAATTATATGAAAAACTTGGGTGAAGTGATAAAAGAAGTTACTTTGGTTGAAAAGGTTCTAAGATCTTTGTCTTCTAAGTTTGAATCAAAAGTTTCTGCCATAGAAGAAAAGTACAATCTACAGAGTATTACCATGTCACAGCTGCACGGAATCCTCACTGCTTTCGAAATGAGAAAAGGGGGTCCATCAGACATGAAAGAAGCCGCATTCACAGCTTTAGCAAAAGGAGAATACAATGAGTTAGGACATACGTTAGAAGGAGAGGAAGAATCAAACTTGGTCAAGAACCTTCAACGGGGTTCTGGAAGATTCAGAGGTAAGCTACCTTTCAAATGCTTTTCTTGTGGAAGAGTCGGTCATTATGCAGCCAAATGTCCTCATAAAGACAAGTTTGATAAAGGCAAGGAACCAATTAAATGGAACAGAAAATAGAACATAAGTAAGAAGAGCTATTATACACATGAAGACAGCGATGGATTATCAAATAGTGATGAAGATGAACATGGTAATGATTATAGACTTTTGATGGCTTTTGAAGATGATAATTTCTTGGATGCTATAGATGAAGATGATCTCTATGAAGAAATTTCTAAACTTAAAATCTGTTTAAAAGAAAAGAGTATGATCATAGATACTCTGACATTCCAACTTGCTGAAAGGGAAAAACACAATGAAAAGTTAGAATGTGAAATTGTGGCACTTAGAAAAGATATTGAGAAAACAAAATCTCTTAATCTTAGATTTGCTAAAGGATCTGAAACTTTAGATGAAATTATCAAAGTACAATGTTCTCCTCTAATCAAGACAGGTCTTGGATATACTAAAGAAGCATCTCAAGTACAGAAACCATTTGCCTCCAAAAGTTATCTTGATGCAGCAAGGAAAAGTGAACAGGTTGACAATTGTCATCAAAGGCATAAAGCAGATCACCAGGTAAATTGGGGTCAATCTACTTCTAGGATGAACAGAAGCTACAACCAACCATAGGTAAATCATTCTCAATTTGCCTCAAGAATGAATGTTAATGGAAACTACAATCATTTGGTTGGTAGGTTTGATAACCGCCGGAATTTCTTCAATGGCCAATGTTTCTCTTGTCATAACTTTGGACACAAAGCTGCTCAATGGGTTGCCTACAAGACCATCATGACTAGAGAAACACGAAATCAAAGGAGTATGACTGAGATCACGAAAAGGACCTACAATAACTTTTCGGCTCTTTAAAATGAAATAGAATGTTCTATTTGTAACAACTTCGGTCATGAAGATTCTGAATGCAGGAGTAGGTTTCGGCAAATATATCAGAAGGAGCAAGCTTCATTGGGTCCCAAAACATGGAGAAAGAAAGAACCGCAATCAGAAAGATGTGGTATAGCCTTATATGCGGAAGGACAGGAAAATCAGTGGTACATCGACAGTGGATGCTCGAAACATATGACAGACGATAAAGAAAAATTTCAATCATATAGTGCCTTAGAAAAGGAAAGGAAGGTCTCATTTGGAAATGACACCCCTGCACTCATAAAAGGTAAAGGTTCTATTATTTTGAAAGAAAAAGTCAAAGCTGGAAATGTTATGTATGTTGATGGCTTAAAGCATAATCTATTGAGTGTTAGCCAAATGTGTGATCAAGGAAATGAGGTAATATTTCGATCAAATGGATGTATTGTTCGTGAGCTTGATACAGGAGAAACAATGATCAAAGGCATAAGAACTCCAAATAATTTATACATACTCAAGGGAGGACAACAACAATGCTATCTAAGAAAGAATGATGAACACTGGCTATGGCACAGAAGATTGGGGCATCTAAGCTTCCCTCAGATAAGGAAAACATGCAAATATCAGGGTGTTTGCGATCTTTCCGACATCAAAATTCCAGACAATACAATATGCAAATCATGTCAGTTTGGTAAGCAAATCAGAACACACTTACCTGAGAAGGAAGGCTCAGCTAGTAAGCCACTTGAACGTGTCCATACTGATTTATGTGGTCCATCAAGGAAAAAGTCACCTCATGGAGAAGAATACTTTATATTGTTCATTGACGACCTTTCCAGGATGTGTTGGATAAGACTTCTGAAGCATAAAGACAAAGCTTTCGAAAAGTTCAAAGCTTTCAAAGCCTTGGTTGAAAATGAATCAAATCGCATAATCAAATGCCTCAGGTCTGATCGAGGAGGGGAATTTACCTCGGATGAGTTTTTTGACTTTTGTGAAGAACATGGAATAAAAAGGGAATTCTCTATTACAAGGACTCCTTAGCAAAAAGGAGTAGTGGAAAGGATGAAAATAACGGTTCAACAAATGGCTCGTGCTATGCTTGATGAGTCTGGAACTCCCGCAACCTTCTAGGGTGAAGCTACATTTGCTTCCATCACTATTCTCAACAAAACAAACGTCCGGGTGAACAACACTCAAACTCCTCATGAACTTTGGTATGGTAAGACTCCTACGGTAAAATACTTCAAAAATTTTGGAAGCAAATGTTACATCAAAAGGACTGATGAAAACCTTGGCAAGTTTGAACCTAGAGCAGATGAAGGCATTCTCCTTGGTTACTCTTCCCGAAGTAAAGGATACAAGTGTTACAATAAAAGACTTGGAAAAATTGTTGAAAGTATTGATGTGGTGGTTGATGAAGCAGGAAACAATCCAAGGCAGGTAAAATCTGAAGATTTCGAAGATGATGAGGACTATCCTTCAACATCAAACCAAACTAATGATGAAGAAGAAACCTATGAGGCACCAGAGGAACAAATAAGGGTAGAAGAAAAGACTCCATACAGGTATGTCCAGAAGAATCATCCAAAGACTCAAATTTTCGGGTAGAAAGAGGCAGGTGTACAAACAAGAAGAACTATTTCAGAAACTTCAAGCTATCTAGCATTGCTCTCCTCCATTGAACCAAAAAATGTAAGTGAAGCATGCAAAGATGAATGTTGGGTCAAGGCCATGAATGAAGAACTTGAGCAGATTGAAAAGAATAACACCTGGGAGTTGGTTCCTAGACCAACTGATAAGAATGTCATAGGGACAAAATGGATATTCAAAAACAAGCTGAATGAAAATGGAGATGTTATTAGAAACAAGGCCAGACTTGTTTGTAAAGGGTATGCTCAACAAGAAGGTATAGACTTTGAAGAAACTTTTGCACCAGTTGCTAGACTTGATGCCATAAGAATGTTCCTTGCTCTTTTTAGCTTTCAGGAGTTCAAAGTATATCAAATGGATGTGAAACCTACCTTTCTAAATGTAGACTTAGAAGAAGAAGTGTACATTGAGCAGCCAGATGGATTCATCCTTGGAAATGATTCAAAACTTGTATGTAGACTCAAAAAGGCTCTCTATGGCCTTAAACAGACTCCAAGGGCTTGGTATTTTCATTTGGACAAATATCTCCATCAACAAGGTTTTTCAAAAGGATCAATAGATAGCAATCTATATATAAAAATTTACAATGATAAATTGCTAATACTTGTTGTGTATATTGATGATATCATCTTTGGTAGCAATGAAGAAACCATGAGTCAAAACTTTTCTTTGGTGATGCAGAAAGAATTTGAAATGTCCTTGGTGAGCTCACATATTTTCTTGGTTTACAAGTCCAACAAAACAAAGACGATATCTTTCTATCACAAACCAAGTACCTCAAGCAGATCTTGAAGAAATATGGCATGGAAGATTCGAAACCAGTATGTACCCCTATGGTAACAGGATGCAGCCTCAGTGCCAATGATGAATCAACAGCAGTACATCAACCAACCTATAGATCCATGATTGGTAGTCTGCTCTATCTAACAGGTACCTGACCAGACATCATGCATGCAGTGGGAATAGTTAAAATAATTTTCAAATATCTTCAAGGAACTCAAAACTATGGCTTATGGTATCTCAGAGATACAGATCTCACACTTCATGCATATACAGATGTAGGCTGGGCAGGAAGCATGGATGATAGAAAAAGCACTAGTGGTGGTGCATTCTTTATGGGTTCCAAATTAGTGTCTTGGTTCAGCAAGAAACAAAGTTCAATTTCTTTATCTACACCTGAAGCAGAATATGTAGCTGCTGCATCTTGTTGCACACAACTCCTTTGGATGATGCAAACATTGCAAGACATTCAAATCACTTGTACTCCACCCATCTCCATTCTATGTGATAATACAAGTGCAATAAGCATTTCAAAGAATCTTGTCATGCATTCCAAGACTAAGCACATACCTATCAAATATCATTTTTTTCGGGAACAAGTGCTTGAACAAAAGGTCAAATTGGAGTTTGTTCCCTCCAAGGAACAGGTTGCTAATATATTCACCAAACCACTGCCCAGGTAGACATTTGAATACCTCAGACAGAAGCTAGGAGTAGTTGATGCATCATCTTGCTGTTGAAACTTATCTGTTTCAGAGAAAAGTGTGTGTACGCTAGTTTAATGAAGAATATCCGCGTACATACGTAGGTTTCAGAGGATACAATCACATATATGTTGGTTTGAAGAAAAACAGTGGGCCAAACTCAAGATGAAAAGAGTCTGATGTGGGTCTGATCATCTGGCACAAGTTCAGGGGGAGCATATACTTCTAAGAGTGCATTGTTGGTATTACCTTAGAAGATCTTGGTATAATTTCACAGTTGTTTCTGATTCAGGTGGAACAGGTGCAGAGGGAGATCATGGTTGCTGGTCTGAATGGTGATTGACAAATGCTGCTGATATTGTCTTAGATATTTGGTCTCTATTTCATGTATTTCTTTGAGTATCAAGGTCATGTAACAACCTATTTTTCTTCCCCACTATGCCTGGGATGGATGATGTAATGTTCTTGTTTTATCATGTACAAACTTTTGGTGTATCCCCACTTAGTTGGGTGGATGAGTCAATTTTGATATATCCACACTTGGTTGGGAGATGGATGTATGTATGAGTCTTTGGTGATAGGAAAGTCATTTATGATGTATAGAGTCATGTTCTTTCTTGCGAACATATTTTTGCAGACCTTGCCTACAGTTAGGGGGAGCATGGACAGCACAGAAGAGTAGAAGATCTCAGCAAGTACTCAGGGGGATCATAACCCTTTGCCCTTGATGACAAAGGGGGAGAATGACTTTATGTAACTTGGGGTTGCCATCAAGTCCAAAGGGGAGATTGTTGGCATTATGACACACGCTTGGCACTATGGCACAGGTATTGTCCTTGATGGCAACACACTCGGCAAATCACTCAGTTGATAGTTCAGGATCACAGGCTCTTAGAATAAAGGAAAGGGAGGTATACATAGGTTCCCATTGACCAAGCCGCGTATACAGGTGGATTCACATACTAAAAGGCGCGTATGCGTATACATGCACTTTCATGCACAAAAAAGTGCATACAGTTTGGAAAACTTGGTTTTTGGTCCTTGGTATTCAAACCTACGGTGTTGGACCATGGTATCTCGTCCAAAGTATTGAACCCAAGTATTTGGACCCAAGTATTGGTTCTAAGTGGTTTTGGACCATGGTATTGAGTAAGGCCTAAGACTATAAAAGGGGGAGGAGATCATTAGGAAATGACACTCAAGTATTGGATATCTTATGAAGAGAAAGATCTAGAATACTGGTCATTGGGTAATGGTGCATAGCTGGATCTAAATCAAGGAGGAACCTGAGCGCTAGAAGAAGGATAAGTTCTATTGATGGGTCAAGATCTCAAGGCTTGAAGAGAAGTATCTTTGTGTGATTTTAATATGTTATATTTGGCACATGACTTGATCTATAACTCTGATGATCTGGGTATAACTAATGTTTGAATATTTGAAAAAGGGTAAATTATTTTTTATAGATCTATACACAGGTTCCACGTAGAAAAGGCACGTATGTATGCTGGTTAGGTATATCAAAACTGCGTATATGAAGGTTTGCCTTAATATAAGAACGTATGCACGCAGGTTATACATATTGAAGTAGGGTACATCTCTTGAAATATGTTTTAGTTACTTCTGTTTATTGCTACAGTGTTCTGGGTTCAGGATTGGTTTCTGGTTGCTATTACTGTATTCTGGTTACAGTTTTCAGAGAAGTGATTGTTTGATTCAGTTTTGGTTGGTACAGAGATTGGTTGATGCAGATGTATTTGATGGTTGATGAATGTTATTGATGGATCCAGTATGAAAAGTTATGAAACGTGGTCCCTGGAAGAAAAAGAGAAGGTTGTAGCCTTCTGTAGGTCAGCACCTACGTACTAGTACATCAGCTAGTACAAGAGCTAAGGGGGTTGTAGCTCCCTTCTAGGAGAAGCTGGAGAACGAGAGAAGGTTGTAGCCTTCTACAGGTAGAAGCCTGTGTACTGGTATAAGATTGCACCAATATAGAAATATTGTAAAAAGAAGTTTCTTATTTAAAAAAGATAGAGGTGAATTGCGGTAGGTGGTTTTCACCCACGTTGGGTTTCCACCTTATATCTTGTGTTCATGTGTGTGATTGCCTGTACTGTTTACTGCACTTGATAACTGTTTTTATGGTTCTGAAACACAAATTAAGATCAGCTAACTAAATTAGAAGTCTGCAAAATATACGCGGGTTTCTCTAAACACAGTTGCGTATATACGCAGGTTTAATTAACAGAAGTAGAGTATATCAATTTGTTTATGGAAATGAAAAATTGTGAAATTGCTAATACTGATTCAACCCCCCCTCTCAGTATTATTTCCAACATTTGTTGGATTGTAGACTCATTTTCAATGAATACAAACAACTTTGGGGTTAAATTTGAGGTGTATTTCTCATCGTGTATGATAATATATTGATATTAGTGATTTCATCTTTCTACTCATTTCATTATACTATTATTTCTAGTATGTTTTTCAAGTTGTGTTGATGTATAGCTATCTTACATTAACATAAGGTTTATTTACTTGCTCTAGATAGAGAACTCTTTAGTAGATGTCCAATATATCTCTAAATTTTTCTCATCATTGCATGTGATTAATCCCATATGGATTTAATTTGTCTATGTGAAGTTGTGTAGAAAATTTTCCTTTGGATCAAGCTTCAAGCGTGAGGAGAAGTTCTGAGAGGAACCAACTTATTCTTGAAATTACTCGAAGGAGAACCCACATTTGTTAATTATCAAGGTCTCATCTTTCCAATTTTTCTTGCATAGAGTATTGAATTTGGGTTATATTTCAAGATAATTCATTTAAAATTCATCCCTCAAAACATTGTGCTTCATGGATATAATTTGGCTATTTTAGAGCTAAATTATGGTTGAGCAAAGAGAAGAGTTTACTCATACTTTTTAGCTTAACTTTGGTGGATTATATTATATATATACATTCTCAATTTTCTTGACTAATTTCATAGCTAACACTTGCTTTATCTTACATCCCTCTCTAACTTGTTCTTGTGGAAGCTTGCGGGATTTATTATCTAAAACATTTAACAAGTTGTTTTCAGGACCTTGGGCACTCTTTTCAAGACTATCTTCCAAAGGAGGTCGTGGGCCTTTAAGGCTCTATTTTGGCAAGGCTGAGATCCATTTAAGGGCAATGGTATTCCCTCTAGGCCATGGGCATGAAGAATCCTAGATTCTCTCTCTTTGTGCAAAGTCTATCTCTCTTCAAATCTGATTTTACATGTAGAGAGAGCCTTCACGTTTCCAGATCTCAAGGCCTTTCTAGGGCCTCATTTGTATCAAATAGTTCATCAAGGAAAGGGTTATTGTCTAAAGCTTTAATTTTTAAATATTTTCCTTGAGCTTATTTGAGGCCTTTAGGGGCTCTCATCTCTTGTAATTAAATTAATAAAATGGTGATTTCTTTTTAGGGAGCTTGAGAATTCGTCCCATGGTATCCCTACTCTCCATTGAGATGGAGAAATTTTTTTTGTTGGTTGAATAATTTCTTAGTTAGTTGCTTTAATTTTTTTCACCGATCTCACTTGTTAATTTCATTTCATGCATGATTAACATAACACATAATATTCTTATTCTAGCACATGCTTGACATTAGTTTCTATTTTGTCAATTCTGTTTACTTGTGCAATCCATTTACGATATATGCAAGTTTTCTTTTATTTGAGAAAGTACGTATTTCATTTTGGCAAATTTAAACTATCTTACTATGCTCTACAAGTTCATGAAAATATGGGATCGGACGCAGGAAATGGCCATCGCTGGAAACCCTTCCGCCGCAGGAAATGCAACCCCCGCCATGGCGATCACCGGAGGTGGTGTGGCAGGGAAGGTCGCCGTCACTGATCTCCCCTGGCTCGACAGTCAGAGCGCGGCTTTGGAGGTTTTAGACTTTTATCAAAGCACTAGAATTGCCCTGGTCACGCGGCTCAACGCCTGGAAATCGCTGGAAGCTCTCGGCACAGCAGACTTACCTCGCTCATATCAACTACTGCTTGAGGAGCCAAATACAGTAAAGGCAGATCTGAAGGAGCGGCCAACACAGCCTTTCGTGGCCAGAAACCCGCAGTCATTTTACGTTTTTACCCACTATGGGGGTGGAAAACTCTCAGAGATCGGAATGATATACACAGGATCCGCCAGCCTGGTGTTTGTCAGGCTCATTCCCCAGCAGTTGATCCAGGCATGCAAAGTCGAGGGCCGGTATGGGGCAGATCTGCCTCCGCTAATAACTGCATGGGCCAAACTCTGTAGATCTAGAGGATATTTGCAACGTTTTAACAAGGGTTTTGCAGGATGCGAGGCGCAAATGAGAGATCATCATGACAGGGGCCCAGATCTGGAAGAATGCTCAACCGATCGGGCCAAATATTGCAGATCCGGGGTGGATCTGTCGCTCAAGGCAACCAGCAACGTTTTGCTTCCAGGCAGAGCAGGAACTCAGCAAAATTGCAGATACCAGGTAACAAAAACTCGTTTCCAGATCTTCATAAAAACCCCAGAAACGCAATCTATTTTAGTATGGGTACATACAGAAAGTACTGTGCTGCAACTGAAGCAGCAAATCTGGGTGTTGGCTGGATACCCTAGCAAGATCCAGCACTTGGTAAATGGCAGAAGGTCTCTCCAAGATAACAGAACCATGGGAAGCTATGGAATTAGCCCAGGAGAAACCATCTTCCTGAATCTCAGGCTGAGGGGAGGAGCCCCTACTCAGGGTCAGACAAGCAGCACAGGGGAAGATAAAAATTTCAGAGGAGGGGATAAGGGGACAAAAATAGCATCCCAGCAGCAACCCAAAGGAGGAGCCTCCTACAAGAACATTCTTTAGGGCAACAAAGATACAGGGTCCCCTCCAAATCAAGGCAAGTATATTCCTAGGCCATACATAGTGGATCAGTTAGGACAAACCCCAGCTCTAAACTTTGACTCTTCAGGGCTTGATGACTTCGTAAAGTCCTACGAAACGCAGGCCCTAATCTGCCGCTCTAACAGTTTCTGGCCAAAACCAATGGATCTATTCCATTGGATTTTCAAAACTTGGACCATGGAATGTGATATACATCTATGCTCCAAGGGTTTTTTTATAGTTAGATTCGCATCCCCGGAAGTCAGAGAACAAATCATCAGAGATGGGCCTTGGTTCTGGGGAACAGCGGGGTTGTTCATGACCCCGTGGTTCCCAGATTTCGATCCAAACAACATGACTATATCCAAAGTGCCGGTTTGGGTCCGTCTATACAATCTTCCCCTTCACTTCTGGAGTGAATGAGTCTTGGAAGGAATTGGGAACAGCATAGGGAAATATATCAAAACAGATCTGGAGAGGATTGATGAAAGGGTTTTCACTTTCGCACGCATTTGAGTGGAAGTAGACCTAAGCAAAGGGCTGCCAGACAACATAAGGCTGATCTATAAACAACAAAACTGGCTACAAGCACTAGACTATGAGAATACTACTTTCAGATGCAGGCTCTGCAGGCAGACAGGACACCTGCAAAGCACATGCCCAGAAGGAAAAAAAGCTAATAATAAAAAGAAGCAGAAAGGGAAGCAGAAGAAGGGATGGCAATTCCCTCCCCCAGACTCAGATGACGAAGAATCAGAAGCAGAAGAGGATGTCACTCCCACAGAGAATGCAGAGGCACCACAAGAAATGGAAACTCAGGAGGAAACTACATCAGAAAACAAGATCACAAAGCACCACCAAAATCAGGCAGAGAAGATTAGCGAGAATCAAAGCATGGGAGGGATCAAACGGCATCACCACTCAGATACTTCAGATTCAGACAAGGAAACAGCCAATCAGAAAGCAGAAACACAGTTAGTCATAGTTTCGACCGAGCCCACACAAGGAGAGTGGCGCAAGGTCGAAAAGAAAAAGGGGCGAAAAACTTGAAATGTGAGTTTTTACTCACTGCTGGATTTCAGTTCTTTTGACTCCTTCTTCTCTCTCCTCTCTTCTACATTCTTTTCTTCTTTTTGCACGTTAGTCTTCTAACGTTGCGTGGGGTGCGTTTGCACTCGAGCCATTTCAGGCAGCTTTTGGAAATGCTTCAATGCATCTGCTAGTGTAACTTTTCATTTTTTAATAAAAAGTTACCGTTTTTTTCCTTGGAAAAAGTTCATGAAAATATGACTTTAATACCTTTATTAATCCATGTTCATATGGCATTTTGGTTGTTGATGGTTATTTCTTGATCTATCTTTTATGCCATTTCATTTGGAGCAAATTTACTTTATTGCAAGCAACATATTTTGGAGCTTGTGGTTTTACATCAAGCTAATTATTTCACATTTCATTTTCCATTTAAAGTTATTGGTGACATTTACTTGAATATTTTCCCTCATTACACTTTCTTTGGAAACACTATTTTTTTGTCATAAGCATCTCATCTAGGTATCCTTAGTACTAATTTGCATCTTTAATTAACTTACCTCCAAGCATGATCTTGGTTGGAAGACTTTAGGAACACCCTTGCTCATCCATCTTGTGAAACATAGACCATTTTTTGTGGTTAACATAGTGACCTTGCAGTCGTCAGATCCGCAATCTCTACAGTGCCAAAGGCATCAGGTGGTTGGATTTCTAGGGGAAGTGTCATTAAGACACCCTCAACTGTCTTTCCTTAGGTGTCCCTCCAAAACTCACACTAGATACTTGTTTTAAAACAGTTGAGAGAAAGGTTACATCTAGATAAACATTTAACTTAAAATTTACCAAGATAATTGAACTTTGCATTAGATAGATTGCATTTCATGCTAATTTAGTCATCTTGGAGCGTTTTTAGATTTACTTGCAATATTATTGGTTTCATGTACTTGTCATGATGAATGGTCTCATTTTTACTTGATGTTATTATATCTGATTATTTGAGCATTTCCTCTAACAAGTGCAACATCTATTTACATTTTGCAAGTAATAATCTTGAGTTTATTGAATCTTATTTGCAAGCATTGTCTATCTTTCAGGTAGCCGCTTCTCCCTATTTTGTAAATAGTGTGTATATTTATATTGGCAATCTTTAATTTACTTCCTAAGTTGCCATTTCATGTAATTTTTGTTTATCTCATGATTATTGGATGATATTATCTTGTCACTTGAGCATTTCTTTACAATTACATTATTCCATTTATATCTTGCAAGTGGTATTTTATTTATTTCTCTAACATTTTCCTTTTGCAAGATTGCTTGTCATCTTACTTGGAAATTTCTATTTGAGGAAGTACATACTATTCATTTTGAGAAATTATTTGTTTAAGCACTAGTCCATGATTGTATATATTTTGAATGAATAACTGAATGTTGTTCATATATATTTCCTTACTTGTTCATATCGTGGAATCAAGTTGATTGCGATAAACTCTCCATTCATTTTAGTCTCCTAGAATCTCACATTTCCTTTAACCTTCTTAGGGACCACCACCCTAGCTTTAACTAAGAGAGAGCTTTAACGTTAAGAGTTGGGAATAAGTGACAATCCCATCTCTTAGTTTTCCACCAAGTCACACCTTATGGGGTTGAGGATTTTTCCCACATTAACTAGGTGTGTAAAAAAGGAAAAAACATTTTTTTGGCGTCGTTGTTAGGGAAAAATCCTCTTGTACTTAGAATATGACTAACTTTTGGTTTTTGCATATTGGATTTTTAGAGTTAGATTCTTGCTCAAGTGGCGACTCCAATTGTTTCAATTTATGTAAGAGTTTCTACTAGGAGATATCCAAATGATCTAGTTAGTGCCACTCTTGATCTTGAAATTTTTTTTAGAGCGATATTAAATAGATTCTCTTCCAGTAGACTTCTTGTTAATCTTGGGCAGGAGACTGTTTCTAATATTCATTTTCTTTTTCAAGAACAAGTAGAGCCATACATCATGAATGATATTTTTGCTTACTAACATTAATGGCTATCCACACAATATCCCTGACAAGGCTATTGAAAAGTTTCCTTCTTTTAAAGGTAACAATGGCATTAGTGTTGCATCACATGTTAATAATTTCAATGTTTGGATTACCATGTGGTGTAACACCGCTAACCATGATGATGTAAAGATGAGACTCTTTGTCCTCTCTTTAGAAGAGGATTCTCTTGATTGGTTCATTGAGCATCCTCCTATGGAGAGAAGAAAGAATATAGGCACTTGATCAATGTCACTAGCCATATCAAGAAGAATGAGAATGAAATTGTGGGGGATTTTAACAAGAGATTTAATGACATGGTAAAGACAATGCCTCAAGATGTTAGAAATTAATTAACAGAGCAATGAAATACATTAAATATTGCGGAAACACAAACACATAAAAGAATAAAACAAGATAGACACATATATACGTGGTTCACCTAATTTGGGTTATGTCTGCAGAGAAAAAGCCAGTCTTTCCTTTTATATTATCCAGCAAAATGAAAAGATAATCTAACCTACAACACATCTATTGTAATTTCCTCTTCACTCTCACACAAATTCCTCTCTCTCTCTCTCTCAGAATAATGATACACAATCACAATAAAATTCCCTCATATAAACCAAGGGTTGTCTTCTAGGGGAAAAATCCCTAAATTAACATAACTTCTACTGTCATATCATCATCCTAATGAATGGCCCAGACTGACTACAAAATTGCAATATTTTACAAGGAAAATTTTCATCTATTTTTATCTTCGAGGGTGCTGCCCTCAAATCCTCGCCACGGGGGGCTCATAAAAGTTGTCGTCAACCCCCATGGACCTCCCTAGTGACGATTAAACGAGTGACATTGTCATCATGTTAGGAACAGGGATCCAACTTGGCTGAAACAAAAAACCTCTGAAAAATCAAGAAGATAATTAACCTTCACACCCAACACAAGATGTTAAGCCTCCTGAAAAAATATTATTGTGCTCTTATTTGGATGCTTTTGGTGTTGACACATCCTATGAGTTGAAGAGGAAATAACCTGCAAATCTAAAAGCATCTTAAATTGAAGCCTTGAATATGGAAAAGGCTAGAAATGAGTGAGGAAAGTCATAAATTCTTGGTTATAGTAGAGGGCCATCAAAGTCTCATGAACATAAAGGGAAAGTTGAAGCAAAGGAAGCTAATAAGGATCCCATTAAGGAGTTAACCCAATTAATCAAGAGCATGGAGATGAATCATGCAAAATAAATGCAAGCCACGCAAAATAGGTTGGTGGTCATGGAAAAGTCATAAGTGCAAAGATTCCAACCTAGGCCCAATGATAGATGGAAAAAGAATAAGGGCCCTTCATAAGATTATAGGCCAACAAATCCATTGGAGTCCACTAGTATGGTAGATCAAGTTCCCCCTTATTGTGGTCCATGTGATGAGTTTCATAAAGAGGCCTTATGCCCATATGAGAAGAGAATCATGGAAAGTGGCATGTTAGGAGGTGAACATGTGGGAACAAGTGGTCAAATCAATATGTTGTCCATGGAAGAATAAGTTAACACCATTGAAATAAATTAGGAGATTGACCATAGGCCTAATGATCTTGGGGTTGATAGTATGATTGAAAATTTTGATAATGCCACTAATATTTTTGGGGAAAAACCTACATTTGGACAGATTCTTGCTATGGAAAAATACAAAGGGATAACTTATCAAAGAAGGGATATTTAAAATCCAAATAATTACATAAATGTTTCTCCTACGTCAGAATTAAATATTGACTTGGGCGATTGGGTGAATAATGCAAAGGTTTCTATCTTGGTGATAGAGATTTTGAAGATATCATCTCAAAGGGAAAATTTACTAAGTGCTATTGAAGTTACTTAAAGGGGAGAAAATCCTAATGATGAACCAGAAAATGAAGAAATTATATTAAAAAGTATAAAATGTTATGTGGGGAACAAAGATCATCAACCATTTTTTATTTAACTAATAGCGAATGATCTTCTTTTACACAACTGCATTCTATATTCAGGGGCTTAATCAAATGTCATGACCAAGAAAGTCATGGAGAAACCGAGCTTAAGGGTATCTAGGCCCTATCACACCATGTGTTGAATGGATTCCAAAGGAATTAAAGTGTGTGGGATAATTAAAGATTTGTAGGTTTTACTAGCAACATACCCAAATAGAATCATGACTATGGATATTTTTGTGATAAATGTGCCTAATGCATGGGGAATGCTCCTATCAAGGGAATGGGTGCCAGATTTAGGTGGTAGCCTTCAAATGGACCTATCATATATCACCATCCCCATGTCAGATAATACCTTTGTCAAACTTAATCAAGAGTTAGAGTGAATATATCATGTTGAGGATCCAAGGAAACCCAAAAATGAAATTATATATGGGTCATACAATCCAGTAAGTGATGCAGTGTTGACAAATTTTATACCACCCATAATAGAACACATTCAAAATGAAGAAATTAGGTATAGCTAAAAAAACTTGGGTATTTTGAATCTTCCATCAGAACATTCTCAAGACAGGGTAGTAGGATTGACAGTAGTTGCATCATCATTA
Source organism: Pinus tabuliformis (assembly GCA_031772625.1). Taxonomy (NCBI): domain Eukaryota; kingdom Viridiplantae; phylum Streptophyta; class Pinopsida; order Pinales; family Pinaceae; genus Pinus; species Pinus tabuliformis. Next base: position 1,321,833,497 of record CM062819.1, on the reverse strand, counting down.
CCATCACAACTAACCAAGAAGAAAAGAAAAAGGCAAAAAAGAAAAGAAAAAATATAAAAAGTGGATCACCAACTTTGAGCAGGATCAAGCCTCAACACATCAATAGTCGAAAAATGAAAAGGAAGGGGCTTGATATATCTGACGACCATAAACAAGTTAATATTGGGGCAATTCAAAGTCCCAATATAGTCATGATTGGACATGGCACATTAGAGAAAGAACTTATGGATCTGCTTGTGAGTAGGCAAGTTCTCGAGATGGATTTCACGAAGACATTTGATGCCATCAAGTATCTATGTATAATATTTCTAACCATACTCTTTGTCATTTCTGTTGCTAGACTAGTTTCAATTTATGCTGTTAGAATAAATTTCCATTTCATGCTATTATAGTAGCTATTTATTTCAACATGTTATTTTAGTATTTTATTTTATATGATGATATTTTGAACAGATGCTACTGATATATGTATTTTGTTTGTGGGTGTAGATTACAGGTCCTTGTACACTATCACTTCCTATCTAGAACACATCCCCATGTGGAGCCAAATGTTGACCATTGAAGATCACTTGAATGAATCCATGCTCAAAGATATGTCAAAGGTTTCATGCACCATTAGAGTTCATATATCATTAAAGTTTTTTAACTCTATCGTCTTCTTCTCATCTTCTTATGTATTGTACTAAGATTCAACAAGCCCTACATGGATGTTGTAAAGTGATGCTAGTGTGATGAATTGAGTCATGTAATATGCCTAGGTAACTTGGGACATTGTCATCAAGTGAATTTACTCTGGGATTTTTTTTTACTTGGTTAATTATTGGTACATTTTAGCACTTAATAATTAATTGAGTTTTTCCCTTTAAGCATAACCCCAAAGTCGGAGTGTGGTTTGAAGGAAACGCCTTGGGTGAGTTCTAGTGTCTATATTCATTGTATATTGTCATACTATATCACTCGTAAAATTTCGTGGAATTTGATTAGGTCTAGGAGTCAATTTTTAAATTTTTCGCAGGGCATAAATTTTAATAATTTTTTTTTGTAAAACATGTCTAGAGAAGTTTTATGGAGTATGTGTGCTCAAAATTACAGCTCTCACCCTCAAATTTATACTAATACACCCTCTGAGGGGTCAAAAAATAAGTTATGGACCCTTGAAACTCACTTTTCCTAAGTTTTATGGAAAATGTGGCAATAAATTAAACAACAAATAAATTAAATGGAGAGAAATAAAAAAAATCCATATGACAAGATGACATGGAAATTACTTGGAAATTATCCCAAGTCAAGGAGCAAGTGAAGGAAGAGTCAAAGAGTTATTTGGCACATGACATCATTAAGGCATTGAGCACATGGGGAAATCAAATTCCTAGCTAGAATTGAGGAATTCGACTTGTTGACTTGGCAAATCGAATTTCTTGGAGGATCTTGGAATATTTGGTAAATATTTGATTGAAGAAATTTTTGGAGTCTTGTCTCCACTTCCAAATTCAGTGAACGTCACACATGGAAGCTACACTTTGAGTTGGGGATCCACGCAACACCCAAAGAGGCCCACACATTTCTTATTGGAGGCTCATCACATGGAAAGGAGGGGATGTGTCACTTCATGTATTGATGAGTGAAATTCAATGGGAGTTAACTCCCTCTTGGTTCACACTTGGAATATACTTGCCTCACACTTGGAACTCGCATTTCTTGATGGAGAATATGCTAGGCATCTCAGGGATTTCGACTTGGATTGACTCCACATGTGTCATAGCCACTCCATGCTTGGAATTTGATTTTCTCTTCTTGGGATATTCTCCATGTCCACTTGTCACATGGTTGTTTCATTGGAATTTTCTCCCATTTCTCTATTCAAGTGAGCTTTGGGATCTCACTTTGTAATATTGATACGAGCTATTGGGCCTAAAGAGACTTTGTTGGATTGTATACTTGTTTCCAATCAATACAAAATACTTTGGGGTTACATTTGATGTGTTATTCTCATCATGTATGGTAATATCTTGATATTCTTGCTTTCATCTTTCTACTCATTTCATTATGCTATTATTTCCATTATGATTTTCAAGTTGTGTTGATATATAACTATCTTACAATAGCATAAGGTTTATTTACTTGCTCTAGATAGAGAAAATTTAGTAGATGTCTAATACATCTCTAAATTGTTCTCACCATTGCATGTGATTAAGCACATATGTATCTAATTTGTCTATGTGAAGTTTTGTAGAAAATATTCCTTTGGATCAAAGCTTCAAGCATGAGGGGAAATTCTTGGAGGAACCAACCCATTCTTGAAATTACTTGAAGGAGAACCCACATTTGTTAATTCTCAAGGTCTTATCTTTGGAATTTATCTTGTAGGTACTTTTGGCTTTGGGCTCATATTTCAAACATAATTCATTTAAAATTTCTCTCTCAAAAGATTGTGCTTCATTGATATATTTTTTCTATTTTAGAGCTAAACTATGGCTAAGCAAAGAGGAGAGTTTACTCATACTCTTTATCTTAGCCTTTTTAGATTATATTATATATATACATTTGCAATTTTCTTGACTAATTTCATAGCTAACACTTGGTTTATCTTGCAACCCTCACTAACTTTTTTCTTGTGGCAACTTGCAAGATTTATTATCTAAAACATTTAACGAGTTGTTTTTAGGACCTTGGGACTCTTTTCAGGGCTAGCTTTCAAAGGAGTCACTGGGAATTTGAGGCTCTATTTTGGTAAGATCGAGTTCCATTTAAAGGCAACAATATTCTCTCTAGGTCGTGGGCTTGAGGAATCCTAGCTTCTCTCTCTTTGTGCAAAGTCTACCTCTCTTCAAATCTAATTTTACATCTACAGAGAGCCTTCAAGTTTTCATATCTCAAAGCATTTCTTGGGTTTAATTTGTATCAAATAGTTCATAAAGGAAAAGTATATTGTCTAAATATTTCATTTGTAAAGATTTTTCTTGAGCTTAGTTGAGGTCTTTAGGGGCTCTCACCTCTTGTAACTAAATTAATAGAAGGCTTATTTCTTTTTAGGGAGCTTGGGAATCCTTCCCATGGTATCTCTTCTCTCCATTTAGATGGAGAAACTTTGTTTGTGGGTTGACTAATTTCTTAGTTATTTGCTCTAATTTTCTTCACCAATCTCACTTTCTATATTCATTTCATGCATTATTTTTTTTATCGTTCAAAGTAGCTTTCATTAGATATTCAAAATAGCATAGCATACAAAAATGCTCTCAATAGCCCCTGCTCCCTCATTCCAACCAGAATTTTTGAGATTGGGGGTTGGAGAATACCAAGATAGAAAATTTACATATATTATTTCTGAATGGCTATGAGACCTTAGCATACAGTTATGCAAGACACAAAAATAAATCAACACTAATGGAATTTAATCAAGGAGGGGGATGGGTGGGCATTATAGGGGGAGCTACAAAGTAACCCACATGGTCATGAATGTGGAAGTCAATATGCTCCATGCATACCTCTAAGCTGCAGAAATGGTTGCTTATGCGACGTTGGTTGCGTCGTAGGTTATCCAGCTACTCTAAGATGGTGTTCTGGATGTATTGAATGTCAATGAGATAGGAAACAATTTCATTACGGTCTTCATACCTGTGGTCCTAGATAATGTCGATGTCAACTTGAATATGTCGTAGCTGCTCAACAATTGATTCCATAAAGGAAGGAGCTACTAGGCATCCTGGCGAGTTAACAAGGGAAAGCACCTCAGCTTCCTCTATTTCTTGACTGGAAGAGGTGGTGGAGGACGAGTGTTGTCCTGGTACATGGCGACTTGCTTGGGCCTACTTCCCCCATTCGTGATGAGGGTGGTCCTGCTGGTGAGGCATTTTTTTGTTCCCGTATTGTGGTGTTTCAAAATAGGGGGAGCACACAGATAAAATTGTCAAGTAATTACAATGAGAAAAGTAAACACATGACCCGCAGAACCATAGTCCCAAGCAAGGATGATCCACGATCCTAATGCTGCTACCAAGACAGTGAGAGAGGCTCTAAATTACCCTACCTAGGTGCCTGAACGGAGAACCTCTGAGACACCATTAGATTGTTGTGCATGAATAGGACCCCCACCTCCAAAATCTAGCCAAGAAATTGTGAATTCCTTCGGGCCAAAGATGAGACCCAACCTCCGAACATAAATTACCAAAAACCACATAAAAACCCACACACCTGTACAAACCTACGATGGTCTGCTCAAGTGAGAGAGGATCCAAGAGCTGGGGGAGAGATGAAAAGTCCTTATTCCCACCAGAAGCAAGGAAGCAATATCAAACCATAACTATCTGTGTACAGGGGTCCCAAGGGCAGAACAGGAGACTGATATCAAACCACTTCAAGTTGTTGCAAGTCTCTTCAGCCTTCCTCACCTAAGGTTGGAGCCCTAGTGAGGCTCCATAGACACAAACCTGATCTTTATCCAGGTCCTTACCACCCAAACGAATTTCCCAGAACATCAAATTGAGCCAAGACATGCACCTGGGTTCGCATATATGCTTAGAGCACTTGAGGAGGAGTGATGTGCCTGTGGAGTAATGGTCGTGTCTTTTCATCGTCATGGAGTTAATGGGCGCATGGGTGAGAGGCATGCCTGGATGGTCGGTCACATGCTAGGTTTACCATCACATGCACACCCCCATTAGGGGAAGGTGAGTCTGCTTGAAGGAGATCCTGAAGGTTTTGCATCTCACCAAGGTCTAAATCGATGACACTTAGCACGAAATGCCACGGAATGACAAATTCTTTGTGTTGATTCATCACCCCTTGATTAGCCAACCAGTTCGCCACTTTATTTCCAGCCTAGAGGACATGGCTTGTCGTGGTGTATTCAAATTTCTTCAGAGGTTGACTTATTATTGCTAGATGGGCTTCGAGACACCAGTTTTTGGCAATTTTGTAGATGGGAGAGTTGTCAATGATCTTTTGTGCCATCTGCACCACCATTTTGGAATCCCTGACTATATGGATCCTTAAGAAATCTTGTTGATTATCTAAAATAAGACCCTTCTCTAGCATGGTGAGTTCTACTACATTATTAGTGTTGTAGCCACAATACCCAATGTATATTCCTGTCGAGGCTCCCCCAGAGTTACGTAAGATTCCTCCATACCCTGCTGGACCGGGGTTACCTTTGGATGCTCCGTTGAAATTGATTTGAATGCAGCATGTAGGTGGTCAGGAGAAAATAGATGGAGTTGATGCAGGAGGATCCCTAGTCAAAGAGGGGAGGGGCTGAATCATATCTTGAGACATATTAAGGGAGAGGAGTATAGTTGACTCCGGGGAAGTAGCTTTCCAATCCACTGGATCCCTCTCCGATAGGATTGTGTCCCTGGTGTGATTCTTGGCTAATCTCCAAATAAAAGCATTGGAGGGAATCTGGTCACAAAATATGGCTCGGTTTCTTTCTTTCCATATGTTCCATAAGATAAAACCCAAGGTTAGACACCATTCTTTGTTAATAGCTGGATTTGCTAATCTATTTTGTGGCCAGTTTTCAATCGTTTCCAAAATATCTTCTCGGTTGCGCTCGTAGGGGCCAAATAGGGAAACTACCAAATTACATACTTCTCCCACTATGGGGCATTCATTTAGAAGGTGTTGTAGTGTCTCCTCCTGGTTCTTGCAAAGGGGGCATTGCGATGGGCCCAGGAGGCCTTTCTTCAACAGGCAATCCCAAGTTAGGATACATTTGTTCCCAACTTCATTTCATGCATTATTAACATAACACTCATAGTCTTCTTATTATAACACATGCGTGATATTAGTTTATATTTTTCCATTTCCATTTAGTTGTGAAATCCATTTTCTTTTATTTGAGCAAGCAAGAATTTCATTTTGGAAAATTTAAACTATCTTACTTTGCTCTACAAGTTCATGAAAATATTTCTTCAATACCTTTATCAATCCATGTTCATATGGAATTTTAGTTGTTAATGGTTATTTCTCTAAGTATGTTTTGTGACATTTCATTTGGAGAAAATGTACTTTATTGCAAGAAACATATTTTGGAACTTGTGGTTTTACATCAAGCTAATTCTTTCACATTTCATTTTTCATTGAAATCTATTGGTGACATTTACTTGAAGATTTTCCCTCATTACACTTTCTTTGGAAACACTAATTTTCACATAAGCATCTCATCTAGGCATTCTTAGTATTAGTTTACATCTTTAATTAACTTACCTCCAAGCATAATCTTGGTTGGAAGACTTTAGGAACCCCCTTTCTCAACCAACTTGCGAAACATAAACTCTCTTTTGTGGTTAACATGGTGACCTTGCAGTCATCATAGCCACAGTCTCTGTACATAAAATCTCTTTTGTGGTTAACATGGTGACCTTGCAGTCGTCATAGCCACAGTCTCTATAGCATCACAAGAATTGGGTGGTTGGATTTCTAGGGGAGGTATCGTTAATACAACCCCAGATGTATTTTCCTTGGTGTCCCTCCACAACTCACACTAGAGACTTGTTTCAAAATAGTTTTGAGAAATGTTACATTTAGATAGACATTTAACTTCAAATTTACCAAGATAATTACACTCCAAATTAGATAGATTGCATTTCATGCTAATTTATTCATCTTGGAACACTTTTAGATTTACTTGCAATATTATTGGTTTCATGTACTTGTCATGATGAATGATCTCATTTTTACTTGATGTTATTATCTATTGTTATTTAAGAATTTCCTCTAACAAGTGCAACATCTATTTACATTTTTCAAGTAATACTCTTAGATTTATTGAATCTCATTTGCAAACATTGTCTATCTTTCAAGTAGCCGCTTCTCCCTATTTTGCAAGTAGTGTGGATATTTATATTGACAATATTTACTTTACTTGTTAAGTTACTATATCGTGTACTTGTTGTTTAGCTCATGATTGTTGGATGATATTCTCTTGTCACTTGAGCATTTCTTTACAAGTAAATTATTCCATTTATAACTTGCAAGTGATATTTCATTTATTTGTCTAACATTTTTCTTTTTTCAGAATTGCTTGTCATCTTATTTGAAAATTTCCATTGGAGAAAGTACATACTATTCATTTTGAGAAATTATTTGTTTAAGCACTAGTCTATGATTGCATAATTTTTTATTGAATCGTTGAATGTTTCTCATTTATATTTCCTTACTTGTTCATAACGTGAAATTAAGTTTATTTTGATAAGCTCTCCATTCATTTTAGTCTCCAAGAAATTCACATTTCCTTTAACCTTCTTAGGGACCACCCCCCTTAGCTTAACTAGGAGAGAACTTTAATGAAGAGAGTTGGGAATAGGTGATATCCCCATCTCTTAGTTTGGCACCAATTCACACCTTGTGGGGTTGAGGAATTTTCCCACATTAACTAGGTGTGCAAGCGAAGTGACAACAGGAGTGCATAGAAGCTTGTTGTTTTTTGAGGAATATATATTTTCTTCTCAATTGTTTAGGAATGCTCACACCCTCTAGAAAATAAGTACTCCATGAAACACCCTTTAGAGTGGATACATGATGAAAATAATGCTTCATGATGTTCTTGGAGCTCTCAGAGTTGATTTCCATAAATATGGAGCATTTCATACCCACTTTGAAGCTCTGTAGAGTAATACTTGTATGATTAAGGTTAAAAACTAATACATGAGTATTAGTTTAGTTATGTTATGTATCCCAATCAAAATAATGCAGAAACCTAAGAAAAGATAGATCAACGACTTGAGAATAAGCCACTTTGAGGGGGAAATCCTCCTTTTACATTACAAGAATGAACAATTCTTGGATCATACAAATGAAAAGAAATCCTTTGTATATATAGGAGTCTAAAGGGTCACAATATAATTAGGGCCTACATAACAACAATAATGTAATGGAACAACAATAACAATAGTGACTTCTATGGGGTACAACAAGAACAATATGGGGGCTACATGGAGCACACTAATAATAATATGGGGGATACACTAGTATTATAGGGACCCAACATGCCCCTCTCCTTCAAAAAATTGTTGTCCTCAACATTTGAGTAGTTTTGTATGAAATACTCATCCTCCCATGTGGAATCCTCAATAGGTAGGTTCTTCCACTTAATGAATACTCTGAAATTGATAGATTTCATACTTGTCTGGTTCTTATTTATATGACTGCTTCAGGTTCTAATATGATATTTCCTTCCTCATCAAGTTCTGGCAATATTGTTTGAATTGGGAGCTTGTCACCTATAACCTTCGTTAAGCAAGAAACATGGAAAACTAGGTGTACTCGGGAAGATGTAGGTAGCTCCATTTTGTATGCCATAGTACCAATCTTTTGCAACACCTTGTAAGGACTATAGTACTTGGGTGATAATTTATTATCCTTCTTAGCTTGCTTGAGTGACATTTGTATATATGGTTGTAGCTGTAAAAATACACAATCGCTAATGTCAAAACTTCTTCAACTGCAATGTTGATCTTCATGTTGTTTCATTCGATTATGCGCTAGAGTCGAGTTGTCCTTTAAGAGTTGGAAAAATTGTTGTCGATGCTTGATGTGATTTTCCACTGCTTGAACCTTAGAATTTTCTCTTAAATACGATGTGATGGACTGTGGATGATATCCATAAAGTGCCATAAATGGGGTCATTTTTACTACGGTATGGAAGGAATTGCTATACCACCATTCTGCCAAAGGTAACCACTTAACCCACAATGTTTGTTTATCAGATACAAAGAAACAAAGATATCCTTCCAAACATTTTTTTGCTATCTCACTTTTCCCATTAGATTGAGGATGATAAGATGAGCTATGAGCTAATTGAGTGCCAATAAAAGAAAATAATTATGTCCAAAAAATTCTAGTGAAAATGGGATCTCTGTCACTTGCAATAATCTGTGGGTTTCCATGTAGCTTTTGAATTATTTCCATAAATGTAGTAACGATCGTACTAGATTTAAAAGGATGATATAGTGCACAAAAGTGTGCATACTTGGTAAGTCTATTAACTACCACCATGATGACACTCTTTCCTTCGGACTTGCATAAAACTGTGATAAAATCCATTGGGACCTCCTCCCAACACTAACTTGGAATGGCTAAAGGTTGTAACATACCTGGGGTTTTAATTGTCTCAACTTTATTTTGTTGGCAAACCAAACATTCTACCACAAACTTCTAAATATCATATTTAAGGTCATCCCAAAAAAATTCCTTCTTGGCAGTTTTTAAAAATCCCGAGTGACCTCCTAAAGGAGAGGTGTGCAGTTACAAAACAATATTTTATTTGAGTTGGGAGTTCTTACATAGATATAAACAATCTTTGTACCACAGTGAATCACTTTTCTAGATAAATTTACTAAATGTACTGGGATCTTGCTGCAACTTTTGAATGAGTGTCCACACCTCTGCTTCATTTTTCCATTCATCCCTTGCTTCAATTATCCAATCAGTTTGGATAATAGAAATGGCACAAAGAAATGGTTCCACATCTTGACCCCTGTTGGGTGTATGTTATATTCTTTCCATGACTAGTGTGTGTTATATTAGGTGGGCAGACCTATGTATGGTTTTTTGCATGGGTTTTGCACATGGTTTTGGGCATGATGGTTTTCTGCCTATGGTATTTTGTAGATCTGGTCAAGGTAACTATGGTTATGTTCTAATCTAGGGTTAATGGATTGGGGTTTATGAATGCTTCAACATGTATATATATGTATTGTAACATTGAAAGGAACATAATGGAAAATCAATTTGGTAGTCCTGGTTTTGGGATCCAGGGGAAATATCTATGTATTTGTTTTGTGTTTCTCACCATTGTATATTTTCTGTTTTTAAGAATTCATTTGTAGGTAATTTCTGTATAGGGTTAAAACCTACATTTGGTATCAGAGTTGTTTCGACTTCAAGGGGATTCCTTTGCTGCTGAGGGGTTTTTCTCGGGCATGTGGTAGGCCATGTTCAGTGGGAGATCTGCGAGATCGATTCTTGTGGTGAAAGAAGATGGTGAGTAGGGGAAAGATAGAGATTGAGAAATTTAATGGTCAAAGTTTTGAGTTGTGGAAACTCAAGATGGAGGATCTATTGGTGGATAAAAATTAGTGGATCATGGTAGATATGGGTACTAAACCAACAACAATGTCAACATTAGGAAAACTTGGATCAGAGGGAAAAGAGCATAATATGGTTGTGTATCTCATATTCAGTATTGTTGAATGTATCAGGGGAAGCTACATCAAAGGATTTGTGGGTAAAGTTAGGTAATTTGTACCAATCTAAGTCTCTGGTGAACAAATTGTTCATGTGAAAAAAGTTGTATAACTTAGGGATGAAGGATGGAGACTCGATGATAGAGCATCTGAACGCCTTTGATACTATGGTAAGTGATTTATTATTTGCTGATATAAAAATTTCAGATGAAGATAAGTGCATCCATTTGTTGTGTTCTCTACCAAATTCATGGGATAGTCTGGTTGTTGTTATAGGTAGCAATATAATTTCCTTGAAGTTTGATGACATAGTCTCATCCTTGTTGTCGGAGGAGATGAGACAAAAAAAATATGGAGAGCCAAAATGGGGATGCCTTGTCTATATGAGGACAGTCTCAAAATAGAAACGAAATTAAGTCCTCGAGTGGGAGATCTAAATATAGAGGGAGATCTAAATCTCCAGGAAAACTTGTAAAGGTATGTTGGAAATGCGGAAGGAAGGGAAGTACAAAAGGGATTGTAGATCTAAAGCTCTTGAGAAAGGAAAAGGATTTGATGATTCTCCTTCTACAGAGGCAAAAACCACCTCCAGAAAACGTGGGGATGTGTACTTGGCTTCTTCTTCAAGTACACATGTATATCATGAGGAATGGTTGATTGACTCAGGTGCATATTTTCACTTCACTCCCCATAGGGAGTGGTTCTGTGAGTATGAGAAATATGATGGTGATGATGTCTTCTTAGGGGATGACAGGAAGGCTAGAATCTTCAAACGTGGAAAATTCAAGCTGAAATTGTAAGGTGGAAGGATTAGAACACTTCTGTGTGTTCTTCATATTCCTGCATTGGCCAAAAATCTGATTTCTGAAAGCAAGATGGATGATGCAAGTGTGAAAATAGTGTTCGAGAAAGATACCTGCAGGATGGTTCAGGGAGCACTAGTATTGATGAGGGGAGTTTGGATTGGAACTCTGTAAAAGCTTCTAGGTAGTATTGTTATTGATGGGTGCAACAATTTTTTGGTTCCTGAAAGTGGAGAAAAAAATCTAGTGGTCTCTGGAGAAAAGACCACGTTATGGCATCAAAGGCTTGGACATATTGGAGAGACGAGACTTCCAATAATTCATGTTAATGTTATGGTATAAGTTATTTCTAATTTCTCTCTCGAATTTGATTTCTGTGAATATTGTGTATATGGAAGCATAATCAAGTGAGTTTCCCCTATGATGCTAAGAGGGTGAAAGGGATATTAGAGCTTGTGCACAGTGATGTGTTTGGACCTGTGTCGGTTCCATGATTGGGTAATTTTGTGTACTATGTATCATTTATAGATGAATTCTTAAGGAATACATGGATATATTTCCTCAGGGAGAAATCTAAAGTCTTTGACAAGTTTAAAGAATTTAAGGCTCTGGTGGAAAACTAAACAGAGAAAGAGATAAAGGTGCCGAGGTCAGGTAATGGTGGAGAGTTCTAAAAGAAGGAATTTGAAGAGTTATGTAGGAAGTGTGGTATAGCATGGAAGAAGACTACTCTATACACACCTCAACAAAACCGAATTATAGAAAGGATGAATAGGACGTTAATGGAGAAGGAAAGAAGCATGCACATTGGTGTCGGGTTAGGATAGGAATTTTGGGCAGAGACGGTGGAGACTGCATGTTACCCAGTTAATAGATCACCTTCATCATTGTTGGAGGATAAGACTCCACATGAGGTATGGATTGGTAAGAAACCCTCTCTTTCACATATGAGAGTATTTGGTTGTGATGCATATGTACATATTCCATAGGAAAAAAAAGCCAAGTTGGATAGTAAATATGAAAGGTGCATATTTATTGGGTATAAGGATCGTTTAAAGGGTTATAAGCTTTGGAACCCAGAAACAAGGAAGGTTGTGTACAGTTGATATGTGGTGTTTAGAGAGGTGAAATATGTTATTAAACATGAAGTCCTACCAAAGGAACCTGAAAAAATAGAGTCTGAGCTAAAGGAGGAAGAATCAGACTCTATAACAGAACAAGAATCAGAAGATTAAAGAGACCATGGTTGATGAAATGGTATCTTTGGACAAAAATGAGGCTTGGGATCTGATGGAGTTTTTGGCTGGAAGGAAACCCATTAGAGTCAAATGAGTGTTTAAGAAGAAGATGAATACAAAAGGAAAGGTGGAGAAATACAAATCTTAGTTGGTAAAAAAAGGTTATTCCCAGGTGCTAAGAATTTATTTTGGTGACATTTTTTCTCTTGTTGCCAATGTAGCTTCTATTAGACTGCTTTTATCTATTACTGTTTCTTTTGATTTTGAGGTAAAACATATGGATGTGAAGACATCATTTTTTCATGGGGATCTGGAATAAGAGATCTACATGAAGCAACCTGAAGGCTTTGCAGTGAAGGGAAAGAAATAATTGGTATGCAGGTTAAAAAATTCTTTGTATGGGTTAAAAAAATCACCAAGGATGTGGCATCAGAAATTTGATACATATATACAGGGACTTGGCTTCACCAGAGGCAAAGAGGATCATTGTGTGTATTTTAAATTAATTAGCGACTGTGTTATTTATCTGGTCTTGTATGTGGATGATATGTTGCTAATTTGAAATGACAAAGAAATTATCCAAGATTTGAAGACCCAATTGTCCTCCTAATTCGACATGAAGGATCTTGGTGCTACAAAATATATTTTGGGCATGGAAATTAAACGAGAAAAGAGGAAGTATGTTGAGACAATACTACAGAGATTTAATATGCAGGATAGTAAACTAGTGAAGGTTCCTATTATTGTAGGTGTAAATTTATCTGGTCAACAATGTACCAAGATGCAAGAAGAGGAAGAGGACATGTCATGTGTTCCATACGCAAATGCAGTCGATAGCTTGATGTATGTAATGGTTTGTACTAGACTAGACATTGCAGATGCAGTGGGAGTATTAAGCAGGTTTATGTCAAAACCGGGGAAGGAGCATTGGACAATAGTGAAGCAGGTTTTCAAGTATTTGCATGGAACTAGTGATTATGGTTTGTGCTACCAAGGAAGACTAGGATTGGACAGAGTTTTGGACATCTATGGCTTTGTTGATGCAGACTGGGTTGGAGATCTAGATCAGAGAAGATATACAAGTGGGTATGTGTTTAACCTATTTGGAGGAGAAACCAGTTTGATGAGAAAAAGACAGTATGTAGTGGATATTTCAACTACAGAGGCTGAATACATGCCAACCACTCATGCAAACAAGGAAGCAACTTGGTTGTAGAAGTTGTGTTCAAGTATGGGATTGGCACAGTGAGCTATAAGGATAGTCTGTGATAGCAAAAGTGCAAATTTCTTAGCAAATAACCCTGCTTTTCATTTAAAGACAAAGCACATTGATGTTCAGTATCACTTTGTGAGGGATATGGTTGAGGAAAAAAAGGTGTTTCTCATAAAGATGGACACTTTGAAGAATGTTTCAGATGCATTGATGAAGTCTGTGAGCACTGAGAATTTTTCTTGGTGTAGAGAAACAATGGGCATTGCAGGGCCGGACCAATGACTCTGCTCTCTTGTGACCCCCTATGTGGAAAAGAAAATAAAGCTTCAGAGAATGTTGGGTGTGTGTTATATTCTTTCCACATCTAGTGTGTGTTATATTAGGTGGGCAGACCTACCTATGGTTTTGTGCATTGTTTTTGCACATGGTTTTGGGCATGATGGTTTTTTGCCGATGGTATTTTGTAGATCTGGTTAAGGGAACTACATTTATGTTGTAATCTAAGTTTAATGGATTGGGGTTTATGAATGCTTCAAAATGTATATATATGTATTGTAACATTGAAAGGAACATAATGAAAAATGAATATGGTAGTCCCGGTTTTAGGATCCAAGGGAAATATCTGTGTATTTTTTTTTTGTTTCTTGCCACTGTATATTTTCTATTTTTAAAAATTCGTTTGTAGGTAATTTCTGTACAAGGTTAAAACCTACAATCCCTTCTTGAGAGTACATCTGCATCAACATTTTGGTTCCCTTTTTCGTATATTATTTCAAAGTCATAACCCAACATCTTTGTGACCCATTTTTTCTACTCTTCTAAATTTAATATTTGTTCCAAAAAGTATTTAATACTATCATGATTTCTTTTACTTTCAAGTGTCTTCCCATTAAGTAAGGGTGCCATTTTTTCAAGGCATGTAATATTCCCAACATTTCCTTCTCATAAACAAGTTTTTGTAGATACTTTCCATTGATTGGATGACTTTCAAATAAATGGGTCTTCCTTCTTGCATTAAAACAACACCAATTCCATTTCCTGAGGAATCACAATCCATAATAAAGGGTTTGCGAAGTCTGGTGTAGCTAAGACCAAATCTCAACACATTTCCTCTTTAAGATATTAAAAGGCCTTAGTTTCTTTTGGAGTCCAAAAAAATGCATCTTCCTTCATAAATGTTGTTAGAGGTGTTGTTATTTTCCCATAATTCTTAACGAAATTGCAATAATACCCTATCAACCTGAGAAATTCTTAAAGATGCTTTAGAATTGTGGGGACATTCCATTCCTTGATGGCTTTAATTTTGTTAGGGTCTACCTTAACACCCTCATGAGATACAATATGACCCAAATATTCCACTTCTTGTACCCCAATGAAACATTTGGAGGGTTTTGCATACAATTGTTTCTCCTCCAATAGTTTAAGCACCCTGTCAACATGTTGAACATGATATTTTCAAGACTTGTTGTAGATTAGCACATCATCAAAAAATATTAACACAAATTTTCTAAGAAAGGGTTTGAAAGTGGAATTCATCGTACCTTGAAATGTGGAAAGTGAATTAATAAGGCCAAAAGTCATGACCAAAAGTTCATAATGACCTTCATGAGTTCTGAATGTTGATTTTGGAATGTCTTCTGTCTTTATTCTAATTTGATGATATCGAGAATGAAGATCCAACTCGGTGAAGTAAATTTCTCCATGTAATTCATCCAACAATTAATTAATGACAAGAATGGAAAATTTATATCTAATAGTGTGCTTATTGATCTCTCTATAATTTGGACACATATGTCATGATCCATTATTCTTGTGTACCAATATTACTAGAGAAGAGAAATAACTTTGGCTAGGTTGAATTATACCTTCCTCTAGCATTTTTGCAACCATGCGTTCAATTTAATTCTTTTGGGAATAGGGACATCTATAAGGTCTTATGTTTGGAGTAACACTTCTTAGAATCAAGTGAATAGCATGATTAGGATCAGAAATAGGTGGGACACCTTTGGGAGTCTCAAATACCTTGGAATGATTGTCCAGGATTCTTTGGATATCTAGAGAAATGGATGATTTTGATGTTTGAACATATAGTGAGCATAATTGTGCAATTACGTCTTGTTTTTCTTTATTCAAAAGAATTTTCATGCCATTAGAGTTGATTATATTCTTCGGGTTCCCTTTTTTTTTCCATAGGAAAAAAGCGGTAACCTTTTATTTAAAAAAAGAAAAGTTACACATTGCATATGCATTAAAGCATTTCCAGAAGATGCCCATTGGGTTCATGTGCTTTTGCACACAATGCAGTGTAGCGAGGCTACCATGCATTTAGTAAGAATGAGAGAAAAGAATAAGGAAAGGAGGAGAGGGTAAAAAAACTGAATCCCAGGGGTGAGTAGGAAACTCACACCTCATGTTTTTCTCCCCTTCTTCTTTTCGACCTTGCGCCACTCTCCTTGTGTGGGCTCGATCGAAGCTAGGACTAGCTGTGTTTCTGCTTCCTGTGGAGCTGTATCCTTATCTGAGTCTGAAGTGTCTGAGGGGTGTTGCCGTTTGATCCCTCCCATATTCAGATCCTCGCTTGTCTTATCTACCTAATTTGAATGGAGTTGTGAAACCTTGTTGGCTGATATGTTTTCCTTTTGAGTCTCCTTTCCTTGGTTATGCTCAGTATTCTCTGTGGGGGTAACTTCCTCCTCTGCTTCTGATTCATCGTCCTATGAATCAGGAGGGGGGAACTGCCACCCTTTCCTCTGCTTCCCTTTCTGCTTCTTTTTATTGTTTGCTTTTTTGACTTCTGGGCATGTGCTTTGCAAGTGTCCTGTCAGCCTACAGTTCCTACATCTGAAAGCAGTGTTTTCGTAGTCTAGTCCTTGCAGCCAATTCTATTGCTTATATACCAGCCTTATGCTTTCCGGAAGTCCTTTACTTAGATCTACTTCGACACAAATGCGTACAAAAGTGTAGATCCTCTCATCAGTCCTTTCTAGATCTGTTTTGATGTATTTCCCTATGCTGTTCCCAATTCCTTCCAAAACTTGTTCGCTCCAAAAGTGAAGAGGAAGGTTATATAGGCGGACCCAGACCGGCATTTTGGAGACAGTCATTTTGTTTGGATCAAAATCTGGAAACCATGGGGTCATAAAGAGACCCGAAGTTCCCCAAAACCAAGGCCCTGTACTGATGATTATATTTATGACTTCCGTGGATGCAAATTTTACTATGAAAAACCCCTTGGAGCATAGATGTATATCACATTCCATGGTCCAGTTGGTGAATATCCAGTGAAATAGATCCATTGGCTTTGGCCAAAAACTGTTAAAACGGCAGATTAGGGCCTGTGTTTCATATGACTTGACGTAATATTCAAGTCCTGTAGAATCAAGGTTTAGGGATGGGGTTTGCCCTAACTGATCTACTATGTATGGCCTAGGTGTATATCCACCTTGTTCTGGAGGAGTCCCTGGATCTCTGTTACCCTGTAAGATGTTTTTGTAGGAGGAACCTCCTTTGGACTGATGTTGAGCTGCTGTCTTTTTCCCCTTGTCTCCTCCTGAGGAGCTGGGACCCTGGGGCAGAGCACCTCCTCTTAGCCTAAGGTTTAAAGCAATGGATGTTTTTGGGGTGATATCATAGCTTCTCAGAGTTATGTCATCCTGTAGGGACCACCTACCACTGACCAAATATTGGATCTGAACAGGGTAACCCATCAATGCCCATATTTGTTGTTTCAACTGCATAATGGTGCTTTCTGTATGTACCCACACTAGGCTGGTTTTCCCCACAGGAGGTTTTATAAAAATCTGAAAACAGAGTGATTTTACCTGTTGTCTGAGTTCTGGCTGTGAACCTGTTCCTCCTAGTCCGGTAACGTGCATATATCCCTTTTGCTGTTGATCTACCTTAGGGATCAATTCCGTGTGCTCTGGTTGTAAGCGATCTTCCGGATCTGACCTCATATAGGGTCGTTCTTCCATTTGCAGGTCTAGATCTACAAACCCGATGCTCGATCTATGCTCATTGCCACACATCTGTGGGTATATTGCCAAATCGAGGCTCAATGAAGGATGTTTGAGCCTATGGGTGTCAAGAAACGCAGCAATATAATACAGATCTGAAAAAAAAACAAGATTATTCCTTCATACCTGTGGCAGGATCGGCTGTTTTCCGTCCCGAGGGCTCCGTGTTTGCTACAGACTGTGATTTCATAGAGCGTGATCTCGGTGCCTTTGACAGAGGTCTTCTACGCCTCATGCAACACTTTGTTCAACAGATCTGGCAGATCTGATTTTGTATCAATGCTCTCCTTCACCGGATTTGAAGCCGATGCGATTGCGGACCCTTTTTGTTCATTTATGGCTGTAAAAGTGTTGACCCCAGTATCGTTATCCACGACGCACTCTGCAATGCGGATTTGGCGAACCTAGGAGCCATTAGGTCGTGCTCTCTGCAGCACCAGATTCGAACTCACTACCTTCATGACCAGCGTATGCCCCGTGGTCCTGGGCTGTAGCTCGTTCACCTTCACGAGCACGGGCTTCTTCAGACTCGCCTTTGCCATAGCCATCGCTCTGAAATTCTCAGATCCCCCAAAAAAAATCATTCTTCGGGTTCCCTATGATACTCCTTAATTCAATTTCCTTTACATCCCATAAAAAAAATCAAGAAATATTCTTGAAAAAATAAAAGTTATCGTCCCTAAAGATTGTAATCGTTGGACTCCTAAAACAACATCAATGCCACCCATTGGAATGCAAAGCATTAGACTATTCAATACATATTCTCCCATGGTTAGCTTGATACTATGGCACTTCCCTGAGTAATTTATAGTTCCTCCATTTGCAACCATCACTTGACACTTTGGTGCTGGATATAGAAATAAATTCAATTCCTTGGCTATCTTACAATGATTAAAATTATGGGTACTATTATCACCCTAAGAAACTCTCCTAGGTTGTATCTCAGAGATGCTCAGGAACATTACAAACTAAACAAAAATGTTGGAAATAGGTGGATGAATGGAAGGAATGATGCATATTCAAGCCAGATAACCACTTCTACTATGCTTAACCCTAGACATGGGTGAACACCCCCAGACTACAAGGCTTTAGACCACCAATTACTCACAGTTTGAGGATTAGGTGAACATGAAGAATACTGACCACACCAGCAGATGCACAAGACCATGTGATGGCCGACTGCAACCAGTAAAGAGGTCTGCAAATCTATTTCCTAATGCACAGATAGGATGACAGCTCTCTGGCACTAAGTAAACAGAAACCTGCATAACACATTCAATGATACATACTAGATTCTAACACAGAGGTGGGATGACAGCCCCTCTAATGCTAAACATCAAGAGCACATGAAAAATGTATAACAGGCATAGCCTAGAACATAGCAGAAATGGAAAGTGAGCAATTAACAACAAAAGAAGCTTGTATTAGCTGAAAATGAAGACCAGATGCTGCAGGTATCACAGTAGTTACAGTCTCCAGAAGTTGAATCTTACATCAAGACAACAACCATCAACCATCATTACATCTGTTTTATGGGTATATATAGAGGTTAATTACAAAAATTCTCTATCATTCTATGCGTGGAGGGGTCATAATGGACCACCAACCACCTTAACTCTCTAATGGAGTCTCTACTATGATCTGCTGGCTTTAATGAACAGAATTGGCCTTTTGAGATACTCTGTTGTCCTTCTCGAGTAGGTGGAGTGTTGACTGAAAGAAGCTCCATAACTGATAAATTCTTTTAACTGCTCGAGGCTTGTACTTTCCTTCCTTGGCCATACTGTCCCTTGAATGCGGTGGTTGAAGAGTCACTTTGACGGGTACAGGTAGCTAATCGCTTTGTCCTTTGGGTAAATGATACAATTCAAATACACAAGTACAACATGGTGGACGCATGAGAAAGCCGGGGATTATACATCAACCGTTGGATCAAGTGAATGGGTGACAGAGATCTCTCGGTGGGAGCTATCGGGAGGAAGCAGGGGGAGGCAATCGTGAGCCGTCAAATTGCGAGCAGGTAGATCCGACGACTATCGGGTGGAAGAGATGTGCCGACGTTATCGAGCGGGGAACAGTATGATGGCGATAAGCAGTATTCCCCGCACCGCTTTCAGAGTCGGGCGGTAAATGTACATGGGCTTGCGATCCAGTAGAACTGCGACGCGCGGCGGATGTGACAGGCGGGAAACCGCTTTCCCCGCTGGTTAACGAGCGGGCAACTTATGTGATCGGGAGGTGGGAACGCCGTCAGATCACACGACGGATGGTCAGATGGCAGGGAAAACAAACGAAGTTTAACGCACGGGGAAAAAAGGTTTTGGCGGCGGGGACCATTGGATCGGGACGATCAACAACGGAGGAGCAATCGCAACATTGCGCCGGTGGAAGACAGGGGGGCGTAGCCTTATAGCGATTTGTCGATTGTGATGAGGAAAGAAAGTGCGGAGGTTAAATGGTAGGGCCTTATGGAGGTTTAACTTTGCGCCCGGGGACCTGAGGGAAAGTGAGTTTGTACAGGGTTTTAGAGGAAAAATAAAGATACGGAGGGCTAAGAGAGTATGAGGAAGCTGAAGGAGAGGAAGGTAAATGACTGTTGCGAGCTCCCTTTCCACATAAACACATGGCTGAGCTGATATTTGGTCCTCCAAATGCTGAAGTTTGTAGCAGAGCTAACAGGTACTACCCAAATCAATTAGCATTATTACCTTTTTCTTCTTGATATATCCTTCTATATTGAGAGTTTGAGGAGTGGAAATTCCTGCCAATGAATTACAAAATATGGTCGAATTCATTTATTCTTTCTTTGGGGTTGGTTCATGGTGTATTTCCTCTTATTTTGATGTTTGTTGTTCCTTTTCTTCCTACTCTTCACAATCTATGTAAAATAATTTCTTATCAACACACTTAAAAACTTTAGTGTATTTTCTATAACAACTATAACAAAGCCCTTTTTCTCTTTTTTTCTCCAGTTGTTGTGGTGTCAACCTTGTAGGTCGTGGAAGGTTAGGAGCAACAACACTTCCATCTTTATAGTTGTGAGTGGTAGACCTCCTTGCTTCCACAATTTTTCTTTCAACTTTTTTTGCCACCTTGAATGCATTTTCCAATGAATTAGGTTCCCAAAGGAAAACCTCATGTTGGATGTTATCTTTTAAAGTCCCTATGAAAACATCGATCATATGCTCTTTTGGAATATCGGTTACCTTGATATTAAATCTTTGGAAGTCCTAAATGTGCTTCTCCATTGAACCCTTTTGTTTGAGATTTATAAATTGGATAAATAAGGTATTTCTCTTTGAATCACTTCAAACTGATTTTTCAAATGAAAGTTATGAAAGTTTAAAAATACACACCTTTTAAGAGCTGGATTTTGAGCTTGATGATAAGGATGAACTTGAAACTATTGTAACTCTATGATTTTTGGGCTCCCAAGGTCTGAAATTGCGACATGTGGTTTCCCTCTATGTCTTATTTCCAACCCTAATAGTTACACCAATATTGGATTCTTCAAGATAAAGTTATGTCAAATATCCCACAATGACTTGATTATGGACCATTTCAGTAGAGTGAACTTGTGCGTAATTCCACGTGTCACTGTTTCAACCTTTGGCCCTAAAAATAATACCCTAAAAACTACAGTTCATGCACTTTGAGCCAATTTTTATGAAATTCCAATTCAATGCTCAAGGAGAAAGTTATGATGATTTTCCTTGGGACACATGTTTGACACTGAATTCTAGAGCACATAGAAACCCTAACTTCCTTGGACCATATCTACGAAAATATAGCGTACCAAGGTCTAAAATTTCTTCCATATATTCATCGAGATTTTGTATCCACGTGGCAAAAATTTCGGCTTTTGAAGCCTCACATAAAAAAGTTATAGTGAAAATGCCAAGATGACCTATTTGAAGCAGCGAAACCCTAGGATCGAGAGCTCTAATACCGAATGTTGTGTATCCAAATCAAAATAGTGTAGAAACATTAGAAAATATAGATCAACGACTTGAGAATAATCCACTTAGAGGGGGAAATCCTTCTTTTAAATTACATGAATGAACAATTCTTGGATGATACAAATGACAAGACCTCCTTTGTATATATAAGAGTCTAAAGGGTCACAATATAATTAGGGCATAGATAACACTATTAATCTAAGGCCACAACAATAAAATTAGTGGGATTCTATGGGGCACGACAATAACAATATGGGGGCTACATGGGGCACAAAAATAACAATATGGGAGCTACACTAATATTATAGGGACCCAACAAGATACTAAGGATAGGAATTGATATTTGCATTGGATAATTGCTCCAATGTCTTGTTACATTACAAGATTCCTCAATAATATTGGCATATCCAATTTTTAGGATTTTCTAATAACTTACACTTTTGCTTCTTCATAGACAATACCGACATTATGTTTTTATTAAGATTTGAGTCAATTAGTTGGATGAGTTAATTCACCTTGTCTATATCTATGAGATAATATACAAATGTTCATGTATGGCCATTTTAGACATGTTATGCAGTGTAAGATTGTGATTTTGATTTTTTATGCAACGACATATCCCATTTTGAGGATTTTGTAATAACCTACATTTTGGTTCTTGATAGAAAATGCCTACCTAATTCTTTTATTACGATTCAAGTTAATAGTTAGTTTGCCTAAGGATTATTTCAATTTGTTTGTATATATGTGATAATATAATTTTTTTTTTTATGTAAGGTCATTGTTGGTACCATTCCTTGACCTCCCTTTTCCTCTTCAAACACATCGTTTGCCTACCTTTTTCCTTCATACATCTCTTAGACCCCTTGAAATTGATTAGTTAACAGTATTATAGTTGTTAAATACATTAGAATTGATTTATGAGTTTTATGTTAAAGAATTAAGGATTTTTGATAAAAAGACTACAAGAAGTTGCAACATCCTGTAATTGGTTTATTGTTTGACATATGGCATGACAGCTAAGCTAAAGCAAAGGGTAGGGATGAAAAATAGAATGTACAAGCATGGACGAACACCTATCCTACAACAGAACCAACACTCCTGAAGGCACGGTCAATGACGGTCAAAGCACAGCATGTTGGTGACAAAAGCAGCAACAGCATAGGGTTCTAAACCGATTTAGTTTTGTTCCTTTTTGAAATCAGTTTAGAATGGAAACAACTTAAAAACTATGCCATAGCAAAAGCGGCAACGGCCGCATCACGAATGTACATTCATTCCGAAATGTAAACGTTGTAAAACCATATGTAAACACAGTTATGTGTTGGCAGTTAGTGGTTATCATTGTATCATTTTGAAAACAGAGCTTTTGAACTTAATACCAAAAACACGGTTGCAGTCACGATTTCATTGTTGCGTTGATTCTATAGTCGCTTGAGCACAGTCCAGTATACCTTTGAAACGCGGACGGGCCCTGCGTGGAACGGGTATACTGTCATTTCATTTCATTTGCAACTTTTGAATATTCAATAGCATGCACAGTGATTAGAGTTCAGTTTATGCTTTCGTTGATTTAATTAGAAATTCGTATGAGTAATGTTTATGATGGTAGCTTGAAGGATTCATCGCAGAGATTGTTGAATTGTATCCTGTAAGGGATCTGATCTTTCGTTATTTTTAAGAGCATCTTCATGAACCCTGTTTCTCATATATTTGAATTTTAAGTGTGCTTATGATTCTAGTATATTTCAATCTTTCATGAATGATAAACATTGAATGCTGAGTGTTCACTGAATAGGGGTTTTATGCACAGCATCCTCGTAAGGGGATTGAAATCTTGGTTTAAGTAATACACAGTGTTTTTAGAATAGGTAGATGAATTGAGTGACCTGAGTGTCCAGGTGATAGGGAGCATACCTCAACCTTCCGTAAAGAAGTTCTGTAACCTACCATCATGAACACTTAGTTAGGAATCCTTTATGTCTATAGATTGTAGACGCATGCCTCGAAGTTTACTGATCCTGGTCGATAATAAATATAGCCTAATCTAGCACCCTAGATAGGACACTACATTTTGGCGCCGTTGCCGGGGAGGCGTAGTTAAAGGATCTAAAAAAATTTCAATAAAAACGAGCAAAAACATAGATTTAGAAATCATGTTCATTTATGCCTAGATTTAGAGATAATCAAGGTAGATTCATAAAAACCCCCCATCCAAAAACTAACCTATCATCAGGAGCAGACTCTTTAGGAAATACAACACCAGCTGAGGAAGTCACCATACAAGCATTAGAGGATAAACAAAAGTCAGGACAAAGGCTTACTCTCATCGAAAGGCAAACTTTATTAGCACATAAATCACAGAAGAAACACTCTCGTAGACCCTCCACACAAGGAGAAAGTAGCACAGTGACCGAACAATCTTTATTTAATGTCCTCTTTAAAACAAGTGACACTGACACAGAGAAACCTATTAAAATGGCTGAGGAAGGAGATGGATCAGCACCAAATCAAGGACGAAGAGATGAAGAAGAGTCAACCTTTAAGTTTCCTATACATGAACCACAAGAAGATGATGAGATCAAAATGAAAAACATACCTCCATCCGTGCTACCAAACTTTTATGGTATGGCTTCAGAAGACCCAGACTCATTCTTGTTCGAGTTTGAAATTGTATATCGAACATATGGTTACACAGATGATGCCCATAGGCTTAGACTCTTCCCAGTGACATTAAAGGCATCAGCCTTAAGATGGTTCATGAGGCTTGGTGAGCATGCGATAATTGATTGGGATGGCATGAGAAGAATATTTCTAAGGAAATATCAACCTTATTGTAGATCCAAAGATTCCAAAGACGATATCTTTAGAATGAGCCAACAAGAGGATGAAACCTTGGAGGAATATTAGAATGGTTTGTCTACAACTTACAAAAATCCAAACACCGAACTATGCTTCTTGATTTGATCCGCACAATATTCTTGAAAGGCATCCGAGAGGAATACATGGATGATCTTAATTTGATGGGCAAAGGTGACATTTCTACTTTACCTTTTGAATAAATCGTTGAATTATGCGAAAAGTATTCAAGGAGCAAAGCTAAAATTGGAAAAAGAACCCTGTCATCCAAAGTCACAAAATCTGCTTCAGCAAGTGTCACAAGGGCTGAAATAGGGAATCTATTAGAAGAATTTAAAACAGATCTGTTAAGCACCCTAGGGAACCAAATTGACACTCTAAAAGCTAAGAAGAAACAAGAAGATGAAGATCAGATAATGGCTATCTTCTGCCCAAAATGCCGGAAGAAACATGCCTTAAAAGACTGCCCATTAGAAAACATCCAAGTTTGTGCCTTCTGTACTGAACATCATGATATATTTAATTGTCCTAAAGTTAAGGTTTTGCAGAACTGTAATATGGCAGCTAATGCAGAGATGGAAAACGTGTATTACATGGGCACAAAGAGACCATGGCAGCCAAGGCCAGCACCTCAAGGTATGTTTCCAAATCAAAATTTGCAATTTCCTATAAATGATCAAATGTATGCTCAGAATTCATGGAATGTACCCATGCCATGGCAGCACCAAAATCACCCACAGCAACAATGGAGATCATCTCAACAATACTCTCAATCCTATCATACATATCCTCAATCATACCAACCATATTCACAGCCATATCAACAATATCATCAGCCATACTCATCACATCCTCAACCATATCAGCAGTATCCTCAACAGCAAGTTGTTTACCAACCTCAACCTACTCAACAAGCACTGCCTACTCCTCCACCAATAAATCCACCACAACTGCAATTTCCATCTAACTCACAACCTCCCAGACCTACTCAAATTCCTTCTCAAATTGTCCCAAATCCAAATAACAGAGCAGAGAGGCCAGCCTACAATGTAGAAGAGGGAACCCCATATCCCACACTACCCTTGCAAAATATCAACTTGAGGTCTGGTAAGGTACTCCACAAAGATTCTCCAATAACTGATAAACAAGAAGAAAACATAGAAAATGAAAACGAAATGACAAATCAAAGAAAACCAAACGATGATATCAGAGATAAGCAAATGCAACCATTGCATCCACCTTTTCCAGACCGATTGGTCCAAATGAAACTTCCAATGTCTATACCACAGTTTGATGTTTTAGATGAGCTCAAGAATGTCTATATAAAAATTCCGCTACTGCAAGCCATAAAAGACATTCCCATATACACTAAAGCAATCAAAGAAATGTGTCTTAAGAAGCCCACTAGGAAAAGGATTGATCCACAAACCATTCATGTTATAGGACATTTAGCTGGCCTTATGACAAATACCATCTCGATGGAAAAGTATGTTGATCCTGGTATCCCCTGAGTTACTACAATCATTAACAACATACAGATTCCAAACACTTTAATAGATCTTGGGGCCGCAATAAATGTCATGACTCTTGAAACCATGAGTACACTCCAGCTCATAAATTTGCAACACACAACGATTGTTCTAGAACTAGCCGATAGGTCTAAAGTGATTCCTGAAGGGATTTTGGAGGACATAATTGTTTCAGTAGACTCTTGGGAGTATCCAGTGGACTTATTAGTTCTTCAACCCAAATCCAATTTAGGAGGGCACCCTATCATCCTTGGTAGACCATGGTTAGCGACTGCTGATGCATTCATAGGGTGTCGATCAGGCAACATGATTATTTTAAGAGGGACTGAAAGGAAACAACTCACTCTTTATCCATCGGCACAATCACCAGCAGTAACACACAATTTATGGCTTGATGATAAATACAATGATAAAGAAGAAGTACAATCTGTTTTTAGCATTGACCAAATCTATGATTTCCAAGAACAAAATAATAATGATTTGGTAGAATTGTTCCTTTCTCAACTTGATATTTCCGAAAATTTGAGAAACAACCAATATCATGTTGCAGATGTACTTTTAGCCCAAAATTTTCAAGAAAGATGCACCATTCAATCTTTTCAAACCACATTTCACGATATTTTTCCAGTTCAATCCATCACAAACACACAGAGTTAGATTATAGAGATTAGTCCAGGGAAAACTCTGAACATAGGCAATCACCTAGACTCATCTCAGCAAGAGAAATTGATTCAACTATTGAGAAAATACCAGAAAGCATTTGCTTGGGACTACACCGATATGCATGGGATTCATCTCGACACATGCACTCACCATATTTATACAGATAGTACTATCAAACCAGTGAGGCAACTGCAGAGAAGAATGAACCCCATGCTCCAAGATATTGTCAGAGAAGAATTGCAAAAACTGTTGAGAGTTAATTTTATATATCCTATTTCTGACAGTCAGTGGGTATCCCCATTGGTTATAATGCCCAAGAAAGATGGTAAGTGGCGCATTTGTGTTGATTACAGACAATTGAACAAAGCAACGCTCAAAGATTATTTCCCACTACCATTTATTGACCAAGTGTTAGACACATTAGCTGGGAAATCATCATTTTCTTTTCTTGATGGTTTCAGTGGCTACAACCAGATCAGGATAGCCTCAGAAGACCAGGACAAAACGACATTCACCTGTCCTTGGGGCACTTATGCTTATAATGTTTTGCCATTTGGACTTTGCAATGCTCCAGCTACATTTCAGAGAGCTGTATTAGCTATTTTCGCTGATTTAGTTCATGATTGTGTTGAAGTTTACATGGATGATTTTTTAGTGTACGGCAATTCATTTGAACATGCATTAGAGAACCTTGAAAGAGTTTTGAAAAGATGTATTGAAGCTAATCTGTCCCTGAGCAATGAAAAGTGCTTTATGATGTTAAACGAAGGGATAGTATTAGGCCACTATATTTCTTTTCAGGGCATCAAAGTTGACCCAGCAAAAATCCAGATCATTGTTGCTTTGCCAATTCCAAAGAATCAAAGAGAGGTAAGAAGTTTCCTTGGGTATGCAACCTAATACAGAAGGTTTATTGAACATTTTAGTAAAATAGATTTACCTTTGTTTAAGCTTCTAACAAAAGATGTACTTTTCAACTGGAATGAGAACTGCCAGCAAGCATTTGAAGCACTCAAAAAGAAGTTATCAAACGCACTAGTCTTAAGAGGGCCTAACTGGAGCCTACCATTTCATATCTTTACAGATGCATCTGACACTGCAGTGGGTGCCTCATTAGGCCAAAAAGAGGAATCTTGTAATTATGCCATTTATTTCATTAGCAAAAATCTAACACCTGCAGAGTCAAACTACACAGTCACAGAAAAGGAAACACTTGCCATCATATATGCTGTGAATAAATTCCGACATTATATAACTGGTTATGAAGTCTTTGTACATACTGATCATTCTGCCATTAGACATTTAATGAATAAACCAATAACTAGTGGCAGAGTTACCAGATGGTTATTATTGTTACAGGAATTTAACATCACAGTGTTAGATAGACCAGGTAAAGAGAATCAGGTGGCAGATTTTCTTTCTAGACTACAAAATCCAGGTGAGGTTGTTCCGGTCGAAGATTCTTTCCCAGATGAAAATTTATTTGCAATTTCCATAGTGAATCCTTGGTATGCTGACTTGGCCAATTATTTGTCTACAGGAAGGACACCTCCATACTTTACTCCAAAGGAAAAGAAGAGACTAGTCAAACAAAGTGCTCGATACTCATGGATTAATGGCGATTTATTTTACACTGGTTATGATATGATTATTAGACGATGTGTAAGAAATGATGAGATAATTGATATTTTAAAATCTTGCCATGATGAACCGTGTGGTGGGCATTTTGCAGCTAAGCGAACAACATTCAAAGTTCTTAGTCTTGGATACTACTGGCCATCCATTTTTAAGGATTCCAAGAAGTACGTGAAGAGTTGTGACAGCTGCCAAAGAATGGGCAGGCCAACAACTACAGACGAGATGCCACTTCAGCCCCAAGTTCACCTAGAGCCATTTGAAAAATGGGATCTAGACTTTATAGGACCCATTAACCCAACCTCCAATGGTAAGAAGTACATCTTAGTATGTACTGATTACGTCACAAAGTGGGCTGAAGCAAAAGCACTAGTTAGAGCCACCGAACAAACAGTGGTAAATTTCCTTTTTGAAGAGATTTTTGTAAGGTATGGAGTACCAAGGGAAATAGTGATTGATCAGGGTACTCAATTTACTTCAAAGTTAGTGAAGGACATCACAGACAAATACCAAATCAAGCACAGAAGATGTACACCTTACCATCCATAGGCCAATGGGCAGGTGGAATCCACAAACAAAACTTTGGAAGGGATCATCACTAAAACTGTGGCAATGAACAGAAAGAATTGGGAAGAGAAGCTCAAAGATGCACTCTGGGCTTACAGAATTACATGGAAGAATACTACAGGATTTACACCATATCAGTTGGTGTATGGCAAAGAGGTAATGCTTCCTATTGAGTTTCAAATACATACTTTCAAACTGGCTGCAGATTTGCAAATTGACCTGGACCAAGCACAACAAGAAAGAATTCAGTAGTTGAACCAGCTGGATGAGATGAGGCAGCAAGCAGAGGAAACCACAATCCTCATGCAAAAACAAAGGAAGAAGTGGCATGATGCACATATCAAGAAGAAGCAGTTCAAGGAAGGCGACTGGGCTTTACTTTTTGACTCTAAATTCAGAGATCATAAAGCCAAGTTTACCACCCATTGGATGGGCCCATACCAAATTATTCAGGCTTACCACAATGGTTCAATCAAGCTCAAAACTATTGATGGAGAAGGTCATTCCTTTACTGTCAACGGTCATCGCCTGAAACTTTACACTAAGCCCATCAGCAAGCAAAATTTTCTCCAAACAGTATCTCAACAAAGAGAGGTTGAGATACTGCAGCCTTCAGCTGCAGTATCCCTGCCTTAGTTCATTTCATTTCAATTTAGAAATTCAAAAAGAAATTAAAAAAAAAAAAAAAAAAAAAAAAAAAACAAAATCTAAAAAAAAAAAAAGAAAAAAAAAACAAACACAACAAAAAATAATAATAACAATGGGTTAGATGTGAAAACCAGACTCTGGCACACTCTAACCCTGAATTCTTACTTGAAAACCAATTCGTTGGCGGGTAAGAATTCCTTTTCTTTTGTTCCCTGTTTGATTTATCAACTGAATAATGACTTGAGGACAAGTCAAAACTTTAGTGGGGGAGAGAAGCATCAGCATTTTGTTCTCTTATCTCTCCATTGTAAATTCTTAAAGATTTCTTATCTCATCTCCTCACTGTAAATTTCCAAAGCAGTTTGTTTCAGCATTCCAGATTTCAATAAAGAAGTTGTTTTGTCATTGTTTTATCTCAGAGGGACCTGGTTACAAACATTATGCAGGGGGACCTGTTCTGTCCAGAAGACCATGTTACCAACACCAACAGTAATGGGACCTGTTTAAGACACATAAAAGGGACCTGTTAAGAGACTGTTACTTCAGGATTACTTCAACAAAGCTTCATCAAGTTTCTACAAGGATCCACAGGTTGCTGGGCACCAAGACTTCATCAAATACCAAAGATCAAGGAACCTGTATACATATAATTCTTTTTCCGGATTTCAAAGAAGCTGCATGAACATCTTCAAGATCTCAGAGGGACCTGTTGCATTCGAATCTATCTCAGGGGACCTGTTATGAACAGCAAAGAATAGTCAAAAGAGACTAGTCCTACCCAGCATGCCAATGCAATGCATGAACAACCAACAAAAGTGTAATGTATTCTTAGATTAATTTTTAATGTTAAATTTAATAACTGTGACTGCTACGATCAATTTCAGAGACACCTCCATACCTATCACTCGTTATCCTATTATTAATCCCTATCATCTTCCAATACTCCAACCCCTCCCATACTTATATGATTTTTTAATCCCCTCTCATATCACCCTTTTCAATCTCTGTTACCAACCAGTTAGACCCTACAGCCATCCCAACATTTCTATTTGGCCGGGTACCAACAGAAGCAGGACACGTGGTGAATTGTTTGGAAACCAAATGTCATGCGGGCTTGTTCATTATGTTTGAAACGGCCGAATTATGATTTAACCACCCGACGAAGCCAAATGAT
The DNA here is from genome assembly GCA_031772625.1 of Pinus tabuliformis. Lineage (NCBI taxonomy): Eukaryota > Viridiplantae > Streptophyta > Pinopsida > Pinales > Pinaceae > Pinus > Pinus tabuliformis. Next base: position 1,321,803,009 of record CM062819.1, on the reverse strand, counting down.
GCAAATGACTACCCGAAATCATATCCCAGTACTTCATATATATGCTTCTAGCGTTTCTATGATGGCATCCATACGACCAGTACAACCATTCCTCTGTTTCAAAAGATGAATATGTTATGAATTGAGTTAAGCCGGTTATTTCATTATCATTTTCAGTTGTTCTATGTTAGCATTCGACTCCTGTGACTTCAACAGTGAAGACTAAAAGTAGCAAGTGCCACGAAAGGAAAATGTAGTTAATTGGGTTCGACCTCTATTACAAGATAGTCAATCGAGCATCGTTTGGGTTACTAAAGGAGCTAGTGTTAAAGAGCTGAGGACGCCACCAGGTCAACAGTATTGGGGCGGAAGATAAAAGGTAAAAAATCAAAACTTCTTTGTTGAATTTGTAAAACATAAACAAAGAAGAGTTAGAGCACAACTCTTGGCCAAAATGACCAATAGGGTCGAACCAAGCATATTCGACAGTTCCCAGTATCACGAAGATTGCATTTCAATTCTTAAAGAAATACAGTGGCTGCCCTTTTTAGAGAAATTTCGTGGAAGTAATGAAGAGGTCACCAAACAGTTCGCTTTTACATTCAATGGAGAGAAAGCTCTGATAGGTAATTTTTCATTCAGAGTTTCGGAAGACACCATAGCTCAAGCCCTAGGGATCAGCCCAGAAGGGGAGAAGTACTTCAAGACAAAGCAATTTAAAGAGAAATCATGGACTCAATTTATGTCCAGATCCATGGTTTCGTCCGTTAATTGGAAGAAAGGCGTCCCAAGAAGTTGGCTGGTGCATCCCTGGGACAAGATGGTCTATATCATCCAAAAGTTTGTAACTTGTGAAGGCCGCTACAGTATTGTTTACTTGTACCATATCAAGTTACTGTTACATTTGAAAGGGCAGTGTCTCATCAGTTTGCCATACTTCCTCTTGCAAAGCCTAACCAAAATGTCGAAGACCATCCAAAAGCAGAAAGGTAACGAAGACAAGAGCTTATATCACTTTGGGTTAATTAAAATTATTATTGAGTATGAATTACAGAGAAGAGGGAAAACGTAGAAGGAGTTCTTGGCTGCTAACCAAATTAAAGACGAAGAGGACAAGGAAGAACCACAGGAAAACTCAGGATTCATGAATGATATCGATGAAGAGATTCCTATACACAAAGCAAGCAAGGTACCTCCACCTGTTAGCAGTATAAGGACAAGGAAAATGAGAAAAGAGGATGCTCGGAAAGCAGAGCAAGATAAAATTTTTACCACCTATTCAAGAAGAACCAGGAGAACATCAAAGGCCCAGCTACAAGAAGACCAACCTGAATCAAATGCACCTATGCCGATGGATATTGAAAGTAGTGCCCACTCACAACCTGGACCAGGAGTTGAGATGGAGGTTGAAAGCAACAACAGGCAAGAAAAAGATTCACAACCTGCCATTAAGAAACAAAAGAAACTGGAGAAGCAAATTGAAAAGTTAAAGGAAGATCTAATGGAGGCTAATATGCTGGAAAAAGTTATCAAGAAAGAAATGCTCAGAGCGCAGAGTAAAGAGACTCAACAAAAAAATGAAAAGTTAAGGGAACAAATTAAGGAACTTGAAGCTGAACAAACAGATATTTGTAAGTGGGCCACTAAATGGTACAACCAAAAGAAGGTCCTCAAGGAAAAGTAAAAAAGTTTAAAGCATGAGCTCCATGGTCAGAAAGATGCCCAGGTGAAGAAGAATGTGGATACATTGTTGAAGGCAGCGGAGGTACAGGCAGGGACAGAGTTCAAAGGAAGCACATCGGGGTTAGCATGAGGTCATGCTAATTCATTAAGTCGGGGAGAGATGTTGGTACCATTCCTTGACCTCCTTTTTCCTCTTCAAACACATTGTTTGCCTACCTTTTTACTTCATACATCTCTTAGACCCCTTGAAATTGATTAGCTAACATTATTATAGTTGTTAAATACATTAGAATTGATTTATGAGTTTTATGTTAAAGAATTAAGGATTTTTGATAAAAAGACTACAGGAAGTTGCAACATCCTGTAATTGGTTTATTGTTTGACATATGGCATGACAGCTAAGCTAAAGCAAAGGGTAGGGATGAAAAATAGAATGTACAAGCATGGACGAACACCTATCCTATAGCAGAACCAACACTCCTGAAGGCACGGTCAATGACGGTCAAAGCACAGCATGTTGGCGACAAAAGCAGCAACAGCATAGGGTTCTAAACCGATTTAGTTTTGTTCCTTTTTGAAATCGGTTCAGAACGGAAACAACTTAAAAACTATGCCATAGCAAAAGCGGCAACAGCCGCATCACGAATGTACATTCATTCCGAAATGTAAACGTTGTAAAAACATATGTAAACATAGTTATGTGTTGGCAGTTAGTGGTTATCATTGTATTGTTTTGAAAACAGAGCTTTTGAACTTAATACCAAAAACACGGTTGCAGTCACAATTTCATTGTTGCGTTGATTCTATAGTCGCTTGAGCACAGTCCAGTATACCTTTGAAACGCGGACGGGCCCTGCGTAGAACGGGTATACTGTCATTTCATTTCATTTGCAACTTTTGAATATTCAATAGCATGCACAGTGATTAGAGTTCAGTTTATGCTTTCGTTGATTTAATTAGAAATTCGTATGAGTAATGTTTATGATGGTAGCTTGAAGGATTCATCGCAGAGATCGTTGAATTGTATCCTGTAAGGTATCTGATCTTTCGTTATTTTTAAGAGCATCTTCATGAACCCTGTTTCTCATATATTTGAATTTTAAGTGTGCTTATGATTCTAGTATATTTCAATCTTTCATGAATGATAAACATTGAATGCTGAGTGTTCACTGAACAGGGGTTTTATGCACAGTATCCTCGTAAGGGGATTGAAATCTTGGTTTAAGTAATACACAGTGTTTTTAGAATAGGTAGATGAATTGAGTGACCTGAGTGTCCAGGTGATAGGGAGCATACCTCAACCTTCCGTAAAGAAGTTCTGTAACCTACCATCACGAACACTTAGTTAGGAATCCTTTATGTCTATAGATTGTAGACGCATGCCTTGAAGTTTACTGATCCTGGTCGATAATAAATATAGCCTAATCTAGCACCCTAGATAGGACACTACAGTCATCTTGGACATGTCATGCAATGTGAGATTGTGATTTTTCTTGTTTACACATAACATATGATGTTGGTGTTTAGTTTCTCTAATTTCATTTTATGTATACATGCTTATGATGATGATGTAAATGTAGATTATTTCAAATTTCATAGATGATCTTACATTTCAATGTGTATATGATCCATGTGGGTATGTGGCTACTATGTTCATGCTTACATATATTAATGAACTATCCTGTAGATTTTCATTTGAAGGGAATCTAGTGGCAATAGTACTATTCATTAATTTTGATAACGAGAAAGTTATCAAACTTTTATCATGTCATGGGATGATTTTCTTTACTTGGTAAGAGTGTGGTGTAGAATACATGATGTTTTCCAAATAAATTTACTCATATGGACATAGCTCGATATATCAAGGCACATGGATGGTTGTAGGTAAGGATTTATGAAAGGGACATCTCTAGACCTTTTGAATGGGTGAAGTTGTTTTTTTGAAATATATTCTTAAATTCTTGGGATCATAAGGATTGATGAGTGAAACTATATTGTCTTCCCCTAAACATGTGAGGAGAAGCATCCTGATAATTGTTATAGGGCATGAGAATTGTTTTCCCACTCCTTTTGTTATTCTTATTACATTATAAAATCCATTCCAAGAAGAGCAGGGTTGTTTTGTCTTGAAATAAGCATTTATCTTAGTCCACCTGATCCCTACACTAATTATGCATTATGTGATTATCTCATTATGACCATATTATTTTACCTATTGTAAATATAAGTGATAAGTCAAGGCCATTTTTTTTTTCTTTGTGTATATTTCAAGGAAAACTTTGTAAGATTCTACAAAAATTTGATGGAATTGAAATTGCTCAAGAAATTTAATCTAAAATAAAGAGACGCAATTCTACTCTACTGGTATGTAGAATTAAATTCACAATTTAGAACAACATTCATAAACATCCAATAAGAAAAACAAAAAATACACAATGATTTATAGGGCAACTCAACTGAGAAAAAATCCTAAAGCCTCTTTGCATTAACCAAATGAATAGAGAAACTATTACAATTGCCTATTATAGCTCATATCACAACCTGCAAAAAAAATAATTGTTCTCTCTACTCAATGAACAACTTTGGCCAATACTTAGCTAAATATCATCTCACATTGCCTCTTATTTCCTTGCGTAATTTATGAGAAACTTAGCCCCTAGTATTTAGGAATTTCCTCCAAATTGATTATGCAATTCCCAAGGATTGATCATATGATCTCATGCAACACTTGTATACCCAAAATAGTTTACAACTACTTTTACAATGCCTTGTCATCACTTTAGTTGAGGAACTGGAATTCCTCGCATGCATTAGCTATTTTGGGTTGATTGATCAATTAATTAATAGATATATGAGTTAGACTGATGTCCCACTACACAACTGACCTTCAGCTGACTCCAACAATAGTTAGAGATCATTTAACTGAATACAACTGAAAATATATGAACTGGATTACTAAAATTTAATAATCACACATGCATAATTGAACTCCAAGCCCTCTAACTTGATTTTACTGAGTTAACTGAGTAAGGCTTAAATACCTCCAAGTTGTCTTACTAATGTGGAAATTCAATTTACTCAATTTGAGTAAGGCTAAAGTAAAATTGAGCCTTTCTTGCTACATTTTTTCAACACCCCCTCTTATAAAGAAAGGGATTTTCAACCACCCCTATCCTGTACCTATGGAATTTGAATTTATGACTTCACCATACCTTTGTCAATATGTCAGCATCTTGCTCCTTAGTTGGAATGTAATGTAGCAACATAATTCTCTTCTGCACACAGTCCCACAAATGATGATACTGGATATCAATGTGGTTGGACCTATCAAGAAATAATGGATTCTCAGAGAGCTTAATGCAACTTTGACTATCACATTATATCACTATCGAATCCATCTCCTGACTGAATAGTCCCACTAGTTTTTCCTCATCTAGATTACTTAACATGTTGTTTTACTTGTAGCCATGTATTCATCCTCTTGTTGGCATTATGATGCATGTGTTGTACTTGATGGAAACCCACTTGTAGCAGAGCAATTATATGGCAACTCGATGAATCTACAAGACAGATCAGAGGTGACATAATGATGGAACAAAGATTAATCTATAGGTCAGAGGTGACAGAATGATGGAAGAGAACAATGGTCAAAGGTTTGATACATGAGATTGTTAGTGTGTGTTTTCCTTGATATTTGATAAATGAATTAATTGATAAAAGTATAAATAGGATGTGATAGAATTCATGGTAGTTGTGTTAACAGATGTGACAAAATGCAGGGAAATTCAAGGAAATCAGTTCAGAAGTGATGCATGATGGCAAATCACATTATAACAGGTCAATTCAGTGGTAAACATGATGTTGGAACAAAGGACTACATATCAAGATCAAGAAGTTGAAGAAAAAGGATGTTTTCACGTATGTTAAGTTGTATACGTGGGTTTACTATACAAAAGGAGCATATACACGCGAGTTCACTATAAAAAAAGAGCGTATACGTATGCACACACTTTCACAAGAGGAAAAGCGCGTATGGGATGAAAAGTTAAGGAAATTAAGGTGAAATAATACCAAGGGTCTATACCACGTTATTATCCCACAATATTGAACGGAGTAATAGTTATTTGATCCCATCTAAGAATACCACAGGTTCTAGGTGTTGTTTTGGTCCGAGGTATTGAGAAAGGCTAAAAATATATAAGGAGGAGAAGATCAAAAGGCTAAGTGCACAAGTAATGAATATCTTATGAAGTGTTAGATCAAAATCAATTATGCATGTTATGGGTTTCTGAGGCTTTTCTTGATATGGACTAAGTATGCACCTGAGTGTTTGCTGATGGATGAGATCTAATGATGGATCAAGATCATAATGACTTATCATTATGAGATCTGATAATGGATAGGTTAGATTTGAGTGCTAAAAAATGTTTTGTGCTTTAAATGCTATGATATAGGTATATCTAAAGACTGGAATAGCTACGGAGTTATAAGTTTTTATCTGCAGATCTGTATGCTGGTTCAACGTGGTGAAGGCACGTATACACGCTGGTTCGACACTTCCAAGTAGTGTATGCAAAAGAAAATCCTGTTGTTCAGAGATGACTAATTTATCTGATCAGTGCTTTTATTTTATTACTGACTGTCAATGATGTCTTCTTAGATCTAAAAGTAGAACTGAATGCATAAGGAGATTGAGTCCAATTGATTGATTTATTAAGTGAGAAGGGTGATCTTTGCTGCTGTCTATTTAGATATCTATAATTTGACAATAGATCTTCAGATTATTACTGGTTGGTATAGTTTTGATTAAGAGGTTTTTATGATTCAGTAATTTTGGAGGTATACGCAAGTTTGTTAAAGGAAGTATCGTATACAAGTAGGTTGGCTTCATTTAAGTAGCGTATGCATTCTGACACATGATTTTTGAGGTTGCATCTAGTTCTGAATGATGATGCAGGTTTCTAGGTTCAACACAGTGTTCTGGTGAGAGTGATCTGATTGTTCAGATTGAATGGTTGTTGGTTGATGTAGTTATTATTATATAGTTTGAGCTTCAAAGTTTTTGATGGGTCTAGTGTGAAAATTTGATGAAACAAGGCCTTCATATTGTGTTGTTGTGTACCAAGAGCATCTAGTCTGAAAATTTATGAAACTTGGTCCCTGGAGGATACTAAGGGTTGAAGCCTTCAGTGAGGAAGTCGAAGCTTCCCGCCAGTAGTGGTTGGTGATTAGATCAGGGGGTTGGAGATCCCTTCCAATAGAAGCTGGAAAATAAGTGAATATGGTAGGTCGGTGCCTACGTACTGGTAAACATATTAGCCAGTACAAGAGCTAAGGGGTTGTAGCTCCTTTCTAGTAGAAGCTGGAGAAGGAGAGAAGGTTGTAGCCTTCTGTAGGTGGGTGCTTGCGTACTGGTATGAGTCTACACCAGTACAAGATTGTAAACAACTTATTATTTATATTAAAAATAAGACAAAGACAATAGCAACAGGTGTTTTTTCTCCCGCATTGGGTTTCCACCCTAAATCTTGGTTTTCATGTGTGTTGTTTATGTGTGATAGTTTATTCTATTATTACTAAACATGGTTACTATTTAATGTTTAATAAAGTACTAATGTACTAATTGAATATCAACATATGATGAATTAACTAAATCACAAGTTCAGGAAAGATATACACTGGTTGCCTTAAGAAAAATTGTGTGCACACGTGAGTTCCCTTCACTGAAGTACCATATATAAATATGATTATGAAATAGAAAAATTTATTGATTTGTAAATATTGATTCACCCCTCCTCTCAGTATTATTCACAACACCTCTATTGAGCTAAGCACCACAAACCTTTGCTTCTTGTTGTACCAGGAAATAGTTGGGGACCCAAAACTGAAGATAGCACCTGATGTAGTTTTCATGTTGGATGGACTCCTTGCCCAATCTATATTGGTGAAGCCTTCCAACTTCACTCCCTTTGTCTGTTTCTATGATAATCCATATTCGGTATCGCCTCTAAGGTATCGTAACACATGCTTTGTTGCCTTCCAATACATCTTGGTAGGCCTCACCATAGCTTGACTAATTTGGTTGAATTCATAGCACATGTCAGGTCATGTGTTCACAAGATATATCAATGAATCCACAAGCTACTTGTAAATGGTAGCATCGACCTCTTCAGCGGAAGTGGCATTCTCCTTCATCCAGTTTGTAGCTAGAGGTGTGTCCATGGTTTTACAACTCTCCATGTGAAATATCTTAAGTATCTCGGTAGCATACTTTCCTTGTGACATAAAAAATTCACCATCACCCTTCTAGCTTGAGGAAGTAATGCATGAGGCTCATGTCTTTCATCTCAAATTCCCTTGAAAGATCCTCTTTGCAAGAGTGGATCAACTGCTCATTACCCATTAGTATTAAATCATCAACATAAAAAACAAGAATAAGCAACTTACCATCTAATACAATGTGATAGAGGTTCGCATCTGCTTCACTTTTGGTGAAGCCCAATCCACTAAGATAACTGTCAATCAAAGTGTACCATGTTGGGGGCACCTATTTGAGACCACACAATGCTCCCTTGAGTCTGAACACATGTGACTGTCAATCATATGTCTCAAATCCTTCTGGATACTCTATGTAAATTTCCTCCTCAACAACAACGCTGAGCAAGGAAATATTCACATCCATCTAGTGGATTTTCAACCCCATCTGTGTAGCCAATGCTAGAATGGATCTCATTGACGAATGTTTTGCAACGGGTGCAAATGCTTCCTCATAGTCCACTCCCTTTATTTGAGAGAATCCTTTGACCACAAATATGGCCTTATACTTCTCGATTCTCTTGTCATATGCATGCTTTATTTTATAGATCCATCTCGAACCAACCACTGATTTCCCTTCTAGTCTTGGTACTACCTTCCATACACTGTTCTTCATCATGGATTCATATTATTCCACCATGGCATCAATGCAAATAGGTTGAGAAAATACTTCCTCAAATGAAGAAGGATATGTCTCAATGAGATCTGTCATGAGAGCCATGCACCCATTGTACCTATCAGGTGACCTCCTCTACATGTTTTGTGATTTAGGGGATCCTGCATTCTCCCTAACATCCTACAACAATATATAAACTTCTTTGGTTCTCTTCCTCCCCTCTCTGGAAGATTCTAGTTGAGGGGGTGCCTCCACTCTACCTCATGTCTACTCCAATACATGTGGTTGCTCCACAACCTCCTAAATCTCATCATGAAGCTCCTCCTTTGGAGCTATAAGCTCCTACTCTGGTGGGATACTCAACTCTCATTCCAGAGAGCATATCATAGCCTTTTCCTCATTGAACTTGACATCTCTCCTTACAACTTCATCCTCAATGAAGGAAAATACACTCGGTAATTGTGTGGAGTTTCGGTGTATCCTACAAAAACTCCCAACTCTATTGTAAGCTCAAGTTTCTTCCTTGAATCCTTGGATGCATGAGATTAAACTGAAGGTCCAAGTTTTTTAAATGAGACACACAAGACTTTCTCCCAGAGAAAGCTTCCTCTGGTGTGATCATACAAAGTATTATATGTGGACCCTGGTTTTGCAAGTAGAATATGGTGTTGCATGATTCCACCCATAGATGTAAAGGAAAACCTTGATCATGTAACATGGCTCTTGCTTCTCCCACTATGCTCTTGTTCTTCCTCTCAGCTACCCCATTTTTTTGTGGGTTATGGGGCGCTGTCAGCTCTCTTTGAATACCTTCATTCGCACAAAAATACTTAAAGGCATGCAAAACAAATTCACCTCCATTGGAGCTCCTAAGAGTCTTCACCTTCTTCCCAATCTCCTTCTCAACTAATGCCTTGAAATCAACACATTTTGAGAAAAATTCATCCTTCTTCCGCATGAAGAAGATCCAACATTTTCTAGAGAAATCATTAATAAAAATAACGTAGTACCAATGTTTTGTAGTGGAGGCTTTAGAAAAGTGTCCACAAAAATCAAAGTGGACTCACTTCAAGACTTCATCTGCTCTGCTATCTCGGTCATGGAATGTGGATTTGACATATTTCCCCAATGTGCAACCCTTTCAGACATCTTACTAGTTAAGGGAGCCTTTAGGGAGTCCGATGGTAATTTTTTGCATGATATTTAAGGCACCATGGTGTAGATGACCCGATCTCTTGTGTCAGAGTTCTCTAATATTGTGACTCAACACTTTCTCAGCCTTACTTCTCAATGCAGTGCAATCTCCCACCTCATGTTTATATAGGTTCTTCACTCAAACCCCAATCTTCTTCACTTTCCCGGTAGCTATGTGCCTCAAAATGACTTTCTCTTTATTGAAAGTAACATCATAACCATGATACTCAAAATACTTCTACAAAGATCAGGTTCTTCTTCAGCCCTGGTACAAACATAACATCTTTGAGGTGAAGAGGAGAGGCTTTCTCCCTCTCAAAGGTGATAGTACCAATTCTTGTAGCATTGTACCTCCCATCATCCCCCATTTCAATATTAATATAGAGATCCTTCTCCTCTAGGCTATTGAAAAACTCCTTGCACCCTGTCATATGGAACGAGGCACTGCAATCAAGGTATCACACACTCCCCACAACAGTGTTGACCATGCATGCTATTAGGGTGAAGTCTAATTCGAATTACGAAGCCAATGTTTCACTTGCTCCTCCTCCTCAAGGCTTCTTGGTAGACTTCTTATGCAGACATTTTGTTTCATAGTCCCCAAATTCATAGCAATGGAAGCATTTTATAATACTCATGTCTTTCTTCTTGCCATTATTTTGGCTGGACTCAAATTTGCTTTGGGACTTCTTCCCTTTTCCCTTCTTCCCCTTTCCAACCAGTTCAAAATTATCTTCATCCTTAGCTTTGGATGATGTTCCACCCTGATTATTTCTCCTAAAATATTATTGAACCAGATTAGACCACAACCTTTCCCAATTCGGTAATTTTTCCCGTCCATTCACAAAGTCCCAGTAAATGTGCCAGGATTTTGGAATGCCTAGAAGAGTTAGGAACATCAAGTCATCTTCTGAAACATTCACCCCAACCCCTCCAAGCTCATCCCGAACTTGTGTAAATATGGAGAGATATTGTGAAATAATATCATTCTTCTGCATCTTAATGTTTCAAAGTTTGTATTTCAAGGTCAATTTTATATGGTCATTGTTATTTTCAAATAGCTCAGACAATGCCTTCCACATAGAATATTGTGTCTCTTTTCCATGGAGATTTGATACCACATGGTTTCTCACACCTTCCAGAAGAATTCTCTTGGTCTTTACAACATCCTTCTTCCATTGGGATAATTGTTGTGCATCCGATTGTGGAGGTTTTGCAATGTCAGTTTTGACATATTCTAAAACACCATTGTCATTGGGCACTTCTTCCATTCGATCCTTCTAGACTATGAAATTATAGATACCCTTCAGGGCATACTCCAATCTCAGTCCGTTGAAAGACATTCTCCCGATCCTGAAGAAACACTACTGCACTGAAGTTGAAAATCAAAATTCCTAATAGACAAGTTCAAAATACTAGTTCTAATGTGATTTCTGAGGCTCTAATTATACCATGTAGAAAGTTGAGATAATTGAAACTTCTTAATAAATTTAATCCAAATTCAAGAGACATAATTCTACTCTACTGATCTGCGGAATGAAATTCAAAATTTAGAACAACATGCATATATATGTAATAAGAAAAACCACAAAACCACAAATATTTCTAGGGGAACCCAACTGGAAAAAACCCCTCAAGCTTCTTTGTATTTATCAGAGGAATAAAGAAATTATTACAATTTCTTGATCCATCTCAGAGCACAACCTACAAAAGAATAATTGTTCTCTCTGCTTAATGAACAACTCTGGCCAACACTTAGCCAAATATTAACTCACCTAGCCTCCTATTTCCTTGCGAAATTCATGAGGAAATTAACCCCTATTATTTAGGAATTTCCTCCAAATTGAGTGTGTAATTCCCAAGGATTGATTATTTGATTTTATGCAACACCTGTACACTCAAACTAGTTTACAATTGTTGTTATACTTCCCTATCATCTCCACCTCATTTGATGAACTCGAATTTCTTGCATGCACTAGCTATTTTGGGTTGACTGATAAGTTAACTAACATATCTCTGAGTTAGACTGATGTCCCATTGCACAAATAACCTTCAACTGACTCCAACAATAGTTATAAGTCAGTCAACTGAATACAACTAAAAATAACTAAACTAGATTACTAAAATTTAGCAATCACACATGCATAACTGAACTCCAAGCCCTCTAACTCAAATTTACTTAGCTAACTAAGTGAAAAGAGTCATGTCACACAAGTTAACTACTTCCAAGTTGTCCTATTAATGTGGAAATTCGATTTATTCAATTTTACTAAGGCTAAAGTCAAATTGAGCCTTTCTTGCTACATTTTTTCGACAGATTCTGCCCTCTTCCCTGAAATTTCCATGTGCAGGAAAGTAGTAATTTCTAGCTATAAGAGAACCCTAAGTGACTATATTGGATTGGAACCCACAACTTCCCCATAACCAACATGTCTTTGACAAATATTATAATTGATTGAAAGAAACCAACCTCATGAGATCCTTCCCTCTTCCCTAGATTATCTAAATGGATGATGGTTTAACTATCGACCATAATAAATGTAACACCCTCCTCCAATATCTACCCAAGCAATCGGCTAACTAGGGTAAACATATGATGAGAGGCCACTATGATATGTTTCGACCTCCTAAGTCACATTAAGGAAGTGGAATCGACGGAAACACACCATACAAACATTCACCATTAGCTTCAGGACCCTCGAGAACCAAATCAACACTTTAGACAGCTTGCCCTTAGGTCCCACTGAGCTTTTGAACAACTTAAGCTTTAGTCGCTCTCATGATATAGGCATGACAACATCCAAAAACCTAGAGTCGCTCTCACGAGCTTTCCTACTAGTGTCCAGAGACTCATTTATTCAGTGTTATGCCAATGTCCCCAGGATTCGAGTCACTTTTTCAGGCCCATAGCCCAGGTCACTACCCAGAATTGAACCATCTCTTCAGATAGATAAAATAACATGGAAATGACAATACTAAAGAAAATACTTGTTTAAGACCTTGACTGGACCCCTACTAGCCATGATAAACATTTCATCAAACATATCACGAATATGTAAACTACATGTGTAAATAACAGTTTTGAGCATATGGGTCTCATACTTAGCTGATAATCACTAAGACCCATTGGTGCCTCAACACATCAACTTCCATTCCATCCATTAGTTCATAGATACATTGATTATTCATTTACAAGTAAAAACATGATGAAATCCATAAATACTTGTTGTCATAAGACACATACATAACCAACATAATAGCAGTTGAAATACCCATGAAAGTATAGCCACATAGACCACATATAATCCATCAAAATTATCATAGAAATACAAGGAGAAATAACCTTTCATTAATGATTCAAAATCCAAACCCAAGGTGGGACTTCCACATTCCACCCAACCATAGAATGACTGAGCCAAATATCTCATCAACCATTCACCCTCATGCCTTATTCCAAGAATGAATGTGGGATCTCATAGAATAGATCAATCAAAACTAATCCAGGGATCCCATAGGCCATCCACCTCAACCCATCAAACAATGATTCCACCTCATGGTTGGACATCACGAAATCATCATCAGATCGGTCTCTATCCCAGCCATCTATGCTCTAGAGCATTTGTTCCAAACAAGGCTCCAGGACTAGTAACTCAACCCATAGCTATCACCGAGCTCTAAAGTGTTTATCCAACCAAGGCTCCAGGACTAGTAACTCAACCCACCAAGGGCTCCATATCATTTGTCCAACCAAGGCTATGGGACTAGTAACTCAACCCAAGTTGTTACAGGGCTCCAGAGTGTTTGTCCAACCAAGGCTCCAAGAACTAGTAACTCAACCCAAGCTAAGGAAACATGAGAACTAACCAAAAAATAAATAAATAAATAAACCCACAAACTCCATGGCTATCTAGGAAATGGCAAGGCTAGGCAATCCATTATCAATCCAGGAAATCCTCCATGCCAATGACATATCACAACCAATAATCCACATGCATATGCCATGCATGCCAAAACTAGTGAAGAAATCATACATGCAACTCAATACCTACAAGAAAATATAATGTAGCTACTAATCTTGATGCCTTCTTGTGCTTTCTTGCTCTTCCTTTGCCTTCTTGCTCCAAGGATCTAGGTATGCCAAACCCTCCAAGAGTGCTCCAAGAAAACTCTAAGTCTCCAAGAGTATGATAGAGAGAGAGAATAATGAGAGAGCTCCAAAACTGAACTGAAAAAAATTACCAACTGATCCTCGGAAGCCTTTTTATGAATGAGGCCTCTATTTTCTTCAATTTCCATTATTTTCCTCCTCACATGCAACCTGTGACCTTTCACCTCCTTTTTCTCCTAATTTCCATTATTTTCATAAATAAATGTGCCAAAATTCCTTTTTGCCCTTCCAAAGCCTTAGCCATTTCCTTTTCCAATTTCCTTAGCCATAAACAATCACAAGTGATCCCCATCACTAGGATTTTTCCGAACATTCAGCTTGGAATAAGTGTCCAATCATCTGTGGTTATTATTTTTCCTTTATTAACTTTTATTACATGGAATTTTCACGAGGGATGTTCCAGAACCCTCCCCCTTAGGGAAACACCATCCTTAGTGTTCAAAAACACCTATAACCACAAAAATGTTGTAAGCAAAACATATTGTCGATGGGGCTTTATAACTTAGCTGGTTTTAGTATTTACAATGATCAACCTATTGAGAAGAAACTAACATGAAAACATGACAACATAACAATGTAATGACACGATACCAATACCACTTATTGGAGCTTTATAACATAGCTCATGGCAGTATTTACCTCCATATACATATGTACATAAACCAACATCATTAAAACATATACCAAAACATATATCACATCATATACAAAAAACCACACCAAAACACCAAGCCAAAATTGCTTTGCCTCAACCGGAAAACAAGGAAGGATACATAGCCCACATCTAATCCGCCATCTCGCATGTCGCTTAATCGATCCCAAAGTGCTTCTATTGCACTTTAAATTTCTCGATTTCTCTGTTCAAGGGCATGAGCACCTTTTTCTACAATATACATTGAAGCTCCTACTAGAATTCTCCATTTGGTTCCACCTGCAATACAAACTAATCAATCACATGATCATCATCTTTAACATACTTCTTAAGCAATGACACATGGAAAACATGTTGGACTTTCATTGTCGGAGGTAGTGCAAGTCGATAGGCTACTGGCCCAATCCTCTGAACAATGTTGAAGGGTCCACAAAATCGTGGTGCCATCTTGGAACATGATCCAATCCGTAAGGAGCTCTTCTTCAGCTTGATGTGTAAGTACACCTGTTCTCCAACCTAGAACTCCTTGAACAAATTGTTCTGATCTACATAGCTCTTCTTCCTATCCTGTGCTACCTTTAGATTCTTCTTGATTACATGCATTTCTTGTTCCATGTTTGCCAACATATCTGGTCCAATCAACACCCTATTAACCATATCACTCCAACTAATAGGAGTATTGGAACTCCACCATACAATCACCATACAATGCCTCAAAATGACTCATCCTCAATGACTCTTGATAGCCATTGTTGTATGCAAACTCAACCAAGGGAAGATAATCCTCCCACTTCCATTGTTGCATCACATACATCCTCCACTTGTCTTCCAATATCTTATTGACCATCTCTTTGTCCATCTGTCCGTGGATGATAAGATGTACTGAAGGCCAAATCTATGCCAAAACCTGCAAACAACTCCTTCTAAAACTTAGAAGTGAACTTTGCATCCCTATCTGACATAATATTGTTTGGAAATCCATGCAATCTGACCACATCTTTGATGAATACTTGTGCTACATCACTAGCTAAGAATGTAGACTTCACTGGAATGAAGTGTGCAACCTGTCCACAATAACCATGATGGAATTGTGTCGTCTCAATGTCCTCAAAAACCCTGTGATGAAGTCCATGGGAATCACTTCCCATTTCCACTATGGAATCACAATCAGCTGTTTACACTCTGCCTTCATATGCCGCCAATCAAAACATCTAGCCATAAACTCTGCTACATCCCTCTTCAGATTTGGCCAATAATTAAATTTCACTGATGTCACTGTCTTTTGATAACCTGGGTGGCCTGAATATGGTGTTTCATGAAACTCTCTCAAGATCACCTTCTTGAGGTCACTGCTATCTAACACATATATCCTGTCTCTGAATTTGACCAATCCGTCCGATGTAAGACAATAATCCATACCCTGTGCACTTGCACCTGTACCTATACCTGTACATGTACTTCCACATGTACCTGTACTTGCACCTATACCTATAATATCACATGTACCTATACCAGCACCCTGCTGCAACTTGTGCGCAATCTCCATATACCTGACATCCTACTGACCTGCCTGTAAGATCCTATCCTGTAAGTCTGTCCCATAGGAGCTCATAGCTTCCAAGTGATTTCCCTGTACCTGCTTGATGAGAGCATCTACCACCTTGTTCTCTTTTCCTTTAATATACCTGATCTTGAAGTCAAACTCACTAATCTTGGGCAACCATCTAGCCTTCCTAGTATTCAGATTCTATTGGTCAAACAAATACCTCAACCTAATATGATCACTCATCAGTACAAAAATCCTACCAGGAAGATAATGACTCCACATCTTCAATGCATGTATGATCATTGCTAAATCAAGATCATGTGTTGGGTAGTTCTACTCGTGCTCATTCAACTTTCATGACTCATAGCCTACCACCTATCCATTCTGCATAAGGACTCCACCAAGTCCTCTCTTGCAAGTGTCTATGCATACTACAAACTCTTTGTCTGGATCTGCAATCTTTAACACTGGTGCATGTTTCAGCAACTACTTAAGTTGCTCAAATTTAGCCTCACACTCCTCTTTCCATTCGAACTTATTACCTTTCCTCAACAATGATGTAATAGGATAAGCAATATGCGAGAAGTTCTTGATGAACTTCCTATAGTAGCCTGCCAAACCCATGAAGATATCACCTCATCCATATTCTTAGGAGCTACCCACTCCATGATGGCTCTTATCTTTCCTGGATCTACTGCAATGGCTTCCTTGGAGACCAAAGGCCCCATGTAGTGTACCTCAGTGTGAAAGAAACTACACTTGCTAAACTTAACATACAACTAATGCTCTCTCAACAACCCCAACACTGCTGCTAAATGCTTGGCATGCTCTTCCTCATTTTTAGAATATACAAATATATCATCAATGAACACAATAACAAACTTATCCAAATACGTACGCAACACACTATTCATCAAGCACATAAATGTAGCTAGAGAATTAGTCAAGCCAAATGGAACTATAACAAACTCATAATGCCCATACCTGGTCTGGAAATTTGTCTTGTAAATGTCATCTTCTTTGATGTGTACTTCATGATATCCCAATCTTAGATCAATCTTTGAGAACATTGTTGCTCCCTTCAGCTGATCGAACAAGTCATCAATCCTTGGCAACATATACATGTTCTTGATGGTCACTTTATTCAACTGCCTATAATCAATGCATAATTTGAGAGTACCATCTTTCTTTTTTACAAACAATACAAGTGTTCCCCACGGTGATACACTTGGCCTAATGTATCCCTTCTCCAACATTTCCTTCAGTTGCAACTTTAACTCAACCAACTCAGGTGTGTTTATACTGTAAGGTGCTTTTGATGATGGAGCTTCCCTTGGCACTAACTAAATAGGAAATTCTACCTCCCTGTGAAGTGGAAACTCTGAAATGTCCTAAGGAAATACATCCTTAAATTGTTGTAAAACTAGGTACCTTCTCAAAACATCTACATCCTCAACTTCCTTACCCTTATCACTAGAAATGTGAACTACAAATAACATACACCCTTTCCTGTGACTATGTTTTACTTGCATAGTTGTCACCATCCTAACTGATGTGGCTTTCTTCTTACCCTATAAGACTCTTAGTTCCCCATTGTCATTAACACACTCAATGGATTTGTCATAACAGTCTACCTTGTTTCTATGAAGATGTTGGGTGTGGGATCCCCTAAGGCAAGTTTTGGGGCTTAAAGCCCAAGTTTTGACTAAGTACGATGTAATGACTCCACGATTTGTGGGTGTGGAGCACAAAGTTGTAATTGAGTCATAGGGTTGTCCGCCCTTACTTTTGTAATGTAATGTCAGCTTGAGAGTTCTACCCATGGTCCGCGGACCATGGGATTGTATAAATAGAAAGAGGCTCTGAGTGTAAAGAGACAATCTAATGGAAGATCTAATGAGGAAGCATTGAGTCTAAGTTGAAGTGTAAAGTCATGTCTTTGGGTTGTAGAGTAGGAGAAGGCTCTGCAACTGAGTGCATAGAGGCCTAGTAGTCCGCAATTGAGTGCGCAGGGTGAGTCGAGTCTGTAATCTTTGGAGAAGTAATAAAGAGAAGTTTACAACATTTCTGTGTATCTTTTACTATTTTCTGCATTGAATGTATTGGGTATAAATTCCATTTCTGCTGTTTATATGATGTGCAAACTTATATGAATGTGTTAAATAAGCGAATATAAAATAAGTATTTGTTTACGTGAAGATAACTAACTATTATAAGAAGATAAGTAAGAATCGCGGTGTAACTTGGGGAAATAGTGTAGATTGTTGCTTTAACAATGCGAAAGCACCTCAGCCCTGGTTAGGGCTACACAAAGGTGAGTATAATAGAGCGTGAAGGCCTTGCAAGTCAAGATAGTGTGCGAAGTAACCTGTGCAAAGGTATTTATAGTTAGACGAAATCAACCCCTCAAACATCTCAAGGGTGTGGAAACTTGGTTCCAGCATTCCCCCATACTGCTTTGGGTGAGACCTCAGTCTGCACTCCGTGGGCTGTTGCTGAAAGGGCCAATAGTACATGGATTTGTTTAGCTAAATAACTCTGAACCTGGGTTAGGCCCCCTCAAACCAACAAATGGTTCTATTGCCGGGACCGAAATTTGCATAGAGATGCTTGATGTCGTATCATTGGAATCCAACTAAGAAGGAAATTAAAGGTTGGTTGGATAGGAGAATTCACGAGTTCGCGGTGCAGGAGAATAGGAATCCGCGACTGACAAAAGAAGAGTGGTTAGACTACTACCTGTACACAGAGATCCACAAAATTTTCTTCGCATCTTTCCCTACTGAGCTGTACGAATGGATCGCGAAGCTAGCAAATAGCCAAGGGAGGTGGAAGCTCGACAATCCTATTGTGTGGACCCCAGAGTTGGTCCGCAGATTGGAAGCATCAGAGGATAAGATCGCACGCGGTGTTGATCACTGGCTTGATCGGATTACAGGAGGATTCATTACTGATTTCGCAGTAGATACTTCAGTTAGCTATAGTGACGCTTTCTCAAAGGACCGCGAGGTAAGTATGTAAAATATCTGAATACTTGGATTAAAATTTTATTGTGTGAAAAAACGGTTATGCAATTACCTTAATGTTCGGAGCTACGTGAAGTGGAAAAACCTACAGAAACGAAGGAAGTAAGGGACCAGAGAACAACCCTTTGATTTCACCTCGGCGAGGGGATGAGGAAGAGCTCACGAAGGTCTCGCCGTGAAGTGTGATCAATTTGATACGGCAGAGGATTCCACGCATACCAACCCCACCAGCACCACCACCAACTTCACCGCCTTCACCTCCATCTTCACTCGTACCACCTTCGCCACCACCGCGAGTCAATATGGCAAGCACGATAAAGTTGCCTGTGTTCAAGGGAGTAGGAAATGAAGATCCAGACCAGTTTTGGTTTGTGATAAGGGTTGTATAGGAAGTGCAGGGAGTTACGGATGATAATATAAATAAAGCGACACTAGTCAGCGCTATGAAGGATCACGCACTGACCTGGTATATTAAGCATTCTAATGACAATCTGAATGTGGGAATTGCGGATATCCAAATTGCGTTGAACAGAGAATTTAGCAGGCTGAAGTCAGAGGCGCAGTCGATCATTGGATTCAAAGAGATCACAATGCTACCAGGTGAAACTCCTTGGGAGTTGGATCAGAGACTGAAGTGTACGATTTGTGAAGATAATATGACTTTGACAAATGGACAACACCGCAAATGGTTTGTAGCATCGCTAACACCACATTTGAGGAACGCGATGTCGCAACAGAGGTTAATGACTCAGGCAGAGGCCTTGGAGATTGTGATGAGGCTACATGAGACCCCAATGCAGGATCCTAATTTGGGAGTTCAGTAGATTCACGCGTAGTTGAAAACCCTATGCCTTGAGATTTAGAGTCTAAAACATGATAATACAGCTCGCTCGGAAGTCCGCGAAGAGGTATGGTGCATTAAACGTAAGGGTCAGGGTCATGACAAGGACCACTGCCCGATGTTCGTGAATTACCTCATAGGAGGAGGACCGATGTTGTTAATAATGGAGGCATAAGAAGGACCTAGCGTGACACCTACTTTCTGGTGCGTGATTTGTCAAATAGGAGGAAAGCATGCTATGGACAACTACCGTTTATTATAGAAGTACACACAGAATTTGCAACAATTGTTCTGTAATTTTTGTAGATTGGTTGGACACGATGAGTGCACTTGTAGAAGCTATGAGATGATGATGGATAGACCTCCCACCTACAGAGTTCAGGCCGAATTGCGGCCCCTTGACCAAAATGTAGGAGTGGCGCGAACCAGATT
The DNA here is from genome assembly GCA_031772625.1 of Pinus tabuliformis. NCBI lineage: Eukaryota > Viridiplantae > Streptophyta > Pinopsida > Pinales > Pinaceae > Pinus > Pinus tabuliformis. Next base: position 1,321,782,557 of record CM062819.1, on the reverse strand, counting down.
TCAGGGGCGCGGGCAAGGCCAAGGTGGAGGAGGACCTGGAAGAGGTTGCGGGCGGCTAGGACATTATGCCCCGGATTGTACAAATCCAACGCGTCCATCATGTCTGTATAGTACCTTGTTTGATCATGAGACAGAGGATTTTCCTACGCTAATATCTAGGATATGTGACAAGGGAGCACTACCACCTCCCCCAAATCAGAACCTATAGATGATGAGGTCTGAGCCATGCGAGGAAGATCCAAATGTGAACATTGTGCTCCGAAGTGGAATTACGACAAGAGTGATAAAGGAAAACAGCTCAAAGATAGTACTTGGGTTCGCAAGGCTCCGACGAAAAGGAGCAGAGTTTGATTTCGAGCGTGCTAAGTAAACCTTCATGGAAGCTAAGAAGAGCTTCGCTGATGCCTCCACTTCAGGAAGCAAGGATAGATCGGAGCCGGAAATGGATGTCTATGCTTACGTAGTTATACCCTTGGACCCTGTTGAGGGATCGCGCTATACAGAGCCAGTGCACGAATACGAAAGTGATGATGATTTGGACTGCATCTACAAAATAACTACGCAAGAGCAAGACTGGGTAAATCCCACCGCAGACAGACGGATCTCATGGGAGTGCAAAAGCTCATGTACATCGGATTCTGATGAGGAGATAGAGCGATCACAGAACCGGTTGCACGAGGTAACCACGCTAAACTGTAATATGATGATAAGATCACTGCGCTGGGTATCGGCATAAATGAGAGATATCCCTGCTTATGACGGATTAGGTGAGGTAGATGCTTTCTTGGATAGATTTGAAAGGGAGGTGCTGGAAAAACAACGTTTCGAAGCCTTGAAGTGGGTACTGTGCACTACGCCCACGAGGTGGTGGGGTAGCACCAAGGAAACTTTGAGGACTAGCGTGAATGTAGGAGAATGATGGGCATGCGTTTTGGGAAGCCTAAGATGCAACTAACAGACAAGTATGATGGACGGATGATCCGTGCGTACATATGTCTAGCTGGGTACAAGCATATGGTAAACAACCTGCGCGGATGCACATGAACTTCGTATTGGGGAATACGATCAATAAGCATGTGTTGGGGGGGCAATTGCGTGAACGATCCTTCAAGTTGGAATGACAGAGTGTGGAAAGAATGAGTGTGCAGAAGGTTACCCACGCGGAAGCATATTCTTTCACTGACGGGTTCTCAAGGTACCACCAGATCAAAATCACGCCAGAAGATAGGAGAAAGACAACCTTCGCGACTGAGTGGGGCTGCTTTCAATACACTATTATGCCGTTTGGGTTGAAGAATGCGCCGCCATATTTTCACGCGAAGTTGTTGCAACATTCAAGGAATATATCCACAAGTTCCTGGAGGTTTATTTTGATGATTGGACTGTATTTGGGTTGGTTAAGCACCATGTAGCGAGTTTACACTTGATGCTGGATACCTGCCGAAGATACCAAATCGTGTTGAACTTCAAGAAGTGTACGTTCCTCATTCCTTTTGGGAACATGTTGGGACACGTGGTTTGTAGACAGGGGCTGATGGTAGACCCCGCAAAAATTTGTGATTCTAAGTTTGGAAGTGCCGTGAAGTGTGAAACAGCTGCGCGCTACCCTAGGACATACGGGGTACTATAGGAAGTTCATCAAAAGCTATGCCCAGATCACGGAGCTGATGGAGAAGCGGTTGAAAAAAGATGTCACGTTCTGTTGGAACGATGACTATAAGAAAATCCTGGATGTACTAAAAGAAAAGATGGCCTTTGTGCCGATTCTAGTCTTCTCGAAATGGGACAAGGAGTTTTATGTCCATGTTGACGCATCATGTATAGCGCTGGGAGCGGTACTAACACAGGATGGTGGAGAGGGCTTTGATCACTCTATCACGTTTTCGAGTCACAGATTGTCTAAAGAAAAAAATAACTATTCCACCACCGAACGCGAGGGATTGGCTATGGTGTATGCGCTCCAGAAATATCACCACTATTTTCTAGGGGGACACTTCAAGATGTATACAAATCATTCCGCGTTGAAATACTTGGTCAATAAGCCTGTGTTGGGGGGCACATATGTAGGTGCCTTTTATTGTTCCGAGAATATGATTTTGAGGTTGTTGTGAAGCCTAGATGACTAAACGCAGGACCGGATCACCTGTCGCACATTGAGACAGGAGAGGAACTTACTAGTCTAGAGGAAGGATTACCTGACGCACAGCTCTTTGCTGTGTGCATAGCGGATGGACACTTTGAAGATATAATCCACTTTCTCACGACTGGAACTGCGTCAAAAGAGTACTCCGTCCAGCAGAAAAAGGAACTAGTGGTGTGCATGGCAAATTTTTCTGTCATTGCGGGGCACATATATAAGATGGGAAATGACGAGATACTGTGAAGATATGTACCTGAATTTGAATGAAGCCATATCCTCACAGACGCATATGGGGTTGCTACAAGAGGACACTATGCAGGGAGAGCGACTGTGCAGAAGATTCTCCGCGCAGGGTTGTGGTGGTCGACCCTTCATCAAGATTCAAAATCACATTGCAAGACTTGTGATGTATGTCAAAGAATAGGTAAACCATCGCGGAGGGACAAGATGCCTTTGAATTCGCAAATGACACTGTAGCCCTTTGAAAGGTGGGCGATTGACTTCATAGGACCTATCAAACCTCAAGGAAAAACGGGCATGAGATATATTATCACTGTGATAGAGTACCTGGCTCATTGGGCAGAAGCGCAGCTGGTAAAAGATTACACGGCTACCACGGCCGCGAAGTTTTTGTTTGAACACGTATTGAGACGATTTGGATGTCCGAAGATCTTGATGAGCAATTGCGGTACACATTTCCTTAATGAAACAATCAGTGCACTGACATAAGAGTTTTAGGTGTATCATCAGAAAAGCACACCGTATCACCCACAAGCCAACGGGACAGTAGAAACATTTAACAAAATGCTGGAGACTGCAATAACCAAAGTATGCAACGCGTAGCGAAGTGATTGGGGCCTACGCATACCTGTAGTATTATGGGCTTATAGGACGACACACAAGAAGCTGACGGGACATACACCTTTTCAGCTAGTCTATGGAGTGGAAGCCGTAATGCCAATGGAGTATATCGTGCCTAGTCTACGCATAGCAGTGCTCACAGGTATGACGGACTGCGTAGCCCTGGAGGAGAGGCTCGCACAGTTGGAGGAACTCGAAGAGGAATGGTTTTTGGCTAGATTCCATCAGCAGGTACAAAAGCAACGCAAAAAGGCCTGGCACGATCGACATATTAAGTTGCACACCTTCAAGGTGAATGATTTGGTGTTACTATATGATAGTAAGTTTGATAAATTCTTGGGAAAATTTAGAATGCATTGGCTGGGATCGTACGTTATTAAGGAGGTCACAGATGGAGGCGCAATGCAATTGGTAAAGCTGAATGGAGAACCTTTCCCATGCAAAGTGAATGGCAGTCAGTTGAAGCCATACATGGGTGGCCCAGCTGTCTGACTAACCGACAAAAGCACAGTCTTAGCGATCCAGGCAACTGAAAGGGGGCGCAAGACTATAAACAAATGTAGGGAACGCAGGAGAAAATACAGGGAAGTAGTTCAGATACAACGGTCTCCAAACAGTGTGTCCAAGAGATACAACAAGCAGCCTCTCAGTACGTTGTCGACCTTGTAGTAGTTCGAGAAAAGTTGGGAGGTCTCCACGTGAAGATATTCGCATCGACATAGTGACTTGAGGGCGAGTCACAATGTTTGTGTTGGGGGCCTGTTGGGCACGGGATCCCCCAAGGCAAGTTTTGGGGCTTAAAGCCCAAGTTTTGACTAAGTCTGATGTAAAGACTCTGCGATTTGTGGGTGCGGAGTGCGAAGTTGTAATTGATTCATAGGGTTGTCCTCCCTTACTTTTGTAATGTAATTTTGGCTTGAGAGTTCTACCCATGATCCGCGGACCATGGGATTATATAAATAAAGTGAGGCTCTGAGTGTAAAGAGACAATCTAGTGGAAGATCTAATGAGGAAGCATTGAATCTAAGTTGAAGTGTAAAGTCGTGTCTTTGGGTTGTAGAGTAGGAGAAGGCACTGCAGCTGAGTACGCAGAGGCCTAGTAGTCCACAGATAAGTGCGCAGGGCGGGTTGAGCCTGTAATCTTTAGAGAAGTAATAAAGAAAAGTTTACATCATTTCTGTGTATCTTTTACTATTTTCTGCATTGAATGTATTGGGTATAAATTCCATTTTTGTTGTTTGTATGATGCGCGAACTTATATGAATGTGTTAAATAAGCAAATATAAGATAAGTATATGTTTACGTGAAGATAACTAATTGTTATAAGAAGATAAGTAAGAACCGTGGTGTAACTTGGGGAAATATTGTAGATCTCTGCTTTAGCAGTGCGAAAGCACCTCAGCCCCTGGTTAGGGCTACACAAAGGCGAGTATAACAGAGCGCGAAGGCCTCACAGGTCAGGATAGTGTGTGAAGAAACCTACACGAAGGTATTTACAGTGAGACTAAATAGACCCCTCAGACATCTCAAGGGTGCAGAAACTTGGTTCCAACATCCCCCATACTGCTTCGGGTGAGACCTCAATCCACGCTCTACTGGATATTGCCAAAGGGGCCAATAGTACAGGGATTTGTTTGGCTAAATAACTCCGAACCTGAGTTAGGCCCCTTCAAGCCAATAGAAGATACAACCAATCCATGCCAAACAACATGTTGTATGATCCCAATGGTAATACATTCAAATTTGTTGTGGTAGGCATACCATTCAAATCAAATGCACAAGCTCTTACCCAATGATGAACTCGCTTCTTCGTACCTGTAGCCAACATCACTAACCAATATTTTGCATGCAATTCCTTACTCAACCAAACTTATCCACCAAGTTAGGACTAACATAGCTATAATTAGATCTAGGGTCAATCAAAATAGAAATAACTTTATCACAAATCTTATCGTCCATCTAAACGATAGATGCTTGATTCTTTGCCTATTTGTTATCCAATGTTGCTTAAATATGAGGAATACTCTGACCAATTTCCCAAACAATCTGTGCCTCCTGCACATTTTATATCTCAGGCCTACCACTCTGATACTGTGGACAATCTCTCTCTGCAGTGATCCCCTCCATAAGTACAACATTGCACGGGATCCTTATTCTACTCCTCATATTGGTGTCCCTATCCTCTATTTGATGCATTGAACCTCTTAGGTGGTGAAACATTCTCATTATTACCCGAATCCTAAGGTCTTTCTCGCTTCTTGTCCCATTTTCATTTGTTATTTGCATTACCTATCTAGTTTGGCTTAGTCTTAGACCTGCACTTAAATTGTTCATAGTAATGCCTTGGCTTCTAGATGGCCTCCTCTAATGATATAGGCTCATTGAAATTGATCCTATCTTTGAATGCAACTGATAATCCACTAATGAACCTTTGAATCTTGTCCTTTTCCTCTATGAGATAAGGCACATAGCTCAGTAACTCCAAGAACCTGCTAGTGTACTCATCGTCGTTCATGGATCCCATCTTTAGCTCATAGAATTCTTTCGCCCTGTCATCCAAGTATCTCTCTGACAAATACTTCTTCTTGAATAACTGTCAAACTCACTCGAAGTCAAATATTCCTCATGAATACATCTAACATTCTTCACATCTTCCCACCAAATGTCAACTTTACCTTTGAGACTGAGTGTAGCCACTCTAGTTTTCATGTTCTCTGAATAGCCATGCAACCTGAAGAATTTCCTCATGCCAAGCAACCATGCCTCTACATCCTATGGTTTCTTCTTCTCTCCATCAAATTTAGGTTTTTTTTCTTTCTTCAACTCATTCAACAAATATCCCCTGTCACTCCTCCTGTAAGGATGATAACGATGATGATTATGATGCCTATTTGAATCAGAACTAGAATAATACATGTGTCTATCCCCTCTCCTATCTAGAGTGTCCAACAATTTGTCATCTTTGATTGTGTCATCTCTATCTGACTTGTGACCACCATGCAACCTACTGCGATATGCCTCGTTAGTTCTATCCTCCTTCTCATAGCTGATCTGACGTGGTCACTGTCACTGCAAATTTGAAAAACTCTGAAGTATCACTACATTTACATTTTCTTGTTTCTCCTGTGCTTGCATGATTTTGTCATTATCTACCTTACAACTCCTTATCTCTTCCTTTAAGCTTCTAAGTGTAACTGCCAAATCAGAAGAGTTGCCAACACCATATTGCTCTTCGGATTCATAAGGAGAGTCTTTTAGTCAACCATCTTGCTATCCATTTGATATTTCTTCCTGCAAGGTATATCATGTTAGCTAAACCAAATCACAATAAACCAATGTATCTTAATATAGCTCGTGGAGGATACCTTGTCTACAAGATCAACAAATCAATGTGATACATGTATAACATAATCATGACAACATAGAGAAACTTAATACATAAGCATATGACCATGCAACTGTCATTCAAACCAGGGTCCAGTCATCAATGCATGATCTTAACAACAACACATACCACTACCTCATGCATGAAAAAAACCATTACATCAATATACACTTGACCACATGCAAACATGAACATGCATAAGCAATACATAACCAACTACACATATGCATAAACACATATGATCAAGCATGAATGAATGATACTTGAAATTAAACCTGTAAGAATGATACATGCAACTAAGAATACAAGAATGTAACCAAATAGACAAGATTGTAACCAAACATACTACATGTAAGTGACATAAGTTGACATGTAACCAATCATACACTCATGACACTGCATTCCACAATAACAACCTCAAATTTCACATGATGAAGACATCACTACAATGATGAACAACATCATGCAAATACAACAAGCACATGAAATGCAAGTGTGAGAGATACACATGCAACTAACATGCATGCATGACCAACCAATAGCCCATCCAGTCTAAGGTGTGAACCATGTTCTGATACCACTCTGTGACACCCTCCTCCCACATCTACCCAATCAACTGCCCAGTCAGGGTAAATATCCAATGAGAGACCACTATGATATGATTCGACCTCATAAGTCACGTGAAGGAAGTGGGACTGACATAAACACACCATACATACATTCACCATCACCTTCAGGAACCTCAGGAACCAATTCAACACTTTAGAAAACTTAAGCTTCAGTCGCTCTCAAGCTATAGGCATGACAATGTCCAGAAACCTAGAGTCACACTCACAGGCTTGCCTACCAGCATCCAAAGACTCATTTAGTCAGTGTTATGCTAGTGTCCCTGAGATTTGAGCCACATTTTTAGGCCCAGAGCCTAGGTCACTGCCAAGAATTGAACCATCTCTTCAGATCAGTAAAATAACATGGAAATGACATTACTAAAGCAAATACTTGTTTAAGACCTTGACTGGACCCCTACTAGCCATGATAGGCATTTCATCAAACATATCACGAATATGTAAACTATAGGTGTAAATAACAGTTCTGAGCATAGGGGTCTCATACTTAGCTGAGAATCGCTAAGAACCATTGATGCCTCAACACATCAATTGCCATTCCATCCATTAGGTCATAGATACATTGATCATTCATTTACAAGTAAAAACATGATGAAAGCCACACATAGTTTCTTTCATAAGACACATACATAACCAACATAATAGCAACAGAAATACTCATGAGAGCACAGCCACATAGACCACATATAATCCATCAAAATTCTCAAAGAAATATAAGGAGAAATAACCTTTCATTAATGATGAAAAATCCAAACCCGAGATGAGACTTCCATGTTCCACCCAACCATAGAATGGATGAGACAAATCTCTCTTCATTCATTCACCCCCGTGCCATATTCCAAGCATGAATGTGGGATCTCATATAACACATCAATCAAAACTCATCCAAGGCTTCCATAGGCCATCCATCTCAACCCATCAAATATTGATTCCACCTCATGGTTGTACATCATGAAACCATCATCAGATCAGTCTCTATCCTATCCATCCAAGGCTCCAACGCATTTGTTCCAACAAAGGCTCTAAGACTAGTAACTCAACCCACAATTGCCACAGGGCTCCAGAGCGTTTGTCCAACCAAGGCCCCAATACTAGTAACTAAACCCACCAAGGGTTCTAGAGAGTTTGTCCAACTAAGGCTATGGGACTAGTAACTCAACCCAAGATGTTACAATGCTCTAGAATGTTTGTCCAACCAAGGCTCCAGGAACTAGTAACTAAAACCCAAGCTAAGGAAACATGAGAACCAACCAAAAACACAACAAGGAAATAAACCCACAAACTCCATGGCTATCCAAGAAATGGCAAGGCTAGGCAATCCACTGTCAATCCAGGCAATCCTCCATGCCAATGACTGATCACAACCAATAATTCACATGCATATGCCATGCATGCCAAAACTAGTGAAGAAATCATACATGCAACTCAGTACCTGCAAGAAAATCTGATGTAGCTACTGATCTCGATGCCTTCTTGTGCTTTCGGGATCTTCCTTTGCCTTCTTGCTCCAAGAATCCAAGTATGGCACATCATCCAAGAGTGCTCCAAGAAAAATCTAAGTCTCAAAGAGTATGAGATAGATAGAGAATGATGAGATAACTCCAAAACGGAACTGACAAAAGGTTACCAACTGATCCTTAGAAGCCTTTTTATGAATGAAGCCTCTATTTTATTCATTTTCCATTATTTTCCTTCATTTTCCTCCTCACATGTAACATGTGACCTTTCACCTCTTTTTTCTCCTAATTTCCATTAATTTCATAAATAAATGTGCCAAAATGCCTTTTTGCCTTTCCAAAGCCTTAGTCATTGCCTTTGCCAATTTCCTTATCCATATGCAATCACAAACGATCCCCATCACTAGGATTTTTCCCAACATTCAGCTTGGAATAAGTGTTCTATCATCCGTGGTTATTATTTTTCCTTTATTAACTTTTATTACATAGAATTTTCACCAGGGATGTTACAATAAAAATTGGTGACCTATTGGAACTCAAGTCAACTCTAACCTTCACATGACTAGAATTGGATATTTCACAATGAAATCCATCGTGAAACAATCTATGGAATAGGTAATTAGTTCAAATGTCCCAAATTAGACATTAGTTAATGTCAACAAGTCTACTAGGGACACCATCCATGAAGATACGGAAGCATCCCTTTAGTTTCCCTACAATGCTTTCTTGGATATATATATATATACACACACACACGACAAAGTACATATATAGAAATATTTTATATTTTTTTGTATATTTGTAGATATATATAATGAGGGACATAACAAGAATGGTTAATTATAGAATTTTATATAAGTGGGTTGAATATTTAAAAAGTGTGTATATATGTGTGACTTTTTCAATTGGTGACAATGAAGCGTTGACTAGGGTTCAAATCTCACCAACAACAAGATTGACTTGACTTTGGGCCTTGTGTAAGAGTATGTAGTCTTTGGGGTGAGGTATATAGCCTTTGGGTAGAAATAACATGAACTTCTCGTAGGTTTTCTATCCATTGTGTGTTTCCCCTTTGTACATTCTTTGGCCTTTTCATCCCAAAAAATAATGTAAACTTTGAAATGGGAACTGATACTGTTACCCGTTTTGTAGAGATAGCAAGAGAGTGACCCGATTTTGAAAAGGGGTGATGCAAAACACACATGTTTTTTTTTAGAGCATAGTTTTTGGCACTATAATTTTTTTTATGTACATTGCGTTTTAGAATGATAGTGATTTTCATGCTGATTTAAAAAAGGTAATTCTACACTAGGCCCTTTTTTTAAAAGGGTTTGTTTTTACTTTTAAATTATCTAATGTATGAAATGTAAATAATTATTTTCTAAATTTAATAATTTTTGAAGTGGTCTTCTTCTTCATATTTTCTTGTTTTTATTTAAATTTTTTTTTTTTTTGTAGTGAGGTTTTTATTGTTTTGCGAATTTAAAGAAGAAGATCGATATTTTGAATTTTCGATATTCTACATATTTATACATCGTTAATTAATTTTTCAATCCACATGAAATAATTGTCTCTAAAAACAATAATTTTTAACAATTGACATAAAAATAACCACTTTTAACATAAATATAACTAAAAAACAACACGTTTTGATAATTTTTTGCTAGAAATGACATGTCAAAATCACAATTTTTATAGGAAATTTTTAACTAAAATGGTTAAATAATAGTTTTTTTTATGAATTTCATGTCAAAAAATTAATAATAATCATTTTTTTCAAAAAATAATGATTAACATAAAAATTAATGCGAAAATCACATAATACAAATATTGAACGCATAACGACCTTAATTGAGTGTGTATTCTTCTCATAAAATGTCAAAGTCAAAACATTACAAGTATAACTAACTAATAGTTACAAAAAATGAGCTGAATTTCCAAGCATAACTTAAATTTAATCAACAATGTCATGTAATCCAAACTCTTCGTCCTCTAGAGTTTCATTATTGTCTTCTTCCACAATATTTTCTGCTTCATTTTGCTCATTTTCCTCTTCTAATGGATCTTTGATGTCTGTGAATCTCCCAATGTATGCCTTTCCAATCATTCCGAGTAATGGTAATTGGGGTTCCTTTGCCTTTTTTGCCACAAGCGATTCACTAAAGTCCCCTTTCTTCAACCCAATTTCTTGCATTGCATCTAGAAGAAATTGAAGAGCATTAATTCTTTGCTGAATGAAATTGCACTGTATTGGATCGTTTTCAATTGCAATGCAATTTCTTCATTTTTGAAGGAAACATGTTAGTGTTGTACCTAATTATCAAGCACAAAAGAAATAATGAAGTAAATTAGTACAATGACATATTAATTAAGAAATAACATATTGAAATTCAATTCCATATAATAAGACTTACCCAAGCCACAAAATAAATCTAGAACCCAATCTCCTTCATTTGAACATATGTCTATAACATAGTTAATCAATAACTGTGGTTTTTGATAAATGTTAACTATCTCTCCTTTTGCTTTTTTGTCTTCATATGTTAGTTTTCTCACAATAGCATCATAAGTCAGTATTTGGCTATGACTCTTTCCATCTACCCGATTAAAAATCATAGACATATAGCTATCATCTTTTGCCCAACTATCAATATGGATGAACTCACAATCATTTATAAATAGTTGATCTTCACAGTTAAGAAGATTTGACTTTTGCCTATAACATGAAATAGTAAAAGTTCAATTAACTTGTACATAAATGAATTTTTCAACATTAATCAAATATACATTTTAAACGTCTTACCATGTAAGCTGCATCCTTGAATTTGTTTTCCCCTTGAAGCTTGACAATAACATTGCCAATTGTGTGTCTGAATGAAATGTCACAAATCTCCATAATGGTGATGATGTGACTTCTAGAAATCTTGCAACCACTTTACTAAGAGCTTGATAAGTATAAGGGTCACTATCATAGTCAATGTTTGCAATATTGAAACCATGGGGAATATCTACAATAACTAGGGCATAATCCCTTTTAGGTATGAGTTTAGCAATGTCTTCACAGTCGCCTTGTATTACTTGATATTAAATAGTGTCTAGCCCATTCCAAATGAAATGAGTAAGAGTTGGATTAAGTTCAACATTCTTAATACGTTGCTTCTTCAGTCTTTCGATCTTTATTTTTTCAATAAAGGTTATGAAACTATCTGGTACTCCATTATCATCCTTCTTCATATTTTATAAAATAAACAAATATATGTATAAGTTATAAATCAAAAATAGTACACATATGAATAAAAATGAATGTATAAATCAACATACCTTTTTAGATGCAAGATAAAAAAAAAATTAATGTTGATGTAGATCAACATACCTTTTTAGATGCAAGATAAAAAAAAATTAATGTTGATGTAGAACTTGAATCTGGATAGTTGCGTACAACATCATCCCAACTATCTTCATTCAACAATTTAACCATTTGTTCTTGAATTTTCATGTAAACTTTGTGACTGCATAGATAAAGTAAAAAAAGTTAATATAATGATATGTTTAACAAATACTACCAAGAAAAATATGTTATATTTAACAGAAAATTATAATCTAGAAATAAATAAAAATAATTCAACAAACTTTCTTTTGAAATTCCTCAGACATTTCCTCCAATGATAATTTCCCTGACCTCACATGAGATAATATTGCTTTGACAATTTTTTCATCTTTCACTCCTTGCAATGCTCTCTAAGGTGTGATAGTCATATCTTCTGGAAGCTACTTCATTTCAGGACCTGATTTACTGTTACTACATATCAATGGCTTAGACTTTTTGACCTTCTGGTTTTTAATGCCAATGTTCTCCCACATGCTAAAAATCTCATTAATTAACTCCCATATCTCTCCAGTTCTAAATGCCAACTAGAAAATGTTATCAACACTTCTGAATAAATCACTAAATTTGCTGCTTTTGCCACCTTTTGAATTGATTTTCTCTTCAATTGGATAGCTTATTTCCATACAACATTCCTTTCAGAAATCTACAGTAACATTTATCCTATCCCCACCACATTTTTCTTCTAATTTACTATGAATAAATCTAACCCTTTGGATGAAAGTCATGGACATCCTATATTCATTATCTGAATTATGATCCCATGCCACTAACTTTGTTTCTGTATCTGATAAACCAACACAAATGATACATTTCATTGTTTCAAAACGTGGGTTATTGGGATATTCCTCCATCAATTGTCTTAGAGCTTCTACAGAATGGTTCCCCCCCCCAAGCACATAATAATTGTATTCAAAACATTTTGACTTATCAAATTCTTCTTTGTTGGGAACTTGAACTGGATCAACAAGAAGCACATAACTAACCACATGAGCATATGGATTATACCTCATCAATGTCTTCAAGTTGTGAACATGAAAATGATGTGGCTTTCTGATTTGATATTGACATTGTCCTTCACTTGCCTTATAGATTTGTCTGACATTAAGTTGAAATGTATGACCACCCTCAATTAAGTTTCTCTTTGTCAAATTTTGTCGAATGGCATTTTGTTTTGTTTTGATAATGCCATCCTCTAAATTAGCTCCTGGTGTAATTATTTCTCTGCTTTCTTTTGAAGTTTCATTAGGTTCTTGACTGTTGGTAATGACTACTTCAAAATGTTCAACTTTACTTTTCTTCTTCATAACATTCTCATCATTAACTATAACAGATTTATTCTTGGGCATTGTTACTTTTGGTCTTTTACGACGCTTCTCAGTTCTAATGTCATTTTTAGTAATGACAACATATTCTTCACTGCCAGTTTCAACTTCCTCGTCTTCAAAAGTAACTTGTCTACCCTTGCTAGATTTATCCACTAGAGGCTTTTTTTTTCTGATCCCTTGGATGTAGTTTTGTATAATCATCAATTACTACATTTTGCTTGTTTGCCATATCTCTTTTTGACACTGAGTAGAAACTGTTGACAAATTTCATAATATCATGCTCTATGAAATGAATGCCTCCCAACCTAATTGAACATCTTTCAACAAAATTCTGCCAAACAAAATATCATATGTCAACAAAAACAAAATTAAAAAAATATAGTGAGACAGTTATGAGAACGCAAAACAAAAATATAAATAACAATACTTACGATATTTTGTTTCATCTCATTTACGATTTGTTTACACAACTTTGTAGATACCTCTCTCGTGTCATACAATGAATATGATAACTGGTATTTAATCTTTCATGTGACTTGGGTAGTTTTGTAAGTATGTAAACAAATTCACTGTCCGGTATCGAACAAATATCTATGACTCTTCCCATCATGTCATAAATTCCATTATCATTAGTTATATCAATATATAGATATGTCTACACATTTTGGCTTTCTCTTTCTTTCACATACCAGACTTTTGATGGAAGTTTCACTTCTTTTGATTTCTGCCAGTATGAAATCATCTTCTTATCATTTGAGGCACTTGAAAGATTTGTAGCCATCAGCTTAGGCGGAGTTCGTTCACCAATTTTTTTGAAGATCCACCTTTAAGAGTCTTTGGTCCAGAAAGATTCACAGAAATCTTCTTTGATGCTATTTTCCTGAAAAAAACACATAAATCAGTAAATGACGAAAACATATTAACTTAAATTAACAACGAAAACGATAAATGATAATTAATTTTATAAATCATAACAATTTCGAAAAAAAAAAAATTAAAAAATGCATCGCCTTGCCGCCGCCCCCTAAAAATTGGTTAGCCAACCGAGCCAGCTGTTGGGTCCGGCCCCCTAGCCCACCATAGCAGCCCAACCACTGCCCTCTGCCCATCCTCAGCCCGCACCACCCCAGTGGCCCGCGGGGTGGCGGGGCTACCCGCGCCACCCAAGTGGCCCGCTCGCCTGCAGGGTGGTAGGTCGCCGGGGTGGTTCGGGGGGGGCTATCGAAGCCTCCCCCCGCGCCACCCCTACCACCCCGTGGGCAGGCTGGCCGCCGTGGTGGCGTGGGGGGAGGTTGTCGCAGCCCCCGCCCCACGCCACCCCGGCGGCCCGCCTACCCGTAGGGTGGCAGGGCGATTCCAAGAATCGCCCCGCCACCCCGCAGGGGGGTGGGCCACTAGGGTGGCACGGGGGGAGGCTACGGAAGCCCCCACCGCACCACTCCGGTGGCCCTCCCCCCCGCAGGGTGGCGGGTGGGCCAGCCATCCCCATTTCCCCTAACCTACGAGCCCGTTTAGCCGCTGTGAGCATTACTGGGCCCATTTGGTCGCTGTGAGCTTTACCGGGCCCACCATGCCCACAACAGACGTAGTGGGTAAATTTGGCCCGCAAAAAGTTTTAATTTAAAAAAAAAGAAGATAAAAATAAATAAATTAATTAAACTTCATCAAACTTATTTAATATTAAAATTTACAAGGAAAAAAAATTAACTAACCTTTCAATTACGAGAATTCTCCGTTGAATATGTTGTTGATAACAATCTAGCTGCTCCACAAATTCGCTCCAAGTCTTTCAATGAAGCTCAGAAAACCTTGATGTGATGTGAGTAATAGTGATAATGGAATTTATTATATAGGTGAAATTACAGAGATGTTTTACTGCACGGTTAATATGGAATTAATTTGTTTTAAAAAAAATTTAACATGTTAATTTCTTTATGGCGATATAGGAAACTATGATAAAGCGAATATTATGGAATCATTTTACAGCAAGGTGAATGTGGGATTAATTTTTTTAAGAATGTATTATAAAATTAAAAAAAACATTCAATTGTTTAGTAAATATTATATACTTTAACTATTAAAATAATTTAGGTAAAAGTTTTAGTTTACAATTTTAACTTTAAAGATTTATTTCATAAAAAAAATTTAGTTTACATTTTTCAATAAATTGTAGAATAAAATAATGAAGGGAAATAAATATAACAAAATTTTTGGAGGGAAATATTTTGGTGAAACTTTTTGGAGGGAAAATTTCATTCTCTAAGCCATATAATATCTTTAGGAGACTCTGCATTTGTATCATTCAACCTCTTCTATTTGAAAAGGATGGATTCTCCTGATAGTGAAGTTTCGCTTTGTACAACATCAACATCTTCATTGCGTAACAACTCTATTCATATTGATGAATATAACGGAAATTCTTCCACTATGAATAGAAAGTCAATTCTTCCACTTAGTCCTAATCCTAAGGACTATGAGAGCAGCACTGATGAAAGAGAGGATGGAGAATTTCAAATAAATAAAGAGTCGCAGATTCCACTTAGTCCTAATTCTAAGGACTATGAGAGTAGTGGTGATGAAGACCATGATGACAAATTTCAAAAGAATGGAGTGTCACGGTGTTCACTTAGTCCTAATCCTATGGACTATGAGAGCAGCAATGATGAATATCATGATGATGAATTTCAAAAGAATGGAGTGTCACGGTGTCCACTTAGTCCTAATTCTAAGGACTATGAGAGAAACAGTGATGAAAAGCATGATGATGAAGTTCAAAAGAATGGAGTGTCACGGTGTCCACTTAGTCCTAATTCTAAGGACTATGAGAGCAGCAATGATGAAGAGCATGATGATGAATTTCAAATAATGTAGTGTCATGGTGTCCACTTAGTCCTAATTCTAAGGACTATGAGAGCAGTAGTTATGAAGAGCATGATGATGAATTTCAAAAGAATGGAGTGTCATGGTGTCCTCTTAGTCCTAATTCTAAGGACTATGAGAGCAGCAATGATGAAGAGCGTGATGAAAAATTTCAAAAGAATGGAGTGTCACGATGTCCTTTTAGTCCTAATCAAATGGACTGTGAGACCAGTAGTGATGAAGAGCATGATGACAAATTTCAAAAGAATGGAGTGTCACGGTGTCCACCTAGTCCTAATTCTAAGGATTATGAGAGCAGCAGTGATGAAGAGCGTGATGATGAATTTCAAAATAATGGAGTGTCATAGTGTCCACTTAGTCCTAATTCTAAGGACTATGAGAGCAGCAGTGATGAAGAGCGTGATGATGAATTTCAAAAGAATGGAGTGTCACGGTGTCCTCTTAGTCCTAATTCTAAATACTATGAGAGCAGCAGTGATGAAGAGCATGATGAAAAATTTCAAAAGAATGGAGTGTCACAGTGTCCTCTTAGTCCTAATCAAATGGACTATGAGACCAGCAATGCTGAAAAGCATGATGACAAATTTCAAAAAAATGGAGTGTCATGGTGTCCACTTAGACCTAATCCTATGGACTATGAGAGCAGTAGTGATGAAGAGCATGATGAAAAATTTCAAAATAATGGAGTGTCACAGTGTCCTCTTAGTCCCAATCCTATGGACTATGAGAGCAATAGTGATGAAGGACAAGATGATGCACTTAGTCCTAATCCTAATGACTATAAAGGTAGCAATGACAAAGGATAGTATGTAGCATTTTCAGTAAGTAAACAATCAAATTTTCGACGTAGTCCTAATTCTATGGACTATGAGAGAAGCATTGACAATGCACATGAGGAAGAATATCCAATAAACATCGATTCAAATTTTCCATTCAGTCTGAATTCTAAGGACTATGACAGTAGAACTAAAGAAGGGGAAGATGAAGAATATCCTCCAAGTTAGTATTTGAAAAGCACAGCTGATCATAGTGTGGATAACATTCCTCTTAATGATGATGAAAATCCTTATACAAATGATGATCCAATGATGGAGATGTTGCCAAGAAATATTGTATCGAGGAGTAGGAGCAGACCTTTTCGTATGAATGCAAGATGTTCTAGTTATACAAGGGGTAGAGTAGAATATATGACGAGAAGAAGTTCTATTAGCGCTCTCATTTCAAGTGAATGTTGTCAAAAAGATTGCTTGAAACATATGGATTTAAAATTTGCATTAGAGAGAAGGAATAGATATTTGTCAATGAATAAAAGCATGCAAAATTCATATTTAGTTGGGTGCATGCAATCTACATTGTTAGGTTATGATTATCATATTGGGTCTTTATTTATCTGTAGAAAGTCTTTCAAAATGTTTCATTCGATTGGGAATTTTCGTCTTTTGAGAATTCAAGAAAATTTGGAAAAGGATCCCACATTTTATTCAGAAGTATGCCATAAAAGACAATTTGGGCCATTATCAAATACTGCAATGTCATGGATGAAAGATTTCTTTTCAAAGCATGGAGAGTGTATGCCAAATAGAGAGACAATGCATGTTCCAGATAATTTTTCGAGACAAGAAATCTACAACTTATACAAAGAATATGCAGAAGGTGCTGAGGGACATGGCCAATTTATTACATGTCAATATTTTGTGAAGGTATGGAAGAAAGAATTCAACAATGTCTGTATTCCTAAGAAGACAAGGATGGGGATTTGCAGTACATGTGTTTCTCTTAAATAAAAAAGGGACAAATGTGAAGGGTCAAAAAGAGGTAAGCATTCATAACTTTAACTTTTAAAATTGTATAGTCATCAACTATGAAAACATATTTCTTAATGGCTTTCTTTTATGTTGTGTAGATTCAATTGTCAAAGAACTTCAGGAGCATCGCGAACAACAAACAAGTGAAAGGAAAAAGTTGTACAAGCATCGAAAGAAGTGTTATGATAATCCGAATAAATATTTGGGTTTGATAATTGATGGTATGGACCAGAAGAAAACACTTTTACCACATTTTGTTTGCACACCCAAAAATTTACAGGAGGAAAATTTTATTCAGTATCACTTGGTCGGTTGTATGGTCTTCAATGGGAAAATGTTGCCAAGGGTGTACTTCATAGCTCCAAATATTCATAATGATGCAAATCTGACCATAACCATAATTCATGATGTGCTTTCTCATTGGTCTGGTAATCTTCCTGAAGTTTTGTATCTACAATTGGACAACACTTGTCGTGAAAACAAAAATTAGGTTGTTTTTGGATATCTAAACATGCTTATTGAATTGAGAGTTTTTCATAAGGTAAAGGTTGGTTTCCTTCTTGTTGGGCACACTCATGACCATATTGATCATATGTTCAGTCGTTTTTCAGTCACATTGAGGTGAAAGGAAGTTGGGAGCTTGCCATCATTAATTGAATGTATTAAGAAATCATACATGCCAGAGCCTACTTTTGATGTGTTGGAAGAAATTGTTGACATGAGAAGGTTTATTTTGGGATTGCATGGTGAGGAGAAATGCATTGAACAACTTAATGACATTAGCTTCCAACATCAATTTCGTATCAAAAAAATTGATGGGAAAACACTAATATGGGGCAAGAAGTATTCAACTATTGCAGAATGGGCACCATCATCAGGTTTGGAATTTTTGAAGTTCATTCCAGATCATCCAATATTTGCATCAAAAACATTGTTATTACAATTAGTTGGTGAAATTCATAATGTACGCAAACAGAATAGAGATATAAATTATTCTGATTGCCTAGAAGAAATTAAAAAATGTATTAGATATACATATGAGTACTTTGACATTGCTGATTCAGTTTGGTGGGAGTCATTTTTCAATAATCAAAGTGATATCATTTCAACAACAACAAATGAAGATATACCTTTGAAAAATCCATTTATTTTGCCACAAAATGTGTCAAATGAACGTGAGGAAATAAACATTGTTGAACAACAACAATCTCAAGGTATTATTAATTCTTCAAAGGCAGAGGAAAGAGAGATGTATATTGGTTCCAGAAGATCTCGTGCAGAAGCCGGAAGACCTTTACATGGGTTCAGTACAAGATATTAAGGAGGGTTGCATGATCACAGTGCTACCAGATGGAGATTCCAATGGCTATCCATTCTGGGTTGCTAAAGTTATAAAGGTATTTACGGAAAATGGGGATGTTACAGGTGTTGAAGTACATTGGTATGCCACAAATACACACCCATTCAATGGTGTGTATAAGCCAGAGATGGTAGTTGAAAAAAAAATGGCGAAAAGAGAAAAAGAAAGGGTACAAAAATAAATCGCCTCCGCACAGACATCTCAAAATTGGAGGATGTTGACATACTTTTTTATGACTTCAATTTAAAAAGAGAGAAACTCTTTGCTTCAAGACAATAGAGATTCTAGAAAGGTTGTTACCAGAAGGAACAATGTTGAGATGGGAATATCCTGAAACCAGTCATAGATCTAGAAGAATTTTGAAACCTGAAATGGTGGGCATGCATGTGGACTCAGATGGGGCACTAGTTGATGAAAGAGAAGAATATGGAACATCTTCGTCAACATACAGTCACTCGTCTAAAGATGTGAATTCTGATGGTGTGCAAGAAATTTATATGAGTGGTTTTGAATAATTGTTTAAGACAGTTTATATAACTGATGTTTGCATCGTATCTTGAAATAAAAATTTTGATTTCCATATGGTGTTAAATTAGAAGTTATGAGTCATTTTTATGTTGTTGGATTATATGTATTAATTATGATAAATTTTATTGTTTAGAATATCTACAATGCAACATTAAATTAGAGATATAATGTATGTTTCATTCAACATACAAATAATGACATTTGAATTCATTTAGTCATGTAATTTGTTCATAATGTCATGGTTTTTTAATTTTATTGTTGAAAAAATTCCAATTTCTTTTGTATCTAGCATGTTATGGTTGAAAACATGTTGAATTTATACTTAGGAAAGAAAAATGTTATTCTACCAAAAACATTAGTGTGTTTTTTCTTCATAAACAAATTTTTCTGGCACATAAAAATTCGGTTTTACTAGCATTTTTAAAAAATGTTGAAAATTGACCCTAAAAAAATCATCGTTCCAGTATCACCACTTTTTCATTTTCAAGGTGTTTTTTGCACGAAAATTTTGTTTTCACTACCATTTTTAAAACATGTTCAAAATTGACCCTAAAAAAAAACCATCATTCCAGTATACACACTTTTCATTTTTAGCACTGTTTTTGATGTTTTTTCGAGGTTTTTTGGCCAGAGTTCCCATTTTGAGTTTATAGTTCCCATTGCAAAGTTTACATTGTTAAAAAATGAAATATCAAAATTGAGACATGTTCTATACGTACATATTACATTCATCCAAGGATTTTTTAAGCCTTCTATCGTTCTTTGTATCATTAAAAAATGAAATGGAAAATGCCTTTTCAAGCCATTGAATCAAAACTTCCAAAACTCTAAAACCTTTAGGCTTGTCATAAATAAGACTAACCCACTCACTCCCACCAAAACACAAATGCACACACACATAGAGTGAAGGTTGTAGGAGCGATTAGAGCATGGTTATGAGTAAGATAAAAAACCCAGGATGAGGATAATGATTATGTGCAAGGGCAATATAAGTTATAGATATGAATACTTGCAATTGAAGAATGGTTGATGAACCATGTACGAGAAAGAGTTTCCAAGATAACCAACATATATAGTGGTTGACTACATGTGTTTGTTTTTGTTGAAACTCTAATGGCATGAGAGAGAGAGAGAGAGAGAGAGAGAGAGATTACTTACACTAAGATGGAGAGGGAGAATGAAGGGGAGGGGGAGAGGGAGTGAGTGAGACATCACATGCACACATTTGTTTGTTGAAGTGGCGATCTTCTAGAAACTTGGAAGAGTTGTTGTGAAAATGAACTAATTTTAAATTATTTTAGGGATCCTCTTCCATGTCCTAGGGTGTGATGTATATGGCATTGTATAAATTATTGATTATATTATTCAAGCAATATTTCATAATATTGTTGACATAGCCATTAACTAGAGTATTTAATGGTGTTGGTAAGGTACTCATAACCTCTTTCTTGATTAAGATGAGGGAGCATGGTATGTTCTTGTTTATAAGTTTATTCTGCATAAAATAATATTCCCATTTAATAAAAACTATTACAAAGTGAAAGTGATCTAATATGGGGAGAGGCTCTACAACTTGATCTAGGGTTGGCAATAGGGTTTGACATTGAGTACCATGGTGGGATGTGCAGGGGGGAGTGATGCTCCCTCCTACAGTCAAGTAGTTACGGATAGAAGCAAGGACGCTGGAAAGCAGCATTTCAAGAAACCTCTGGAGAAGACAACAAAGGCAAGTAACACGGAAATATTGGAAAGAAACAGACCTCATGAATAGGAAGGGGATCAGCAGGAAGCTAGTAAGGAGAAGGAGAAAGGGGGTAGGAGTCAAAAAACTACTTCTCTAAGGACAATTGGGGTATGCAAACCCAAGTCGAACATCATTCCCCGGGTCATCTTAAGTGACCCAGCGCTACAAGCGCATAGGGATCATATGGCGGAATATGCGGTTATATGCAAATTCATGGGGATATGGCCGACGGAGAGGGCATTGCACATATGGATAAGGAGCCACTGGAAACCAAAAGTGGAAATAAACCTTCATCTTGGATCTAAGGGCTTCTTCATAGTGGTGTTCATAAGCCTAGAGGATAAAGATAGAGTGTTCAAAGGAGGACCATATTTCTACACTACTGCAGGCCTCTACATGCGGCCATGGATGATGAACTTTGTCCCAGAACGCGAAACATTCACATCGGTACCGGTATGGATTAGACTATACTCCCTTCCTCTGGATTATTGGCTACCGGAATCTCTGAAAACAATAGGCAACAAACTGGGGAATTTTCTAAAGATCTCAGATGCGACTCTGAAAGGAAAGTACACCTCCTTCACCTGGATATGTGTGGAAATGGAATTATCAGGAGCACTTCCAAACGTGATAATTTTAGAAGTATATGATGAAGAATGGGTGTAGGCGGTGGACTATGAGCACATCCCATTTAGGTGCCGAAAATGCCATGAACATGGGCATCTATACAAAGACTGCCCAACAAACAATATGGAGAGAAATGTGAAAACCACTGTGGATAAAAATCTCGAGGGTTTCACCAAGGTTGGGGGCAAAGGGAAAGGCGAGAAGTGGTCACAAAAAATGATCAATGAGGAAAGACAACCGAGCCACAATAGCTTTAAGATCCTAGATGAAGAAGATGGAAATAAAGAATCAAACCAGGAAACAGAGAACATTATCACTGAAAAGGAAAGGGATGCTACCATGGAAGATATCATAGAAAATAGCTAGAAAAATGATGATCTGCCAAGCATTATGGAGATAAGTAGGGATCATGAGATGACTCCAAGTGAGGTGGGAATGGAGGACCATGAACTGCAGGAGATTCTAGAAAGGGAAAATCTAGATCTAGAGAAATTTCTGGAACAAGGGACGACCAAAGGAGTGGACTCCCTACCAAAAGAGGAATATGATAGGGTTTAACAGCCCTTCCTATGGAGATCACAACCGAAGGGCTCTGGAGTCAAAAGAAATCATGAAAGCCAGGAGCATAGAGGGGTAAAAATGATGGAGGAGACACAGGCACAATCTCCAAAGAACCCAGGTAGGAAAAGAGGAAGAAAAAGACAGAATGAGTTGTTGAACGAATGTGGGAAACTCTTGATCAACTCAAGTAAGATGAAAGATCTCACCAGTTATTACTTTACAAACCTTTCTTAATGAAGCTCACAACCTAGAATATTAGAGGCTTAGGAAAAGAAGGAAACAATGAAATCTCAGTAATAGAATAAAAGAAGAAAAACCAGATATGGTTTTTATTCAGGAGACAAAATGTTCGATGGATAAGATTAGAGAAATTCATAATAAATGGCTAATCAAGTATGATTATCTAGAGGTTAAAGCAAATAACTCAGCGGGGGGGATTCTTATGCTCTAGGATCCCCAGAAATTTGGAATCCTGGATGTTGAAGCATCCAAGAACTACCTTTCTTTGGTATGTCAACCTTTAGGTGATCAAGAGATACACATGATCACAAATGTCTATGGACCTCAAAATCAAGAAGATAAACTCAAGCTTCTCACCTCCCTTGAGGAACTAAGAGAAAGACACCCTAATATGCCCTGGATCGTTGCAGGAGATTTCAATATGATAAGATCTCTTTCAGAGAAAAAAGGCGGTATCAGACAGCTAGGCAAAGACTCCATGGCCTTCCAGAACTTCATAAGGAACATGGGGTTAGTGGACACTGAAACAATAAATGTGACCTTCTCTTGGAACAACAAGAGGGGAGGGGCTTCACAAGTTGCCTCTAAACTAGATAGATTTATTATTTTAGAGGACCTCTTTCTTTCAGGCCCTACCATGTCAGCTTTTATTCTTCCCTTTGGAGGTTCAGACCATTGGCCTATACAGTTGGAAGTGAATTTTATGGGTACACCAAGAAACAGACCCTTCAGGTTTGAAAATGCCTGGCTCTCTCACCCTGAATTCACCAGCAATATTGACAAATGGTGGAGAGAGGATCTAAACATTCAAGGCACTAGAATGTTCCTGCTCCAACAGAAACTTAAACATATCAAATCCATGCTTAAAGATTGGAACAAAAAGGAATTTGGCAATATCTTCAAAGCCAAAAGAGAATTTGAGCAGAAACTCCAGGAGATCAATCAGATTAGCATCATAGATGGCTTTACGGAGGAGCGAAAAATCTAGCTGACTCTCTACAGGAAGAATGGGAAGATTGGTGCATGCAAGAGGAGATCTTCTGGAGACAGAAATTGAGGGTGCAGTGGATTAGAGAGGGAGAAAGAAACATGAAGTTCTTTCATAAATCCACCATGGATCACAGGGCACACAACAGAATCACAAAGCTCAAAGATTCTTAAGGGATAGAACTTGTCTCTCACAAAGATATGGAATCTGTCCTTGTTCAACACTTCCTCAGTATAGTAGAAGAGCCTCTGGTGGATAGATCCAGGTTCATCAACAATTTCACTCAGTACATCCCTCATCTAGTTACCAGAGAGGACAACCACAATCTTAACAGGCCAGTGTCGGAAGAGGAGGTCAGTGAAGTGATCAATGAAATGCAAAATGGAAAAGTTCCAAGCCCGGATGGGCTCAATGTAGACTTCTTCAAAGCCTGCTGGAAAACAGTCAAACAGGATATCTTTGAAGTGGTGGAAGACTCAAGAAGATACAAAAAGGTTCTGAAGGCTCTTAATGCTTCCTTCATAGCTTTGATCCCAAAACAGGAAAAATCCATGACTCCAGATGGCTTCAAACCCATAGCTTTATGTAATGTGGTGTACAAAATTATTTCCAAGGTGATCGCCAATAGACTCAAGCCCCTTTTACCATCTCTCATCTCAGAGGAGCAAATGGGCTATGTGGAAGGAAGACAAATCCTCAATAACATCATCCAAGCTCACGAGGTGGTACACTCTCTCAAAAGCAACAAACAAGCTAGTATGATCATCCAGCTAGACCTAGCGAAGGCTTACAACAAGATAAGTTGTTCTTATATAAGGGCTATTCTAAGAGCCTATGGCTTCAACCATAACTGGATCAGATGGGTTATGGCACCAGTTTTTCCTCCAAGAACCTTCACACCCTCTAGAGGTCTCAGACAAGGGGATCCACTCTCACCCTTCCTCTTTGTTCTCATGATGGAAGGACTAGGCAGAGTGATTAAAATGGCAAATGCTAAAGGAAAAATCCAGGGTATCAAACTCAACTTGGATGGAGCGGAAAATACTCATCAAAAATTTGTGGATGATACAATGCTGTAGGGCATACCCATAGTCAGGGAAGCCAGAACGATCAAAAAAATCCTAAATAACTTTTCTATGGCAGTGGGCACAGTGGTAAGCCTCATCAAATCAAAAGTTTTTTTCTTTAACACTAACATTGCTATTCATAGAAACATCACCAGGATTCTTGGGTTTCAAAGGGACCGATTACCCTCCAAGTATTTGGGCATACCTCTTACAGATAAGCCTCTAAGCAAGGGAGTATGGGAGCCAATAATAAATAAACTTCAGGACAAGATCAGAAAATGGACATGCAGGTCTTTAAATTTGGTGAGGCACCTTGTGTTCACACATGTTGTCTTGCAAGAAATTCCCGTTTTCATGTTCTCAGCTCTTCTTGCTCCTAAAGGAGTTCAACAACAGATCAGGAGCATACAAAGGGATTTTCTATGGGGCAGAGGAGAAGAGAAAAATAAATGGGAATTAATGGCTTGGGACAAGATCTGCAAACCCAAGAGCCATGGTGGTTTGGGGCTTCACAACCCTAAAACCCTCAGCAGAGTTTTGGGAGCTAAAATTTGGTGGAGGTGGATCAAGGAATCGACAACCCCTTGGGCCAAGCTTTGGAAACAAAAATATGCTAAGAATTGGCAAGAGAAGGATCACATTCAAATGTTAGGAAATATTAAGGGCTCCCACATTTGGAACCTTGCCTGGGAAAATAAAGGTATTGTTCAGAAACACAATTTCTAGGAAATCTGAGCTGAGAACCTAGCTTGGTTTTGGGAGGATAGCTGGCAACAGGAACCCAACGTGTCTAAGGATGAATTAGCAGCTCTCAATAATGATACCGACAACAAAGTTCTATTCATGGTAAATGACTTCTGGGACCAGGTAAGGAACAATGGAGAATGGAGAATTTGGAAGGATCTAGGCCACAATGAAGACAACCCTCTGAAGGCCCAAGCAGACTCTCTTGCTCAGGATCTAGAGCATATGAGGATTTTGGTATCCTCCTTGCCTGACCAACTAAGATGGGGAAGAAACACCGAAGGAAACTTCAACCTCAAAGAAGCTAAACAGGTAGTAACAGGGTTTAACTACCAAAACCCTAATGAAGTATGGAAGAATCTTTGGTAGAACCCTCACTGGATGAAAATAAAGTTATTCATTTGGCTTGTTCACTAAAGGAAAATTTTAACTTGGGAGAATCTCCTAAAGAAAGGCTTCAATGGCCCATCCAAATGTTACATATGTGGCTCACAAGAGGAGACGATGGATCACCTTCTCAACCTCTGCCCTTTCACCTCTACCGTGTGGGATTGGGTGGCTTCAATCTTTAGGCACACTGATAGGGATAGACTTAGCATCTCCAACACTTTGAAGAATTGGAGGAAAAACTTCTCAGGGAATGAAATCATCAATAAATCCTAGACTCTAGTTCCAGGCTTTGTCATCTGGGATGTTTGGAAAGAACGTAATAGTAGGATCTTCAAGAACAAAGCAAGCAAACCCCAGCACATAATTGATCAAATTTTAAGGCAGCTCAAAGACACAGTCAGAAGCTTGTTGTGGAAACTTCCTAAGGACCCTCCTCTACCCCAAGATGCATGTATACTACTGCATTTGGGTCTCTAGTCTATAGGCCCATAGGGCATAATTAAGGGTGTGAGCCAAATAAATGCAGATATAAATATTTGGAAGCCTCCTCCACATGGTTTCTTAAAAGTCAATATAGATGGAGTGTCTAAGGGAAACCCAGGGTTAGCTGGTTTTGGGGTGTTATAAGAGATGAACAGGGACGAATAAAGGAGATCTTTCATGGCCACTTGGGGAAGGCCACTAATAACATGGTGGAACTCATGGCCTTAGAGCAATCCCTGGAAATCTTGGTGGACTCAAATTCACACAATGTCATCATTGAAGCAGATTCGGAATTGATTATTAGAGCAGCCAAGAAAATATGCAATGGTACGACACTGGATAAAGTGTCGAAACATTGAAGGCTATCACAGGTATTTCTTTGTATTTATACCCACCTTCAAACCTTAAAAACTGTAAACTTTGTCCATGTGAAAAGAAAAGATAATATGTTAGCAGATTGTCTGGCGAATGAAGGAGTGATTAGTAAGGAAAGGGACACTCGGCAAATTTGGGAGTTGATACCCCCAGGCAAACTGTTAGAGGATTGTCTCTGTCAGGCTGCCAAAGATAGGGATAGATGGATCGACAGGATGGATTGAGGAGGCTTAGGAGACAGGTGGGAGTACATGGATGCTTAAATTGTTTTCTTGTTGATTGGCAGCAGTCCACAGATTGTATTGGCATCAGTATTCCAACGGATTTGAGCGGATGGTCAAGATCAACGAAGGAAGCCCAAGGACGCAGTGGCGTGGAGATTGATTTTGGACCGATAGATCTCGGTTGAGATAGATCTATGGTGTTTGGGCAAGGAAGTTACCTGACAGTTAACGAGTAGAAGCGGGTTGGAGAAACCCACAAGTGGTTTTCGGGCGGAGGAAAGGCCGTAAATGGTAATTCCCTGTTGGCTCCAATTCCACACACACAATGACACGTAACAACGAGGTGAGAGAGGGAAACTGCTTTTCAGGCGGATTTGGAGTGCGCAAGTTAACCGGCCGAAATATGTGTGAGCCATTAGATCTGGTGGAGTGAGATCGATGGTTGACAAATGAGGAGCAAGTTTTGAAGTCAGGAAGTGTTGTGACCGTTGGATCTTGAATAAATCAACGGTGAAGAAGTGTCGATGTATCTTGAGAAGGGCAGATTTCAAATTGTTTTAAACTATGGTTTGTATTACCGTCGCGTCCGGATTAGTGGAAGTTTAGCATAACTCTGTGACTTTTGGAGGGGTCAGTTAGCTTAACAGAAGCTCTAAAGTTGTCAGTGGATGATAGAGAGCCCATGGGAGTTTAACACTCGTTCCTGTTTAATTTTTTTTTGGAATCCGTGAGAATTGGTTGGATCCTGGGTTTTGTTCTTCCTGTTGATGGCATTCCCCCAACAGGCTGGTTCTTGTTTGGGTCTTAGCACTTGCAAAGATGTGTAACATATGTATTGTACTTGTACGGTTAATAGAAGGCTCCATTCTTACTTTACCAAAAAAAGAAAGTGATCTAAGATGAATTATTTTTATCTTATATGGGTGGAGTGGACTATTATGTTGTAATCTCTCCTAGAAGGAGGATAATTACATAACCTAGAGTTGATTCTTATAATAATAAGTGAGAATAGGAAGTGAGGGTTTGGAGAGTTTTGTGACATTTATTATGAATGCTCCTAGGTATTATTTTCATTGTCACATTCTCAGGTATTGAAATTGGATATTTGGGTTTGTGTGAAAGAATTGAATAATGGATTAGTTGGACAAGCTTGGGATTTAGAGTTGCAAGAAGAAAGATTATGAAATTAAACCATAATTCTAGCAAATCCTTATTCTTAATCCTACAATGATTTTTTGGTGATTTGTAAGCTCGTGTATCTAAAATTCCTATTTTCAATGTCCTATTTGTGATCTAGATTGTATATGTTACATGTTTATAGTTGGAAAGGAATGAGGAAATGGGAAAAAAGGAAAAGAAACATGAGATATTATCTCAATGGAAATATTATATTTAACTTATAATATTATTGAACTTATGTACAAAAACCATTGTCATTATCTACAACTTTAGGAAGATCAATAATATAGTATAAATATTTCACATGAACATATGAACTTAAAAATGGAAACTTGTAACAACTTTCAATAGTTCTCAACAATGTAATTATGTGGCTTATAATTGAATTTAGGGGCTTATAGAGTGGGCCCCTATAATTATGATCTATATCACGTTTTGGTCAAGTTAACTTCATGCAAACATTCACTTTACTAGAGAATTAGTTAGCCAAAAAAACTCTAGATTTACTAAGTTCACACAATTGATGCAATAATGTGTTATCATATCCCTAGCTTGAACATTTTTAGATAAAGGGGTAAAATGGAAAAAGGTTGTAATCACCTTAAAATTATACATAAGAGAAAAATATTAATGTTAATTCTTGAAGTTTTGGTTTTAATTATATTTACTTTCATTAACATATTGTTCAACATTAAAGTAATAACCCCATTCCATGAGGTTTGGTGATCAAACACAATCTATGAAAGTTCATGCAAAGAAGATAAAAGTTAAATATATGTTAATCTTAACAAATATTTAGTTTCTCATCGTATATGCAAAGAAAATTTGTATAAACCCTTAACTGTATCTAATGACATTTGAATGGACTAAGTGATAAAATTTTCCTAACTCCAAAGGATGACCTCAGTGAATGGATGTGGAGTTACTTATCCTATTGGAAGAATGGATGAATAAAATGTTCGACCTCTAGGGACATCTCCTTAAGAGGGGAGTAGGAGTACAATATATGTCAAGTTTAGTCTAGACATTACTAGATTTCGATACAATTTTTGATGTTTTATTGACATTTTAAGTTCTAAAAGCAATGAAATACAAAAAAATTATATCAAAAAAGTGAGTGAAAATTTTGACATGCCTTTACAGTTGTCACTATTTTGAATTACTTTTAATTCTTTGTTTCATGCTTAAATTATTTATATATTATTTATTTATGTTGGAATTCTAATGAAATTTCAATAAATGTCCAACATATCCATGTCCTATGTCACATTTGACACTTTTCTATGATATAAATTTACACAAGAATTATGTCATAATTATGTCAAACTTCGACATATGGAATCCCACATATCATGTTTGAAACCTTTATGCGATCTCTATTTAGATCAACATTCTGATGAACTTTCATTGAAGCCTCAACATTTTGTATGTCATGTGTCATGTTTGAAATCTCTTAATGTTCCCTCTTTACATCAAAATTCTAACACTTTAGTGTAACATGTAATCACAAATCCAATGTATTATTAACTAAAAAGTAAGAAGATAATTTACATTTAATGTAACAAATATAATTAACAAACATGTCTTAGTTATGATTTCTATGGAGCATCAATAAAGAATCACAATCCCAACATATAAGGTGATTAAAAAAATAAAGAATTAAATGTTCACCTATTTAATTATTCCAATTTCATATGGTCTATCATGGAAATAACAAGGTTATTTTTCTACCATATACTTCAAGAGCATATGGTGATGGTGTAAGAATATATTTTCAGAGTAGTAGAAGTCTTATTAAGGTTTTATTGTTGACTTACTATAAAAGGTCTTTGTGTTTACATCTCCCATCTTAATTTATCCTACTGTTGTATTATGGTGAAACTGGTCCTATATTATTGCATAAGATTATATTGGTTTAGAATTAGCTAATGTAATGAGGTCGAGTGGCTTACTAAATGAGTATTGTATGTGCATCTATGTCCCCCACCTTAAGTTATTCTATCCTTGTTTATAGTCCCGAAAATCCTATCCTTGTTCACAATCCACCTTATATGCCTACAATTGCATCTATAATAAATCCTTAACATCATTGGTAATCCATGAGGTTAATTGGAGGGATGTTTACATTTTATTTCATTAAACATTCTACCCCCAGATACAACATATGATTCTCCAATAATAGCTAATAATTATATAGTAATTTGATTTAATAAAAGGTACAAAATAAGATTCAATAATAAAATAATTTTTTGCACACTAAAATTTTACCAACCAATCTTGGGGATATGAATTTATCCTTTGTAATACATCTCTCCTTTACCTCACCAACCTAGCTTTGTTACTGTGTTGTCAAAATCCAACAATAGCCATATGAAAATAGCAATAAGCATGATCATAGATGAAACGAAAAGAGTGAAAGTACTTTAGTGAGTGAGGATGAAGACACAACATTCATAAGGTGAGTACATGTATATATAATTAAATTTGTGAAACTAGAAACTTTCCAATTCCCATGACCCTTTCTTGCACAATGGCCTTTCGCTTCCTATTCACTCACAACCACACAAACACTTTTTCCCACTTATTAATGGGTTATTTTTGGATTGAAAAACAATGAGTAATATTTTATAAAGAATATCCATAGGTATAGCTTGAGTGGCCTAATGTTTAGGAACATGTGTTTCCTCCTAAGAGGCCATAGGTTAAAATCTAGAGGGGGGTAGGGTATGTGCACCACCATACATTTTGGCAGCCAAATCACCACGCCAAGGAGGGTCCCTTGTCCCACAAACAAGGGGGTCTCATACTCCAACTTTGTCTTTGGCTTGGTAATGACCTTAAAATTATATTATTATTATTATATTATGACACTTAGACTTTGACACCTAAACCTTGAGACACTTCTAGCCTAACACTCTATAGAAGGAGAATTTTCTTTCTTATATGATTTTTTTATATCAAAGTTCAGGTAAGTAAAGAACAAGTGAAAACCCTAGAAAATTGATGTGGTTTCTTTGACAAAATGTTGTTATTTGTAGATGTGTAGGATTACTCGTTGAAGACAAGGATTCTCAAAGAATTGATAAAGGAAATGCTTTTTCATAACATAGGCATCTTTGTTTAGGACTACGTATGTGTCAAAAGTTGTACATAATTAAGAATGGAGAAGTGCAATAACTTAGTGAAGCAGGAAAGACTTTGTATTTTATCATTAATGTTGAGTTTCCTTTATTGCAAATTGACAAGCATATAATCATTTCCTTTAGACACAAATAAAAGTGTCATTTCGTTTTGGCCTTGTCAATGCTAAAACCAAAATCTTGCTTTATTTTGTTTAATTTTTATATTTTAAAGGTTGTGTAATCCCAATATTTCACAGTTAACTACTTGAATCTATAAAGTTAATGTAGTGATTTCAAGTGTGGTTTTGTAAATTTATGAATCTATTTTACCATGAAATTTTTGTTGTAGGTATTGGATTCCAAATTGGAAATGAGCAATTCACAAGAGAATAGTTGAACTCATTATGTCCTATAATTTGATGATTATTATTCATTAAGAGGGTCGAGATTCATTAAACTGTATATAGGGACTAATTTTTTCATGTTCTTTGCCCACTAATCTAAATTTTGAATATGATGAGTAAATTTTGAAATAAACACTATACTTTTTTGTATTTATTCTTGTCTTGCAAAATCTAGCATTTTCCTCTAGCAAGTTCCAATTTTTTTTTTACAATGCAATATGTGAAGGTTAATCTAGTTGTTTAGTTGCATATTGTTATTCTTTGAATGCAATGTTGAGTTTTATTGTGATGTCTATTATAATTGAGGTCATTAAACTTAAGGAAGGATGAATTGTTCATGGCAAGGATATGAATTATCATTGTAATTATATGAACCCTAGTTGTTCTGCATGAATTTGTAGCAACATTATCATTAGTTTTACGAAAGTATATATTTTAGAACATAAGGTGATTCCATCCCATTATAAGATATCCCATTGTAAATCTCATTATCATAAATCATTATTTTGAGTTTAATTCAGAATCACCCCATTTCTAACCACCTTAAGTAGTCAAAACATATAACTCATTATGTGTTAGGTATATTTCTTAAGAAAGAATGCTACCCCATTACATACTACTTATAAAAGGTTATTGAGCCCAATAATCCTTTCCATTAAACACAAGAAACATATAAATATCTAAATGATATACCTCAAATTCCACACAAATTAGAGGTGGCAAATGAGGATTGGTTTAATGCTCATAAGAGGAAATTCAAAAGCCAAAACCATAATCTTAAAACACATTCAATACAAAGCATGCACAATTATCCAACTTGTATTAGCCCTTGAAAATTTTCATAGAGAACCTTGCAAGGATCTCCCTTAAAACTCCTAGGATAACCATTTCCTAATAATTGATTATTTTCACTTTCACTTCAAACCAAATACATGGTTGAGGTACACTGAGCATGATAAAAAATCAAATCTTCTAACTCAATATTCTTTTGCAAAGTAAAGATTCGACAAGATGTCATATTCTCTTTAGATATGCCCTCAGGATATAAAAACTACTATAGGAGAGGTGCAAGTTATGAATGGAGAAACTAATTCCTTGCTAGAATCTATTGGATTTGAATCGACTTCTCTTGCAATTTTAGTTGTCTCCAAGGAAGATAATTGTAGTTTATAGCTTCCCATTACTCCTTTATCTAACATATTGCCCATAAATAAGTGAAATTGTGACTAGTGAACATGTTTGTTATGACAAGAAGTAATCTCTTTGATGGTATGTCTTCAAATTTTCCTATTGTTTTTTTCTCTTAGGTCTGGATTAAACCATCATGCTAGTGAAAATTCAAAAAGAATATACATAAAATAAGTAGGTCTGTGAATGACTAAATGTTCCAATAAGATGAAAAAATCCAAGCACAAACATAAAAGCAATAGATGCAACAACGTGTTTCATTGCTAGGAAGCACTTCAAATTTGCAACGATAATTGAAAAGAGAAGTTGGAAAAGAGGCATATGAAACCAATGGTTCTTATAAGTAGTAAGAGGAATCACTTTTCATTTATACTTCTTTATCCACCTCAAAATATCCCTTAGTGGAATCTTGCAAGATACAATTAAAGTTGTTGATGAAGGGGCTACTTTTGATAGAAATATTTTTTCTTCTTCATTGTCATTGCTTGATTTTTCTACCCACCCTCATGGTTCATTTATAAATCCCACAAAATGTGAAAATATATGATTTCCAATGAAGCCATCAAGAAACATGGTTAATGTTATGAATGCTTCCTCTTTAGGGATATTAGTAATGTCAACATCTATAGATGAGATCTATGAAAGGGATATATGAAGGGCAACCTCAAAACCTTTATGAGATTCTAAATCTATGATCAATACTTTTAAGAGATTCTAAATCTGTGAATCAATTAGTTACTGATGACAAGTATTCATATTTTGGGATCTTAAGTCATGGATATTATGGAAAAACATAATGGTAGTTAAAGAGTCTTCTACAAAAGATGTTCAAGTAGTAAAGAAAGTAGTAGAAGGTATGAAGTTTGATAACAATATTATTCTTGGAGGAACATTGAAGAGGTTAAAATGTAGTGGAATGTCATTAAATTGGATTTAAAACCTAGATATGTGATTAATGAACAAGAAGCAATCATAACCAACATTGTAGTAATGTTTCTATTCAATCTACAATTGGAGAGAAGATATTGGAAATGTTCTCCACCCTCTGCATGGGGCTATGATGGTTCTTATCCTATATATGACTTGAAAGTTTCCCATGATGCTGACATAAACAAAGAGTTGATTATTTTTCTAATTCTATTATTAAAAAAATAGAAAGGTAGATTGCATGATGGGGAGAGAAAATTTAATGGAGTGCTTGATAATGAGTTGGTGTCTCCATAGACTACACTTGACAATGGCACAATAATGAGTTGGCGTTAGTTACACTTTTGTAATAAACAAAATTAAGTCGCAAAATGGGAATTACAATCAAGAGCTCCAACTACTCACCCCATAACCACTATGGCTATTTTGGAGGAAAAAATAATTTTTTTATATGGTAAAACAATATTATAGATATATAATCAAAAGTAAGTTTAGCCATGATAATGCTAAAGTACTCGTGGAAGGTTCAACTATGAATGTAAATACAATTGACACACAAGGTAAGGGTCAACTTTCCACCATGTATAGTATGTGACACTACTAAAATGGTTTCTTAACTTAATGCCATATATTCTTGATAAAGGTGAATGAAAGCATGATTTAGTAGGTAGAGTGATAGAAAAGAAGAAAAATAGTTCTTCTAATGTTTCTTCCAAGAACAATGTCACAAGCATCGATGATGTTTCCTGTTGGAAGAAAGTTGTCATTAATGTGAAAGGGTGAATGCACCATTTATGAGTTGGAAATAATGCTAGAATGCCTCTGCATTTATGTGTCGATATAGGTGATTGTGGATACAAGACCATAGTCATTTGATTGCCCTCATCACACCATTTCATAGGTTGAATGCCTCATCGGTCTTCTTGGTTAGAAATATGTTCGTTGTAATAGAAAGTTTTCATTGAAGACTACATTGATGCTTGTTGATCAGCTAATTCGAAGGATTAAATATGGTTATTGCAAAATTTGAATTAATACATCATATGTCTATAATTTCTTTTCACTTGATCTGCTCGCAGGAGCTGGAGAGCTTTGTGTTGGGCACAAACTATTAAGGGAATGGTTTTCTGCTGGAAAGGTTACAAGAATGGTAATAATAGAGATGGCCAAGAAATGGTAACAATAGAGATGGCCAAGAAAGCCTAGTCATTGTTTTCTCAGGCTACGAAAGTAAGGTACAGTATCTGGAACCCAATCTTAAGGGTTATGTTTTCATTTTTCATCATCGTTAATAGGGTAGATTGTATAGCCACATCATAGTCCAGAAAAAGAAGAAGAAGGAATTTTAATGTCCACAAGGCTAAAGATAGTCTATGGGATAGATTGTTTTGTCATATGATTTCTGCATTCGACCTTTTCTTCTATGTAACATGACAATGGGAGCTCTCAATTTCTTAACAATCCCCTCCAAGATTAAATTATCTCAAGAGCTAGTTGTTAGGATATTTACATAAATATCCCTATTGTCTTTGAAGGCCTCACATTCCGAAATGAAATGTTTTTATTTTTCCACTTTTTCTATAATGCAAAAAATACACTTTCTTTCTCTCCAAACTTCTTTTGGTTTTTTCCAACACTAATTCTTAATTGAGCAATAAGAATTTTGACCGGTATTTACGCTTTTTGATGATGATTACACTTGAAATTAAACTCTTCAATATAATATTTTTTATTTTTTTTTCTCTAGCTCTTTATCTCAAATACACTTATAAAACTTTTTCCTAACAAAAATCTTTAACTCTTTGTCGAAGAAAGAAGCCGAAGCCATCAACTTGGCTTCCTCTTCCTCATCAAAAGACGCAAGTCACATACTCTGCTTTGGACAAGTTGCCGACCGACATATACGTCCGAAAATTGAAAGTCAAATGGATTACTCCAAACACTGTCCTCACAACGTAGAAATTCGTAATTGCGTGGCCTCGAAGATGGTCTTAATGAACTCACTCTGTCTTGATTCTTGAGTCGAAGGGTGCAGAAGTGTCTCTTACGTCATGCAAACACAATATCAGAGCCACATCTCCTTCGTCGGTCCCTGTCACACCTGTAGTGGGTTAGCTTCATGATGTATGGATACATATATGTTTTTAAAGGTGCATTGTTGTAAGACTAGTTGATCACATCTTGTTAATTTGCATGAATGCAAATTCAGTAATGATACAGCTATGAGCACACCATGGTTGAGCGAGAGGACAATGATAAGGTTGTTGAGTGTTGTTGTATTGGGTTACTATTCCAGTACTCTAGCATGAGAGTTTAAAAATATTGTTCTATCTTTTATTATTAAGAGTGATAGAGTGGCGTTAGGCAAGGAAGTTGTAGTTTTTTTAAGGGGTTGTTATTTTTTTTGGGGTGGCGCTGGTAAACCAAGAGTTGTAGCTTTTTCTAGTAGTGGTCAGTAAAATTGGAAGTTGTAGCTCCCTTTAGGATAAAAACAAATTGTTAATATAAATAATGTGTACATTTGATGCGATGTGATTGGTTAGTACTCTATGATATAAATTGTTGAAATTTATGAAATATTGATTCATCCCCTTTTAGTGTTTCTAACAATTTTCAAGATAATTGTCAAAATGGAGGAAAAACAAAGAACTTCTCTTTAAAGAAGTGTTGTATCTCCCATTAATAACTTACTAATGCATATAATGTTTAGAATTTTAAGAATGAAGATGTCAACCCTCTAGAATTGTCCATAGAGTAGTATGTGAAATTGTCTAAAATAATTTTTTTTAAAGGATTCTAAGAAAATTGTGAAAGAAGTGGATGAGAGAGAAGATGTAGTTGAGATTTTCGTTGCTACAAGCCAAGTAGCTACATAAATTAATAATTGTTTAAGAGCTAAAAAGCATTCTGTATAATTTTCATTAATAGTCAAGATTAGTGATAAGATGTATCTACTTAATTTACAATTTATCCAAACACTATTGAATTGGTTGGAAATTATCTTCCACTTTTGATTCATGTAGGAGGGTTATGCATTATCAAGAAATACAAGAGCAACTGATAGGTAAACAAGTGGGAGTCATTGACTTGAACATGATGGAAAAGTTAGTTGATGCCTTTATTGGCCCTTGATATAAATATGGATGTGGGTCTTAGTGGTTTATCTACTAAGTTTTGACCTAACCAAAATTATAAAACTAGTTTTGGAAGCAATGCCCCTAGAGCACCAATGAATATGACTAGCATCCTCCCTATAGGGTCCTATGTGCATGAAACATTTCCTTAAGTTGGACTAGTGAGGAATGAATCTGATATTAATAGATGATAGTGCACTTTTGGTTTGCAGAAGTGCTTGATTCCTTTACAATATCCTCCTCTACCTACAATTCACAAATCATGAAGAAAATATGAATTGCACAAGGCTTCTAATGATAATAAGTTGAACCAAAGACAAATTAAATACGTCTTTGATCTTGGTTGGATCATTATATGACTTTTCATTCATCTTTATGCTTTTTGAGTGCAAAATTTGAAGGAATTAAATTACAAGTGCAATTTTACCAGTGAGACCTAGTTTGGAGAATTTGGGTTTAAAACTTGTTGGGGCCAGTTTGAGGCCTTAAATGATATTTTTTTTAATGAACCTTGCACCTTGAAAATGATAAGAAACAAATAATTATAGTCTGCTTCAAAGGGGGAAACATCCTTTTACAATGAATACAATGTACAAGACAAGATTTGATTATCCTAAGACTAGGTCTACTTAGTATATATATAAGAGACAAAATGTACAATTATAATAAAATGGGACCATGAGAGGTTTTACACTACATAACAATATAACAATAGCAATGTAATCACTCGATAGCTAGGGCTTAATAAGGGGATTTTACGATCACATGGGGCTTATGTAGGGCATAACATGCCCCTCCCCTTCAAAGAAGTGTTGTTCTCAACACTTAACTATCTGTGGGTGTTTCAACATGAACAAATCATCTTCCCATATCACTTATTTCATTGGTAGGTTCTTCCATTTGATGAGGTACTCAGTAATTGCTTGATTTCTTGGTTTCTTTATCATTATTTCCAAGGTTGCTTCTGGTTCTAGTATTATTTTCCTTTCTTAATTAATCTTTGCTAGACTAGTTTGGACTGGGATCTTGTCATTGATTACCTTCTTTAAGAAAGAAACATGGAAGACTAGATATACACGTGTTGATGGTGGTAGCTCCAATTTGTAAGCCATACTTCTAATACTCTGTGACACCTTATAGGTGCCATAATAACTTGGTGCTAATTTATTGACCTTATTTGGTTGCTTGAGGGACATCTCTTTATATGGTTGTAGCATAAAAAATACACAATCCTCGACTTCAAATTCCCTTTCATTGCGATTTTGATTTTCTTATTTTTTCATCTTATTTTGTGTCATAACCAAGTTGTTCTTCAACAATTTGAGAACCTCTTGTTAGTGCAATATGTGGCCCTCTAATGCTTGAGCCTTTATAGTCCCTTTCAAGGGTGATGTGATAGTGGAGGATGATATCCATAATGATCTGAATTTAAACATGAACGCAAAAAAATTACAGATATAACCATAAATATAGAGATGCAGTAGAAATAACACTTCCTTTCATTAATATCAAATAATGAAATATGCTTACAAACAGAATGGAAATGAGACTAGCTCAGGCGATGGTAGCTTATCTCTGAGAAGAGATGTGGAGGCTACATGCCTTTGAACTGAGTGACAATGAGGCTCAAGGGCCTTTTTATTATTGAACAATAATCGAAAATCCTAAACAACGAAAACCCTCACTCGAGGAGATGTAGCACCAAGAGTTTATGGGCCCTGTTGGGGTTAGTTGGGCAGCCAACTTCCCGGGGTCGTAACTTGGTCATATTATCTCCATTTGACGTGCACGATACCTCATTGGAAAGATCTCTTCGAGGACTACAACTAAAAAACAATTTCAAAGAAATATCCCAAAAGGATATTGCCAAAAAAAAATGTTGTTTAGGGCCTCAAAACAGCACCGAAAGTTCAGGACCTGAAAAACTGCCAAAAATAGTAAACTATGTTACAATTAAGGGAACTGAAAAATTGAAAGAAACAATGCTGGGGGTCCAAGTGGAATAGGCGGGTGGCCACCAATATCCACCTGGATCATTCCTCCCCCCTTCGGAAGCAATGACCTCCATTGCGTTGAGTTCCTCCATGAGATGAGGAAACTTCTACTATTTTTGGTCCCTAGTGAACCATTTTCCTTGGTTCAGGAGTTGGTCAACTTTGACAACTCGATATAGTTGGATTTTCTGCTGGCGAGTGTTCTTGATCTGCATGTCCATGATCCGATCAGTTTCAGCGTGTTTTATGCATTTTGGATTTAACTCTATTGGTGTGATTTTTTCTGCAATGTCATATGTGTCCAGTAATAGTGGAAAGTATGGTCGAAGGCAATCCATGTTGAACATTGGGTGTAGGCCAAGGAATGGGGGAATGCTGAGCTGAAAAGAATTATCTCCCACAATGTTGGTGATGGTGTATGGCCCATATCGAAGCAGGCGAATCTTGCAGTGGGGCCCAACGGGGCGCTCCTTCTGCAAATGTAGCCAAACTTTGTCGCCCACTAGAACTTGTGTGCCACTTGATGTTGATCATGCCGCTACTTGTACTTAGCATTGGCTTTGTCCAATAGGTCATGGACCTATTGGTGGATGTGTTGAATGTGCTTAATGAAGTTATTTTCCTTGTTGGCTTCGGATTGGACATGAACCGAATCTTCTTGAGTCACTACAAATGGTATGGCCACATCAATGGGACATAGCGGTCGAAATCCCAAGTCCACTAGAAAAGGGCTATGGCCAGATGAGTTGTGGAGAGCCCATTTGTAGCTGTTCCAAACATTAGGGAGGCTTTCATCCCATGTGCATGGATGCTTTGAGTTGTACCTGCACAGAATGTGTACAATCATCCTGTTGACGACCTCTATCTTACCATCAGTTTGGGGATGGAAAGTTGTGGACTTAGTGAGCTTGGTGTCCAGCATCGACCAGAGACTGGACCAAAATGTACTGAGGAACCTGCTATCCCGATCTGAGATGATAGACTATGGAATCCCAAAGTGTACCCACAATCGTTCAAAGAAGAGTTTAGCAGTGGCTTCTGTTGTGATACTTTTCTTGCAGGCCGCCATAATGGCCATCTTCGAGAATCCGTCGATGACCAAAAAAGCACAGTTGTTGCCATTCTTAGTAGAAGGAAGGACTAACATGTAATCCATGGAGATGGATTCCCAAGGTCAACTAGGGGTAGGCATCAGAATATAGAGACCTTGCTTCTTGATGGTTAGTTTGGCAATGGCACAGGAAGTGCATGATCTGATGTACTTCTTGACATCTTGTCAAAGATTCAGCCAATAGAAATAATTCTACAATACTGCCACTATTTTCTTGACCCTGAAATGCATATCGGCTTGATTGTAGTGCACTTCCCAAATCATCTTCGCACACTCACTTGAAGGAACACAAAGGTGTCCTAGGTGGCATAATAGAGCATCCTAGAGGTGAAAATTTGGAACTTGCTGACCCTCCAAGAGCGTATGGTATGTGTGGCTGAATTCTGGGTTGCTTTTATAGAGAAGTGGCCAATCAGAAGTTTCGTGCCCACAAGAGTTGAGCACAATGGTTAACGCCATGATCAGTGGTCGGCTGAGGCAGTTTGCAACATTATTTGTGTTTCCCCTCTTGTACTTGATATTCAAATGGAACTGTCGCAGGTATGTGGATCACTTCTGATGGCAATAATTTTGTAACTTCCCTTGCGTCAGTATGAACTGTAGGGGTCGGTGGTCTGTGTGGATGACCGTTTTCTTCCCCAAAATGTAATGCTTCCATTGTCTACAGGCCTACACAATGGAATACATCTCTTTGTCATAAATCGGATACTTCCAGACTATGTCTAAAAGTGTCTCAATGTGATATGCCATTGGATGCCCTTGTTGAGTAAGGATTGCCCCAATAGCATATTCATAGGCATTTGTCTCGATCTCAAATGGTTGTTGCAAGTCTAGTAATGTGAACACCGGTGCAGAGCAGAGGCGATGTTTCAACTCTGTGAATGCCTTCTATTTAGATTCAGACCAAAAGAATTTTGCTTTCAATCCTCCTTTGGTGACTTGACTCAAGGGCCAAGTGATATGAGAAAACCCCAACATGAACCTATGGTAGAAATTGGCAAGACCCAGAAAGATGTAGAGCTCTGTCAGAGTGGTTGGGGCTGGCCAATCTTGAATGGCTTCGATCTTGGCTGGATCCACATGCACCCCCCCCACCCCGTTCATCAATAATGTATCCCAGATACTGAACCTGGGTCATACCAAAAGTGCATTTCTCCAAATTGGCACACAACTTGTGTTGCCGCAGTGTTTGGAGAACCTGTCGGATGTGGTGGAGGTGCTCTTCCCAACTCTAGCTGAAGATCAAGATGTCATCCAAGTATACCACTACAAATGAGTTGGTGAATAGCCGCAAGATGTCATCCATCAGCCTCATGAAGGTTACAGTAGCATTCGTCAACCCGAATGGCATAACCAACCATTCGAAAAGGCCCTATGTGGCTTTGAAGGTAGTCTTCCATGCATCGGAGGGTTCGATTGGTACATGGTGATATCTGGACTTCAAGTTGATCTTGCTGAAATATTTTGCCCCTTGAGTTGGTCCAGAAGGTCATCAATCCATGGGATCGGGTACCTATTCCAAAAAAGGATCTTGTTTAGCGCTTGTTAATCAATACACAGTCTCCAAGTCCCATCCTTCTTATGTACCAACACAATCAGGCTCCCACAGGGTGATGAACTCAGCCGAATGTGACGTTTCTGCAACAGCTCCTGAATTTGCCTCTTGATTTCATCGCTCCCCAAAACGGAGCGCCGATAGATTGGTCCATTTATTAATGACACACCTAGGGTCAGATTGATGGAGTGCTTGA
The DNA here is from genome assembly GCA_031772625.1 of Pinus tabuliformis. NCBI lineage: Eukaryota > Viridiplantae > Streptophyta > Pinopsida > Pinales > Pinaceae > Pinus > Pinus tabuliformis. Next base: position 1,321,740,549 of record CM062819.1, on the reverse strand, counting down.
CTTGACAGTGGAGAGGCACCCCTGTGGGGGAGGTGAAGATATCCTCGTACTCCTCCATGACCTTGTCCATCTGTTGTTGTTGTGTGGAGGGGCCCTATCTAGAGGTTGTGGCCATCGTCTTCTTCTTTCCTTGAAGGCGTATTATCAGGAAAGAAAATTTCCCAGTTTTCGAAATGAGCTTACTTCATTGTTTTGCAGTAACCAGAGAGATGGTGGTAGGCGGTGCTACCTCTAGTATCCTGTGTTAGAGTCGGTCTAATCATCCCTCCGTCAGAGATCAAAACTCTTTTTGCATTTCATTTTTAGGTGTCTCACTCATTTCACTTAGTTGCATTCCGCTAGGAGCATGCCATAACTCTGTCGGAAGGGCTTTTGTCATTCATCCCCCTCATGCTTTGCACTGCTGGCTCAGGTATGTTCATCAAAATCAAGTTTTCATGTCTTTTGAACAACAAGAGTTATTTTCAGTCACGAGGTCTAGGGTTTCACAAAATGTGTCTACACAAGGTCTAATAAAGCTAGCAGGCCAGAGGGAGGTTCTTGATAAGTTGTTATTTCAAAGATTTTTATCGTCATATGGATGGATTATGACTTTTCTTCAAAACTATGTTTTGAAGACAAGTCGACATTTCGTTTTTTGTAATAATTTTCCAAAATTTTCAGTTCTTGAATTCTTCAGGCGCAACCCCGGTCTCCTTTGCCAAGTCCCATGTTAGCTGTTCCTGCAAAAATTTGCCAAGAATTTCATCATTTCAACCAAAAAATCAAGGAGGAAACAAAAAGACAAAGTTGCATTAATTGTGAAAAAGTGCCAATTTCAAAACATTACAAAAATGGGTTTTGAAGAAACAAAAATCAAATCAATGTCTTTATAAGCCTTTGCCATGAAGATCAATGTCATTTTTCATGCCAAGGTCAAAGAAAAGCATTTCAAACTGAATTGGGTGAGCAAGTGCGTGTTTTGGGGCGAAATAGCTTGCAGCTAGCCAGCGCGGCGCACAGAACAGGGGGCGCGGCGCACTGGGAGTTTTTGTCCAGTGTTATTCTGAACGGGCACGGTGCACTAGGAGCACGTGGCACACTGGGCTCTTGGTGTGACGCATACAGTCCAAAGCCCAATATTGCTTGAAACTTCTCCAAGTTGCTCATTCCTTGCGTGAATTTACCAGGTAGGGCCCTCTTCTTGATGTTGCATCAAATTATGTGTTAAGTGTCGGTGGTTTATGGGTGATAAAGGTTGAAACAAAGATCCAAACCCTACATCTAAAGTGCCTTCAAAGGAAGATTGATGTGGGTTCTTAAATCTTTGATTTGTCACCAAGGACTTTCCTCCTTCCCCATTTCTCCCTTGTTTCATCATTTCCTACCCCCCCCCCCCCCCCATTAAGCTCATCAATCCTACATTTTCTTTCCTACATTCAAATCCCAAAACCCCAAAACCCTAGCCCTAATAAAAATCTCCCAAACCTATATAACAATCCCAAACCCTAAACCCTATTCCCACACATAAGATCTCCCTCCTCTCCCTAATAAAATTTATTTCAATATTCCCTAATCCCCTATTGTTTTCCCCTTCCTAACTTTCTCTGGTTGCATTTGTTTTTTCCCCTTGGTGGCAGAATCCAACTATATTGCATTACAACACAACAACATCTTTTCTTCAAGGTATTTTGTATAGCAATCATGGCATCTGAGCATTCATCGGACTATGAAGTGGAAACCCAAAGTGACTCACCCTTGGAAGAACAGGCACCCCGGAGACCTCATAAAGGTGGCAGACATGTTAGGGAAGAACCGACCACCCTTACAAAATTGCAGGCCTGCCCTCTTGCTATGCAGTGTTTTCAGCATCAGTCATGCTATGAGTTTTGTCAAAAGGTGGCTAGTGTCCAATTTCATCATGAGCTAGCTCGTCTGTTCATGCTACACTTACATGAAGATAAAGCTACCTTAGCCGGTGTCACCTTCATGCTTATACCAGAATCTGTCTCATTAGCAATCGGTATACCAAACATTGGTGAACCATGGCACAAGAAACAAAAGATTGACCGACAGCATTATGAGCCATACATTAAAACCAGTTTCTTGAGGCAACTCAAGAGAGTGTTTCCATTCCGATATCTGAAAGATGAATGTGCTCCACTAATGAGATTGATCATGAAATATTTCAGCTATGAGGGACGGTTCTCTCGTCTTTATGCTTATCACATCAGGTTGCTCATGCATTTCACCAGGGTACAGATGATGAACATTCTGTATTTCATTTGCCGGAACATGGAGAGGATGACCACCTTTATATAACATAAAACCCCTCAGCAGCAACTTAACCGTGTCTATCATTTTGCTCTTATTAAGATTTTGGTGGTTCATCAGCTTGGATTGCAGGGCATCACTTGGGATGATTTCATCTCTCATGACTTTTTCAAAGCTTCATGGGGATTATCAGAGGTTAAGCATGAAGGTGGACCTTCTCATCAGTATGAGCGTCATGAGACCGCTAGTGTGCCGGTATTCATCACATATCAGAGAGGCACCAGACATTTGTTTGCAGCAGCAAAGCGAGTGTTATCTCCACGGGAGTGGAAGGGGCCTCGCTTCCGACATCAACACCACAGGTACAGGACAAAGGTAAGAGGCCAATGCAGGATGAGGGGCCATCAGGTGAACGAGAGACCGACTTCATTCTCCTTCATGATGATGATACATATACGGGTCCACAAAGCGCCAAACTTAGAGAAATCATCCTGGAGAAACAAACAGAGATCGAAGCCTTATTCCTTGGCTTGGAGAGGGCTAAGTGGACCATGAAATACTTGGAGCAGAGGAACAAATAGCTTGAAGATCAGCAAGCAATCATGGAGCTACAAAACATCCACGAAAATCGCCAAGCTACACAAAGGAAAAGAATTGAGCTCACGTCATTGGAGCAAGAGATTGATGAGGATCCGGAGGCCAATCTCGAGAGAGTTAACATGCACCTAGAGAGGCTATTGGACAAGGCTAACAAAGACCATGCATTGCTGAGACACATGGATTTCCACTACTTGGCATGAAACAAAGTGTGCAAGGCCCGAATCAAGAATTTGAAGGAAAAATTGAGGAAGGCAATAAGGAAGAAAAAGAGGCAAAGGGAGCTCAATCATCTTCAGATATTGGCCAAAGCCTCTTTAGCCCAGCATAACACTTAATGAAGAAGCTCCATCCCAAATTCCAAGAAATTTGGGGCATTTTTGGTATTTCTGCAAATTTTTGTACAAAAAACAAGGTTTTTCTCCATGTGCGTCGCGCCACCTGGCGTGCGCTTATGATAGGAGGCTCCAAATGCAAAAAAGTTTATATTTTTGTATTTTTCATGAAAAATCATGACTGCTGGTGCATGGCCAAGAATTTTGGGCAAGTTTTGTGTCCTCAGGAGGTCAAAAACAACCTAAAAATGACCTCTCGGCCCCTAATTTGACACACAGGAAGCAGTCTTGGGAGATTGAAGTTTTGGAGGGGAAAATGGGCACCAAATTCAGAAATTCCACTTGGGTTAGAAAGTAGACAGGTAGGGCTTTCCAACAAGCACACTTGGGATCAATTTTGACTTTAGGAAGTGCCTAAAACTCAGCCTCAAAGTGGTGCGACGCACAGAGAAATTGGCACGACGCACAAAGGATTTTTGCTCAATTTTTCACCTTCCAGCTCAGAAATTCGGCCAGTTTGACTAGTTTTTCTTTGTGATGTTATTTTTTATCTATCTTGGTGTAATTGGATAAACATGATTTAATTTTGGCACTTATTTAGTTGTTCTAGAGGATTCATTCACCAAAAAGTGAAAATTTAATGAATGAATCAGTTTCCTACCTTATAGAGGCAAGTTGTTTTGATTGCCTAGATTTTAGTGCTTTGTTTAGAATTGGTTGAAACAGCTCCTAGAATGATGATCTCGACCCCTAGAGGCAAGGGAATAGGTTTGGCTTGCCTATATTATGTAATTTCTAAGTCATTTTTAGGGTTGAACACTTGGGATTGCTTTGGCATATCATTGTACATTCTATCTCTGCATTTTTGGGAAAGGAAAGACCAGGGTTTTGCAGCACTGTTTGGGATCCATGTGGCTTTATGTTTTTGATGGTGTGCTTCTCTGAGTAATTGTAAGTTCATTAGTGTTATGTGTGTCATTTTCTTTCTTCTTCTTCTGAATTTGAACGAATGAGTAATTAAGGTAGAATCCATAACTGCTATGCTCTGCCTTTGAATTTGTTTAAATTTTCATGTTTTCATCTGTTTAAGGAGAATTCTTGAGACTCTCTTGCTCTCCTTAGCTCCTCACCGGTCTGATCTATCCATTCACTTACCTTAAAGCATCAAAACGATTGCCTTCCTTGCCCCAATCAGAACTCTGCAGAAATTGTGCCTCATCCTCGAGCCCAATTTGCCTTTCCCTGTTTTCAACACAAAGCCCCAAAAAAATCAAATCAAACCTTTGTACTTCATACCTAGCCTAAAATTAGCTTTTATTACAGTCATCTCGAGCCCCATTGATTACCTTTTGCTGATATTGACCCAGAGAGAGCCCTCTCCTGTCCTCGTAGGGCTAGCTACAAGGCTAAGTGTGGTTTGATGTGGACCTAGAACCTTGTCTTTTCAGCCTGAGACAAATCTAGGCCCTAACATAGTGGCGACTCCACTGGGGATGAAAATGGTTTGCTTGTTAATGTCATTTGTTTTATAAGCTACAGACAGAGCCTGAAGTTATGCCAGGAAGACTTCGAAACGCTTTTGCTTTTCATTAGCGGAAGTAGATAAACGCTGCTTTAGTCAATCTCCGGTCTAGCTTGTAAACGTGACATCTAACTTGTTAATTGCCCCAGTACATGTATCAAGTTCAGATCTGATTGTTGATGGTGGACAACGATCAGGCATAAGAAGGCTGAAATCATTCACCTGGTGACTTCATTCACTGAAAAATCCAGAGATCAATGCTTCATGGTGACTCCACTGCAGAAAGATTAGTAGTTTTGAGCTTTTCAAGATGGATCGGGTTGCAAGAAGATACGCTCCCATGAGCTGAGATCACATTCCACGCTTTCCAAATAAGATTCCGAAGGTAGATTGGTCAAGGAATTTGCCTACATTTAAAGATGATGGTAGGAAGGATGCTACTTTACATCTGGTTAGATTTCACATGCATATTCGCAAATTGAAAGTTGATTTTCCCAAAGATTGCTTGATGAAAATATTCCTAGCCACTCTGGAAGGTGAAGCCCAATCTTGGTATGAAAGTTTGCCGCCTGCTTGTATTTACTGTTTAAAATATTTTCATGCAATATTCTTTGAAAGATATAAAGAATCTTATCCATCATTAAATTTAGTCCAGGGCTGTTGCAAACATGCTTCTACTTTTATTGAAAATCTTGAGAAATTTTATGAAGATGATAATTTCATGGATGATGAGAGCATGGAAGCCCTGTACGAAAATCCATTCCAGTAGCATAAAGAGAGTGATACTTATCAAGATGATCAGGAAAATTTGCAGTAGGATCAAGATTTTAGTACGGTGGAAGATGAAGGACTTTTGCATCCTGACAACCAACAGAAATTACATGAAATAGATCAGCAGTATGAGGAAAATTTGTACACTCCACTTGAAATTAATGAAGACAATCACTGTTTGAGCAAGAGAAAACAAAAAGTATTATCTCCTCTGTCTGAAGACGAGATAGATCAACTCTTGAACGATCATGTCCCAGCTCAAGTTAACGCAGATCTGCAGTGTGCCCATGGTCAAGAAGGTGATGGTGGAACTTCTTCCTCCTCTAAAAAGGATGATAGTCCTATAAGCAGCTTTATAGATCAGCGGGTTGAAGATGTCCATATGGCTAAAAAAGATGAAAGAAGAAGTTTTATTTCAGATCTGGTTGAAATAAAAGATGATATCCAGGAAAATGATGTTCCAATCTCAGATAATGGGGATGATAAATCAGATCGAGAGACAGATTGTGATGAGGAAAACGAGAGTTGCATGGCTGAGGCTACCTCAAATGGAGAAAACAGAGTTATGGACCTAACTGCCCTCATCTCACCAGAACTAGATCTTCATGAGGAGATAGCTCATTCCCTCTATGAACAACAAGATGAGATCTTTGTTCAAGTAAGTGAAAAAGTTTCCTTGGATGCATCGTTGGTAGATGATATAAATGATAGTGTTGGGTATCAAGAATCATCTGAAGTTTCTTTTCTTATGATTGATGAATGTAATGAGAATCCGGTTGTCATATCATATGAGGATGATCTACAATATATTCAGATTGCCGAAAATCAGACCATTCAGGATTCCATTTCAGATTCTTCTTCATATGCCTCATGTTTTGAAATGTTCTTTGAAGAGGAAATCTACTCATTTACTTGTTCAGAATTTTTTGAGGACTAGGAACATACTGAAGTACATTATGAAGGAAGATCAGAATCAAAGGAGAAAGACACCTTGTTCTTTCAATAGGAGGAAAGACTTCATGTTTTTCGGGATCCAATGGCAGATTTGTTGCAGTCAGCAGTGAAGGTCATTATTGCAGTATTCAGTGATGAAGAAGATCATGGTCGACTATATTTTTGGATGCCCAATTACAAGTATCTACTGTTGACCAGAAGATCTAATCAGGAAAATCAGTCAAGAAGGCATCTGCTTGATTGGTTACATTGGAATTTTGATATAGTTTGATCGATTGTCTTGTTAGAAACACAGGTGGTCATGTACTACCACCAAGCTTTAAGTTTTAAGTTCAGGCCTTAGTAGTTTGAGTTAGTTTGTTAGAGTCAAGTGTCTTTTCAGTCATTTCAGTTTGCATCGAGTTAGTTTGAGTCAGGTTTCAGTCAATAAATGAGTCAAAGTCTTGTGTTGTTTGTCGAAATAATGACTCCATAGCCCAATGGACGAAGGCACTGTCTAGCTCTTCCAGAGATCTGCCGTTCTTGGCACCTCCAAGGAGCTACCATCCCCATTGGAGCCAATGTTAGAGTCGGTTTGGTCATCCCTCCGTCAGAGATCAAAACTCTTTTTGCATTTCATTTTTAGGTGTATCGCTCGTTTCACTCAGTTGCATTCCGCTAGGAGCATGCCATAACTCTGTCGGAAGGGCTTTTTTCATTCATCCCCCTCATGCTTTGCACTGCTGGCTCAGGTCTGTTCATCAAAATCAAGTTTTCATGTCTTTTGAACAGCAAGAGTTATTTTCAGTCACTAGGTCTAGGGTTTCACAAAATGTGTCTTCACAAGGTCTAATAAAGCCAGCAGGCCAGAGGGAGGTTCTTGATAAGTTGTTATTTCAAAGATTTTTATCGTCATATGGATGGATTATGACTTTTCTTCAAAACTCTGTTTTGAAGACAAGTCGACATTTCGTTTTTTGTAATAATTTTCCAAAATTTTCAGTTCTTGAATTCTTCAGGCGCAGCCCTGGTCTCCTTTGCCAAGTCCCATGTTAACTATTCCTGCAAAAATTTGCCAAGAATTTCATCATTTCAACCAAAAAATCAAGGAGGAAACAAAAAGACAGAGTTGCATTAATTGTGAAAAAGTGCCAATTTCAAAACATTACAAAAATGGGTTTTGAAGAAACAAAAATCAAATCAATGTCTTTATAAGCTTTTGCCATGAATATCAATGTCATTTTGCATGCCAAGGTCAAAGAAAAGCACTTCAAATTGAATTGGGTGAGCAAATGCGTGTTTTGGGGCGAAATAGCTTGCAGCTAGCCAGCGCGGCGCACAGAACAAGGGGCGCGGCGCACTGGGAGTTTTTGTCCAGTGTTATTCTGAACGGGCACAACGCACTGGGAGCGCACGGCGCACTGGGCTCTTGGCGTGGCACATACAGTCCAAAGCCCGATATTGCTTGAAACTTCTCCAAGTTGCTCATTCCTTGCGTGAATTTACCAGATAGGGCCTTCTTCTTGATGTTGCATCAAATTTTGTGATAAGTGTCGGTGGTTTATGGGTGATAAAGGTTGAAACAAAGATCCAAACCCTACATCTAAAGTACCTTTAAAGGAAGATTGTTGTGGGTTCTTAAATCTTTGATTTGTCACCAAGGACTTTCCTCCTTCCCCATTTCTCCCTTGTTTCATCATTTCCTACCCCCCCCCCCCCTCCCCATTAAGCTCATCAATCCTACATTTTCTTTCCTGCATTCAAATCCCAAAACCCTAGCCCTTATAAAAATCTCCCAAACCTATATAAAAATCCCAAACCCTAAACCCTATTCCCATACATAAGATCTCCCTCCTCTCCCTAATAAAATTTATTTCAATATTCCCTAATCCCCTACTATTTTCCCCTTCCTAACATTCCCTGGTTGCATTTGTTTTTCCCCTTGGTGGCAGAATCCAACTATATTGCATTACAAAACAACAACATCTTTTCTTCGAGGTATTTTGTATAGCAGTCATGGCATCTGAGCATTCATCGGACTATGAAGTGGAAACCCAAAGTGACTCACCCTTGGAAGAACAGGCACCCCAGAGGCCTCATAAAGGTGGCAGACATGTTAGGGAAGAACCAACCACCCTTACAGAATTGCAGGCCTGCCCTCTTGCTATGCAGTGTTTTCAACATCAGTCATGCTATGAGTTTTGTCAAAAGGTGGCTAGTGTCCAATTTCATGATGAGCTAGCTTGTCTGTTCGTGCTACACTTACATGGAGATCGAGCTACCTTAGCTGGTGTCACCTTCACGCTTACACCAGAATCTGTCTCATTAGCAATCGGTATACCGAACATTGGTGAACCATGGCACAAGAAACAGAAGATTGACCGACAGCATTATGAGCCATACATTAAAACCAGTTTCTTGAGGCAGCTCAAGAGAGTGTTCCCATTCCGATATCTAAAAGATGAATATGCTCCACTAATGAGATTGATCATGAAATATTTCAGCTGTGAGGGACAATTCTCTCATCTTTATGCTTATCACATTAGGTTGCTCATGCATTTCACCAGGGTACAGATGATGAACATTCCGTATTTCATTTGCCGGAACATAGAGAGGATGACCACCTTTATACAGCATAAAACCCCTCAGCAGCAACTTAACAGTGTCTATTATTTTGCTCTTATTAAGATTTTGGTGGTTCATCAGCTTGGATTGCAGGGCATCACTTGGGATGATTTCATCTCTCGTGACTTTTTCAGAGCTTCACGGGGATTATCAGAGGTTAAGCATGAAGGTGGACCTTCTCATCAGTATGAGCGTCATGAGACCGCTAGTGTGCCGGTATTCATCACATATCAGAGAGGCACCAGACATTTGTTTGCAGCAGCAAATCGAGTGTTATCTCCACCGAGGGTGGAAGGGGCCTCGCTTCCGACATCAACACCATAGGTACAGGACAAGGGTAAGAGGCCAATGCAGGATGAGGGGCCATCAGGTGAATGAGAGACCGACTTCATTCTCCTTCATGATGATGATATAGATACGGGTCCACAAAGCGCCGAATTAGAGAAATCATCCAGGAGCAGCAAACAGAGATCGAAGCCTTATCCCTTGGCTTAGAGAGGGCTAAGTGGACCATGAAATACTTGGAGTGGAGGAACAAACAGCTTGAAGATCAGCAAGAAATCATGGAGCTACAAAACATCCGCAAGAATCGCCAAGCTGCACAAAGGAAAAGAATTGAGCTCACATCATTGGAGCAAGAGATTAATGAGGATCGGGAGGCAAATCTCGAGAAAGTTAACATGAACCTAGAGAGGCTGTTGGAAAAGGCCAATAAATACCATGCATTGCTGAGACACATGGCTTTCCACTACATGGCACGAAACAAAGTGTGCAAGGCCCGAATCAGGAATTTGAAGGCAAAATTGAGGAAGGCAATAAGGAAGCAAAAGAGGCAAAGGGAGCTCGATCGTCTTCAGATATTGGCCGAAGCCTCTTTAGCCCAGCATAACACTTAATGAAGAAGCTCCAGCCCAAATTTCAAGAAATTTGGGGCATTTTTTGGTATTTTTGCAAATTTTTGTACAAAAAACAAGGTTTTTCTCCCTATGCGTCGCGCCACCTGGCGCGCGCTTATGATAGGAGGCTCCAAATGCAAAAAAGTTTATATTTTTGGATTTTTCATGAAAAATCATGACTGCTGGTGCATGGCCAAGAATTTTGGGCAAGTTTTGTGTCCTCAGGAGGTCAAAAACACCCTAAAAATGACCTCTTTGCCCCTAATTTGACACACAAGAAGCAGTCTTGGGAGATTGAAGTTTTGGAGGGGCAAATGGGCACCAAATTCATAAATTCCACTTGGGTTGGAAAGAAGACAGATAGTTCTTTCCAACAAGCACACTTGGGCTCAATATTGACTTCAGGAAGTGCCTAAAACTCAGCCTCAAAGTGGCATGACGCACAGAGAAATTGGCGCGGCGCACAGAGGATTTTTGCTCAATTTTTCACCTTCCAGCTCAGAAATTCGGCCAGTTTGACTAGTTTTGTTTTGTGATGTTATTTTTGATATATCTTGATGTAATTGGATAAACATGATGTAATTTTGGCACTTATTTACTTGTTCTAGAGGATTCATTCACCAAAAAGTGAAAATTTAATGAATGAATCAGTTTCCTACCTTATAGAGGCAAGTTGTTTTGATTGCCTAGATTTTAGTGCTTTGTTTAGAATTGGTTTAAATAGCTCCTAGAATGATGAGCTCGACCCCTAGAGGCAAGGGAATAGGTTTGGCTTGCCTATATTATGTAATTTCTAAGTCATTTTCAGGGTTGGACACTTGGGATTGCTTTGGCATATCATTGTACATTCTATCTCTGCATTTTTGGGAAAGGAAAGACCAGGGTTTTGCAGCACTGTTTGGGATCCATGTGGCTTTATGTTTTTGATGGTGTGCTTCTCTGAGTAATTGTAAGTTAATTATTGTTATGTGTGTCATTTTCTTGCTTCTTCTTCTGAATTTGAACGAATGAGTGATTAAGGTAGAATCCATAACTGTTATGCTATGCCTTTGAATTTGTTTAAATTTTCATGTTTTCATCTGTTTAAGGAGAATTCTTGAGACTCTCTTGCTCTCCTTAGCTCCTCACTGGTCTGATCTATCCATTCACTTACCTTAAAGCATCAAAAGGATTGCCTTCCTTGCCCCAATCAGAACTCTACAGAAATTGTGCCTCATCCCCGAGCCCAATTTGCCTTTCCCTGTTTTCAACACAAAACCCCAAAAAAATCAAATCAAACCTTTTTACTTCATACCTAGCCTAAAATTAGCTTTTATTACATTCATCTCGAGCCCCATCGATTACTTTTTGCCAAGATTGACCCGGAGAGAGCCCTCTCCTGTCCTCGTAGGGCTAGCTACGAGGCTGAGCGTTGTTTAATGTGGACCTAGAACCTTGTCTTTTCAGCCTGAGACAAATCTAAGCCCTAACATCCTGTACAACTTATTTCCCAATGTAACAATAACAACACAAAGCCTTGACTCATACACAACATGTCACTTCCTCAAGTATGGTTTGCTTAATAATAAATCACAAACATCAAGGGGAGCAACATCACATAATACCTCATCCATGAAGGGCTTGATGTTGTATGGAAGGTGACATTGTTGGCTCACGCGCAGATCCCATCCTTAGTGAAGCCACTCGATGGTGTACGGTTGTGGGTGTGTTGTGGTTGGTAAGCCTAGATGCTTCATGACCTCTATTGCAATGAGGTTCTTTTGGCTCCCGTTGTCGACAATGAACTGTAGCAGGGAACCCTTTACCCACATCTGGGAGTGGAAGAGACACTCCCGCTCCTTTGGATCTTTGGGTTCCTCCTTCTGGATCTTTGTGGTGGAGACAATGGCATTGGGCTCTGCATCAATAATCTGCTTCCCTTTGTCATTCCCCTTGTCAGGTTCTGACTCAAAGTTGAAACATGAATTTTATTCTGAAGCCTTCAACTCGGCCACTAGTGATTGCTTGGCCTGACACTCACTTGTGTTGTGGGTGGAGCTCTTATGGAACTCACACCACTTTCCCATGTCCTTCTTTGGCTTCACAATGTTTTCCTTTTCTTGTGGCCTTGGCGGTTTGTCCTGGGCCTTCCTGTCTTGGATTCTTCCTTTATTTTGTGGTTTGGGGGCACATTTCCCTTCCTTTAGATTCGTAGATCCAAAGTCTCGCTTCTTCTGTTTAAACTTCTACTCAATCTTGATAGTGTATCGGTACGCCATGCTAAGCGAGGAGATGTCTAGGAACTCCATCTTGTCCTGGATGTATCTATATAGGTATTTGCGGTACTTGAGTACCAAGTGTTTCTCAGAATCTTTGATACCCAACTTCGTGTGAAGGGTATGAAAAACATTGGTAAAATCTTGCACATCTTGGTCCCTTCCCTGCCACAACGTGGTCCACTTTATGTATTTGTCCTCGTAGCTCCTAAAAAGGTAGTAATTCTCCTTTATGGCATCCCAGAATGAATTACAAGTGGGAGCGACTAAAAATAGTGAGGTTGTACTTTCATCCTTCTGCTCACAATCAGTTTCCCACCAGTCCTTGACATGGGGGGTGGCTTTAAGAAGAGCAAAAATAATATTTTCTCGACTAAAAAAATCATGTACAGAAAAATATCCTTCTAGCAGATTCAACCATTTATCTACGATGTCTGCATATATTTGTCCCTAAAATATGGGAATGTCAAAGTTTACTTGTACCTTAAAAGGTGTGGAGCCTCCATAGTGGCTGTTGGATGTGGATGCATCACCGGTGAGCAACCTTGAAGGATCTGGGAAAAGTTATCCATCATCGCTTTCCTTTATTTCTCAAGGGCCTCCTCAAGCAATATTTTGATAGAATCTCCTGCTCCCTCGTACTTCTTTTATTCCCCCGTGGGAGGCCATCGGGATTTACGAGTCTGGTCTTGCAAAGGTTTGACTAGTTCGAGCCCTGACTCCTTATATCCCGACCTTGCTAGGGACATGCAAAGAAAAATAGAGAAAGAACAAACCGCTCTGATACTACTGATCCAAATTTAAATAGGAATGAAACAAATTATAGATATAACCATAAATTCATAGATGTAGCAGAAATAACACTTCCTTTCATTAATATCAAATAATGAAATATGCTTACAAACAAAATGGAAATGAGACTAGCTCAGGTGATGGTAGCTTATATCTGAGAAGAGATGTGGCGTCTACATGTGTTTGAACTGAGTTACAATGAGGCTAAAGGGCCTTTTTATTATTGAACAATAAAAGAAAAACCTAAACAACCAAAACCCTAACCTAAGGAGATGTAACACCAAGAGTTTATGGGCCCCATTGGGGTTAGTTGGGAAGCCAACTTCTCGGGGTGGTAACTTGGTCATATTATCTCCATTTGATGCGCATGATACCTCGTTGGAAAGATATCTCCGAGGAATAAAATTTAAATGTGATTTCAATGAAATATCCCAGAGGAATATTGCCAAAAAAACATCGTTTAGGGCCTCAAAACGGCTCTGAAGTTCACGACCCAAAAAACTGCCAAAAATAGTAAACTGTGCTACAATTAAGGAAACTGAAAAACTGAAAGAAACAATGGTGGGGGTCCAAGTTGAATAGGTGAGTGGCCACCAATATCCACCTGCATCACATAAAGTGCTGAAATTTGTAACATTTTTAATAAAGTATGGGAGGATGTGTTGTACCATCATTCTGTCAAGGGAAACCATTTGACCCATAATTGTGTTTATTTATCAGATGAAAAGAATCATAGATATAATTTTAAACATGTATTCACAATATCAATTTTCACAGCAAATTGAGGATGATAAGATGATTAGTGAGCCATTTGAGTACCCAAACATGAAAATAATTCAGTCCAGTAATTTGGTGAAATATGGATCTCTGTCACTTACAATAATCTTTGATATTCCATGTAGCTTATGGATTGTTTCCATAGATTATTCTACCATTGTACTTGTTTTAAAAACATGATAAAGAGAGAAAAAATGGGGCATACTTTTTCATTCGATCTACCAATACCATAATAACGTTCTTCCCTTCATATTTTTTGGTAAAATTGTAATAAAATCCATTGAAAGTTCTTCCTAATAATGGCTTGGTGTGGCTAACAGCTAAAGGAAACCTAGGATCTTGATTTTCTCTCCAATATTTTTTTGGCATACCACACATTCCACCACAAATTTTCGCACATCTGCTTTGATACTTCCTAAAAAAATTCTTTCTTGATCATATCTTCAAGAACCTTGCATGTCCTCTTATAGTAGTGTGTAATTTTGAAAGGGCCTTCTGTTTGAGTTGATAATTCTCACATAAGTATAAGCAATCTTGATACCATAAAAAATAAAATTTCCACATAATTTTTTTACTACAATAAGGTCCTCCTAGAGTTTTCGAATGATCTTGCATATTTTCTCATATTGCTTCCATTCTATCCTTGCTTCTTCCACCTAGTCAGATTGTGGAATGGAAATAGTGGATAGTAGACCATTTTTGTCTTCCTTTTTCCTTGAGAGTGCATTTTCCATAATATTTTGCTTTCCATTTTTTGTATATAATTTCAAAGTCATAGCCCGACATCTTTGTGACCCGTTTTTGTTGCTCTTCTAAAGACATTATTTTCTCCAAGAAGTACTTTATATATCATGATATATTTTTACTTTGAAGTGTCTTCCTATTAGGTATGGATTCCATTTCTTAATTACTTGTAGTATGACTAACATTTGTTTTTCGTATATGGGTCTAAGTAATTTCTTACCTTTAAGTTCATTATTTTCAAAGGCAAGGGGCATTCCTTCCTGCATCAAAACTACATTAGTGCTATGTCCTGAGGCATCACACTCCATAATGAAGGTTTTTTGATGTTAGGTGTCGTCAAGACAAGAGTTTTACACATAGCCTCTTTAATTTCTTCAAAGGCTTTGGTTTCTTATTTAGTCAAAGAAAATCCTTCCTTCTTCAATAATTTTGTTAGAGGTGTTGCTATTTGACCATAATTCTTGAGAAAATTGAGATAATATCTTTCCAATCCTAAGAATCATCTAAGTTACTTTAAGGTATTGGGGATTGGCCATTTCCTCATAGTTTTGGTTTTGTTAGGATCCACCTTGCCACTCTCATGTGATAAAATGTGACCCAAATATCCCACTTCTTGAACCCCAAAAGCACACTTGGAAGGATTTTCATATACCTTTTTCTCCTCCAATATTTTTAAGACCCTATCAACATGTGTAAATTCATTTCCCAATACTTGTTGTAGATTCATATGTCATAAAAAAATATTAACAAATTTTTTTGAGGGTTTGAAAATAAAATTCATCAACCTTTGAAATGTTGAAGGTGTGTTTGTAATTCCAAATGGCATAACCAAAAGTTCATAATGACCTTAATGTGTTCTAAAGGTTGTTTTGGGAATGTCTTCTTGCCTCATTATGATTTGATGATACGCAAATTGGATATCCAACTTAATAAAGAAAAATGCTCCACGAAATTTATCTAATAATTCATCAATGAAAGAATATGAAACTTATCTTTGATTGTCATTTTATTGAGCTATTTGTAATTTGAACACATACAACATGAGCCATCATTTTTAATAACCATCACCACTAGTGAAGATAACTCACTTTAGCTAAGTTTAATGATGTCATTCTCAAACATTTCTTGTGACATGCACTCAATCTCACTCTTTTATACATGTGGATACTTGTAAGGCCTAATGTTAAGTGGAACACTTCATCATTGCAAATGAATAACATGGTCACGATATCGGAAAGGTCGAAGACCCTTATGATTCTCTCCAAATATGTTAGAAAGATTGTTGATACATTTTTGGTGATCCACTAGAGGAGAGGATATAGATGTTTTAACATCTAATGAACACAATCATGCGATTACACCTTCATTTCCCCTTTTTAGTAGTTTTTTAAAGCTATTAGAACTTATCACTTTACTAGGTTTCCCTTGGATACCTCTAAGCTCAATTTCCTTTGCTTCTAAGAAAAATGTTATGAAAAGATATTAGAGATTAAGGACCATAGTTATCAATGATTATAACCATTGGACCCCTAATACAACATCAATACCAACCATTTGGATTGAAATCATGGGACTAATAAAAAACTACTCCCCTATATTCATCCTAATTTATTTCACTTCCCTGAACAATTTATGGTATCTCCATCTAAAATCATTAGTTCAAATTATAGTGTTAGATATATAATTAAATTAAGAAGTTTGGCTAATTTTTAATTGATGAAGTTATGTGTGCCACCCGAATCAATCAATATTGTTACATTTTTCATGTACCCTCCTCATATCTTGAGGGTTTGTGCAGTACTGATGTTCACCAACACATGAAAAGTGTTGTTGGAGTAGTCTCTTTTAGATCTAGATTTTGTGAAGTGTTCACTTCTTAATCTTCTTTATATTCACAATTTATGTAAAATAATTTCTTCTCACTGCATTTTTGCCCTTACTATACTTGTTGTCACAATTGAAACATAGTCCCTTTTATCTTTTTTCATCCATTTGATGATGAGTTAACCTTGTCGATTTAGGAGAGGAGATGTGATTTTCTCTATATTTATTAGTGACCAATCTTCTAGTGGTCATATTTTTACTTTCAACTTTCTTTGCAATATTGAAAGCATGCTCTAGATATTTAGGTTCAAAGAGACACACCTCATGTTGGATGCTTTCCTTTAAAGTTCCCATAAATAGGTTCAAAAAATTATCCTCTGAAATATTCTTTATGTTGAAACAACTTTTGGAATTATTGAATGTTCTCTATAACTATAATTTTTTCTTAAATATCTACCAATTAACTGAAGAATGTATTTCTTTTAATATCCCCATAATGTACTAAATTCCCTTATAAAAATGGACCAAGATATAACATATCCTTTTTTCCTTTCACAAATCGATTGATACCATACATGTTGGTCTTGTTTAAAAACCTGGATGCAATATTTACCTTTTGCAAGGACTCTACTTGGTGTAGATAAAAGTATTGCTCCATATGATATATCCATGTTACAGGATCATTATCATCAAACTTTGTTATATGGATCTTCAAAATGTAGTAGTTCTTTGGTGCCAACTTGAAACCCTAATTATGTGGCTCTTGGATTGAAAATTCATGACCATGGTTCTACAATTCAATCCTTGTGCTCTCCCATTGTGATAGCATACTCCCCATATTATATTGAGTTTCAACATTATACTTCTCCTTATGTTCATGATTTACTTGAACCTCCACATCCCTTTTACGAATATCTTTTAATCAAATGTTTTAAAATTCTTCTATTTCTTCCCTGATGGATTTTTGTATATCGTCCTTAACATTTTTCATTTCTTCCTTATTTTCAATCATCTTCTTTTGTATTCCTTCCTTATTTTTATTCATCTCCTTTTCCATTTCTCTTTTAATTTTTTCTTGAAAACCTAATAAATCCACATTTTTCAACATACTACCATCCAATTCATTAACTTTCTTCTAAATTGAGATAACCTAAATTCTAAGTCTTTAATTTCTTCATGAGTCTAGGATGATCCTTCAGTAGGTTTAATTGGTGTATTATCTTTCTTTGGAGATAAGTTGAAAAATAATAATAATACTCCTCTTTATCACAACATTCAATCACCTAAAAGGAACAAAAAAGGGTCTTCTAACCAACAATTAGGTCACTTGGAAGTAATGTGCCTTTAAAACCTTAATTTGGAGAATATGTGAATGACTAAAGTTTTTCTTGATATACATTTGATATCTGAGTCCTTCTAGATATGAAAATTTGGCCTACAATACTTTTATATGTCTTTTTCGCAATTCCACAGGTGTGACTAGAATTTGATGTGCTAAGTGAAAGTTATGGTAAATTTTCCAAAACATGTTGATATTTGGCCTCTTCCCACAAGAAAACTTGTATACAATGCCACAGGTCTAATTCTTCAAATATAATTCTAAAATTTGTAGCTAATGTACTTTTGTATGTCTCTTGAGATCCATGAATATTTCACAATCCAAAAAGCCATAGAAAAAAAGATATAACAAAAATACCAAG
This sequence comes from Pinus tabuliformis, assembly GCA_031772625.1. Taxonomy (NCBI): domain Eukaryota; kingdom Viridiplantae; phylum Streptophyta; class Pinopsida; order Pinales; family Pinaceae; genus Pinus; species Pinus tabuliformis. The sequence goes on along the minus strand of CM062819.1, from coordinate 1,321,722,525 downwards.
TTGACCTCTTTAAACTTTATTTCGAAGTTTTTCACAAACCCTAACTTCCACAGGTTATAACTCCAAAAGTATAGCAAACCAAATCCTAAATTTGAACCAGATGTTCCCCAATATTTCTCCTTAATATGGTCCAAGTTTCAATATATGAGACCTCACAAAAAAATATTATTGTGGAAATTCCAAATTGACTTGTTTGAAACCGATTTTAAGATAATTCAGTAACCCTAACTTCCTTAGATCATATATCTAAAATTACAACAAAAAAAATATCTAAAATTTTAACTATAGGTTCATTGAGATTTCTCCTTAATATTATTCAAGTTTCACTTTATGAAACCTCTTACAAAAAAAGTTAAAGTAAAAATTCTGAACTAACCTATTTCAAATTGATTTTAGGAGCATTTAAGAACCCTAAATTCCTTAGATAATATCTTTGAAAATATAGCGAAACAAGATTTAGAATTTGAATCGGATGTTAATTGAGATATATCCTCAATATTCTCCTAATTTAACTATCTAAAACCCCCCAAAAAAAATTATAGTGAAAATTCCGTAGTGACCTATTTGAAGCAGCAAAACCTTAGGATCATGAGCTTTGATACCAAAAGTTATGAACCCGACATCTTAAAAATCATAAGAAACCAATAACTATAGTACTCTTCGAGGGGGTAAACCTCATTTTACAATGAATACAATGTACAAGACAAGATTTGATGATCCTAAAACTAGCTCTCCTTAGTGTGTGTGTGTGTGTGGGAGACAAAGGGTATAATTATAATAAAATGGGACAATGAGAGGTTCTATCATACATAGAAATATAACAATAGAAATGTAATCATTCAATACATAGGATTTAATAAGGGGTTTTATGGATAAAATGGGCCTTATATATGGCTTGAAACAAATTTGACGTAGAAATTTCTCACTTGAGTGTCAGACCCCATGACATTGTCTACACTCAAAGACTTTATAATGGTGCAAGAATTGCATCAATTAGGGTTCAAATGCAAAAAATATGCATCCTAGAAGTTTATCTATCATGATTGATGACCATAATTCGAAAGGATGCCACATCAACCCCCGTTACTCATGGGAAAGGGGATAGCCACATAGGGAATATTAACAAGACTCTAGAATGGTTGAGTGGTAACTCATGTTGATGGTTGAATGAGTAAAATCTAACCGTTAATTTGCTAATGGGTTTTTCTATAATCTATCTTCTAGGAGGAAAAGGGTTCAATTCTATTTTCTTGCATTTTGTTCCGTAGTGGAGCATAGTAGAGAGAGAGAGAGAGAGAGAGAGAGAGAGAGAGAGAGAGAACATAATATAAGGGGTTTGTGTTTTATAGTAGCGCACATGCCACAGGTTTTAGGAAACTCCATAGAGAGCATATTCTCCTTTGTAATTGCATCATTTCCATTCTAGACAAAAGAGAGTAAATAAATCTAACCTTCTGGTTGGATTTTCTCCTGAAATAGTTTCTAGAGCATATCTTGGTGTTCATTGTGGTTTGTGAGTGATTTTTTCTTCATTCTCCACATATTATTATTGCATGCATAAACAATAGATGAATAATAATAAATTTGGAATATAGGAGGAATTAACCCTTCATAATATAGATTGTTGTTTATTTTTACAGACCTGTTGTGACAAACTATCAAATGGAATATCCACAAAAGTTTAAATATCAATCCTTAATAAATAAACCCCTTGAAACTTTGTCAAGCTTTTTGTACAAGTTAAAAAAGTGAACGTTGACAAAGGCAGGAAGACAACAAATTTCGAACTTTGACTACAGATTCTTCTCAAGGAATTTTGATTTCACAACTTACTGAAGTTCAACTTAGGAAAAAGACTAAACTAAACAATAAATGAATTTTAGAGGTGTTGTTATGAAACTAGCTCAAGAAAGAGATAGAAAAGATAGATCAACGCCTTAGAATTCAGCCTCTTCGAGGGGGCAACCTCCTTTACATTACATAAATGAACAATTCTTGGATGATACAAATGACAAAACCTCCTTTCTATATATAGGAGTCTAAGGAGTCACAATATAACCCAGCCGACCTAACAATAATAATATAAAGCCACAAAAATAACAATACAGGGATTCTATGGGGCACAATAATAACAATATGGGGGCAATAGGGGCACAACAATATTAATAAGGGGTATAACTACAATAGTAATGGGGTAATCACTAGTATTATAGGGACCCAACATGCCCCTCTCCTTCAAAAAAGTGTTGTCCTCAACGCTTGAGTAGTTCTGGATACTTCTGTATAAAATTCTCATCCTCCCATGTGGAATCTTCAGCAGATAAGTTCTTCCACTTGATAAGATACTCCGAAATTGATCGATTTCGTAGCTGTCGTGTTCTTGTTTCTGTGACTGCTTCCAGTTCCAATATAATTTTTCCTTCCTCGTCAAGTTCTGGCAATATTGTTTGAACTGGGAGCTTGTCGCCTATAACCTTCTTTAAACATGAAACATGGAAAACTAGGTGCAATCGAGAAGCTGCAGGAAGCTCCAATTTGTATGCCATAGTACCAATCTTTTGCAACACCTTGTACGGACCATAATACTTTGGTGATAATTTATTATCCTTCTTAGCTTGCTTGAGGGAAATTTTCTTATATGGTTGTAGCCGTAGGAATACCCAATCACCTACATCAAAACTTCTTTCACTGCGATGTTGATCTGCCTGTTGTTTCATTCTATTCTGTGCCAACACGAGGTTATCCTTTAAGAGTTGGAGGACTTGTTGTTGATGTTCGATGTGATGTTCCACTGCCTGAACCTTAGAATTTTCTCTTAAATATGATGTGATGGATGGTGGTTGATACCCATAAAGTGCCATAAATGGGGTCATTTTTGTTACTGTATGGAAGGAAGTGTTATACCACCATTCAGCCAGAGGCAACCATTTGACCCATTGTGTCTGTTTATCAGATACAAAGCAACGAAGATATCCTTCCAAACATTTGTTTACTATCTCAGTTTGCCCATCAGATTGAGGATGATAAGATGAGCTATGAGCTAACTGAGTACCAAGACAAGAAAATAATTCTGTCCAAAAGTTTCCAGTGAAAATGGGATCTCTGTCACTTACAATAATCTTTGGGTTTCCATGTAGCTTTTGAATTTTTTCCATAAATGCAGTAGAAACTATACTGGCCTTAAATGGATGTGATAATGCACAAAAGTGTGCATACTTGGTAAGTCTGTTAACTACCACCATGATGACACTCTTTCCCTCAGACTTGGGTAAACTTGTGATAAAATCCATTGAAACCTCCTCCCAACGTTGGCTTGGAATGGATAAAGGTTGTAATAGACCCGGTGTCTTAATTGTTTCAACTTTATTTTGTTAGCAAACCAAACATTCCGCCACAAACTTTTGAATATCTGATTTAAGGCCATCCCAAAAAAATTCCTTCTTAACCCTGTGGTAAGTTTTTAAAAATCCTGAGTGCCCTCCTAAGGGAGAAGTGTGCAATTCCATAAGAATCTTTTGTTTTAGCTGGGAATTCTTACAAAGGTATAAGCGATCTTTATACCATAACGAATCATTTTTCCAGCTAAATGTATCAGACATACTGGAATCTTGTTGTAACTTTCGAATAAGTGCCCACACTTCTTCGTCATTCTTCCATTCCTCCCTTGCTTCGTTTATCCAATCTGGTTGGATAATAGAAATGGCGCACAACAATGCTTCCACATCCTCATCCTTTCTTGAGAGTGCATCTGCCACCACATTTTGCTTCCCTTTTTTGTAGATGATTTCAAAGTCATAACCCAACATCTTTGTGACCCACTTTTGTTGCTCTTCAGAGGATAATCTTTGTTCTAAAAACTATTTAAGGCTATCATGATCCGTTTTTACCTTGAAGTGTCTTCCCATTAGGTAGGGTCGCCATTTCTTAAGTGCATGGAGTATTGCCAACATTTCCTTCTCATAAATAGCTTTGCTTAAAAACTTTCCCTTGATTGGACGACTTTCAAAAGCAATGGGTCTTTCATCTTGCATTAGAACAACACCAATTCCATTTCCTGAAGCATCACATTCCACAATAAAGGTTTTTGTGAAGTCCGGTGTAGCTAAGATCGGTGCTTGGCACATTGCCTCTTTAAGATGTTCAAAGGCCTTTGCTGCTTCCAGAGTCCATGAAAATGCATCTTTCTTCAATAATGTTGTTAGAGGTGCTGCTATTCTCCCATAATTCTTAACTAACTTGCGATAATACCTTGTCAACCCGAGAAATCCTCGCAGATGATTTATGGATGTGGGGATTTTCCATTCCTTAATGGCTTTAATTTTTCTAGGGTCTACCTTAACTCCTTCATGAGATACAATATGACCCAGATATTCCACCTCCTGGACTCCAAAGAAACATTTGGATCTTTTTGCATATAATTGTTTCTCCTCCAATAGTTGTAGCACCCTGTCAACATGTTCAACATGATCCTTCGAAGACTTGTTGTAGATTAGTATATCATCAAAAAATACTAACACAAATTTTCTAAGGAATGGTTTGAAAATTGAATTCATCAAACCTTGAAATGTTGAAGGTGCATTGGTAAGGCCAAAAGGCATGACCAAAAATTCATAATGACCCTCATGAGTTCTAAATTTTGTTTTCGGAATGTCTTCAGTCTTCATTCTGATTTGATGATATCCTGAACGAGATCCAACTTGGTGAAGTAAATTGATCCATGCAATTCATCCAGTAATTCATCAATGACAGGAATTGGGAACTTATCTTTAATAGTGAGCTTGTTGAGCTCCCTATAATCTGGACACAGGCGCCATGATCCATCCTTCTTGTGCACCAATACTACTGGAGCAGAGAAAGAATTTTGACTTAGTTGAATTATACCAGCCTCTAGCATTTCTGAAACCATACGTTCAATTTCACTCTTTTGGACATAGGGATATCTATACGGCCTGATGTTTGGAGGAACACTTCCTGGGATTAGATGAATAGCATGACCATGATCACGCATAGGTGGGAGACCTTTGGGAGTCTCAAATACCTTGGAATGATTGTCCAGGACTTTTTGGAGATCTGGAGAAATAGATGATTCCGATGTGGAAACATCTAACGAACATAATTGTGCAATTACACCTCTTTGTTCCTTTTTTAGAAGCTTTGTCATACCATTAGAGTTGATTATCTTTCCTGGTTTCCCTGCAATACCCCTTAATTCAACTTCCTTTCCTTCCGTAGAAAATTTGATGAAAATTTCTTGAAAATTAAAAGCTATTGTACCCAAGGATTGTAACCATTGGACTCCTAGTACAACATCAGCACCTCCCATTGGAATGGAAAGCATTGGGCTAGTCAATACATATTCTCCCATGGATAGCTTGATTTTATGGCACTTTCCAAAGCAATTTATTGTTCCTCCATTTGCAATCATCACTTGACACTCTGGTGCTAGATATAGGAAGCAATTCAATTCTTTTGCTACCTTACAATGAATAAAATTGTGGGTGCTTCCAGAATCAATCAACACTATCACCTTTTTCTTCTTGATTTGTCCTTCTATCTTGATGGTTTGAGGAGTGGTAATTCCCACCAATGCATTACAAGATATGGTCGGATTTATTTGTTCTTCATCTAGGCTTTGTTCCTGGAGTATATCCTCTCCTTTTGACCTTTCTTTCTCCTTTTCTTCTTCCTCTTCACAATCTATGTAGAATAATTTCTTCTCATCACACTTATGACCTTTAGTGTATTTGCTATCACAACTGTAACAAATCTCTTTTGCTCTTTTTTCTTCCAATTGTTGAGGTTTCAACCTTATAGGTCATGGAAGACTAGGGGCAACAACACTTCCGTCTTTATAGTTGTGAGTGGTATGCTTCCTGGTTGCCATAATTTTGCTTTCCATTTTTCTTGCTAACCTGAATGCCTTCTCTAATGAATCAGGTTCCCAAAGGTGAACATCATGTTGGATATTATCCTTTAAAGACCCTATGAACACATCAATCCAATGCTCCTCTGGAATATCTTTTAACCTTATGTTCAATTTTTGGAACTCCTCAATGTGCTCCATTACTGGACCCTTTTGTTTGAGACTTATCAATTGGCTAAAAAAAGTGTTGCTTTTTGTATCCTCATAATGTGCTATCAATTCTTCCGTAAAAATTGCCCAAGTGATAAATTGTTTACGAGAGCAAAGCCATTGATACCATACAAACTAATTTGGTTCCAAATATAAAGTTGCCATACGTACCTTTTGTGTGTTTTGCACATTATTGAGATCGAAGAATTGCTCCATCTGTAATATCCATGTGGCGGGATCCTTGCCATCAAACTTCCTCATATCAATTTTTGGAATATGGTGAGTCTTCGATCCAACATTAGAGTCTATGGAATCATGATTAACATTTCTTTTGTTCTCATCATGAGTTTCCTTTAGTACCCTTTCACCATTAGCGACCATTTCTTGTAGCAACTTATTCATATTTATCTTCAATTCTTCCATCTTATCATCCATGCCATCAATTTTAGCATCCATGCCATTCACCTTAGCTTCCATGCCATCCATCTTAGCTTCTACGCCTTTCTTTAAACAATCCATCTTAGCTTCTACACCTTTCTTTAAACCATCCATCTTAGCTTCTACATCTTTCCTTAAACCATCCATCTTAGATTCTGTTGCTTTTTGTGCAAGTGACACTTGTTGCACTTGTTCTTGTAATTTTGATATATCATATAGCATTTCTTCTTATTCTTCATGAGTCATGCTAGAGGTTTCAAGTTCCTTACTAGGTGTTTGCATTTTCTTTCCTTGAGGCATCAGTTACCGATTAATGCTATACTAGCCCTTTGAATTCCTTCAAAATAAATTTTCAAACCACTCTTAAGAAAAAATTTAAAAGAATCTACACACCTTTTTTTTACTTTGTAGGAGCTCAATATTGCCTCTGATGTATCTCTGTACTTTCAGATCATCCAATTCTTAAATTGCAACCTGTGGTAGCCTTATGTGTCCTCTTTCCAATGCCACAAGTCTGATCCAATTTGGATTCTCCAAGGAAGAGTTATGCGAAATCTCCCACAGTGACCTGATTATAGACTAGTTCAGTAGAGTGAACTTGTACGACGTGCCACGAGTCATTGTTTCATCCTTTGGCTTTGAAAACGAAACTACAGTCTATCCTCTTTCTGCACCTTCTTACGAAATTTCAATCCAATGCTCAGGGAAAAAGTTATGATGATTTTCCCTAGGTCACATGTTTGGAATGTAATTCAGGAGTCTGCAAGAAGACCAACTTCCTCATATCATATCTCCGCAAATATAGCGCAAAAAGCTCTGAAATTCGGAACCGAGATTCAGCGCGATGTCTCCTGAAATGGGTTTTTTTTTTAGCTTCTGAAACGTCGCAGAAAAAAAGTTATAGCGAAAATTCCACGATGACCTGTTTGGAGCAGCGAAACCCTAGAATCCAAAGCTCTGATACCAAATGTTATGAAACCAGCTCAAGAAAGAAATAGAAAAGATAGATCAACACCTTAGATTCAGCCTCTTCGAGGGGGAAACCTCCTTTACATTACATAAATGAACAATTCTTGGATGATACAAATGACAAAACCTCCTTTCTATATATAGGAGTCTAAGGAGTCACAATATAACCCAGCCGACCTAACAATAATAATATAAAGCCACAAAAATAACAATAGAGGGATTCACGGGGGTAGGCGAGTTGGTAATCACATCGCGGGAAGTCGTTAGAAAGGCGACTCCGCTCTGAAGGTCACGAGTTCAAATCCCCCGGACTTACCTTGGTGACGCGTTATAGTGGGCCGGCGCGAAGCCCAGAGGTTATAGTGGTGGCGGCCAGAATCGACCCCGTGTCACGCGAGTTGCGAGGCTGTCCCAGTTGCCGATTCCTCTGACATAAAAAAAAAAAAAAAAAAATAGAGGGATTCTATGGGGCACAATAATAACAATATGGGGTCAATAGGGGCACAACAATATTAGTAAGGGGTATAACTACAATAGTAATGGAGTAATCACTAGTATCATAGGGACCCAACAGGTGTATTGTTCTAGAAATATTTGATGCATTTTCATTTTGCCTTCTATATAAGTTAACAACTTTTCCTAAATTTTGTTTAATTTTGGGTGGCATATTATCCAATATGAGTGACATGAAGGGGGGAGCTTTATGCATAGATGGCCTAGAAGCACCATAGTTCCATATGACTATGTGTCACTTTGGATAACAAATTCTTTTGTTAGGAAATATGTTAAAGTTGATCGTTTGGGGAATCTACTTACATATTCTTGCAATATTATGCCTCTCCTACTAAATAAGGGATACCTTCTAAAATGATCATGCATTTTGAATGCATGGAGTGGTTTTTGTACATGTTAATGAATAATATACAGACTTTGCTAAGGATAAATGCACGCTTGCACTATAAAAATGTGTGTCTTTGATATAATATGCAAACCTATAATGACATATACCCTAATTGATTCTTCCTTAGCCATATGAATGATACTCATGGTAAGAAGATTGAAAATGAACGATAATCCATTATAATATGATGATGATATAATGGCATAGCTCATAAAAAAATTCATTGTAAATGAAAAATAATCCATAAAGGAAAAAATGCATATATAAAAATGCATGAAAATAGGGCATCGTGAAAAATGCATGCATTGTGTTGGTAATTGGATGTTTACCTTATGAAATTGAATGAAAATAGGGTATTGAGGAAAATAAAAGTCTCAATTTGAAAATTCATTGTGTCCACATGATTGCATGTTTACATAGTAAGCAGAATATTCACACCTTCTTAATGATAAATGCATGCTTGCATTATAAAAATGCACATCCTTGACATGTTTTATGATAGCCTAAATGCTAAATGGTTCTTCCTTAGCCCATATGAATGGTTTTCAAAGTGAGACAAATAAAAAGGATCATGATACATTGTATGATTAATGTTAGTATGACATATCTTGTGACACTGTTGAAACCATTTTTGACAAGTTCTTTGGTATCATACTTAGGTAGTTAACCTTGTATGTTGAGTTGTTGTAGCTTTTGTGAATGCCATTACTTGAAACTATAATTCAAGGTAATATGGATATGCTAGATTTTTTATTGTTAAACCTTAATGAGAATGACTGAAGGAAACTTTCCATTCTTATTTAATGATGAATACAAATATAGATTGTATTTCTTTGATATTTGTAATTCATTTTTTAACTAGGATGTTGCAATAGTGGATTCTATAACTACCTCATTATTGCAATAATGGTTAAAATCAAGAGTGAGAAGTTAAAATATGTATTATTATATTTGTAACTCTAAAATGCTTTAATAGTTACTTGAAGTTGAGTTGTACACATATGCACCACTATTCTCATATTTTTCACAAGATGTTTGAGTAAAACATAAGTGGTGAGCCTACATGACATTTTGTGATTTTATCCTCACATATTATTAGATGGTAGCTCAAAAATTATTAACTATGACAAATATTGAGAGATCTACCATGACGAAAACCTTGATCATGGTTGCATGATTTCTTATGAAGGATTTGGGTAGTTATTACCTAGGTCACAATAAGCAATCTACTTAGGATTTGGATTCCATATCTCTTTGTGAGGCTTAATTGAAAATATTTTTTTGATTGGAATTCTCTCTTTCTAGGATGGTCAACTTCTTGTTGTTACTAACCTACAGGTTAACTATCTTTTCCAAATATTCAATCATTTACATAACCACTTTGAAACCTACAAGGATATCCCTGAGATATCATAACTAATGAAGAATATAAAGAACATAAAATTATGAATGAAATCTATTGTGCCTTTTGATTTCTCAAGGATTTTCCATTTCCCTAATTACAACAATGGATTTTGACACAATGTGAAATTTTGTAGGATGCATGCCAACCATTTAAAACAATGTTTACAAATTTTGGAAGGATGTTCCCCAACTATTTGATGAAATGGAAACCATAAAATTGTTCCACTTTCTTCTTTCTATCTCATGAGGTCATAACTCCTCTTCCTCTCTATTATGTGTATTATGTTTTTGGGCCTATAGAAATGAATTTACATGTTTTAAATTGGTTGAATATATTTATATTTTGTACTTATATTGCTTCATCACATTTTGTTGTAATAGTTAATTACAATGCCATATAACATAGTGGTGTTGACTGAAAATGGTGATAGGAAATGTTATTTCACTTGCACTTGGTGCAAGAGCTTGAATAAAAGACGAATTTTAGTCACAAAATTTGAAAGGCATTGTAGACAGTTTGGGCACACTGAAGGGGGGGGAATGAGTATATTCCATTGGTAAGTTATTGATTATACCTTTTTTGTATTGATTGTATTTGTAAAAATATATATCCTTTGAACATTTTTTAGATAAACTAATTTTATTTGATTGTTTATAATTATAAAAATAGGGCATATTAAGTATGATCTTGGAAATTTTCCAAGTAGTAGTAGAAATCCTATTATACACATTGAGGAAGATAGATAAAATATTGGATATCAAGTTAGTCCTATGGAAGAAGGTGACATTGATAATAAAGTTAAGAATGATAGCATAACTAGGTTGATCCAGGCACCCTTTATCCAATGATGAAAAATTTAATGATATTCATGATGTACCTATAATGTATAAGTCACAACAACCCTTTTATGAAGGCTCAAGGACAAGTCTTCCCTCTATTATGTTACTTTTTCTACGAGATATATTGTTCTTTGCCTAGATAATTTCATTTCTTCATTAACACATTAAGTTCACCTCATATCATCATTTCATTATTCAAATTTACAACATTATTCATCAACATATGCAACTATGTAGAAAGAACAACAACAACAACAACAACATCAATGCAATGGAACATAAAGAAACAATAAAAGAAAAGCATGCACACATAGAGACACCAGGATTGGTCTAAGGCCAAGGCAAAACTCACTATGGGGAAAACCCTTATAAATTATTCTTATTAGATTGTCATCAAATGATTAAGAAAAAGAGATTACATTGATCCATATCTTTGTCTATGCAACTAACCAGTAAAACAACTATGACATCCATGAAATGAACCTAATCACGCTTATACTCAAAACCTTGATTCTGAGGACTGTGATTTGTTTTCACTGTTTGTAGTCAACTATTGAACACTTCTGTCACTGAGCATAGTCTTTAGAATACCGAAATTTCATCTTTTAGTCTTGGACGCATGGAGGAGTTGTGTGAGAGTCTATGGCAGTCCCAGATGCTCCCTGGTGAACTATATGGATGCGTTCAGGGACCAAACACACTCATATCTACCTCAAACCCCCAGAAATACCCTTCAAGCTACTGTGCAAGTGTTTGTGGTAGCCTAGATGCATCCTTGACCATTCTATGCATGCTTCCGTGGACCAAACTGTCCGATTTGCTTCAGAAACCCCAGTCGCCCCCTTCAAGCTTATGTGCGAGTGTATGATACTTCCAAAATGAACCCTTGACCACTATGTGCATGCGTATAGGGTCGAAAATACTCAGTTACATGTGTGAATTTGAGAAACATAAACCCTATATCTGTGCAAGCTTCGATCCTATAGTTTCAGACCTTTGTGCAAACATCCTCTATTAGACCTGTGTGAACCAAGAAAATATAAGATAAGATAAAAATTACTTGATCAATGTGTGCAAATGAGCTTTAGGTATCTTCTATTTATAGGCTTCCATGAGGGTCCAATTGATGTTGAGGCTGACTTGTCCAATAATACATCTGCATGGGGCCAACCTATTCCAATATACATGAGTGGATCAGATAAATTCAAAAACCAACTTTTGCTTGTCTAAATGAGGTGATATTTAGATCGATTTTGGTCCTCTCAGAAAGATTAATCTATTGAAATAATTATCTTCATCATATGAGTTGTCCAAAGTGGAATTTGATCGCAGTTACATAATTTTAACACACCCTCTCAAGTAGGGAGAATTCCACCTGCCAATATCTTAGTTCATCGATCAATATGCCATTCAAGTGTCATCATGTATCGTCATTAATCATCTTTGTCATGTAGTCATCATTCCATGAAAATCTCAAGTGTCTCTCCACCACAAATCATCAATGTACATCTCGATCTATCCCTTGCTTATTAATGCATATCTCTTAAGTGTTTCTGCTTGTATGTGAAAACATTCTTGAATCTAGAAGAAGAAGAATTTTCCCATCATAGGGGAGCTCAATCTACCACCCTCTATCCATCAAAATACTACCCAGAATCTCATCATCAATCATCATCAGAGAGAATATCATCAAGTGAGCATCTCTCAACTTGGAACCACGTCAGGGAGCTTAATATCAACCCAAAATCTCATGGGGGAGCTATACATCTATGAAACCATATCGAAAAATAGGATATCCAAACATGCAAGGAAGCACATATCGACCACGAGATCACATCGAGGAGCTCAATCTCAACCCGGAACCGCATAGGGTTGTCTCAACCCATCCTATTGCCTACTGATATTTCCATCCATGACCCTGAATATTTATGTGGTAGAACACTTGCATCATAATCAACTTGGGTTGTACACCCCAAGTACACTCTTAACCCGTTGGCCAAACAGGGAGCAGTATTCCCGACAAGCCTTGCTTGTGGGTATGATGCAAACTAGGGTATACTCTACAAAGAATAGACATGGGAGAAACATTATATGACCCTATGAATATAGGGGAGAAACATCTCCAACCCTATGGGTAATAGATAGGGATGATACCCTATTGTCTAGAGTTCCCTCAACCCCAAAAGCCCTCTATCTCAATTCCTCACCTTGAGAGCTCAGACAGGGAGGAAGAGTTAGATCAGTGTCCTCGATAAAAATTTCTCTCATCATACTCAAATCTAGTATCTGCTGTTATCAATAGCAGATGTTTCACAGGACATCAAATCAAATATCATGTCAGATCATAAATAATCATATAAATCACAAAAGGATATCATAATCATCCTCCCTCTCAAGGAGGTGTCAAGCACAATCCTAAGGTTGTCTCCAAAAATTTCACTGTCTGAATGTATGAATGTATCTCAGTCCCAACTATATGTATATGGGATTCTTTGTCATCACAATGTATCCATGTCATAGTCAGATCATGATCAGACCGATCTCTAAGGAGCTTCTTCATTCCGCCTCACAACTACCATACTCAATCTCGATTGAGTGTAAAGTTATGGACCTTTCATCAATTATATCATGTCAAGTCTCATATTAAAGCAACATCCAAATGTTCTCATAAAAAATAATCTCAAATATCAACAATACATCCATGTAGTCAAATATCATATAAAGAATATCATAGATTAAGAATTGATCATATTATGCAGATATCTCAAAGGATACTTGGTGGCAACTCAATGTGAATGAAGCAGCTCAATAATGAACTCATTCACGTTCTATGCACATCATATATATGGACGAATGTTTCAAAAATGGAACATCAATGCTTCAATTAACTGTCATATGTCATGTCAAGTTCTAGCTTTAGAATTCATCTCCCTCTTACTTTGATCATCATAGGCTCATGTCCTATCAAGAGTAGATCAACAACATATAAAACCAAAACCATAATCAAAATCAAATTCATACCTTGGAACTCATCAACTTGACTTCATCAAATAGTTGTCAAATATGAGCATATCTAGATCGGGGTGTTGGGTATACGACCAAAGTCCCACATTGACTAGAAGTGGGGAGGATCATGGGTATATAAGGATGGACAAATATCTCCATTGGTATGAGGCCTTTTGGGGGTAAGTCCAAAAGCAAATCCTTGAGGGCTTAGGCCCAAAGTGGACAATATCATACCATTGTGGAGATATGTGGTGTCCAGAGTCCTTACAAGTGGTATCAGAGCCAAGGTTCGAAGTTAGCCAAGTGAATGAATCCTCAGAATGCTGAACGAAGGTGGTGGGCCCCGATAATATCACGATGGGATCCGTGGATGACCCTGGTAATACAGGCGGTCTGCTCCGGATTCTTCATGGACGTGTCTTGGTCCCAACACGGTGAAGAGGAGTTGACCTGGGATAAAGCAAGCTCTCGAGACAGGTGGTGCTCCATGTAAGGCATGTGCTTCCAACGCATTGGAGCGAAGAATCTTGGTTGGTAGAGAGTGGACGGATGGATAATCGTTTGAGGGGAGGCTCGATGGTCCTTTGTTCGAGGGGATGATTGTTGGGTATAAGACCAAAGTCCCACATTGACTAAAAGTGGGGAGGATCATGGGTATATAAGGATGGACAAATATCTCCATTGATATGAGGCCTTTTGGGGGTAAGTCCAAAAGCAAATCCATGAGGGCTTAGGCCCAAAGTGGACAATATCATACCATTGTGGAGATATGTGGTGTCCAGAGTCCTTACACAGGGAGCTTGCTACACACAATGCTATATTTTTAAACATAATGCCTTACTAAGCCAACATAATCAACCTTACATAAATCAATATTATACCATCATCTCATCAAGGTTTAGAAGGAAAATCAAAACTATTATCAAAGTCATTAATATCACAATATCAATTCTTTTAGCCAGGTGATAGGTTTTATCTTCAGTTATTATCATGCCAACAAGTTTTTCATCTATTATGCAACACCAATCCAAACTTCATCAAGTCATTCTCATTCTCCTAATAAAAGTCATGTATGTCACTAGATATGCAAGTTCCATCTTCATACTGAATCAAAACAGTCAATTATGAAAGGAACAAGGACGTCAATACCAAACCATTTTTGACTACCCATATAATTCATTGGAAGTCATTATGCTCATATATCATTGTCATCAAGGAGAATAATCAGTCTTCAAAAATCATTAATCATCATATCAAAACCAATTTTTTTAATTGTAGAGATATTTGTAGTCCAAAACATATCTTAATCATCAAGTCCAAGTTCTAAGTCATTGTCAAGCATCATGTTAGAACTCCAAAAATTTCTCATCTATATCAGTCAATCAAATTATTTCAAAATCTTGTAACACAAACTATAAACATAATGACATATTTTTAACTGGGTCACTTGCAAACATAAGTTCAGTCTACATGCTCATATTATTGTAAACATTCAAACTTTCTTTCTCAGAATTTTATGTAGTCTGCTTTATGTCTGTAGGATTGACATGCTTTAGGTTAACATCTCATTTCATGCACAAAGATTCATTTATCTGTTTTTTTTAGGCATGGACGCACCCATAGGCTTTCCTCTATGCGACTGGGACCTACAATCACACTCTTCAAGATGTTATGCAACCGATTGTGATTGAATCAACCCAAAACTCATCTCAGGGCCTTGAACGCATCCTTGATCTTGTATCCATGTGACTGGGAGGTTATAATCTCACCTGTAAGCTTGCTTCCATGTGACTGAGGCTTAGAGAAAGGGAAAACTCTCTATCCACATATCATAACTTAGTTGCAGATCATCAATGTGAGATATTTGTACATTCATACCCATAAACCATATTTCAACAATATAGAATATACATATAATGCAAATGATAGTAGGAGAAGGGATCTGAATGGGAATCCACTTCATTCATCTTCATTCATGCCATCAACCTATCTAAAATGCATCAGTGAACCTATTAAATCATAAGGTCAAGCATATATCCATCATGGTTATCAACATCATGACATCAATCTTTCGTCAAAGGTTAGACCCAAAGCAATAGAAAGATGTAACATCATATCTCAAATATTATGAACACAATAACACTTTCTATCAAGTCACTCCATCAAGTTAGGGCATTTGGTTTTACCATATGCCATCAAGACATGACCATATGTGGTAAGAGATCTAGAATATCAATCTCATAGTTATACCTCTAACATCAAGGTTACCATGCTTAATAGGGTCAAGTAAATTAATTCAATAAAAATTTACCAAAATAAAAAGAGTGTCAATCTCTCTTTCCATATGCTTTCATCATTCTTATCACAAACATTATCAATAGAATTATGTATATGAGTCAAAGAGCTATCTTTCTATACGAAATCCATCATGACTTATACATGTCAAGTATCAAGAGTCTCATCTACTAGAGTCAAGGTTCTAGCCTTATTTATAGGATCAAGATATCCAACAGATAGATATTAGCCAACCATCAAGTATATCAATGTATCAACATTAGTTAGCCTCATAGAATTCAAGAAGATCAAGTTTCTCAACACCGGGTGCACCATTTCATCATAGGAAACATAAATCCAAGTAACTTGCATGTGCATGCACCATTTGAGAAAGAGACATTCTCATCATACCTTAGGGCTTACCTAGCCATCAATGTTACAACTAAAATACGACATACCATGCATACCTTGTGGTATTCAAATACCTATGCACCTTTTCATTAGACATAGAAACTTGTAGTACTTTGCCATCTTTTCATATATTACCTCTTTACCTTTTCCAAATCTAGCCATCCTTCATGCATTTCAAATGATCCTCAAGAAGGATCCACTCATCACATCTCATCAAGGAGGTTAGAAACATCCATGTACTCAAATATATATGTAGGAATTACAAATAATAATAATAAGATCCATAAGTCTAAACAAAAGTAAGAGGCATCATAAGTCAAGAAATACTTATCTTCAATGAGAGATGATCCTCTCCCTCTTGAACCAACCATCACCATCCATAATACACATACCAATCTTATCTTTAATCAACCAACTAGGACTACTAGGGATTATCCCACCTACATCAAATATTTCACAAGTTTTGAGCATCTTCACATTGACCATGCTAGGTTTCATATCTCATATTGTTTCCATAAACCAAGGTTTCTCTTAAACCCTAACCCTAATAACCAAGTTTCCTAGGGTTTTCTTCAAACCCTAGAATTCTTTTAAGTCTCCACCATCCTCTTCTTACTTCCATCAATGGTGTCATCATTGAGGTGATCTCCATGACTTTTCTTTAGCCCAACTCTAATACCATGTTACTTTTTATAAGGGCTATATTGTTCTTTTCTTATATAATTTGATTTCTTCATTAACACATTAAGTTCACCCCATATCATCATTACATTATTCAAATTTACATCACTATTCATCAACATATGCAACTATGTAGAAAGAACAACATCATCATCATCATCAATGCAGTGAAACATAAAGAAACAATAGAAGAAAAGCATGCACACATAGAGACACCAAAATTGGTATGAGACTAGGGAAAAACCCACTATGGGGAAAACCCTTGCAAATTATTCTTCTTATATTGTCATCAAATTATTAAGCAAAAGAGAGTACATTGATCCATACCTTCATCTATCCAACTAACTAGTAAAACAACTATGACATCCATGAAATGAACCTAATCATGCTTATACTCAAAACCCTGATTCTGAGGACTGTAATGTGATGTCATTGTCTATAGTCAACTGTTGAACACTAATGTAACTGAGCAGAGTCTTTGGAATACTAAAATTTCATCTTTTAGTTCCAGATGCACGGAGGAGGAGTTGTGCAACGTCTATGGCAGTCTTGGACGCTCCCTGGTGAACTGTATGCGTGCATCCAGGGACCAAGCACACTCAGATCTACCTAAAACCCATAGACGCACCCTTGAGGCTACTATGTGAGCATCTATGGTAGCCTAGATGCATCCTTGACCATTTTGTCCATGTGTCCGAGGACCAAACTACCCGATCTGCTTCAGAAACCCAGACACTCCCTTCATGATTATGTGCCAGCATCTAAGACTTCTCAGACGCACCCTTGAACACTCTATGTATGCAATTGGGTTCGAAAATACTCATTTGAGTGTGTGCATCCACGAAACAAAAACCCTATATCCATACGAGCTTCAACCCTGTAGTTTCAAACCCTTGCGTGAACATCCTCCATCAGACCTGTGCGAACCAAGGCAATAGAAGAGAAGAGACAAATGACTTGATCAAGGTGTGAAAATGAGCTTGAGGTCTCTTCTATTTATAGGCTTCCATTAGGGTCCACTTGATGTTGAGGTCGGCCTGTCCAATTGTACATGTGCATAGGACCGACCTATTCCAATATACATGAGTGGATAAAATAAATTCAAAAACCAACTTCTACTTGTCCAAATGAGGTGATCTTTAGGTCGATTTTGGTCCTCTCCAAAAGAGGAATATATTGAAATAATTATCTTCATAATATGAGCTGTTCAAAGTGGAATTTGACCGCAGTTGCATAATTTTAACATATTATATTTTTGTTGGTGAACTTGAAGGTATTGAATGGTTTGTTAAACACTTTTCTCACCCAGATCCTAAGGTATGTAATATAATTCATCACATATACATGAATTTATTCTCTATTTGTAATGTTAATTAATGTGTAAATTAATTATACAATACTTGTTTGGTCAATTTAGAGTGTCCTAAATTGCTATATTAATTGTCAATCCGGGAGTCGTAAACTGCTGAAGTGCGGTGCACTATATGTGCAAGATAACCTATTTCTTACTTTTTGTCATTTTTTATTTTTAGTTTGTTTTTGGGTTTATCTTCGTTGATGCCCTAATGTGAGATGGCAATTCTAAAAGACAAGTATGGATAAAAATGTTCAAGACAATGATGTCCTTTAAAATGATTTCCAAAACTTCAAACCTACAAAAAGGTTTTAAAACATGCAACGATGAAATTAATTACTAAAAGAAAATGAAAATGTGCCACTATTCTAATCAAACAAACAGTGAACTGTTGATCATGAAACCAATTATCCTTGCTGCTATCTAAATACAAAAGAAACTGAACTCAAAGAAATCCAAAAATTGCAAGCAAAGTAAAGTTAAAATCAAATTGCATCAACTCATATTCTGACCCCTCACCATTAGTCTCGCTATGGCTTTCGGAGGTAATCATAAACAACTTGAGCAATCTGATATCTAATTTGCAGAAAAGTAAACTAATATCAAACTACACACTCATACTTCAATCCCTCACCATTAGTCTCACTATGGCTTTCGGAGGTAACTGAAAATGACATGAGTAATTTAATATCTATTGTGCAGAAAAGTAAACTAATATCAAACTACACACTCATACTTCAATCCCTCACCATTAGTCTCGCTATAGCTTTCAGAGGTAACTGAAAATGACATGAGAAATTCAATATCTAATTTGCAGAAAAATAAACTAATATCAAACTACACACTCATATCTCAATCCCTCACCATTAGTCTCACTATGGCTTTCGGAGGTAACTGATAATGACATGAGTAATTCAATATCTAATCTAACTAATAAAGCAAATTAACAAAACTGAAATAAATAAAACAGTGCTGGAATTAAAAACTAAGAAAATAAATCAGCAGAAAGACAAGATTGATTCCATGTCATTAGTCATTGTAAAACTATGTGCAAATGCCCGGGCTGCCTGCTGTAATCTGAAACAAAGACACTGATCAATTAACATCATTATAAAGCATGAAAAATTATGGACAGAAATAAAGCGTTAATACCATAAGAAAGGCAATATATACAAGTGAATATTTATGGCATAAGGAACGTAAAGAAATAAAGCATGAAACTATACAACAATAAACAAAACCTCGGTGTGTACAGGGGCCCTCTGCACAACCTCGGGCAATCAGCTATCAACCATGAATTGAGCTTATAAACAAAGTCTTCTCATGTATTCAAAATGCAGACATAACAGAGAAATAATGTCACGGCATAGTGGGCTTGTTAACAATCAAAATTACATTACAAAGGTTGACTACTATGCGTATGAGAACGCATTATTTATAACAGAAGATGACATAACTAATTTCCTAAAAACTGCGCAGATAAAAGACATGTGAACAACCACGTCCAGGGATCTAGCGTCATGGCTACCATGAAGATTAAATCTATTGAGAGTGGCTGTTGGATTCCCTTTATGGAGTAGTCCACAGGTGTTGATATGTCCCCTGAGATTTAGGAACAGCCACGCAAGTCTTCACGTGGTGAAAAACGGAGTTCTGTCACTGTAGGACTCTTATGTTGACCACCGCTTGACTACATTTGACCATGGCCTTCTTTGGTGAATTCGACTGAGCCAATAGGAATCGGTCCATGTCCACGTCGTTTCCAACTTGCCCATGTGGCTTGATTTGCCTGAAGACACCTGCAATTTAGACTTTAACAAAAAGACTGCGGAAAGTGACAAGATTCCGCAGCTCAATGAGCAAAAATCTAATTCAAACAGCAGACACAAAACATAGTTACGAAACCACTTTATATGCTCTTTTAAACTAATATGCAATGATGTTGACAGCTTAGGAGGTCCAGGTAAATGGGAAAAAGTCTAGAAAGGTGTATAGGAAAGATGCAAGTTTGGGGCTCAACAATACTTATGACTAATATTCTTTACATTAAATAGTTATTTGATATGTTTCTGATCGTTACGTAAATTTTTCTTACCACCATCAAATAATTTACCTCGCACATACCAATATTTATTTGTCATTATGAAAGATATTGGATAGGAGTATCAAGATATTAATGCATTTTCGGATGGCGCGCACACGTGAAGGTCTCGGCTAAAGGGTATCACTGGGATTGACTGCAGCACCGACGCGGCTAGGGTTTCTTCAGGTATTGCCCACAGCATCACCATCGCGGTCACTGCTCTGGGACAACTAGCATCATCTCCACCATTGGATTCTCCACCCGTCGCTTTCGGTCACCGTTCAGGAGACAGTTATGGCAGACATTATGGAGCTAGAGGCGGTGGACTACTTGGAGGAACCTACACCGGACAAGGTTATATTCGGGAACCCTAGTTTCGCTGCTCGCTCACTGTCCGCTCCTTCTTCATCAGCGAATGCTCCGGATCCGCCGCAGTACCCGCCCACCGTCTCGCTGCCCGGTCACTACACTTCTCAGTCTATTGCAGGTACGAACCCTATCGACTCCCCGCAATTTGAGGTGCCCCCGCTCTCGCCGGGCTCACTCCATTTTCTGGCTACACACACTCCCCCTTCGCCCTCATTTGATCCACTCTCCTACCCTCTCCTTTCGGCGCCATCACCCATCCCGTCGGTACCCTCTGCAGCAATACCATCATCTTCGGGAAACCGCCCTTCCGGCTGCTTTGAAACTCCTGCCGTTAAAATCAAGCCCGCAAAACCCTCATATCTGGAGGGTATAACAAATCCCTTGGTGGACCACCCGTCGGCTCCTCGCACCTGCAAGAAAAAGACCAAGTGCATCAAGGCTACGTCTAAGGACATCACTATTAGGTTTGACGAATCTACGTCTCTCAGCGACCTCATGGACATGGCTAACACTGTACTGGTAGGGCACGTCCGGGGCAGGGCATACTCGGCGAAACGGCTCACACAATGGGTGAAGGAAATCTGGGGCGGTGTTCTATTCGACCTTCCTGTGGTCCATGTCCTACCCAGAGGATGGTTTTCCCTTCATTTCTCCAAGGAAAGTCACACAAATCTGGTTCTGGCCAAATACTGGCATATCGAAATGGCCCCGGTCCTCCTCAAAAGATGGAGCCCCCTTTTTGATCCAGAACGCGAACAGATCGGAGCTGGACCGATATGGGTGCGCCTGCCTGGCCTCCCACTGCAGTTTTGGGCCGAAGAAGTCTTCATTAGGATCGGGAATGCCCTGGGTACATACCTGGATTACGATCGCACATATGTTGAATCAAGGAACCGAACCCTAGCGCGAATATTGGTTCATTTAGACACCTGTGATGGACTCGAAGAACAGATCACTCTACAGTGGGGAAGATGTATCAGGGTGCAGATCCTTGATTATGAAGGAGTCCCCTTCCGTTGTAGGCGTTGTCACAAAGTTGGTCACCTCATCAAGGATTGTCCACTCATCAAGAAAGCAGAGGAATCTCTGAGGATTACACCGGCACCAACCAGAATGGCATCTCCTATTTCTACTCGACCTACCTCTTCGGGACTGCCCCCAGCGAAAATCTCACCTGCGGTCGATCCTGGACTGCGGCAACCCTCTCCACCAAGGACCAGGGCTCGCTCGGCAGCTGAAGCTGGTACGGTCTCGGGTACTCTTTCACTCCCCATATTTACTTCTTTTGATGTTATGAATGAATGTGGCTCCACCTCTTAGACCTCCATGGTTCATTGTGCATTAACATCCCCCCCCCTCATATGCACCACAGAACCCTCTATTACGCCTTCCTCCCCCCTGGCTAACCCCCCCCAATCGCCCTCGGAACCCTCCCCTCCTCATACATCTTTCCTCCGCTCCAGATATCATGCCAAAGAGCCACCCATCAGTCATTCGGGCCTGGGCATTGCGGTGCCAGAGGTTGGGTCCTTGCCTACCAAGGGTAGAAAATCTCATCTTTCCAAGGCTATTAAACAAGCAGGGGCAGAGGTTGTATCAGGTCATCAATCCACTATTGACGGGGTCCTTAGAGCGGGACACACCCCGAGAGGTGTTCCCCCATGAAGTGCATATCCTTCAATTGCAGAGGATTTGCTAGTTCCTCCAAGAAACTAGCCATGAAGTGGCTCATAGAATCTGATCCTATTGATATTATCATGCTTCAAGAGACCCTCTATTCTGCAGATCAGATTACTCGAGCCATGCAAGCCATGACACCTGGCTGGACCTACATTGCCCTTGATGCTGTCGGTCGTTCTGGTGGTCTGGCCGTTGGAATTAACCCTCGCACTATTAAAGTGGACTCGTCTTGGGGGGGATCAGGATACTTGGGGCTTGACATATTCTCTGCTGAACTAGGCATGAACCTCCGCATAGTCAATGTATATGCCCCCTGCAACCAGAGAGAATCGTACTGGCAGAAACTTCTACATCTTACCATTATGAGCGAAGACCGGGTTGTTATCGGAGGAGACCTTAATTTCTCTTTGGGTTTCAGGGAGTCATGGGGATCGGCGGCTCAAATTGACTCCATCACTGACTTCATGACCAATCTGCTTGAACAATCAAACTTTGTGGATATCCCCATGCAGAAAATACTTCCCACTTGGAGGAACAGGCGGGTGGGGGACGCTGCACTAGCCCGTAGACTTGACAGATTCCTTATGAAGGATGCACTTCTTCAGCGACTGCAACATTACAAACAATGGGTTGGCTCGGGGGGATGGTCGGATCACTCACCAATATACCTGGAGATTCAGGGTCCCTTCAAAAAGCCCAAAGCACCTTTCAAATTTAATCATACCTGGCTGAAGGACCCATCATATATCAAGATGATAACTGATTACTGGTCCTCTCACCCTATCAATGGATCAGAATCACTTGCTAAAGGATTCTGCAGAAATCTCTCGGAAATTAAGCATCTATCTATTGTATGGGCAAAGGAGAAACAGGCTCGAGACATCGCACAACTAACCCATATTGAAGCTGAATTATGCTCTCTCACCGATGAAAGGGGGTTGGGGTTCACCACAGCAGCAGACAAATGCAGGCTGATTGAATTGGAGAATCAAAAAGCAAAAATTCTCAAAGAGAGAGAGGAATCCATAAGATTGAGGAGTAGGGCATTATGGATACAAGCTGGGGATGATAACACGAAGTTCTTCCATAGCTTCGCCAAGGGCAGGAAAGTATCAAATACTATCTGGAAGCTCCCCACACCAGATGGAGAAATGGCAGACACTTTCAACAAGCTCGCTCATCTGGGCATCTCCCACTTCAGGGACCTCTACAAGTGTCCCCGCGAAGTTAATCTACCTGATATCATCAATGTGGCAAATCACTTCCCGAGATTTGTTGAGGAAGAGGATGTGGAGGCTCTAAATGATCCGGTTACGACAGGGGAGCTTGAAGGAGTACTGAAGTGGTTCAAAAAAGATAAGAGCCCTGGCCCGGATGGATGGACCATTGAATTTTATTTAGCCTTCTATGATGTTCTGGGGCAGGACCTTCTGAGTGTGGTGGAGGAGAGCAGAACTTCAGGTTCCATCTACCATGCCATCAATTCTACCTTCATTGCTCTCATTCCTAAATCTGATACCCCTGAATCCTTTGATGACTACAGGCCTATCTCTCTGTGCAATTGTCTCTACAAAATCATTTCTAAGACTATTGCAAATCGTCTTAGACCAATCCTCTCCAGGTCCATTGCCCCACAACAATTTGCTTTCCTTGAATCTAGACAGATTCATGAGGCCATAGGCCTGGCCCAAGAAGCTATACATTCTATATGGTCCAAGCACCTAAAAGGCATCCTCCTCAAAATTGACCTCTCAAAAGCATTTGATAGGGTCAGCTGGCTCTATATCAAAATGATCCTAATCCACCTGGGCTTTCCTCACACCTACATCTCATGGATCATGGCCTGTATCTCCTCCCCTACTTTCAGCATCCTCATAAATGGATCGGCCTCACCCTTCTTTCATTCCGAAAGGGGCCTGAGACAGGGTTGCCCCCTCTCTCCTCTGCTCTTCTTGCTGGTCATGGAAGGCCTAAGTCGTCTCATAGACTCTGCAAAGAGATCTGGAGATGTTCGGGGCCTTCGCATATCCGATATATGTTTCCTCACACATCTGCTCTTCGTGGATGATGTACTTATACTACTTGATGGCAATGTTCAAGACTCTCGGTCATTTTCAAAGATCCTTCTACTTTTTTCTGCTGCTACAGGTATGCTTCCAAATCAGACTAAATCCTCTATCACTTGCTCCCGCACTTCGGTACAGGAATCCCAGCTAGCCCTTCAGGTATTTCCCTATAATGTTCTCCCCCTGGACAGGGGACTCAAATATTTGGGATTCAGACTAAAGCCTACCTGTCAAAGAATTGCTGATTGGGTGTGGTTGGTCGCCAAATTGGAAAAAATACTCTCTGGCTGGAGCTTCAGATACCTATCTAGGGCTGGCAGATTGGTACTCATTAAGTCTGTCTTAGAGGCTACCCCGGTCTTCTGGATGGCACTTGCGTGGATACCGCGGAATATTCTGGGCCGATTGAAACAACTGTGCAACCGATACCTCTGGAATGGAAATCATGACAAAAGAATATTTGCATGGATAAGCTGGAAGAAAATCACCTTGCCCAAAAAATGGGGTGGCTGGGGTCTCAAAGACCTACCCGACTTTGCTATGGCTCTTGCTGCTAAGATGGGTTGGACGCTATTAACCAGTCAAAACCTATGGGCACATGTATCCTATCACAAATAAATTTGGCCTCAGAATATTTTGGATTGGGCTAGATTACCATCCTGGACAACGAAGGGATGTTCATCAATATGGAAGGCTCTGATACACTCCCTTCCCCTCATCCGAGATAATCTAGTCTGGAGAATAAACGATGGAACGCTGGGCAGGATTGGCCTGGATCCATGGATTGATAGTGGGGGCAGACACATCCTTAACAGAGAACTCATTTCATTTCTTCATGACCGTGACATTCGGAATTTTGCACATATTGTTGATCAACAGCGTACAGACATTTTCACTCAAGCTTGGAAATTGGCTCAACAACTTGACCTTCCACCGCAGTGGCATCAGGAATGGCGTGATTATGTTCTTGCATTAAACGAATCCCATATCCGCATCAAACAAGGACCGGACGAACTTATTTGGTGTAAGGCGGACAATGGTATCTACGCACCTAAGATTGGGTACAACGCTATTATTATACACAGAAGACCTGTACCTTCGCCATCGTGGTGGCGTGACATTTGGAAGCTGAATGCCCCCCCACGCACCAGATTATTTTTCTGGTGTGTCCTCAAAGATATCATTCCCACGGGCGAACACCTTACTCGCAGATCCATCTACGGACCATCCTGGTGTTCTTTCTGCAAAGCGGCATCAGAGACTTCGGTCCACCTTTTCCTTCATTGCTCAGCAATTCGCGCACTATGGAACAACATCTTCACTCATTTTGGCATTACGGGGAACTGGAATGGGGACGACATTACTGGTGTGTGGACAGCCTGGAATCACTGCCACCCGGGCTCCAAGCTCCTTAACCTTCCCCTCGTGGCAACCTGGCACATTTGGTTAGCGCGGAATCAATATATATTCGAGGAACAGGCTGTGTGTTGGCCCCGTACAGAAGCAAACATCATTGCCGCGTATCAAGAATTACCTGACCCCCCACCCACTCGAACCAGGACAATACAGCCTCAGCCCATTATCGATAAATCGACCGCTTGGGCCTTTTTCGACGGGGCCGCAAATCAAACTGGCTGTGGGGGTGGATTTGTTCTGCATATCAATGAACAACATAGATACTATGTGAAAATGGGATTCGACAGAGGATCAAATAATTATGCAGAGCTCTTGGCCATTCGAAATCTAATGCACTATTCTTTGACACATCAGCATACAAATCTTAATATTTTCGGGGACTCAATGACTGTTGTTAATTGGATCAATAATGCCACTATATGTCATACACACACTCTCAGCAATATATTATATGATGCACATACACTCAAGGCAACATTTAATCATTTCTCCTGTCTACACATTTACAGAGAACATAACAACGAGGCTGAGAAATTATCCAAAGAGGCCGCAATACTTCCCAGAGGAGAATGGCTAATTGTGGAGCAGCAGGGGACTGAAGAATTCAGATTTTTCCATAGGCCATACATAGATCAGAGAGCACAGCGGGACAACAGTCCCGGTAGCCGGCAGTAATATAGTATTTTTGTCTTTGTTGAATAACTGTACATAGATATGGATATCATACTTTTTGCAAATAGATCCTGCGTGATCTCGAACAGGCTATACAGCCAGACTCATATATGACCTATCTCATATTTTTGTTTATACTCTGTTAAATCACCCTATGTGGTGGATTTTGTATGAACACTACAGCATATGCTAACTGCATCTACTATATGTAATTTTCTTAAACTTAATGAAAATTACGGATTTTTCCAGTGGAAAAAAAAAAATTAATGCATTTTCCAATGATCATATTATATATTATTGACAATATGTATTGGAAATTGAATTCCAACAATATGAAATCAGTAGATATAGAACCAATCAAGTAATAAAAAAAATGTGTTGCAAGTTTCTTTGTCATATTCCCATAATTACACATTTGTAGTGATTGTTCAAGTGCCAAAGAGTAGCACAATTTATGGATTACCATGCAATAGAAGTGAATATGGTGTTATTCAAATGCCTACAATTGTTTTTGCAGTTAGACACATCAAATAAAAAATGGTCAATTTCTAAAGAAGAACCTCGTAATGTTATGCCTTCATTGGAAGCTAAGAGTGTCAATCCATTTGGAGAGGTTAAGTCTATTTACTTAGTTTGGCCTAGTTTTTAAATGAATAATAACTTTCCTCCTTGGATGTTAATAAATAGAGAACATACAATGTTGGCAATGATTGTTCTAGGTATTTGTTTTCAATAATATTTTGAACATAACATTTAATTTGTCTTGTTTATTGCATACTTTTTTCACACACATACACAAACAAAAAGTAGTCATTATGTGTTTAAAATACTATTTTAAATCAATTAGGTAAGTATCAAGTTATGTATATGGAGTCTCTTATCAATGAGCTACTAAAGTTATGGGCTGACATCACTATGTATAATATCTCTAGACCAATAGGGGAAAAGTAGTTTCAACTCATGGAAAATTCATGATGCCCTAGGGCTAACATGTTTTTGTGGTATGAAATGTAGTACTACACTTTAAAAGTATATAATTTTATGGAAATTTTGTGCATGTTGTTTAAGTGATCCCTTGGTATAAAATAACACATCAATCCATATCTTGTGGGTCTTCAAAGAAAGGGTGAATTTTCATGTTTAATTTCTGGTCCTAGGATGAAATCTCGTCATTCAATATGTTTAGGAAAGGAGGTGTGTGATGAGTATAGGAACTTCCTCCCTAATAAATATAGGTATCGAACTACTAAAAAACATATTTCTAATGGGAAAGAAGAGACTGGAATAAAGCCATGAAGAATGATACCTCATCTATGGAAGTTGGAATATTATAGAAATCATCAAGGTAAGTAGTTACTCTATGTATCATATATAATATTTTTCATTTTTTATATGTATTGAATTATCTTTATGGTATCTAGCAATTGTTGTTGTAATTTCATTTCAGTTTCCATAAAGGTTGTCAAGAATTTATGGGCTTCCATAAGGAATGAAAAGTTACCCTATATAATTCAATATGTTGTCCTATTGTTAGCACCTACAAATTTCTCATTTGTTTAACTCAATGCATATTGGGAAGAATGTAACAAAAATGTTATGGAGAATCTTAGATGGAAGGAGTGACATGGAAAAAGTTATCAAAAATTGTAGCGACATTTAGGAATCTGATCATGCAATACAAAATTTGATTGATTTAAATAATAGTGGATGCCAAGATAGTCTTCCATGGTCATTTACAAAGAAGCAAAGCAATGCCTTAAAAGAGGTCATTTGGTAAATTAATTTTCCACAAGATTTACTTCAACATAAATAATATCTTAATGAAGAAAGGTGATATTGAAGGGGTAAAATCTCATGATTAACATACTTACATTAAGGTAATTATTTTGTTATATTTCTATATTAGTATACTATTATAGTATTTTTATGTTTACTTTTTCATTACAATATGTTTTGCGTCTATCTCTGCTAAACAACTTTGACAACAAAATAAAACAAGTTATATATGATTTTGGAAAATTCATAAGGTAAGTAATGAATTATATGAAAAATATTTGTTGAAAAACTTTTGACAACCATTTCACTTGCAATGTATATACTTTTTTATTGAAACCTATTATTTTCTTGCATCATCTATAGGTGATTGTCATCTAAAGAAATCCATAAAGATGATATAAAATATTAGATAAGTGAAACTCCTAGGATAATGTGTGAAATGAAAAAGTACCTACCTCCAACAGTTTTCAATGCGTAAGAACACTACCTCATACACAAAGTTAAGGAGATTTCAATATGCATACATGTACACCCAAGGTCAATTGGGATGGTGGATAGGCATCTGAAATCATTGAAGACTTTCATTAGATAAAGGGCATGTCTTGAGGGTTCTATGGTGGAGTGATATATGTTATATCAATCCTTGTTGTATATTAGTTAGTATGTTCCTCATTAGATAACATATATGAATGTGACTCTCATTGGAGATGTTAACTCCATAAAAAAAAATTTAAGAGTGTGCCAGCACCAATTTCTTACAATCATATATATGCAACGTAAATATTTTATAAATGGGACAAGTAATGGGGCACGGGTTCCAAAGGCTGAGGAGGTTGTTTACCCGAGATGGCATAATTTCCTTGAGGCACGGAAATCTGAATTGTTGGGACAACCATTAAAGGTTAGTTATTGAATGCCTAAATAGACTAGGCCTTGAACTTAATAGAACTGCAAGAAGGTACCCCAAACCATGTTGTCTTGGAGAAAAAGGCAAGCAAGATAGGACACAACAACAATTGAAGTTGGTTGCACTATTAAGAAATTATGCCCATAGAACACAAGAGGGAGTGGGTCATTGAACCACATTAACAAATTGATGATAGAGGAAGACATGGCTCACCTTTCATTGGTTGGAAATATTATCTAGCAGTGTCATTTTCAGAGGCTGTGAAAAGGAGAGGACAGATCGAAAGGCGGAGAGAGAGAAACAGAGGAGGAAGAAGGCAAAGAGAGAGAGAGATAAATAGAGGAGTAAGAAGGTAGAGAGTGAGAGAGAAACAAAGGAGGAGGAAGGAAGAGAGTGAGAGAAATAGAGGATGAAGAAGGAAGAGAAAGAGAGAGAAATAAAGGAGGAAGAGGGCTTAGAGAAGAGGAGAACACAAAGGAGAAGTAGATACTCTTGGTTAGAAAGAAGTCAAAAAAAATCCTTCCAGGGGGGAAGAAATTGCCTCTCAAGTCCCTAGTGGCCAAAGGGTGGAGATGGTGAATCTTAGAAAATCTCGAAGGGCTAGGGTGGAGGAATTATTCCTTGAAGGTTTTGTGGATGGCTTTCTTATTGTTTATTTGATTTGTTTTGGTTTTGGAATCCCTAAGTTGGGTGGAACTAGGGTGATGAGTTTTGAAGGGTGGAGACGATAAGTCTCTCGATTCCTTGTACACTTGTTATTTGCAACTTAGTTGAGGGTGGAGGTGGAGATACCTCTGGAGTCCCTGGAGCAACTACAAGTTTTGATTATCCCTTGAGCAGAATCAAGCTTTGGGGTGATAGTTGTATAAATTATGTTTTATAGGATTGGCTAACATACTTTGTGGTTTTCATAGGCACTGTAATAGTGGTTAACATTGTTTATATGTACAATTACATTTAACATGGGGATCTTTTCTTGTGCATCATGGTGAATATTTGATCTTCAACTTCTAACGTATTATTTGTGCTTGCATTGTGGAATGTGAAGTTTCATCCCTATTTATCCTTGTTGACATGTTATCTGGTATGAGAGTCTTCCTATATTTGGGATACATACCCTGGTGCTAGGTATACACACTTATGGAATTAATGTCTTGAACCAACAACCCCATATGTTGTTAGGTGTGGAGCACAACCTTGTGAGCTAGTTGATGTGGTTTTACACCCCATGCTACCTGTGATGTTTCACTTTTGTTATGAATTCATTGATGATTAAATCCTTCAATACTAGGAGTCTTATCCTTCATGTTGTCTCGATGTTGGAACATATTATTAATCTCTATCTGAATGGTTGGGTGTAGTCAGGCTGATTTAATTGGTTTATGTCTTGTCTATGAGACATCATTACGGGTCCCTACTAATAGCCAAGTTACCTAGAAAACCTTCATAAGTGCTACACCCTAGCTCTTCATGCGGGTATTGATTGTATATGTGTGTATAACCATCTATAGGGTTGCAGTATGCCCTGGGTCACACCGTGGCACATGGCAGGAGTGTTGAAGTCCCTTCAAGAGGCACCAAGCTAGTGAGAAAGGGTAGTTGACTTCCACCGATGTAGTCCATGCCTGGAATTCTCATCCATGATAAGGGGATGGTTGGTGGTGGTATCAACAACCATGTGCCTACATGTATGGTTCATTCTTATCAATGAACTTAAAAAGGGATCCTCCTCCTTTTTATGAAATGTCAATCTTCCTACCGAACTTCTCAGCACCTTGTATTCCTTGTATCTCCTACCAACTTACGGTATCCATTTGTCTTTAAAGAGAGGTCTTTGGACCCCTGGGCAGGAATAAAATGCTCATGGGTTCTTAGTGTGGTCACTTATGTATTCATATTCATGGCCTATGCCTATGAATGACCTTCGAAGGAGGGATCCTAATGATTTGGTGTGTGTTGACTTCTATGTGAAATTTTGGAACCATATGTCATCTACAAATCAAGAAGGGGAAACTTGGTTGTAAGCTCGGGAGGGATATCACTTGTATGTCCTTCACAAAACCCTAAGGTTAAGGGTTGAAGTCTGTCGCAAGTCCAAGTGGTGATAGAAACACCAAGGCCGAGTCATGGCCAAGACCTTCAAGTATGATCCTTTGTGGCTTATAAAGTCCATGTTAGGTTGATAATGTTGCTATCGCAACGAAAAGATGCCACTATGCACATAGTAGGGTTTCCTTATCTTGTTCATAGACCAAATTCATAATAACACAATGGAAAATGAAGCGGGAGATGTGCATATATAGGAGGTTGTTGATCATTAACCCCTTTTTCCTTCACCCCTTACAACCAAAGGCATGACCAAGTCCTTATGGAAAAGGTTTGGGTCAAGGAAAATCTTATGGATCTGCTAAGTGAATTTGAGGTTGGAGCCGACGTCGTTACTTGGTGGTAAGCGACATTCAAGGTCAGGACCAATGTGAAGGAATAAAAGATGTGCTGAAGTCGGGTCTGACCTACAACTTAGGAGTTCACATGTGTATGAGGTTGGGGTGAAGACCAATGCAATGAAAGTGATATTTTCTATTGGGGTTTCGAGCTGACCTCCGACCATAACCCATATATTTGGTTCATAATTCGAAGTTTCCTTGGTAAGAGTGTTAGCGGGATAAGTGATAAAACAAACAAATAATATGTGTGTGTGTGTGTGTGTGTGTGTCTTTGTATGTACAAGACTTGTAAGTCAACACATAGTGCTAGGTTGTGGGGTCCACCCACGAATGGATAGGGACTAGTACAATGCTGCTAAGTGGAATGGAAATACTAGATAGGATGGCCACATGAATGCAACATGACAAGGATATGATGTGGTGTCATTGAGTTGGCTAGAAATTCAAAGTTCATAACTTTCAATCCAGAGGTCAGATCAGAGTGAAATTTTATGTCACCAGATTTGTATCGGAAAGATGGATGCAATGATGATAATCATTTCGGGTTTGAAGACAATTTTTTTCTACTATACTGTCTCTCTAATTGTATTAGGGATATTAGATTAGAAAGTGAACACTTCTCACCCAGGAATTAGGGTGGGAGGGTGTTTACAGGTGGTATCAAAGAATCTAGGTTCAACACTTGGACTGGATGGGCTATATCATGGGAGATTAACAACAAAATTTCTACAAGGGGGTTTCATAACATATTTTAGAGATTAATGAAACAAATGTTTAGGTGTTAAAATCTGGTTTGTGATTATTTGACCACACATATTATTGATATAGTTACCTTGTTGGTTCATTGAAAGTAATGTGTTGGTATGGATTGTTGGTTGCAACCAGTTTGTCATGACAACTCTACAAGAGATGGATCATGAGCATGATTTAATGTTAATTACTCATGCAATTATGTGTCTAAAAATTATGTGTGATTGACATCACATCACATGTAGCAAAAGACGATGAAATACACAGAAATGAGGACCAGGATGGTGCAGTATAGTTCTAATAAGTCACAATATGGGAATGAAGAGGCCAGGACCAATGAGGAAGAAAGATCATTTGGTCAAGGGGGAGGGGTAAAATATTGTGAATGGATAGACACCTTGAGGAGCCGAAGCGCTGAACTCAAAAATTTCAAGGCAAATAATGAAACTTTGGTGAGAGCTTAAGAGAAGAAAGTTGAGATAAATGTAGATATTTTGCAAAGCCTCTCAGGTATGTAGAAACAGAGGCAACCTGAGTTGAGGGCCAGTTACAGATACTAGAGAACCCTCAAAAGTCATAAGAGATAACAAATGGGGACGATGGTAGTAGGTCTAGGAAGAGGCATAGGCAGGAAAGCGAAGATACCATGAAAGGAAATGCACCACTAAGTACCCTAGAAGGAAAAACCAACACTTGTGTGCATTGTTCCAGTATACCTTCCAGCTCTATTACCAAGAGGCACCATCAAAACTCTCATCATCATCATTAGAGAAGAAAAAAAAAGGACTCTATGCCCAAGGAACTTCAGAAGGCCAAGCTGCCCACATTTGATGGATACATGAAGAAATCTGAAGATGTGGAAGCTTGGTTGCCTGGTATGAATATTTTTTTCAGAATCCGTGATTATTCTGAAAAGATGAAAGCCAATATTTCCACCTATAGCCTGAAAGGAAGAGTAGACATCTAGTGGGAATATTTGAGGAATGTTAGAAGCATTGCTAAAGAAGAGCTAACTTGGAATGAATTTGAGAAAATTGTCATGAATCAATATTTATCTGAGCTATATTATGAAGGAAAGCAAAAGAGATTTATGAACTCAGTATGGGACAAATTATAGATGGCGAATACATCACTAAGTTCCTAGAGTTACTGAGATATGTGCCATATATTAAGGATGAGAAGGCCAAATCCAAAGATTCATCAATGGATTTCCTATGGAATTCAGAGACATAATTGAATTTTTAGAGCCTCAGACATTAAATGATGCCATCAAAAAATGGAAACATTACTATAAATAGGAAAAGCGTAGATGATAAATTAAAATTGACTCGAGGACAAGGACTAATGCTGAAAATAAAAAGAAATGGCCCAAGAAATTTTCGTATAAAGTGGATGGAAACACCCAACCTCCATGAACCGAATCCAATAGAAAACTAGTCTAGTTGTCAAAGGAAATATGTAGCAACCATCAGCAGAAACACGAAGAGCTGAAATGAAGGAGAAACTAAAGTGTTGGACGTGTGGAGAGAACCACCAAAGAAGAGATTTCCCACACCAAGGAAACATGGGTCCAAAAGATCTACATTGCCCAAGAAGCTCTCGCTGTGGGTGATGTGACTCATAGATTACCCATTATTTATGCAGTCATGGAAAATTGCTAGGTAGACCACGAAGTGTACATCATTGAGATGGAAGGTAAGTTGTGTGATCAAG
This sequence comes from Pinus tabuliformis, assembly GCA_031772625.1. Lineage (NCBI taxonomy): Eukaryota > Viridiplantae > Streptophyta > Pinopsida > Pinales > Pinaceae > Pinus > Pinus tabuliformis. The sequence goes on along the minus strand of CM062819.1, from coordinate 1,321,688,295 downwards.
ATATCATTATTTTAATTGATCTAGGTTCTAACTACAACTATATTAGTTTGTAACTCGTGGAGAGATGAAGATTGGCTAAGGAATTGCACACAGATCCATGTTTAGTGCAATTAGCAACAGGGACCATGAGGAAAATTATTCATTTGGTGAAGTCATGTGTGTTTTAGCTCAACGGCATGCCCACAAAAATGCATTTGATGTGCTTCCATTGGGTGTGTATGACATGTTATTAGGCATGGATTGGTTGTACTTGCATAGAACCAAATTAAATTGTTTTGAAAAAATAATTGAATGCCTGGATGATGTTTGAGAGAGAAGAATTTTCAAGGTAAGAAAAATCCCATGATGGTGAGGTAGATCACAACAATATAGGCCAAACACAATTGCTGGAAGGGTTTTCAATTATTTCTTATGAAAATATCTAGTGATAAGGAAGCTAGTGACAAAATTGGGCAAGAGTAAATTGAATTGTTAAATACTTATCTAGTGTTGAAGCAATACGAGGATGTGTTTCCAATAGGCATACCTGGTTTACCGTCCCATAGGGAAGTTGATTTATCCATTGAAGTGGTGCCTTGAGCAACACTAATGTCCAAAGTACCATATTAGATGAGCATGCCTAAGTTAATGGAATTAAAATTACAATTGAAGGAAATGATCGATAAGGGTTTCATACGACCAAGTATGTTGTCATGGGGAGCTCTGGTATTATTTCTAAATAAAAATGATGGAATGCTCTAACTTTGTATAGACTACAGGGAATTGAACAAAGTAATGATCAAGAAATGGTATCCATTGTTGTGGATTGATGATTTGTTCAACTAGTTAAGAGGAGAAACAATTTTCTCTAAGATTGATTTGAGATATGGATACCATCAAGTGCATATCAAGGTAGAAGGTATTCACAAAAATGATTTTATGACGAGATACGGGCACTACGATTTTGTAGTGGTACCCTTTGAGCCCACTAATTCCCCTGCCACTTTCATGTGTCTAATGAATAATTTGTTGCATCCTTATTTGGATAAATTTATTATTATTTTTGTTGATGAAATATTGGTGTATTCAAGAACCAAAGAAGAGCATGACAAGAACCTAGATGTAGTGCTACAATTGTTTAGGGAGCATAAGCTTTATGAATATCTTAGAAAATGTGAATTATTCCAAACAAAAATACATTACTTGGGGCACATTTTCTCCAAGGAAGGATATCAGTTGATCCAAAAAAGATCTAGGCCATAATGGAGTAGTCAACATCGAAGAATGTGAATGAGGTTAGATTATTCATGGGGTTCGTAGGATACTATAGGAGGTTCATAAATAATTTCTCTAAGATAGGCCATCCTATAACAACCTTGCAATGAAAGGGAAGGAAATTCAAGTGGACAATTGAATGTGCAACAAGTTTTGAGTAGTTGAAACAAGTGCTCACTAATGCACCAGTGTTTCGAATTGCAGATATGTATAAGGATTTTGTGGTGTGTACGGGTTCCTGCAAAGAAGGGCTTAGTGGATTCCTTATGCAAGAGGGTAGGTAGTTTTCTACGAGTCATGGAAACTAAATGAGCATGAGGTAAATTATGTGACTCATGATCTGGAGTTAGCTGCCATTATTCATGCATTGAAGATGTTGAGGCATTATCTCCTTGGAAAAAGGTTCACACTCATGACATACAATGGTGGAATCAAATATTTGTTTGATCAACCTAATTTGAATGCAATACAAGCTAGGTGGTTGGCCATAGTTAGTGAGTTTAAATTTGAAATCAAATATATGAAAGGTAAGGAAAACAAATTTGTCAACACACTCAGCAGAAGGATTCAAATGAATCACCTAGCAACCATAAGCCTATATGAAGTGGACCTGGTGGAGAGGGTAAAAAATGTTGGAAAGTATGATGAACAATATCATCAAGTGAAGGAAAAGTTGCAACAAGGAGGTGTGAAGGAGGAATATCATCTCTCAAATGACGATATAGTTAGATTCAAGAACATAATATATGTACCAAATAGTGATGAATAATTAAGGATTATAAAGAAAGAGTTCCATGAAAATCCATATTACGGTCATTTGGGGTATCAAAAGACTCTTTCATCCATTAATTTTTTTATTGCTAACCAAATTTAAAGAAGGAAGTGGTTGATTTTGTTTCTAAATGCATAAAGTGTCAGCAAGTGAAAGATGAATGAAAACATCCATCAGGTTTATTGAAACCCATTCCCATTCTGGAATGGAAGTGGGAAGTGAGTTCCATGGATTCGTTACAGGTTTACCTAGAACTTCTAGGTAGCATGATGCAATCATGGTGATGATTCAGAAGTTGATCAAGATGGCTCACTTTATAGCAGTTAAGTCCACCAACTCAGCTAGTGAAGTGGCTCAAAGTTTCATAAAGGAAATTTTGATATTTCATGGAATTCCCAATAAAATCATTTCAAATAGAGATGCTAAGTTCACTTTGAAGTTTTGGAAGGATTTTTTTGCAGGATTGGGGACATAATTGGAATTCAGTGCAGCTTATCATCCTCAAATGGATGGAAAAATCGAGAGGAAAAATAGAATCCTCAAGGACATGTTGAGGATGTATGTGATGCACTATCCCAAGATGTAGGAAGAGTATCTTCCTCTTGTAGAGTTCATATACAACAACGGTATCAAGAATCCATAAGAATGAGCCCATTTGAGGCACTTTATGGAAGGAATTGCAATACTCCTATAAACAAGATTGTTTTAGTAAACAGGGTCCTTATTAAGCCAAATATGGTGAAAGAGATGGAATACCAAATGTAGATTATACACAAAATTTAAAGGTGGCACAAGACATGTAGAAAAGCTATGCGAACCAGCATAGGGTGTATAAAGAGTCCCATGTTGGGGAACATGTTTATTTGTGGATTAAACCCAAGAAAATTTCCTTAAGGATTGGGATTTGTGCCAAGTTGGCACTACTGTATTGTGGACCATTTGAGATCCTTGAGAGGATTGGACCAGTTTCCTATACGTTATCCTTACATCCATTAGTAAAATTCCATGATATTTTCCATGTTTATTAGCTTAAAATATATGTACAAGATTGTAATCATGTGATTGATTGGTTTTTTCTAAAGGTGGAACCATAGGGAGAGTTCTAGAAAAAGCTTCTATGCATCCTAGATCAGAGGAGAATCACACTCCAAGATTGAGTAATAGAGCAAGTAAAAGCATAGTGGAGACACTTTGGGCTTGAGGAAGCCACTTGGAAAATGGTTGATTTCATGAGGGTAATATATCCATTTTTTGGTGTTGGTTGAATCAAATGTATATAAAATGTAAATATTAAACATAGCTATATATATAAAGATCCATAATAGTATGTCTTTGCTTTAAGCATGTATTTTATGTTGAATATGGACACAGAACGTCGAGGACTTTATTCCCCCCCAAGGGGGAGTGGTTTGTGATTGGCCCAATTTCTTACACTCATATATATGCAATGTAAATATTTTATAAATGGGATGAGTACAAGGACACAAATTCTAAAGACTATGGAGGTTTCTTACTAGGATGGTGTAATTTACTTGAGGCAAGGAAATCAGAATTGTTGGGACAACCATTAAAGGTTGGTTGTTGATTTCCAAATAGACTGGCACTTGAACTTAATGGACCTGCAATAAGGTACCAAGAACCATGCTCTTTTGGAGAATAATGTAACCAAGAGAGGACACAACAACAATTGAAGTTGACTGCGTTGTTGAGAAATTATGCCTAGAGAATGCAACAAGGAGTGGGTCGTTGAACCACATTAACAAATTGATGATAAAGGAAGATGTGGCTCACTTGTCATTAGTTGGAAAGATCTGTTGACAATGTTTTTTCAGAGGTTATGTAGAGGAGAAGCCAACTCTAAGGGAAGAGAGAGAGAGAGAAATAGAGGAGGAAGAAAGCAGAGAGAGAGAGAGAGAGAAATATAGGAGGAAGAAGGTAGAGAGAGAGAGAGAGACATAGAGGAGGAAGAAGGCAGAGAGTGAGAATAATAGAGGAGGAAGAAGCTAGAGAGAAATAGAAAGAAAGGAGGAAGAGGGTAGAGATAAATAGAGAAGAGGAGAACAAGATACTCTCTATTAGAAAGAAGTCAGAAGAAACCCTTCTAGGTGGGGAAGAAATTTCCTCTTGAGTCCTCAATGGGAAGAGGGTGGAGATTGTGAATCTCGAAAAATCCTAGAGGACTAGGGTGGAGGAATTATTCCTGGGAAAATTTCTAGATGGATTTCTTGTTGTTTATTTTGTTTGTTGTGGTCTTGGAATCCCCAAGCTGGGTGGAACCAGGGTGATGAGTTTTGAATGGTGGAGACAGTGAGTCTCTTGATTCCCTGTAAACTTGTTATTTGCAACTTAGTTGAGGTTGGAAGTGGAGAGACCTATGGAGCCCCTGGAGAAACTATAGGTTGTGGTTATCACTTGAGAAGAAGACCCCTCAGTCTCTAGAATCTGGTTCAGGGGTGATAGTTGCAAGTAAGACTTGGCTACAAATATCTATAGTTGGGTGGAGAGTCATAGTTCCAGACTTAGTTTTCTAAGAATTTATAAGATAAGTATTCATATGTAATTTTCATGGTAATGAATGTATGTTACATTTGGTGTCACCAATTCTTATGACATGGTTGTATAAATGATATTTTATAGGATTGGCTAAAACATTGTGTGATTGCTATAAGCGCTAGAAAAATGGTTAACAATGTTGATATGTATAGTTACGTTTAACATGGGAAATATTTCTTGTGTAACATGGTCAATATTTTATCTTCAATTTATTATGTATTTTTTTTCCCTTGCACTATGGAATGTAAATTTTCCTCCTTATTTATCCTTGTTAACCTGTTATTTGGTATGAGAGTATTCTTGTATTTGGGATACATAGCCTGTTGTTGGGTATACACAATTATGACATTAAGGCCTTGAACTAGTAGCCCCATATGTTGTGAGGTGTGGAACCTAGTTTGTTTGTTGGTGTGGATTTACACCCCATCCTCCCTGTGATGTTGCACTTATATAATGAATGCACTGATGATTAAATCCTTCAAGACTAGGCGTCATAGTTTGCATGTTGTATCAATGTTGGGACATCTTATTAATCTTTGCCTAAATGGTTGGGTGTAGTCAGGATGATTTACTTGGTTGATGTCTTGTCTGTGGGAGATCATTATGGGTCCCTACTAATAGCCAAGTTGCCCAAAAAATATTCATAAGTGTTGCACCCTAGTTATTCATGTTGGTACTTCTTGTATATGTGTATAACCATCTATAGTGATGTAGTATGCCCTAGGTCACACCGTGGTGTGTGGAAGGAGTGATGAAGTCCCTTCAGGAGTCATCAAGTAGGTGAGAGAGGGTATTTGACTTCCACTGATGTAGTCCATGCTTGGAATTCCCGTCCACAACAAGGGGATGGCTATAGATTTATGGTATCATCAACCATGTGCCTACATGTATGGCTTATGCTTATCAATAAACTTGAAAATGGATCCTCCTCCTTTCCATCAAATTTCTATATTCCTACTAACTTTCTCAGCACCATATATTCCTAGTTGTATGTCGAAGCTGGGGCCAACCTTCAACTTGAGAGTTCACATGCATATGAGTTCGGGGTCGAGCCCAACGCAATGGAAGAAATATTTACTACTAGAGTTTCAAGCTAACCTCCAACCATAACCTGTATATTTGGTTCATAATTTGAAGTTTCCTTGGTAAGAGTGTTGGTGGGATAAGTGATAAAACAAGCATATATATATATATATATATATATATATATATATATATAAGACTAGTAAGTCAATGCATAGTGCTAGGTTGTGGGGCATGCCCACAAACGGGTAGGGGCCTATACAATGTTGCGAAATGGCATGGAAAGACTTGTTAGGATTTCCACGTGAATTCCATGTGGCAAGGTGATGGCGTGGTGTCATTGAGTTGGCTATAAATTCGAAGGATCATAACTTTTGATATAGAGGTTAGATTAGGGTGAAATTTTATATCATCAGATTTGTCTCGACGAGAAGGATGCAACGATGATAATCATTTTGGGTTTGAAGTCAAAAAAATTTATTATCTCATCTCTCTAACTGTACCGGGGAAATTGGATTAGTAAGTGAACGCTTCCCACCTGGGAATTGGGGTGGGGGGGTGTTTACAGGGAGGTTTTGTTTGGCAAAGATGGAATGAGGAAAGTGAAAAGTAATTAGATGGTAGAGATCTATAATACTTTTGACTATTCATTTTATCTATATCATACATATTTAATTTGTAGTATTCAATCAATTATTAAGCTTTACTATGACACCTAGTTATTAATTAATTATTCTTTTTTCATGCATTTGGTTGAGTGTGGGAAGCACTATACCTATACATTTTAACCAATCTTTGATCAAATGAAGGGATGAATAAAATTATGTATAGAATTGTTATGGTAGGTTAGCATGGGATGAGGTGGCTACATTGGTTAAAGAGTCTCATTGTAATCAAGGTACCAATATTAGGTAGGTGCAAATTGATTTAGCATATGATTTAAAAGATAAGAAAGAAAGCATATTCACCCACAATGTTTAGCTATTTTTCATTATATTAGTGTATGTGGTCTATTTTTTATTAAAATACTTACTAATTCTAAGTATTTTTATTAGTTGATGATACATTTGTTTACATGTTGGGCATACTATAGATGAAACACCACATCAAAAAGTTATAAATTCCACATCAAAAAGTTATATGACAAGAGGGAAATCTTTGATTGTGGGATAACTATAGTATTATCTCACTAATGTTTTCTTTAGAAGTCATAGGAATCCAGAGGTATCTAAAATAGATATTATGGGTATTAGGTTGATATAATTGAATGTGACATTAAATCCTTTAAATTAGTTTTTTTTTTTTAAGTCAAGTGGTATACATTACAAACGAATGAATGTGATATTTAAAAAAAAATTATTAAGCATGATAATGGATTTACCATGGTTAATACAAGTTCGTTTGAGTTGGGTACATAGCCTTATGTTCTTCTAATTCAATGTGAGTATGTATTTTACTAAGAAATTCTAGGTAAAGTAGGTTGGTCATTCTTTTTTAGATATTATCCAAGACGAAGGCCTACAAAGTATAATGTAGTAGAAGAAGATGATTCAAAGGAGAAGGTAGATGTGTTAGATGAAGAAGATGAACTAGATGTAAATAACAATGTTATTGATGATGATATCAGATGCAATTGTAAAAAATGACATTGAATATTATGTTGCTATAACCAATCCTTTTAATGTTGATTTTGATCAAGATGATATAGTTGAGAAGTAGGAAGAAGATGAAGATCAATGATATTGAATTGTTGAAATGTAGGAGGTATATAATTATATATTTTCCATGATTTATTCTCTTTAAAGAATTTTTTATGGGTTAATTATGCGTTGTTAAATTTTATGTCATTTTTTATGTATCATTAGTTGGTTAGAAGTCATTAAACTTGATTTCTCTCATAACCCCCCAAACTATAACCTCCTAACCGAAAGTGAGCATGAGGTGATTGATTTTAGCCATCAGTCAATATTGATAATTTAGGATAAAGTTTTAACCATCCACCCAATAATCTTGGTAACTTTGTAACCCCCCACCCTCATCCACCACAGGAACCATGTGCTTACTCCAAAACCACTACCTAGTCTCTAAATGGAATTTTTTAGCTTCGAGTTTCATATGATATCCATTACAAGGTTTAACACAAAGAATATATTTTTGGGCTTTGGATGTTATTTAAGGTGAGAGGTTAACAATTAGGGATTGAGGGATTAAGGGGTTTAGGGTTTATAGGGATAGGTTTGTTTAAGGGTTATGGGGGTTATATATAACTATGTGACACATATAATATACAAATATAAGTATAAAATATATTACGAACAAATAAAAAATAAAAAATAAAATTCAAACATAAAATCACTCTCATGCCAAAAGCCTAACAAAATAAACCCACTCTCAAAACTATTGACCTCTCCATATTGTATTTAATCAATCTACTAGTAAGGAGAATGTTTTCATGGGGGCTTCACTCAATGAACCTCTAACATATCATTTGTGTTCGTAGCATACTAAACAATACCCTTAATTTGACTACATATTGGAAAATACCTCTAAAAATCACATTATTTATCCCCCTACCAATATGAACCCAATACACCTTCCCAATTAAAAAAACCCTACTTTTACTAGATATTGTAGGTATCCTTTTTTCATTAACATTTTTTACACGCCTTTTATATTTTTTCATTAACTTTGAGCTCCATTTTTTATACCTGCCAATATAAAAATGTTTTACCCCCTATTGTATGCTCAAAATATTATATCATTTTTTCCTCAATATATATCCCCCAATATGAATGCACATGGTACGGTATTGTTCTCCTAATGAAGCCCCTGTGAATATGTTGAGGAGAAACCCACTAAAATTTGCATTGGATTAACCCCACCCTTTATTATGGAGAGTGTGGGGAGGAGGAACCCATTCACAGTTGCACTGGATCGACCCCACCTGCTAGAAAGGGGAGTGAAAAGAGGACTAGACATGTCCAAGGAATGAACAACCACACCTACTTTTCCAAGGATGGATCAACTTCATAATGTATTTTATATGTTTTATACACAATCTCTTGTCATATTTCTCCATTTAAAGTTATACAATTCCCCCTCACTCATATGTTTTGAGATTGGATATAACTCAGACTCTAAGTTAAGCAATTTTTCAAACTCTGCAAGTCTCTTGACAATGACCAACAAAGATGAAGTCAATTTTGGTCTAATGTTGGGGCAAGGATACCTATGATGTTTGTAGGATTGATGCCCAAATAATTATAAACGAGGATATATGGGGTGATTTTAGCATGGTGATGTGACCACTCCCCTTCCTTTGACTCAACTTGTAAAAAATAAAGGTTTGAGGCCAAATAATAGTGAAAGTAGTGTTCAACCAAAAACCAATGACTTTTCTTACCTACAAAAAAAAAGGTTGAGATCTTACAACACAATGCTAATATTTCAATTTTATTTTTGGGGATTTGTTAAGCCCATGATATTGCATGAGGAAACTTTCATTGAGAATTAGGTTAGGGATTTCATGCTTATATAAAACCTAAATAATGCTTGTTATCCAAAATATATTGTTGGATAGTTTCTAAAAGGTATAGTTGGATTATATTTGTATATTATATTTCATTTGTTAAATGAATGATACCACAGGTATAAAATTATGTTTGTTAGGTGTTATTATATATAAGCCTATCTAGTAGGGCATTTATGCAAGAGTACTTACATGTTAGGGTTTAGTATTATATGTAAGGATAAAATGAAATATTGGTATTTACATTATCCTTGAAGTGGGTTATTACTAGGGTTGGTATGAAAAAATACTTTGCTAGAGCTTTTTGGGCAAAATTTGCATTACTAACATGCATAAATTTGGAATTGAAGAGAAAGTTGAGTTCATAGGGTTTTGTGGGGTTGGAGTTACTTCTTTGGAAAAAGATAGAGATTCTGAACCAAAAGAACCAAAATCATGCCAAAGAAAAGGAAATCTTATTTTTTAACTTTAAGTTTTTCCTTGATGCAAAATACACCACAAGCTACACTAAAACGCATGCCAAGGTATCAAAACTCATTCAATTTGTGGGGTTCAAATTGTAAATGATTAGTTAAGGAATTTTTCATAATCCTATATACTTAGATTTTTATTTTTAGTTATAAGAATACTTTGATAAAAATAAATAAATAAATAAATATAAATATAAAATATAAAAAATAAAAAATAAATAATAATAATAATAATAATAATAATAAAATAAAAAATAAAATAAAATAAAGATATATAATAATAATAATAATAAATAAATTAAATTAAATTAAAAAATAATAAATAAATAAATGTAAGAAATGATGTGGATAAGCATAGTAAAACCCTAGAAATGCACAACATGTTTGTAAAATGTGTGCCAAGGTTGTGTTAACTTATATTTGAGTTAAATTTTTTGGGGGTGTGATTTATCATATTAGACCTATTTATGTTGTTAAATTTTCAATTTCAAGTTTAAAAAAGGATGTTATGTGCAAAATAGGAAAAGTTTACCCTGTAATTTGGAAGGTCAAAATAGTACTAAGTGGCCAAATAAGAATGGATGCCCAAGCTTCCTTATGGATCCAACTTCTTCGCCTTTTCTCTTTCTTTCTTGGAATATAGAGTTAGATATATGATCATTTTTATTATGTCATTTAAAGTGAAAATGAAGAATAGGAGAGGTTTCTTTCAAGCACCTAGAGTTGGGACTTCATGCAAATTTGAAGGAAAACATTCCTTAGAGTAACATGCCTTCCCTAGTCTTAGTTTCCATCCAAATTGAGTGGTTTAATTTGAATAAGGTGCAATTTGTGATTATAAATTTGTATATATCCCTATAATGGTGTTTGTAGACAAAAACCTACCTATTGTGCATAAAGTCTAAAAAATTCCTTATAAAACCAAAGGGTCAAATTGTTAAAGTTGGCTATATGAATATGCATGCCAAAAGTGAGACAAGCCTCCATAATTTGAGATTTAAGTTGTAAATTAATGATTGCAATATTTATAACATGTTTATATAGTTATGATGGTCACATTTACACTCCAAAAAATATAATTTCTATTCACAAAGATTTGTGGCCTTTTGATGAATCTTAGGATAAAATTGGCAAAGAGAAAATTGTACGCCTATAGCTTGTTCACCTCCAAATTGATTGATTCAAGTTGGAGAGTGTTTAATTTATATTTTTATATCTTACTATAACTTTGTATTTTCATTTAGAGAAATAAAACCCTTTAATGTGCAAAGAAACCAAAACTATCTTATAGAATGAAAATGTCATTATAATATCTCATGCTTCTTATATTATAAAGTAACATTTTACTATGTCATGCTTCTTATATTGTAGTAGGGTGATCATGGGAAGCACCAACATTGATAGGTAAACGATTAATAATATCAATACCCATTTAATGTGAATTTTATTATTGATTTTATAATTGAATGAACTTGTTTTTCTATTGATATATGTAGATATTTGCACCTAATATTGATGACATGGATGATAATGATCAATTATTTGAATCCATATTGAAATTGATGGATACAATTAAAAATGTTTTGATAGAGTAAAACAAGGAACTTATCACATCGGCTAGGTGTAAACCAATGCAAGAGAACAAAGAAAGGTGTAGAGTTTTGAAATAAAAATGCTTTATTTCTATATAATTTTTGGGATCTACACATGAGACTACTAGTAAGGCTAGTGTTGGTAGCAATGATGCATCAATGCTACAATGTCCTAGCACGCGCCACATACTCGCGAGGACATTTTGAATCTACTTGTGGCCATAGACCCATGAATTAAATGAAAACACATTCTAAGGTTCATGCCACATTCTTCTAGTGTATGCAAAATCGTGTACATGATTATGGAGATGAGCCGATTGATGATTCTATCAATTCCTTTCCTAAATCAACACGTGCTAATAGCAATGGAACAATTCCAATTTATTTTTTGGTGGATGAAAGCATTTTTCTAGTCAAGATACCACAAATCCCAAGTATTTATGAATTATCTTATTGAAATTTACATCATTTTTATTATTTTAAATTAATGATCATATTGTTTTCTGGAAAACAACATTTTTTATAAGAAGGTAAAAAAGAAGGATTTGTAGATATTTGGGTCCACCATATACACATGGTGAAATGCTCAGAATGTAAATTTGATAAAGGGTCTTATTAACTACTTTGTTTGTATTTACCCCCTCTATTTGACATGAGACTTACACTATCTTGACTTTGATACATAATCTGGCTTATATATTATTCTTTGAGGACATCATTATGATGATCTATAAATTTTATGTATTTTGATGAGACATGTATTTCATGATATTATGATATTTTACTTTCATTATGATGATGATGATGATTATGGTCTTTATATGTGATAATTTATGATGTTTACTATGTGATAGTTATATCATGTTTATCATTTGTTATTGACTATTTCTTGAGTGTGGAAGGAAAAGAGGACTATGGAGACATACCATCATAGTTTGAGTCACATTGTGATTTATGTTTATGTTTTGATATTTGATATTGATTTAGATAGTGTGTATGCTTATATGGATTATACTGATGGATGTTCTCACCATTTTTGTAGGCACTCATAAGTGTTGATCATACAACCCACATGGATAGTGGGTTTGTTGGTGAAGGAGATCATACCTATTTGAAGGTGAATGACCAACATCCTTAGTCACAATTGCTAACACTTTAGTAATGGCTCAAGATGAAGTATAGGGGGTACTTATCCTTGGCGTTGCGTGATTTTGTGAGGTATAGACCATGGGCATGGTTGCTCACAAGGTACTATTGAGGGGTTCACATTAATTGGGGCCTTTATCATCAGTCACCATGAAAATATCAACAAGTGCGATGAGGAGACTATTGAGTTTCCATTCCGCCAATATTTCTTTTCCCTGTTCGGATCATAGGAGTTTGAAGGGAAACCAATGGCACACCCATGGAACATGAGGTTCTTGAAGGACACAAGAGTTGGCACCCTTGACACCAGATAGAGGATAAGGAAATGTGTGATCTTGTTTAATTCATATGCCCTTTAGGATTAATATGTTATGGATGATTTATTACAAAATGAATATCAAATTAATTTAAAGTTTAGTAAGTGCCAACTTGAAAACTAAAATAAATATGAAAACATAATAATTGAAAGAAATGACTTGGCTAATGTTAGTAAACTAATACTTAAAAAGGGGATTTAAGGTAAGTTAGAGCTAAGTAACTAATAGATGAAAAATTGAATTACAAGTTATCATGTTTAAATTGGGGATTAACCTAGATTTAAATTGATTTCGACTTAAGTGAACTAAATTCTAAATATATATGTGTAATAATTGAATTACTTAAATAAATAAATCAGATAAATTAAAAACAAGAGAACTTTAAGTAATTGAGAAAATCCTAAAAAGATAACTAAATTAGAAAAGTACAAATTTAAGGAAATATTTACAACTAATTAGGACTCTTGGTAGGTTACAATGATTTAACTAGAGAAAATTGCAAATGTTAAGGAAGGGAAAAAGGGCATAAGGGAAAGACTAGGAGTAAATGTAGGAACATGTGACTCTTGGGTGAGAGAAAAATTTAGTTTTAATAAATTAATAGGAATTTACATGAGAGAGAATTTGTGGCTAGGACATGTGTATGGATGAATATTCAAAGTTATGGAATTAAACATGTGATTAATCCAAAAGACATTCTTAGAATTAAACAAAATTAATTATTTTTCATGTGAAAGCAAGTGTCATATTTAATTCTCACATAAAAAAAACTCTATAAAAAGAACACATTCTTATGAAGGGGGCATCCTTGAGCTCCCTATCGATGGATGTGTATTGTAATGATATTCTATGTATTCTTGTGAGAACTTATGATCTTGTAATCGTGTGAGTATAGAGTTGTGATTTTGAGTACCTGTTGGATAGTGTGGTGGATAGGAACTTGTTGATATGGGGAGATCAAGGCTGTGAACCAATTCCTATTGGTAAATATTGTTCTCTTTTCCTTCCTACAGTCCTACTTCAATTCAAGGGGATAAAGGGAAGAAGAATACCTTGGCATTGGTAAGATGGAAAACCAAGTATGTCATCAACTTCAACCTAGTGAATTGGGAATTGTAGAAGATTGATTATTGGAGTCACTTCAAGCAAGAAATGAGGATCGTGACAACTTGCATTAATGATTGTACATTCACATGTGTGAGTGATACCCTGTTTGTAATTTGTTGCATGGACTATCTAGTAAAATGGATAACTTTAATATTGGTACTATAAATGTTTGTAGCAAATGTTAGAATAGTGATTACACTTGCGGGGGAGGGGTGAATCAGTTTAATGGCCAATTCAACCAATTTAAACAATTTAACAATTGATCATAATTGTAAACATAATCATGCATAAATAGAGATCGTCATCACATCAACACATGAATACACTAGATGCACATGGAAACCCTTGCGAGAGAAAACAAAAAATATTTTATCTTCTTCAACCTGTAATTACATCAATTTGTAGGCGCCAACCTATTTTTGTTGCTACAACACCCTCCAAATTTTTCCTACATTCAAATTTTGGACCCTCCTTATGATCATGCCATCAAGTCATTAAGGTCATGCATGGTAATGTGATCTAAGTGTTCAAGTCTTCCTTTAAGGATCCTAAGTCTCGATGTACCTACTGTCATATGACCAGTTCGTGATGTCTTCACAAGCTAAAACATGCCCTTGTGATTGTGCAGTCTCTAGCAACAATGATTGTGCAGCCCCTAAAGACAATGACTATGCAATCCTTGCCAACAATGATTGCATATTTTTTAGTGGAAATCACTCTACACTCCTTAAATACAAAATCTTTTCTCACAATGATTGCACAATCCTTATCATTAGCAATGGCATAGTCCTTTCCCATAGTGATTGCGTAGTTCTCACTCCTAGGAATTGCGCAGTTCCCAGTGACAATGTAAGGGAATCCTCTACAAATAGTGTTTTTGCACTCTTTTTTGATAGTAAGAGTGTACTTCTTCATGTCATTATTCTCACACCTATTAGTGGCAGTCAATTCACTCTTGACTCCTAGTTTCTCGGCATGCACTAAGTGCCATCACAAATCCTAACCCTAACTACATGTTTGTTCTCCCTATATAAAAATTCTAGTCCAAAGCTCATTTTCACATTCATATTTAGTTTTTGAGCTCTGTGAAATTTTGGAGTCTATAGAGAATTCTCTTACTTGTGGTTGCAAATGCCCCATCTTCTGAGCGAGTTTTTCAGCTATCGCTTTTGCTTTTGCAAGTGTAAAGTTTTCTTTCTCTTTTGCAAATCTCTAAGAATAATGGTGGCCAGGCAAAATTCTCTGGTGGGGCTCCTATCCCAAATGGTGTGAGGTATAATTGGGACTTCATATTGGGGAGAGCCCCTACTATTGGTGGCATCCAACATCGTCAATATATTTGGCGCTAAAAGGAGGGCTAGATGATGAGTTGAGCCCATGAAGTATGTTTTAATCTCTCATCTTAAATGGCTTCTTCCCAAATCATAATCCCGAGGTGTTTTTCTACAAGTGGAAATATTATAGTCTCCATGAAACTAATTCATGACTTGTCACATTTTAAGTTCAATGACGAGGATGGAACATCCATAGTTGAGCATACACTTCAGTTTCTTAAGTTCTATAATTTTCATGAAGTGGATTCTGAATATGTTGCTTGTAGATTATTCATCCTCATTTTTTAAGGTTTCACTAAGAAATGGTGTCATACGTTGCCAGATGCTTCTATCCATTCATTCAAAAAAAAATTCAAGGAGCTTTGTCAAGCTTTTGATAGGTACAATTATCAATATGTTTATATAAGGGTTAATCAACTTAGAAAAAAATCTAATGAATCATTAGAAGATTTTCTTGACCATTTTCTTCATCTTTGTTATGAGTTTACTTAGGAAGATGTGGATTTGGATTTCATGAGTGAAAAGTTTGAGTATTTGGTTTGAGCCTCTATTGAAGAATTTGAATTTGAATCATCTTCGAGCCTCAGTCCAAACTTTGTTTTCAAAACTCATCACAGTCATGATGCACCTCGAATATCAGAGGAGGAATATGATGTCCCTTGTCCTCCTCCTTTTTCATTACCAAAAAAGTTATCTCTCATGCTCATGTTGAAGTTGGGAAATATGAAATCAAATTACTATCTGCATCTTCCACCTTTATTTTCCATGATCAAGATATTATTTGGGAAAATTTTGAATGTTCCAATAAATACACAGATCCTAAGGTGAAGGTTGATCCTTTGATTCCTTGAGATCACATCAATGTACATAATATAAATCTTGAATATGATTGATCAAAAGTATTGTTTCTTCAATGGATACTAGTCATCCTTTACCATCTACATCTCATTTCTCTTTGTACCTTGATTCGCTTTCTCAATCTACTCCACCAACAATTTCTCTAGATACTCTTGATTCTCAATTTGGTAGTTTACATGGTGATTAGGTACAAGGTGGCTATATCTCACGAGTAGAGGAGAAAATGAGTGAAGACACATTCCATCTTTCTTCCCTCTTTCAAATCCCTCTATGTCAAGATGATGTTTCTACATTCTTAGCTAATCAAGGATATTTTTATCTTGGCAATCAATTGAATGAAACTGAAGATCTTAAACGAGATCAACGCTTGGAAAACCATCACCTTGACATCAATGAATCCACTGAAATATGTGGTGATGAATTCCCAATTACATTCGATGATCTCTTGTTTTCGCATAAAAAATTTGGATTTGCAAATCTTTGATCTCGAATCTGATCTGATCATAGAATATTTTTTCAAATGGAATTCATTTCACAACTCACCATCCCTTGTGTCATGATGCATATAATGAAATAACCGATATACCATGTTCTTCAAACTCACAATATGATGAATCAAATTCAAATTTGAAACAAGGTGGTAAAGTTTCCCATGATGAAGAGAATGATGTAGTTGAATATATTTCTTACAATTTGGGTAACCATTTTGGTGATGTTGACAAATTCGATGAAACTGTTGATCCCAATAGCTTCCATTTGATTCATAATGATCTTGCTGAAATAATTGATGATAGATGTCTTCACACAAATGTTGATCTCACCATACCCTCAAATTTTTATCATTCAACATTTGAAGGTTTTGGGACTCATCAAGAAGTTGAAGCACTTCATCTCCTGCTAATGATTATGTCAATATCTCACGATCTTGATGAGGTCCTTGAACTAGGTCAGATCCAGATATTCATGCATAATTATTTTCTAAACATTGTGTTAGAAAATTTATATATTACAGAGAAATGGAACACAAAATATATTGCAGAAATACAAACACAGAAAACACATAAAACAAGAGAGACACAGATATATGTGGTTCACCCAATTTGGGCTACATCTACGAAGAAACAACTAGTCCTTCCTTTTATATTATCCAGTGAACTGAAGAGATATAACCTACAGCAGATCCATTGTAATTCCCTCTTCGCTCTCACACAATCTCCTCTCTCTTTCTCACTGAAAATATAGATCTACATAGACGCAATACAATTCCCTCATATATAGTGAGGGGTTGCCTTCTAGGGAAGAAAACCCTAAATTAAACATAACTTCTACCGTTAGATCTCCGCCTAATGAATGTCCCAGATTGACTATGAAATTACAACATTTTACAAGGCAATTTTACATATATTTTTAGCTTTAGGGGCGCTACCCCTGATCCCCCGCTTGGGGGGGGCTCCCAAAGATTGCAGCCCCCCCCCGGGACCCCCCTTGCAGCGTACATTTTACGGGCGGAGTTGCCACCACATTATAAACTAGGGTCCAATGTGGCGATACCTCTAAATAAAGAAGATAATCAGGCTCCACACCCAACACATTCTTTCACTGGATGTAAGCTCACTCTTGAAGGATTTTCAGCGTCTTCAAGATGATTTTCTTAGTCCTTGTGATAAATTTTCTAATCAGGTGAAAGATTCATGTTTTGAAAATTCTTCTTCATACAAATCCCTTATATCTAACCAAGGGCTAGAATGCATATCTTTCTTGGATGTACAAACTTTGAAGCCTATCATTTTGATTATTGAGACAAATATTATCATCGACTAGAAGAATCCTTCTTGCTAAATGCTTCCATGAGAAATCAACTCCTCATCCTTCTTATATATGCTTTGGAGTTAGTCATTTTTCTTTGCTACAATCTATCCTTTTAGAGGTTGGTAAATGCTTGAGTCATTTTGTCAATAAAAAACATCATATTAATATCAATACTAGGTTTGATTTGAAACATGTTTCTAATATTTTGTCATCTCGGTATCTTGATTAGTTTCACGGAATTATGATACTAGAAATTGTTTCTAATTCCCCAAGCTTTCATGTTACTAGTCTAGTATGTAACCAATACAAAGGGAACCAATCGAGAATCTAGAATATTATATGCCAATCCACCAATCTGATCATAACATTGGTTCTAACAATTCACTTAACTAATAATTTTCCCATTGATACATATGATGATAGTTTTTTTACATCGATTGATCTTGTCGAGCCCTTTGATCTTTATGATTCATCATTTCGTTATTCAAATACTTATCGGATAGTTGAGGCACCTCAAATTTTTTTGATGGTTATGTCAGGTCTTCACGATCTTGAAAAGGTTTCTGAACAAGATCAAGTTATATTTTCTTTGCAAGATCCTCCCCATGATTCAATTGCATTGATTGAAAATTTCATTCTCCCAAGAGTTTTAGGGTTTTCAAAAGGGTTGTTTCAAATACTATGATCCAATCGTTGATTGGTTAGAGGAATATTACTTGGAAATCTCCATTGCTAATTATAAGTTCCAATCTTACTTGATGTTTTTTAAGAATGAAAATGCAGACAAATGTAAATTCACGAGAAACCTTCAAGGTTTGCATGATCATTGTTCTAATCAATAAGGTAAAGTTGAAAATTGGTTAAAGAAAGTTGTTATAACACACTTGTCTACTTGCAGAAGCGACCATCATCTTTATGTGCAATTGATTCAGGCAAGTATTTTTACTATTCCGCATTATTTTATATTGTTGCTAATGACTTATATCTTTCTTCTTGCAGGTTGGGAACAACTTAAATGGCTACACTAGAAATTTGATTTCACATCATCCTGACCTTCTAGTTTAGATAAATTAGGATCTATGTTTACTTTTGTTCTTCTACTATTTTCATTCTAGTTAATGTTTCATTGCATTACATCACCCTTCCTACATTCCCTTTTTCATTTGAGTTTTTTTCTCTACATGTACTTACTGATTTTACATGTTATTTTCCTTTATTATGTTCTCTCTTTTATGTATTTTCATGTTTTCTTTCATGTCTTTGCTCGTATGTTGTTTTAATAAGACCATGTATGAAATCCATCCTATTTAGATCTATGGTAATGTGGAAAAAGTTGAAAATGTAACTCTAAAAATTGGCAACACTTGGCTTATCTTTGGTCAACTTATTTGTCTGAGCCTAAATATATTTCAAGGTCAATGATGCATGTACGAAAATATGTTGCATCCTAAGTGAAAGCTCAAGCGGATCTACAATGCTTATATCTATAATGGGATGTTATTTCATAGAATTAACTTTTATATTGATTGGTTT
Organism: Pinus tabuliformis; assembly: GCA_031772625.1. Taxonomy (NCBI): domain Eukaryota; kingdom Viridiplantae; phylum Streptophyta; class Pinopsida; order Pinales; family Pinaceae; genus Pinus; species Pinus tabuliformis. The sequence continues at coordinate 1,321,668,998 of CM062819.1, read as the reverse complement.
TAATGTGTCATCTCAATCAAGTAGAGAAGGGAAGAAGGGAAAAACTTAAGCGAGCATACTAGTTTTGTAGGTGTAATAAGAGTCTCTGCAAAACAAGGAATAACCTCTCTTTCTCGTAAAATAAATCAGGATCCATCTTCTTCCCTTGGCGAAATAAATGTCAATAAAATGCAATGAACATAAGGTATAAAAACAAATAAAGGGTGAAAGAAGAGAAATACTTCCTACACAGGGAGGTGAAGCAAGAAACTTCACTAGGGTACTGAACTATCTCATTAGCAATGAAGAAATGTTTGTGATTCCTTGAAGTGACTCTTTCGAGTTATTGAAATGTCTTTTTGATAGTGAAGCAACACTAGAGATTATCCTAAAAACTATGAATATCTTAAACTCATGAAATTTACATATTCCTACTCGCTAATCAAAACAACTAAAGTTTGACTAACCTTGTGAAGTGTGTTAAGCCAACAAGAGGAATAGAAGAGACTACTTTTGTAACCAGACTAAGTAAGGAAGCTAGGGTGATCAGTAGGATGAGATAATACTTCTAGAAGGCTAGACCTTGTGCTCAATGTTAGACCTAAAAAAAGAAGTTGGGGTTCTTCCAGCGTGTCATCAAGTGTTTTTGCTGCTACAACACCCTCTAATTTTTTATACATTCAAATGTTGGAGCCTCTTTATGATCATGCCATCAAGTCATTAAGGTCACGCCTAGTCTTGCGTCTAATTGTTCAAGTCTTGTTTAATGATCCTAAGTCTCGATCTAATTTTTTTCACGTGCTCGACTGTTGATGTATTCACAAGCTAACACATGCCTTGGTGATTGCACAGTCTCTAGCAAAAATGATTGCATAGTTCCTAGAGACAAGGATTGCACAATCCTTGCTAACAATTATTGTGCAATTGCCAGTGGGTAAGTCACTACACAGTCCTTACCCACAGTTACTATGCAGTCCTTGCTCACAGTCACTGTGCAATCCTTTCTCACTGTGATTGCATAGTCCTTATCATCAGTGATTGTGTAGTCCCTTCCCACAGTGATTGCACAGTTCCTAATGACAGTGTAAGGGAATTATATGTAGATAGTGATTGTGCACTCTGTGTTGACAATAAGAGTGTACTTCTTCAAGTTAGTACTATCAAACCTGTTAGTGGCATTCAATTCACTCTTGACTCCTAGTTTCTTAGCATGCACTAAGCACCCTCACAAATCCTAACCCTAACTGCATTTTTTTCTCCCTATATAAAAATTCTAGTCCATAGATCATTTTCACATTCATCTTTCACTTTTGAGCTCTGTGCACTTTTGGAGTACAAGGAGAATTCTCTCACTCATGGTTGCAAATGCCCCATATTTTGGGTGAGTTTTTCAACTATCGCTTTTGCTTTTGCAAGTGTTTCTTTTGCTTTATTTTTCCCTTGCAAGTGTCACTTTTTCTTGTTTTCATTCTTGCATGTGTCACTTGTGTTTTCTATTGTTTTTTCATGTGTCACTTTCACTATTGCATGTGTCACTTTCGATTGCTTTCACATATCCTAAGAGCACCATGGAACACCTTCTAAAGGAATCTCCAACACACTCTCTTGCACTAGTTGATCCCATCTATCATGAGAACATGTGTTGGACACTCTCCCATGGCATAACACACCTTTTCATTACAATCAACAATTGTGTCGTAAATATATATCCTAAGTGTCACACTTGGAGATAAGTGTCATTTTATTGTCGCTTCAATATATGCATGATGGTTTTGGGTACTTTGTATATTCTTATCATGTTCTTGGATGTATATGCATGTGTGATCATGTTTAGGACATGTTATATTCTCTTACTCTCTTGTCTCATTGATCTCATACTTAGTCAATTTTGGATTCCTTCTTTGTCCTGACCTCTCACACAAATCATGAGCACATTCAAATTATAACTAAGTGATGAGTGTATTTTTCATTCCTGAGTATCAATGATGAGACCCTTACCTATTATACTTGCACATTTCACCCATCTAGAGGACAACCTCCTTCACTACACATTGAGCAACCTCAAAGCACAACCACTCAAACTTGTTGCTTACACTTGCCCACTGTGCAAGCTTGGATCAACCCTGACTTGAATTGCACAATATTCATTCTTAGTGGACAACAGGGCCATTTCTATACCCCTACAATGGAAACCTACACAATTTCTTGAGCCTTTTCCTTAGCCACTACACATTGCAGAGTCACAGTTTCCAAGCTTGCCACCCTTGTCTCCTGAACGTTCCCTCTGTACAATGTCTATACCATCCTTTCCTTCACTACGCACTACACACTTTCAGTGAGTAGTAGGGTCATCCTTCAACCCTTGCAGTGCTCAAATGAACAACCCCTACACCCTTCTTCTCAAGGACCGCGCACTGTGTATTCTCGGTGAGAAATCCTTCCATCTTTGTCTCCAGGACCCACACAATGCACATAAGCCTACCTCTTCCTCCCTTTCCACTACGTACTGCACACTCCTAGTGCCTAGTCCTCCACTCCTTGCCTCTTGATATTGAACACTACACTCAATAAGGCCTCTATGTAAGCCTTTGCGCATTATCCCATCATAATCAACATTTGCACAAGATCGAATAGGTGATCTTGGGACTGATGTTTTTTTGTCATGAGTGAACTTCATGTGCAGGTGCTATCACCCTAGCATGGAAAGATGGTGATCAAAGAGGTAAGAAAAGAGAGGTTACAAGAAGGACACTTGTGGAGATGAGACACCAAGATGCTATCATTAAGGAGCAAAGGAATCTTGGACCACGATAGAGAGATGAAAATCATGTTGAATTAAAAGATTCCAATACTTATTCAGGTCTTTTGGTAGATGAAGATTAAGTACAAGTCAAAATTTATCATTAAGAATGGAAAACGTAGTAACAAAGAGAGGAACTTTGCATTGATACATTATAATGAAGTCTTATGTCACAATTGCCAAATTATGGCTACTCAAAGTGTCATCACAAAAGACTTACGTTTTCCATGTAATTTGCACAATTTGTGGATGTAATTTTGTATTTCCAAAAAGTGAGAAAAGTAATATGTGTGGAAACCCAAGGGTCACACATGGAACGTGGAAAGTCACTAGGAAGTCCTAGATTCATGTAGGAGCTCAAAGGTAACATAGAAGCTCAAAATTCATATGGGAGCTCAAGAGTCATGGGGGAGATCAAGAGTCACATGGGAGGTGGAGAGTCACCTCATTTGTTATAAATAAACCCTGGTATATCAAGCAAAGGAATTTCCACCTTGGCTTATCTAGCTTGGAACAGGAGAGAAGATCATTCTTTAGAGGAGAAAGTGGTGACTTAATGTTCCAGTATTGGGGCTAGTATTGCATCATTGTAATTCTTTACTTGGAACTTTCACTTAATATTTGAAGCTCTCAGATTCAATGCACTTTTATGCATGTATCGTGGATGTTGTAAGACTATTGTTTTAATGCTTGCGATATATGTTTTTGTTCATACATAGTAGATAAAATGAACTATTTCATTGGCTTTAGTATATATCTTGTTGAATATGCGTTGTTACTTGATTTTATGATCGTTGTTAACTTGTGAATTATTTTGCAGGTTAACTAACGATTATTTTTATGCTCCTGTCTGTCTTTACTAGAATAATACTATTACTTTTCTCATAAAGGCTAGTTCTTTCTACTTTGTTCATTAAATAACCTTATATAAATTGCAATTGTTTGCTTCACAATGTCAACTTACCTACTTATCTCAAATTTTTTGCATAATATCTTATGTTGATAATTGCACCCAAGGAAAATAACTAAGAATAATGGTGGTCAGGTCAAATTCCTGAATGGGTCTCCTATCCCAAAAGGTGTGATGTCTAATTGGGAATTTATACTGAGGAGACCCCCTACTATTGGCGCCATCCAACACCATAAAAAAACCCCAAAAATAAATTTGCAAGCACCAACCTGTTGTAGTCACCAAACCCTAAAATAGATTTGCAAACACCTACTGGAGGCACCAACCCCAAAATATATGCAAGCACCAATTTTTTGTATATTACAACCTAATTAAGGTAACAACCTCTAAAATATGCAAGCAACAAGTTGTTTTAGGCTTCAACTTGATTGAGGCACCCACCTCCTTCACCAAAACATAGTTGACCACTTTTCAAAATCTTTCAACTCGATCCACAAGCTCATTTCAATTCAATCTATCCTTCAATATTAAATAATAACATATTATCCTTATCTTATACCTGTTCAGAAGCCCTAGAACATTTTCAAAAAAACCAAAGAGCCATTTTTCCCTCAATAACTTATCTTCATGACTTTTCATGTCCTTTCATATTAAAAACAAATTCTTGCCATTTTCCCCTTTCCAAACTTAATTTGGACCTCAAATTGACCCATAAAACATTACAAAAATTAATTGATCAACAAAATGCACCTTTATGATATGTGGTCTACAAAATGCACTTTTCTGAAACACGTTTGAAAAAATGCACTCTAACGGTCTTCCAAAAGGTTTGATAGAATACGCTTCCAAGGCCAAAACACATTTTGGCAAGCCTAATAGAACCCAAGCCCATGACCTATCATGGATTAAAAAGACTCAATACCATCTCTGATGTCATGCTCCTCATTCACGTCATTAATCAAAATTGTTTTAAATTGAATCAAGACATTAGCCAAAAGTTTTGTGCTTAGCCACAAATCCACACCATATATTTAGTCTCGAACTGGATTAAAGCCATGAAATAAATTAAAAGTGCCTTCGGGCTTAACAATAGAGCCTCACCAAAATTCAGGTTCAAAGCAGATTAAAGATGTAACATAACTACAAATTCCTTCGAGCCTAACAATAGAGCCAAGAGCCACATTATGTATATATTTAAGATCAGATCTGTTAATTTTGACTCAAACTTCTAACATAACCAAATACACCTTCATGCTTAACCCCAAATCTAAGAGCCACACTATTTATATATGGAAGGCCAAACCAATTAGCTTAGGATTGAACTCGTAACATAACCAAATATGACTTCAAGCGTAACCACAGAGCCACACCACATTGTGTATATATCTCATACCAGATCAATTGACTTGGACTTGAACTCGTAACTGAGCCAAATATGCCTTTGGGCTTAACCAAGAGCCATGAACCACACACACACATTATCTCTCTCTCTCTCTCTCTCTCTCTCTCTCTCTCTCTCTCTATATATATATATATATATCAGAACAAACAAAACCAAATAAGCCTTTGGAATTAACCAAGAGCCAAGATTCATGCTACATATATGTCTCAGACCAAACAAAACCAAATACGCCTTTGGGCTTAACCAAGAGCCAAGAGCAATGCTATGTATATGTCTCAGAACAGAAAAAACCAAATATGTCTTCAAGTTTACCCAATAGCTGAGAGCCACACCAAATATTTACCTCTGACCATATCAATTCACACTAGGTATTATATATTTGACACCATCAATGCTCCTATGCACCACCCATCACACATATATATGTGTGTGGGTTCCCTTAGGCCATTGATATAGCCGATGTCAATTTGAATTTTGGGCGAATGTTAATTTGAATTTGGTGTTAATGTAGAAAATTCCATATTACCTTATTTGGTGCTTAGATCATGACCAAGGTAGTCCCTATGGCTAGCCAAATCCTCCATATAATTGTGCCATGTGACCTAGTCCTTGGGGTCTATGGTTAATCCAATTTTGACATCAACATGATGTCAACATGCCACGTGGCACTATATGAGTGGTACCATGTGTCACTCAAATTTGGCCCAATTGGCCACCCAAAACTATTGACTTACCATGCCACATGGCACCCTATCGTGCTATTATGTCATATGTTATACTGCCACATCATCATTCATGTGTATGTTCATGTAATCTTCCATGTGTGCTTATGTTTCCATTTATAACCAATATTGTGTTGCCACATCATCACTCTCTTGTGTCATCAATCCACGTGTCTTGTCATTGAAGGGTCCACATGGAATTTGGTTAAGGTCCACCTAGTGCCTTCCATGTGTCATGTGTCTATTGGTCCAATGTGGAAGAGGTCGGAAGACATGGGAAGGGCACAACCTCCATTATATGTTGAGCAAGTTTGCACTTCATTCGTCATTCATCAACAACAGATCATCCATAACCATCAGATTCACCCAGAGTTTCATGATGGTTAATGCTATTAAAAAATGCACATGTCTACACACCAAATACCATTGATTTCTCACCAAAGCATTGATGCACCCTAAAGATGCATTAATGTTAAAAAAATTGGGGTTTTCACCATGTTACTTTCAAACAGGGTTTTCTTCTCATTTTTGAGGAGTTTGATCAAGTGTAATATATCATTGGAAAGCTCCTAGAGAGGAATATCCAACTAGACAAACTATATACACATTTGATCATCTGAAAATCTAAGAAATTCAATAATATTCAACCATCACATCTTCTTAACATCCCTAATGTGTCAATCAAATTCTCAATGATCTTCCAAAGCATCATACTTCCCAACAATTTCCTTCCTTTAACATTCAATACATTGTTCTTTCTTTGAAATTAACGACATCACATCAGTTGTCATCAATGACTACACTATGCCCAATAATTTCCTTCTTTTGACATCCAAAACATTATACATCCTTTGAAATCAACGACATGATATTGGTTCTCATCAATGAAACACTATGCCCAGCAATCTATCCCTCTGTCATTAATGGAAACACCACCTTAAAATGATGATCATTTATGGAAAGGTACTAAACTCCCCTTGTCAAGAGAAGATCAGGGGGTTGGAGCTCCCTTTCGATGGGTGCCAGTAAATGAGATTAGGGGGTTGGAAGTCCCTTACAGTGGGTGTTGGAGAATGAGAGAAGGTTGTAGCCTTCTACAGGTGGGTACCTACGTACTGGTATGATTTTGTGCCAGTACAAGATTGTAAGATTTTTTCCTTTATAATAAAAGACGATGACAATGGTGGCTTTATCCCACATTGGGTTTGCACCTAAAAATCCTCATGTCCTCATGTGTTGATGTGTTTCTTATGTGTAATGGTTTATTCTGTTCTTACTACTCATTGTTACTGTTCAATTAAATTCTAATGAAGTAATGACATAATGGTTAAATTAGAACAAATGATGAAATATATGAAAAGTTAGCTAATTGGATATGCATTGTTTTCCTTCATCATAGTCGAGTACATATGCTAGTTTCTTGATGACAATAGCATATATAAATATGAATAAGAAATTAAAAGGTTTAAGTAACTTTTAAATTATTGATTCACCCCCACCTCCACCCACCCCCTCCCCCAAGTATTTTTGCCAACAATTGGTATAAGAGCAAGTCACTTCAGTTGAAGCTTAACCGCTTGGAGTGGATCAAGGATGACAAGAAATAAGAAGATAGCTCGAAGGAAGGAGTAAAAAAACTGTGGTAGTGATAGTGATATATCGGATGCAGTGATAGTTATAGATGTCAACAAATATTCAGTTTTGGGAGCACCCCGCTTTCTATTGATCAAGAAATAAGAAGACAGTAACAAAGAACTACTAGGTTGGACTTTTTTTCTAATTGTGGTCCATTTCCTTGTCTATGTAATAATGATTATAATGGCAGTGAATCAACTAAACTTGCACTCATGGGTAAAACTGAAAGTAAGCATTCTAAAGAGAAAACAAATTAAAAATATGGCCCTAGAAGCAGAAGAACAAATAAAGTCAGAAACAATGGGCAATGAAGGGGTACCTATGCTAAGTAATGATAATTATCAATAATGGAAAGAAAAGATGAAGTATAATCTAATGAACTGTGATGTTTGGTATTTAGTATGCAATTGCTTCTCCAAATTCCTCCATCAGATGAAGAATTGCAAAAGGACAATAAGGCATTAAGTGACATCATTAATAGCATACCTTATTCAACATTAAATAGGGTTATGAATTATGCAACTGCAAAGGAAGAATGGGATAAGCTACAGGCAAACCATGAAGGAGTAACAAAGGAATATTGTTCATGAGAAGAACCAGTAGGTAACCTTATTTCTAAAGAAAAATATGATGCATCAAAAGATGAGTATGTCACTGATTCAGAAGAAGACATAATAGAGGAAGTTCTTAATCTTAGAAGAAAACTTGATCTTGATTTGGAAAATATTATTAATCATAATGATAAGTTGTAGGCATATGATAACATGGATCATATTATCTAAACAATATTGTGAAGACCTTGAAGCAGAGATTGTCTCTCTAAAAGCAAATCTTGAAAAGTCAAACAAGCTAAAGGAAGAACTACTTCAAGCATTTCAAGAACAAGAGAATGGGCTAAAGGAAGAGATTCTCAAATTAATGGAGCAAGCGGAAGAAGGAAGAAAGGTTGAAGAAGGAATGAAGAAGCAATATCTAGAAAAGGAGGAGAAATACCAAAGAATGGAGGTTGGGGTAAACATTCTAAAAGGTAAATTAGAAGGAAAGGATAAACATTTAATAGTTCAAGATAGTACTAATATTTTGGATAATATTCTTAGTAGTCAAAGGTCTCCCACCATTAAATCCGGTCTTGGTTTTCATGAAACTGTAAAAGGAGAATCTAGTTCACAGGCTTGTACAAGGATCTTGAAAGATAACATTATGAAATATGAAATTCCTGTCAAAGAGATAAGAAGTCAACCAGAGCAACATCCAAAGAAGATGAATTTTCAAAAGAAATAATTTTCTCCCAATAATAGAAACTTTAATTGATTCTCTCCCCTGATCAATAATGTTGAATGTTTTATATGTCATAATTATGGACACGCTCCATCCAATTGCAGAAGCAAGTTATTTCGATCTCAAGAAAATAGTCGCTTCACTGGAAGATCATCAACTCCTAGGTACTCAGTTTTCTTTAAGGGATATTGTTTTCTTGCAACATATTTGGTCACAAAGCTATTGATTGCAATAGAAGGAACATGAAATAGAAATATTATAATTCCTCTTCTCCCTTTCTTGGTCATATAAGATGTTATGCTTGTAACAAGTTTGGACATGTAGCAATAGAATGCAAGAACAAATCAATGAATCGCCAAATAAAACATGGAAAGAAATCAAATAATGTAAAAAGACCTGAGAAACATGGATCCACCAACATTTCTCATAGTAAGAAAAAAGAAAAAAAAAACAGATAAGGTGTGGTCTTTCTCTCTACTCCTTTGAAGATGAAGATGAATGGTACATTAACGACGGATGTTCTCATCACATGACTGAAGATAAGATTAATATGGAGTCTCTCAAGAAAAACCAATATGGTAAGGTTATTCTTAGAAATAGTTCTCTAGAAAAAGTTATGGGAAAAGGTAGTGTTAGTGTCAATCTTTCCAGCCTTCCTACAGTGATAAAATATGCTCTTACAAAGTGATTTTGAAGTGTCAAGGTCAAATTTTGTCATTTCAAAGAGTTTTCAAGCAAAATTTGGTCACTAAGCATTAGGTCTAGGGTTTGCTTTCACTCTGTTCAAAGTTGCCCAAATGTCAGTCTATGTCATCATTCAGCTGAGTGTATCATCATTCAGAGGGTTTTCATTATCATGTCAGTGTCTAATGAGTCATTTGACACCTTGTTCATGCTTCAGTTGCCACCCAGGCAAGGTCATTTCCCTCTCCTAGGGTTTTGAAGGCAATTTTTCTTGGATGGTCAAATCACCGGCAAAACTTGTTTCCTGATGTTCATACACCTTCCCCTATCCTTAAAGTACCTTAACAAACACTTCCCATCCCTTAGATCCGCCAAATTCCTCATTTTTGTACAAACCCTAGTTTCTAGCTACAACCTGGCAATTTTCTAGGTTGGGCCTGTGTTTTGCTCTTTTCGACCCCTTCCCCTCACTCAGTCACTGAGATTCCACTTTCTCCTGCTTCCTAACATCCCTCCCCACTCCCACAAATTTCCCCAAGAATTTAGAAGCCCCTATCCCCTTCATCTCGCTCCATTTCGACAAAATTCCTTGCTTCACACATCGGGACAAGTCGCACTCAAATGATGTTCCAGAGCAATCAAAGATGAATTTTGGAAAACTGAGAGAGGTTTTTGTCCATAACATGCCAAAGAAGAAAAACCTCCTTCACTTTTTATACAGGTGTCATGGTTTGAGAGAAATGTCAAAAATACCGGCGAGAACGAAGGTGCTCCAAGGACGGTTGGCCAAAGCACAAAAACGAAGGAAAACGCCCGATCCACTCCAAATTTTGGTCAAAGCCTATTTGACTGAGCATGGTACTTTATTGGGGACTCCCAGCCCAAATTTCAAGAAATTTGGAGAAAATTTTGTCATTTGTGAATTTTTTGTGCAATTTACAGGTTTTGGCCATTGGAATGGTCTCACCCCGGGTGAGACCATTTTGGAGGACTGCTCGGAATTTTGAAAACTTGGCATTTTTGGAAAGGGCATGCAAAGAGAAAATTTACCAATACTTGGGAGAAGCCTAATTTGGAGATTTGAGCCTCCAAAAGCTCAAAATACATCAAAAAAATGACTTTCTGCCCACTTTTTGAGTTGCAGAAAGTGACCTTGGGAGAAATGGTTTTTGAGGGGGCAAAACAACTCCAAATTTAGAAATTCCACTTGGGATGGAAAGTAGACAGACCAAGCTTTCCAATGAGCCATCTTGCACCTGATTTGGATCAGTGGAACCCACTCAAAAGTAGCTGCAAAGGGGCGCGACCATTTGAACAGGGGGTGCGACCATTTGAGCCAGCTTTGCCAGAATTGACCTTTTTTGTCAAAAAACATTGTTTTGACTATGGTTGACCATTTTTACTTGTAGATGATGGATAAATGTAATATTTTCATGGCACTTTGATAGATTTTATCTCTCTTTACCCTTCTAGAAGCTTCCATGATGTAAAAAGTGAAAAATTAATGCATGGATGAGTTAGCTAAGTAATAGAGGCAAGTTGTTTGGCTGCCTATTTTCTAGTTCTTAGTTTAGAATTAGTTCAAACTGCTCCTAGGAAGCTGAGCTCGACCCCTAGAGGTGGGGAAAGGAGTTAGATGGTCTAGATGGTCTATATTATGCTCTCTCCTTCTCATTTTCATGGTTGGACTCTTGTGGGAGAAGTATTATTGCATATTGTACATCTATTTCTGCAATTTAAGGAAAGGAAGGCCAGGGTTTTGCAGACATCATTGTGGATTCTTGTGGATTGATGTGTTGATGGTGTGTTCTCTACATGTTCTTGTAAGTTTGTTTATGTATTCCACATCTCTCTTTTGCTTCTAATTGGACAGATGAAGTGGTAAAGTTTGAATTCATGCTTTGACATGCTCAGCTTTTTAGTTTGTTCAATATTTATGTTTTCTACTGTCTAGAGAGGATTCAAAATGGTTGTTTGCCCTCTTTAGCTCCTCCTCTATCATTCCTGATCATCCATATCAGATTAAGGCATCAGCGCCCACTCCTACCTTGACCCAAAGATCCCCCTGCAAAAACTGTGCTCAATCCCCGCACCCTGAATTGCACTCCCTCCAATTGCCACCAAAAACCCCAAAAATCATTAAATCAACCCCCCTATCAATTTACTAGCCTAAAATATTTATTCTTAATTGGTCAGCCTAATCATATTGAAAGATCTATCAAATCTGACCCGAGAGAGCCTTCTCATACCTCGTAGGGCTAGCTACGAGGTGAAATGGTTTGATGTAGCCTTGAAGGTTTACCTTCCTCAGCCTAGGGTGAAATCTCAAGCGCTAACATAGTGGCGACCATACTGGGGAGAACAAACTTGTTTGTGGATTGAACGTGTTATTTCATAAGTCTTAGACGGAGCCTGAAGTTACGCCAGAAGCCTTCGAAAACGCTCTTGTTTTACATCAGCGTTAGTAGATAAACGCTGCTTCAGTCAATCTCCGTGAGCTTGTGAATACGACCACTTCATTTGCATTTCACCCCAGTACATATATCAAGTTCAGATCTGATTGTTGATAGTGGACAACGATCAGACACTTGAAAGGCTGAAATCATTCACTGGCGACTCCTTCACTGAAAACTCCAGAGATCAATGCTTCATGGTGACTTCACTGCAGAGAGATCAGTAGCTTTGAGATTTCTCAAGATGGATCAGATTGCAAGAAGATATGCTCCCTTGAGCCGAGATCACATCCCCGGTTTTCCAAATAAAATTCCAAAGGTAGATTGGTCAAGGAATTTGCCTATATTTAATGATGATGGTAAGAAGGATGCCGCTCTTCATCTAGTTAGATTTCATATGCATATTCGCAAGTTGAAGGTGGATTTTCCTGAAGATTGCTTGATGAAGATATTCTTGGCCACTCTGGAAGGTAAAGCCCAATCATGGTATGAAAGTTTGCCGCCTGCTTGTATTTACTGCTTAAAGGATTTTCATGCTATGTTTATTGAAAGATATAAGGACTTTTATCCATCATTGAATTTAGTTCAAGACTGTTGCAAGCATGCCTATAGTTTTATTGAAAGCCTTGAGAAGTTTTATGAAGATGATAATTTCATGGATGAAGAGATCATGGAAGCTCTGTATGAGAATCCATTTCAGCAACACACCGAAATCTTAGAGGATACTTGCCAAGATCATCAGGCTGAAGATTTCAATATGGTTGAAAATGAGGAAAGAGCAAACATTGTTTCAGATCTGCCCACAGAAGACAGCAGCATGCAACCCATCAAAGAAATCTCTACTGTTGAGATCATAGACAGAGTTTTGGATTCAGATGTTCATGAACAGCAAGGTGAGATCTTTGTGCAAGTAAGTGATGAATCTCCTTTCAATAGCTCAGTACTAAATGATAGTTTGAATGCCTTGTCATATGAAGATAATTATTGTTTAAGCAAAAGAAACCAAAAGGCATTGTCTCCTTTGTCTGAAGAGGAGATAGATCAGCTTTTGAAAGGTCATGCTACAACCCAAGCTACAGCAGATTTGCAATGCACACATAGTCAGGAAAGTGTTGGGGAAACTTCTTCCTTTGTTGAAAAAGATGATTGTCTTGTAGATCAGCAAATAGATAATGTTTTCTTTCACAAAGATGATAATCCGGCTGTCATATCATTTGAAGATGACCTACCATACTGTCAAACTACCGCAGATCATAGCATTCAGGATTCCATTTCAGATTCTTCCTCATATGTTTCATGTGCTGAAATGTTTTTCCAAGAAGAGATCTGCTCATCCGTTTGTTCAGAGATTTTTGAAGCCCATGAGCATACTTTTACTGAAGCACATGATGAAGACAGATCAGAGTTTGAAACAAAGGATACCTTGTTCTTTCAGCAGGAGGTGGCAGTGGCAAATCTTCATGTTTTTCACGATCCTCTAGTAAGTTTGTTGCAACCAGCAGTGATAGTGTTTATTGCAGTGTTCAGTGATGAAGGAGATCATGGTCAGCTATGTTTTTGGATGCCCGGTTACCAGTATCTATTGTTGATCATGCGATCTGATTGGGAGAATCAATCAAGAAGGCATCTGCTTGATTGGTTGCATTGGCATTTTGATATAGTTTGATGTATATAGTCTTGTAAGAAACACCGGTGGTTGTCATCATGATTTCAAATCTTGATGGACTGCTGCCCTTCAAAAAGCTTTGTAAAGTTCTGTTTTAAGTCGGTCATGAGTCATTTGTGTTTGGTCTATTGAGTGAGTTTTTTCAAGTTATTTCAGTTTGCCATCGAGTCGGTTTGAGTCAAGTTTCAGTTAGGTTTCAGTCAAGTTTTCATTCAATAAATGTGTCAAAGTTTTGTGTCAAAGGTGTAAATCATGACTCCATCGCCCAATGGTTGCAAGCACTGGTCTGCTCTCCCAGATGTCTAAGGTTCTTGGCACCTCCAAGGAGCTACCATCCCCATTGGAGCCAATGTTAGTGTCAGTCTTTCCAGCCTTCCTACAGTGATCAAATATGCTCTTACAAAGTGATTTTGAAGTGTCAAGGTCAAATTTTGTCATTTCAAAGAGTTTTCAAGCAAAATTTGGTCACTAAGCATTAGGTCTAGGGTTTGCTTTCACTCTGTTCAAAGTTGCCCAAATGTCAGTCTATGTCATCATTCAGCTGAGTGTATCATCATTCAGAGGGTTGTCATTATCATGTCAGTGTCTAATGAGTCATTTGACACCTTGTTCATGCTTCAGTTGCCACCCAGGCAAGGTCATTTCCCTCTCCTAGGGTTTTGAAGGCAATTTTTCTTGGATGGTCAAATCACCGGCAAAACTTGTTTCCTGATGTTCATACACCTTCCCCTATCCTTAAAGTACCTTAACAAACACTTCCCATCCCTTAGATCCGCCAAATTCCTCATTTTTGTACAAACCCTAGTTTCTAGCTACAACCTGGCAATTTTCTAGGTTGGGCCTGTGTTTTGCTCTTTTCGACCCCTTCCCCTCACTCAGTCACTGAGATTCCACTTTCTCCTGCTTCCTAACATCCCTCCCCACTCCCACAAATTTCCCCAAGAATTTAGAAGCCCCCTATCCCCTTCATCTCGCTCCATTTCGACAAAATTCCTTGCTTCACACATCGGGACAAGTCGCACTCAAATGATGTTCCAGAGCAATCAAAGATGAATTTTGGAAAACTGAGAGAGGTTTTTGTCCATAACATGCCAAATAAGAAAAACCTCCTTCACTTTTTACACAGGTGTCATGGTTTGAGAGAAATGTCAAAAATACCGGCGAGAACGAAGGTGCTCCAAGGACGGTTGGCCAAAGCACAAAAACGAAGGAAAACGCCCGATCCACTCCAAATTTTGGTCAAAGCCTCTTTTACTGAGCATGGTACTTTATTGGGGACTCCCAGCCCAAATTTCAAGAAATTTGGAGAAAATTTTGTCATTTGTGAATTTTTTGTGCAATTTACAGGTTTTGGCCATTGGAATGGTCTCACCCCGGGTGAGACCATTTTGGAGGACTGCTCGGAATTTTGAAAACTTGGCATTTTTGGAAAGGGCATGCAAAGAGAAAAATTACCAATACTTGGGAGAAGCCTAATTTTGAGATTTGAGCCTCCAAAAGCTCAAAATACATCAAAAAAATGACTTTCTGCCCACTTTTTGAGTTGCAGAAAGTGACCTTGGGAGAAATGGTTTTTGAGGGGGAAAAACAACTCCAAATTCAGAAATTCCACTTGGGATGGAAAGTATACAGACCAAGCTTTCCAATGAGCTATCTTTCACCTGATTTGGATCAGTGGAACCCACTCAAAAGTAGCTGCAAAGGGGCGCGACCATTTGAACAGGGGGCGCGACCATTCGAGCCAGCTTTGCCAGAATTGACCTTTTTTGTCAAAAAACACTGTTTTGACTATGGTTGACCATTTTTACTTGTAGATGATGGATAAATGTAATATTTTCATGGCACTTTGATAGATTTTATCTCTCTTTACCCTTCTAGAAGCTTCCATGATGTAAAAAGTGAAAAATTAATGCATGGATGAGTTAGCTAAGTAATAGAGGCAAGTTGTTTGGCTGCCTATTTTCTAGTTCTTAGTTTAGAATTAGTTCAAACTGCTCCTAGGAAGCTGAGCTCGACCTCTAGAGGTGGGGAAAGGAGTTAGATGGTCTAGATGGTCTATATTATGCTCTCTCCTTCTCATTTTCATGGTTGGACTCTTGTGGGAGAAGTATTATTGCATATTGTACATCTATTTCTGCAATTTAAGGAAAGGAAGGCCAGGGTTTTGCAGACATCATTGTGGATTCTTGTGGATTGATGTGTTGATGGTGTGTTCTCTACATGTTCTTGTAAGTTTGTTTATGTATTCCACATCTCTCTTTTGCTTCTAATTAGACAAATGAAGTGGTAAAGTTTGAATTCATGCTTTGACATGCTCAGCTTTTTAGTTTGTTCAATATTTATGTTTTCTACTGTCTAGAGAGGATTAAAAATGGTTGTTTGCCCTCTTTAGCTCCTCCTCTATCATTCCTGATCATCCATATCAGATTAAGGCATCAACGCCCACTCCTACCTTGCCCCAAAGATCCCCCTGCAAAAACTGTGCTCAATCCCCGCACCCTGAATTGCACTCCCTCCAATTGCCACCAAAAACTCCAAAAATCATTAAATCAACCCCCCTATCAATTTACTAGCCTAAAATATTTATTTTTAATTGGTCAGCCTAATCATATTGAAAGATCTATCAAATCTGACCCGAGAGAGCCTTCTCATACCTCGTAGGGCTAGCTACGAGGTGAAATGGTTTGATGTAGCCTTGAAGGTTTACCTTCCTCAGCCTAGGGTGAAATCTCAAGCGCTAACAGGTAGAACTGGAATTAATAAACATAGAGGAGCAGATGATACTTTATTAGTTCAAAGGCTAAAGCAAAATATCCTAAGTGTAGGTCAAATGGAAGATAAAGGAAATGTAATTGTGTTTACATCAACCAAATCCAAGGTTATAGATGAAGAAACTGGAAAGGTCATAGCAAGAGGATACATAAATCTAGACAAATTATACGTGTTTAAAGAAATTAATTCTCGCAGAAATGAGGATGATTCATACTCAAAGTAAAAGAAGATGATATCTAATGTAGTACATTGTTCTTAAAAGAATACTTCTCATAGTGACTACATAAGTGATGTGAGGTACTTGACCTCATAAAGAGCAGGTGATGATTATCGGGTCTCAAAATCATTGGTGTATGAGCTCAAGGGGGGCTGTGGCTATGAAAAATTAGTACTTTACTTTCTGTACGAGGATCTCATAAAGGACAGTCATGTATATATGTGATTTTTGATCTAGACAGTTTCATATGTCTCTTTAATATGAAGAAACAACGGGATAGACTCATGGAGAGGTTATGATATGCTTCAGTCAGTTATTATTTGGATTTCTAATTTTGACATTGGTTGGTTACAGTCTTTTGATGCTTAGATACTACTTAGAAGAAGTATTGTCTTATGATGGCTTATGAGTTGTTGTAATATGGAATTGTTACTTTGGTTCTTTTGATGGATTTACTGCTTAATGGATATGATCATACCTAACAGTGAATATTCGACACAGTTTCAGTGGGGGAATTCACTATGCTTCTAACAGTGCATTGTTGGCATTATGATTTCTTGAGAATTCCTTGTTGCATGATGATGTTAATGATAAGTGTATATATCATTGATAATGTGTAGTTTTTGTTGCTGAAGACACATATGATGTTGTTATTTTGTCATCAATGATGATAAAGTCTTAGTTTCACTTAGTAGAGTTAATTCTAGATGAAGAGGATATGCATGTCATGGTCCTTATTGACAATGGTTTATGATGATGAGTTTCACTCACTACTTATGTGTTGTTGTAATTATATCTTCGATGATGCATAAATAGAATATGGTGCAATTATGGATGATGACTATAATGTTGTTCTGGGTTCTAACATATGTTACATGGTGATGTTATGCTATATATGGTATGTTGCTTGAGGATTGTGGCTCTTCATATATAGAACATGTTGATCTTAATAATATGAGATCAAGGAGACAAGTTACTAACAAAGTTTGATTGCACAATATTATGATTGGTTGATGATGATTAATTCTTACATATTTCTATCTCTATGTCATGGGATATCAATAAATTGCATATAGGAATATTATGGATGATCACTTGAGTTTCCTTGATACACTTGATTGATGTTGAAGGTTCTCCTTATCTTTGATAGATGCATATGATGACATCATAATCCAAGAGAATGGTATTGCTACCTATGAGGAAAAGGTAGGTTACATAAAGATAAGAGGATGGTTATTTATATACTATTGCTGCAATTGTTGGGTGATGCTTGGATACATTGCATATTTAGTCACATATTGATGCTTGAAATATTTGGTCACATGGTGAGGTTGATTGATGCTACATTATCCTATCTTACTTTATGATGATATTATTGGTTCTCACATATGGTGTTGATGCATGAAGAGATATGTTGTTATGCTACAAAAGATCTATATGTCTTCGACGTACATGGATTAAGGTTCCTTCTACAAAGGGAAAGAGAAAGTTGACCTTGATGAGGTCAAGGGAATGATTTGATAACAAATCATTACGAAACAACCTTATGTTTTTGCTACAATTTTATAATGTTTCATACTTAGTCACAGGCTAATGATATTGAAGCTACATTGTCTTATCTTGAATATTGATAATGAGGATGTGCATGTTGATGTTCATATTGTTTTTATCTATGTTGCAAGATCATATGATGACTATTATGGTCGTTCTACCGCATGGTGGAGGTCCTTGTATTTGGATTTGGTTATAAATGTCATATTTGTCTCTTGATGTAAAGGTCATATAAAGACCCATGATGTAAAATTGTAATATTCAGTCATGTTTCGACTATTGGAGTCAAGTCAATTATGTATGTAATCACATTGTTTTGAGCACTTGATGTAATATTAAGTCAAATATGTAACCCCATGGTGTTGGGTGATTGATGTCAGCCAGATTCCTTAGTGATAGGAAAATCCATATTTGGCTAAGTCATAGCATCATGTACTAATTTGTATATCTTCTAGAAGTTTCAACATATACTTAGGGGGATCATGGTCAGTGATCATATTCAACAACATCATTTTCACAATGCTCATCTCTACAAAGGGAGAAATCATTCTCCATTCAACATTAGTCAGCCCTTTTCCCTTGATCCCAAAGGGGGAGAGTAACTTGGTGTTTGAAGAAGAGTGCTTGGAAAGAATATTGGTATGTCTACAAATGTGTTTATAGGTATCTAAAGGTGGTGTTAACCAAAAAATGGTTGTCATCAAGTCCAAAGGGGGAGATTGTCAACATTATGACTAATGTGTTTTCCTTGATGGAAACCTACTTGATAAATATGTCAACATGATGGTTATGTAGTGTGACAAAGAGAATGGACAAAGGAATATCAGTTCAGAGACAGAGGGATGATAAAGATAAAGTTTAGGAAAGTATATGTGGGTCCTGTGAAGAGAAGTCGCATACATACATAGGTATGATGAATATAAGTCATGTATAGTTTGTGAACCATGGTATTATGAATACCAATGGTATTTACCATGGTATTGACCCATAGTATTGAGCGTTACAATAGATATTTGATCCCGTCAAAGAATACCATCAACATTACTAATGGATTGGCCTAAGGTATTGGCTAAGTCCTAAGCTATATAAGGAGATGAAGTTCAAAGAGTTAGGGTGTGTATGTGATGGATTATTTATGAATGACTTGATATCAAATAAGAGTGCACTAGGGAGCATGGATATGGATAAGATCTAATAGATCTTAAATAACCACATATTGAATAATCTATTTATGGTTTGATAACTCTATGATGATGATATTATGATGTGTTTCTATAAAAAATTTCATGTCAAGATTTGGTTTTGACAGATGTTGTGTTGCAATGAAGGTATTCCTTAGTGATTATAGATCTATACCAGGGTTTGACACTAAGAAGTTGCGTACATATGCGGATCTTCTACAAGGAAGTAACGTATATATTCTGCATTATGGACAGATCTATACGCAGGTGTGGTGAACAATAAGCGTGTACATACGTGGATGTTATTTACAAGAGTCACGTACATTAGATAGGGTTTTGCAATATGAGATGTTAATGATGTCTGATCAGTTCTTTTATGTTTGTTGTGTCTATTGATGATGTCTCTCTCCTGATAATCTATGTTTGAAAATTCAGGTAGGGTTGAATTATTTATATGTTGACTAGGGGTGATGCTACTGTGTGTGATGTTCTGTATTTGGTTCAGCGATCTATGATGGGTTCACTCTATGATTGAGTTATTAATTCAGTAGTACAAAGATGCAGATTTAGTTATTAGTATTTTGAGATATGTATGCATGTCCTCTTAAGGAGAAACACGTACATATGTGGGTACGACTTAGAACAATAGTATATTTATTCTAAGATATGGTTTATCAGGGTTTGTAGTAGTAGTAGTTGGTTTCTGTGATGGGTAACAATGTTTGGATTGGTATATTGATGAGTAGTTGTGCATTGATATGATATGTTGTGGTTTAGTTTGATCGGTTGCAATAACTGATTGAGACTCAATGATTGATTTGATGATTTGATTGGTTCAGTGATTAAGAAATTTGATACAGTCATTGTTTCAATATTGTTATTTTGTATTGGACTAAGATGACGGAAGTGGGTCTAGTCTGAAAATATGATGAAAAGTGGCCTACATGTTTGATGTTGTGAGTTAGATGGATCCAGTATGAAATATTATGAAACATGGTCCACAAAGGTGCTAAGTGTTAGTGCCTTCAGTGAGGAAGTCATAGCTCCCTGCCAGCTGTAGCTGGTAAATCTGATCAGGGCATTAGAGGTCCCTTTTGGTGGGTGCCATTAAACGATATCAGGGGGTTGGATCTCCCTTCCAGCGGGTGTTGGAGAATGTTGTAGCCTTCTGTAGGTGGGTGCATGCGTAATGGTATGAGTCTACACTAGTACAATATTGTAATAGGTTTTCCTTTATAATAAAATATGAAGATAGAGATGATGGAAGCGGTGGTTTCTCTCGCATTGGGTTTGCACCTAAAAATCCCAGTGTCCTCATGTGTTGATGTGTTTCTTATGTGTGATGGTTTATTTTTTTCTTACTACTAGTGGTTATTGTTCAATTAAAGGCTAATGAAGTAATGACATACTGGTTAAAGTAGAACAAATGATGAAATATATAAAAAGTTAGCTAACTGGATATACAATGTTTTCCTTCATCGTAGTCATATACATACGCCAATTTACTTAATGACAATAGCGTACAAAAATATGAATAAGAAATTGAAAGGTTTAAGTGAGTTTTAAAATATTGATTCACCCCTCGCCTGCTCTCAGTATTTTTCCCAATAGATAGAAAGAAGATTCCCATGGGATTTTCTTCCATCCTCATGTTCCACTTGATCATGACTAGTTCCTAAAAATATATATAAACAACTAGAAGAAACATGATAAGTTTGACATAATAGTAACATACTAGTAGGTTTTGTTTCTATTGCATCTTCATATCCTTCATCATTTTAATTATTCACTTTTTCTAGCTCATTTTTCAAAGAAATAATATTAGCTTCAAGAGCCTCATAGTGACCTTCTATTTCTTTTAGTTGACTCTACCTCACCTCTTCCATCATTCTTGCTTCTTCTAGTTTTCCCTTCAGGGTAGAATTTTCTTGGTCATGATTTTTATATTTCTTTAAAGGATCATTCTACCTTTGTGTTTTCTTCTAAAATCTTCCTTATGAGCTCATCATTACCTTCATGATTTTAGAGTAGTTATTCTAATTGATTAATGCTTTTCCTTGAAATTTTTAATTCTTCTAAGGTGCTTATAAGTTCTCCTTCAAAATCTACCTTTCCTTTTACTTATTCTTTTGAGTGATTAAACTCAATTAGATCAGGAACATCATATTTATCATATGCAACTAGACATGGACATGTTGAAGTATAGTGACCTTCATTACCACAAGTGAAACAATATGGACTACTTGATTCCTCTTTTTGATTGTTTTCTGCAACCAAGACCATGAAGAAAATGTATTCTTTTGCATCTGATATATTTCTTGTATAAGCACATCCCTTCTTCTTTTGAGAACACTTCTTCTTACTCTTCACTTTATTGGACACAATTCCTTGGATCTACCTTTCAACTATTATACTGAACCTGAAGGAACCTATTCACATACTAATTATTAGAATAATGATTACACTAAGAAAGGGGGAGGGAATCAGTGTAACGACCAATTTAACTATTTTTTTTTTAATTGATCATAACTTTAAATATAATCTTGCATTAATAAAGACTATCATCACATAAACACATGAATACACTAGATGTACATGGAAACCCTTGCAGGAGAAAACCACAAATATTTTATCTTCTTTTATATTTAATTACATCAATCTTCAACAATCAACCCCTAAAATAAATTTGCAAGAACCAACCTGCTAGAGGCACCAACCCCCAAAATAGATTTGCAAGCACTAACTTGCAAGAGGCAACAACCCCCAAAGATATGCAAGCACTAAATTGTTATAGGATGCAACCTAATTGAGGTAAGAACCTCTGAAATATGCAAGAACCAACTTGTTGTAGGCTTCAACTTGATAGAGGTACCCACCTCCTTCACCAAAACATAGTGGACCACTTTTCACAATCTTTCAAAATGGATCCACAATCTCATTTCAATTCAACCTATTCTTCAATGTTTAATGGTAGCATATTCTCCTTATCTTGTACCTGTTCATAAGCCCCAAAATATTTTGACAAAAACAAAATAGCCCTTTTGCCCTTAAAAACTTAATTTCATGACTTTTCATGTCATCCTTTCATATTACAAACAAATTCTTGCATTTTCCCTTTTTCAAAATTAATTTGGACCTCAAACTAACCCATAAACATTACAAAAATTAATTTATCAACAAAATGCAATTTTTCTATCTGCGGTTTACAAAATACACTTTTTTGGTGCACATTTGACAAAATGCACTATGGAAATATGTCAAAAGGTTCGAAAGAATGTACTTCCAATGCCAAAAAAATTTCAACGAGCCCAACAGAATACATAAATTGAACCCATGACCTCTCGTGGCTCAACAAGACTCAATACCAACTATGTTGTTGTTTTCCTTGTTCATGCCATTCATCAAATTTGTTTTAACTTGAATTAATCCATGGGGAGAAACTTTTTTGTTTAACCACTAAGCCATGCCATACATTTAGTCATAGACTGGATCAAACTCATGACAAAACCAAAGGTTCCTTAGGGTGTAACCATAGAGCCACACCATGCTATGTTTGTATATCTCAAACAATATCAAGTGACTTGGGCTTGAACTTGTAACTAAGGAAAATACACATTCGGGCTGAACCAAGAGCCAAGATCCACGCTACATATATATCTCATACCAAATAAAACCAAATATGCCTTCAAGCTTAACTAAGAGCCAAAAAAAATGCTACATATATGTCTGAGACCATACAAAACCAAATACACCTTTGGGCTTATCTAAGATCCAGGAGCCATGTCAGATATGTATCTTAGACTAGATCAATTCGCACAAGGTATTATATCTCTGACACCATCAATGCTCCTATGCATCGCACCATCACACACACAAACACACACGTGTGTGTGGGGGGGGTGACCTTAGGCCATTGCTAGAGCCAACGTCAATTTGAATTTTTGGATGATGTTAATTTGAACTTGGTGATAATTTAGAAAATTCCATATAATCAAATTTGGTACCTGGACCATGACCAAGATAGCCCATAAGGCTTGCCCAATCATCCATATGACCATGCCATCTGACTTGGTCCTTAAGGGTCTAACATCAATCTAGTGTTGATGTCATTGTGATCTCATCATGACATGTGTCACTCTCTAAGTGGTGCCATTTGTCACTCATATTTGGCTCGATTGGCCACCCAAACCTGTTGACTTTCCATGCAACATGGCATCCTACTATGCTGCCACAACATCATTCATGTGTATGTCCAAATCATTTGCCATGTGTACTTGTGTTGTCACTTGTCACTAATATTATGTTTCTATGTCATCACTTTCCTACGTCATCAATCCACATGTGTTATTGTTGAAGAGTCCATATGGCATTCAGTTAACGTTCACTTGGAACTTGCCACATGTCATATGTTTATTGGTCCAATGTGGTAGAGGTTTGAAGACATCGGGGGGTGCAACCTCTGTTATCTATTGCGAAAGTTTGTGCTTCATTTGTCATTCATCAACAACATATCATCCATAACCACCAAATCCACCTAGAGTTGCATAATGGTTAATTTCATTAAACAACACACACGTCTACATGCCAAATTCCATTATTTTTTCACTAAAGCATGGATCTGCCCTGAGGATGCACAAACATTAATGAATTTGGGGTTTTTTTATAAAAAAATTGGTGTTTTCACCTTTTTACTTTCAAAATGGAATATTTTCTCATTATGGAGGATTTTTGTAGGTATTATGTTGCATGTGTTTTCCTTGATCGAAACTCACTTATAACAGAACAAGTATATGGTAACTAGATGACTCCTCAAGTCAGTTCAGAGGTGAAAGTGTTATGGAACAGAATAATAGAATGATGGGACAAAGGGTTACAGATCATAATTAGAATTTGATACAGGTGAATATTTGAAGTTCTATACAGGGGTTCGTCAAGGCCAAGTTGCATATACACATGAGTTTAAAGAAGCAAATGCGTGTACAGTTTCCACACCATGGTATTTTAAATACCGAGGGTACTTTCCATGGTATTTCCTTGTGGTATTGAGCCCAACAACGGTTTTTTTGATCCCGTATAAGAAAACCAGTGGCTGGAGTATGGTTTTGACCTGTGATATTGAAAAGGGATAAATTATATAAGGAGGTGAAGATCAAAGTGCTAAGTGTGAATGTGAAAGGGTTTTTTATGATCACTTCAATCTGAATTATATTTGCATTGTAAGGGCCATAGTTGACACATAGATCTGAAATAATTATACACTAATGAATATAATGATGGATCAGGATCATGAGACCTGAAATGAATTTTCATTGTATGATCTTCTCATGGATTGAATAGATCTAAGAATTGACGCATTTTGTTTATCTCTAAATATTATGATCTGGGCCTTTTTGAAGTTCTGAAGAGATGCGCAATTTTAGGTCAAAATTTGCAAATCTGTACGCTGGTTGGTCTCGGTGAAGTCACATATACATGCGGGTTCATTTCTTGAAAGTCGCATACATAAAGGAATATTTTTTGTTCATAAATGACCAATCAACTTATTAGTGTCGTTGAATCTCTGTTGTTTATCAATGACGTCCTCATGTTGATATGGGTTGAGTGATAATGTTTGAAGTAGAAGTGATTGAATGATGAAGTTGAATTTGGTTACATATTGATTGGTTGAAAATATTATTTATGCTAATAACTATATGAGGGTTCAGTAAGCTAACAAAATGTTTCAAAAGAACTCTGGTCAATTCTGTGTCTGATTCAGAATTACAGTTTTTATCATATTGAGATATGTACGTAGGTTTCTCTATAGGAAGTCTCGTATACACGCGGGTTGCCTTAAGTGAAGTAGTGTATACATGTTTGCATATGACTGATCAGGGTTGTAGTTGATTATGTGCATTGATACAATATTCTGAGTCCAGTTTTATGTTCTGGTTACAGTGATATCACTCTTCTTTTTGAATTAAGTTGTTGTTTTCTTTAGTTGATCTACAAGCTTTGATGTATTAAAGCAAGTGGATCCAGTGTGAAAATTTATGAAACGTGGTCCATGGATGTTGCTGAGGGTTGGAGCCTTCAATGAGGAAGTCAAATATTCCTGCCAGTAGTAGCTAGTAATCAGATCAGGGGGTTAGAGATCCCTTCCAGTAAGATCTAGAGAACGAGTGAAGGTTGTAGCCTTCAGCAGGTGGGTGCCTGCATACTGGCATGAGTCTACACTACTACAAGAATGTAAGAAGTTTTTGATATTAATAAGTTTTAAGATTGAGATGAAAACAACAATGGTTTCCTCCCACATTGGGTTTCCACCTTAAATCTTGGTGTTCATGTGTGTTTCTTATGTGTGATACTTTATTATGTTCTTACTGCACCTACTTACTATTGGAATAGGGTCCCCCTAGGGTAAATTTTTGTAATAAATTTTGGTATACTTGCAAAGTATCCATGTTTTGAGGGAGTGGAGCGCAAAGGTAATAGGAGTCAAAAGGGGCTTACTCCCTTAATGTGCTAAAAGATAGGGAGTTTTGTGACTTGCCATGGTCATTGTAAAAGAGAAGGCTATATATAGAAGAGTCATAGCGAGTCTAGGAAGTAATGGGGAAAATAGAAGATCATTGTATGCGCAAGTAAGCTAAGGCAGGAAAGTTTGTTTCCTATACTTAGGTGAAGGGGAAGGCTCCTATAGCTGAGTGCAAAGAGACCTTGGTAACTATGCAGGCTGAGTGCACGAGCCCCTGTAGTTGAGTGCATAGGGAAGAAGATTCTGTAACTGAACGATTATATCAATAAAGACTGTTTTAAAGCTCTACTTGTGTATATATACATCTATCTTTACTTATGCAATTTTTGTGTATTCGCTTTGATATTATGAATTTATATGAGGTAATGTTTAATTAATGCACGAAAGTAGCAAATCTATGTTTTTACTTACTGTTATGAATGATTAAATCATTTTGCGAAGGTTAAGATTCCATTTTAGCAAGTTACTGCAATCATTTATAGTTTAATGGTTAAGGTTCGCGAAGATTGAAAGAAGCCCTAGAAGCCGCAGGAACCCATCACACTAACCTCTGGATGCAGAAACCAGGTTCTGTGATCCCCCAATATTGCTTCAAGTGAGACTGCAATCTGTGCTATGCGGGTTGTTGCTGAAAAGGCTAGCAGTTAGGGTTTTATTGATTGACACAACTAACTTTGAACCTGGTTCAGGGCCCCTCAATACAACAAATGGTTCTATTTCCGAGACTGGGATCTATCTGAGGAATGTTTGATGTCAAATAAGTGGTTCGCAACTAAGAAATAAATCGAGAAGTGGATAAAGCGGAAGCTGCATGAATTCACAGCTCAGGAAAATAGGAGTCCACATCTCTCCATAAAAGAGTGGCTAAATAGATGTATGTATACTGACGAGCATGAAATTTTCTTCTGTTATTTTCTGTGTGAACTACATGAGCGGTTGTTTAAATTTGCAGATAGTCAAGGTACGTGGAAGCTTGAAAACCCTATTGTTTGGACCCCAGAACTTGTGAAGCGCTTAGAGGCTTCAGAAAAAAAATATCGTGTGGGTTGTCGATCATTGGATTGATAGTATTCTGGGACGATTCATTACCGAGTTCACAATCAATACAACCACCAGTTATAGCGAGGTAGAGTGTAATTTTTTCAAGGGGTCGAGAGGTAAGTATCTGAAATCCCTGAAGACTTGGATTAAAATGTGATTGTGCGAAAAGGGTTATTCCATTAAATTAATGTTTAGAAGAGATTTGATGGGAGCAACGCGAAGTGGGAAAACATTCAGAAGAGACCTAGATTTAGTTGTTGAATATAATCCTCTGTTAGGAGTGTCTGAAAGTGACAAAGAAAGTGGTGTTCTGAGGACACCACTAGGTGCGCTGCAAGTAGTAAGATAAAGTATCGCAAGGATACCAAATCCATCCACTCCACCTCACACACCTACACCTCCACCTCACACGCCTACACCTCCACCTCCACCTCCACCATCACCTCCACCTCACACACCTACACCTACACCTCCACCTCCACCTCCATCATTCAACATGGTGAATGCAATGAAGATGCCTATGTTTAAGGGTTTGGGGACTGAAGACCCTGAGAAATTTTGGTTCGTAGCCGATGTTGTATGGAAGGAACAATAGATTACTGATGATGACATGAAGAAAGCGTAGTTGGTTACGACGCTACAGGATAGAGCATTGAGTTGGTATATCAAGTTATGTTCAGGTAAAACCAATGCAACTATTCTGGAAACAAAATAAGCGTTGAACAATAATTTTAAGAAGCCTAAATTGCAAGCCGATTCAGTGATGGATTTTAAAGAGATCTAGCAGAGAGTGAATCAGTCCATGTGGGACTTTGATCAAAGACTAAAGTGTCTGATCCAGCAGGCTAATATGAGGATCACAGATGATCAACACAAAGACTGGTACATTACTTCGCTATTATCTCATCTAAGATTGCCACTGTTGCAACAGAAAATAGGAATGCAAGTTGAAGCCTTGGAGATTTCCATGAGATTGGAGGCTTCACCTGTGTAGATACGAATCTAGGAGTACAATAGATTCAGACATAGTTGGCCAGTTTACATATGGAGATACAGAGGCTTAAGAAGGGAAAAGAAGTCCAGTCCGAGGTGCATGTAGAAGTTTGGTACCTAGAGTGTAAGGGCCATGGTGATGATAAGGACCACTGCCCGATCTACCAGAATTATCTTATTGGGGGAGGTCCTACCCCCTGAAGCCAAAAAACACCGTTGGGCCGAGTAAATGAGTAGCATTATGGTGCATTATTTGTCAAATCTCTAGGAAACATGCAACTAATAATTATCATCTCCTGCAAAATTTTGTACAGACTCCGCAACAGTTATTTTGCACTTTCTACAAATCATTAGGTCAAGATGAGAGCAACTGCCGAAGTTATGAAATTATGACGGAGCGGACCCCTACATATAGGATGCAGGCAGAAAATCGGCCTCAAGATTACAGTGTAGGTGTGGCATGCGGAGGGTTCCAAGGCTGAGGAAGAGGTCAAGGAGGAGGAGTTGGAAGGGGTCAGGGACAAATTATTTGTTACAACTGTGGGGAAGCATAGCATTTCGTGCGTGACTGTCAAAATCCAACACACCCTTCCTGTTAGTATTGCTAGTAGTTTGACCATGTCATTAAAGATTACCCGATACTTATCGTGAAGATGCAAGAAAACAAGACTCAAACCAAGCAACCTAAGCAGAAGATCCAAATGATGATGTCGGAGCTTTGTGAAGATGAGCCTAGTATTAATATTGTTACATGAAGCGGTATCGCCACTAGAGAAGATAAGGGGAATAAGCCAAAAGTTGATGGATGGGTATGCAAGGCTATTGAAAAGGAAGTGGGGTTCAATCTAAGCAAAGCAAAGGAAACCTTTATGGTGGCTAAGAAGAGCTTCGCAGAAGCCTTACATCCGGAAATAAGGGAAAATCCAGAGGAAACGACAACGCACATGACATAGACACTTTGTTGTTAGCGACAATTTTGAAGACTTGTATGAAGCTTCTAAAGGATAGAAAGGAAGTGGAAGGGCTATAGGAATTAAGAGATAATTGTATTGGTAAAAATAAAACCTCTACCGGAACAATGTGAAGTACACAAAGTAGGCAAAAACAAGAAGTGAACCGGTCGCGAGATGAGACTGACTGCGCGAATTGGAGAGTATGAAATGGATCGGGTAATTCTTGATCTAAGATCTGATGCGACCGTTTTTCCAAAGAAAACTTGAGAGAGAATGGGGAGACCTGCACTGTAGTGGTCTCCCATCCAGCTATGAATGGAAAATCAACAAAATATCATTCCTAGGGGCACCTATATGGGGTAATGGTAGATATTGAAGGAGCGAGCACCCTAGTTGATTTTGAATTAAGTGAGATAGTTGATGATAGTAACCGTACCTTACGCTACTTGGCATTTATTGGGCCTTTGATATGGATGCAGTCATTAATCTCAAAAAGCGCAGAATGACATTCGAAAAGAAGGAGCTCAGGGTTATTGTTCCACTAGATCCAACTGAGGGTACGCGATATATTGAACCAGTCTGCAATTATGAGGAAGAAGACGACCTATATCAGATCTATAAGATCACTGTGCACGATGAGGACTAGATCAACCCAATTATGGATGGACAAATCACATGGGATAAGGATAGTTCTTGGGCTTCAGATTCTGACGAGGAGCTTGAGCATTGGCAGAACCGACTACATGAAGTATCCTCACTACGCTATAACATGCTGACAAAATCACTTCGATGCATATCCATTGAGGTACGAAATTTACCTTATTGTGATGGTTTAGAAGATGTTAATTTATTTTTGGATAAGTTTGAAAGGGATGTACCAGAGGAAAAGAAATTCCAAACTCTAGATATTGCAATGCGATCTATGCATGCTGGTTAGTGGCGTACGCATAAGGACAACTTCATGGATTGGAAGGGGTACCGAAGAATAATGAAGTGAGGTTTGGGTATGCCAATACCTGCTTGGTGGAAAATTACATAGGGAAGGACGATCCATGCAAGAATTTGGCATGATGGACAAAAGCATGGGGAGAAGAACTGCAGCTGAAATGGGTTCATATCTTCTGGAACACATTGGATACAATACCCATGAACTAGTATTTGGAAATAGAGTTGCAACATGGGACTGTAGAATGGGATGTTTTGAAAGAAAGTTTTCTGTTAACTTTTAACTTTGAAGATGGGTTTGAATGTATAGATGAAGCACTACAGATGATCAAAGGCATGATATTCAATATTCTTAAGGAACCGATTGCGTGGGTACAACCAGATTGGAGTACACAGCTACGCCATGTGCTTGAATGTTATAATTTGATCGCAGAAGAGGGTGAAGAAGATCCTAGAAACAACAAAATTCCTGAGTCCAAAGGAAAATGTGAAGTCGAAGTACCTAAGGTGCAAATCCATGATATATTAGAGCCTTTAAAGACCAAGCAAGTGATTATTGGATCAGAATCACAACCGAAGTTTGTGAATATAGGCGACTATTGGATGAAGATATAGTTGACAAAGTTGCGGAGCTGTTGTGTGAATATCAGGACTTGTTTCCCACCAAGTTCTCTAATCTAAAAGGGATAGTAGGGGATCTGGGCATCATCAAGATTACTTTGAAGCTAGATGTGAAGCCAGTAAAGAAACTCCCTTACCGATTAAATCCAAAATATAAAGAAAAGGTGTGCAAGGAGTTGGATAAGATGTTGGAAGATGGGATCATTGAACCTGTGGAGGAGTCAGACTGGGTGAGTCCTATGATAGTTCAATAAAATAATTAGTACGATTAAATTCAAATATGTGTAGACTTGAGGAAGTCGAATGATGCGTGCATCCATGATCCATTCCCTACGCCATTTACAAATGACAAACTGGAGAACGTTGGAGGACATGAAGCCTACTTGTTCACGGATGGATTATCAGGGTACCATCAGATTAAGATTGCGCTAGAGAATTGGAGCAAAACCACCTTCGTAATTGAGTGGGTTTTTTTTCAATACACGGTGATGCCTTTTGGACTCAAGAATGTGCCCGCAATATTTTCACGCATAGTAATTGCGGCCTTCAAGGAATTTATCCACAAATTTTTGGACGTCTACTTTGATGACTGGACAATGTTCGGATTGGTAAAGTGCCATGTTGCTAATCTACGCCTCATGTTGAATACCTATCGAAGACATCAAATAGCCCTTAAACTGAAGAAGTGCATATTCTGTGTACCATATGGGATACTCTTGGGTCAACTGGTTTGTAAGCAAGGATTGATGGTAGGCCCTGCCAAGATTACATTCATCATCAATTTGGAGGCTCCGAAGAACGTTAAGTAGTTGTGTGCAACATTAGGCCATACCAAATATTACAGGGAGTTCATCAAGGCATATGTTCACATAACTGCACCGATGGAAAGACTGTTGAAAAAGGATTTAACCTTTTGTTGGGACGAGGATTGTCAAAAAAGTTTGGATGTTTTCAAGCAAAAAATGGTTACTGCACCCATTTTAGTATTCCTGGATTGGAAGAAGGAGTTTCATGTTCATGTATATGCATCCTGTATTGCATTAGTTGTGGTACTAACCCAACCAGGCAAAGGAGATATTGACCACCCTATAGCATTCGCAAGTAGGAAGTTGTCAAAGGCAGAAAAGAACTACTCGTCCACAGAGCGCGAAGGATTAGTGATGGTCTATGTGCTATAGAAATTTTGGCACTATCTATTAGGAGCACACTTCAAGATGTA
The DNA here is from genome assembly GCA_031772625.1 of Pinus tabuliformis. Taxonomy (NCBI): domain Eukaryota; kingdom Viridiplantae; phylum Streptophyta; class Pinopsida; order Pinales; family Pinaceae; genus Pinus; species Pinus tabuliformis. Next base: position 1,321,637,459 of record CM062819.1, on the reverse strand, counting down.
TACAAACCATTCTGCTCTGAAATACTTGGTCAACAAGTCTGTTTTGGGGGGGGAAGGTTTGCAGGTGTTTGTTTCTATTCCAGGAATATGATTTTGAGGTAATTGTGAAGCTAGGACACCTGTATGCTAATCCTGATCACCTCTCATAGATTGAGACTGGTGATGAGCGTACAAGTTTGGAGGAAGGGCTGCTTGATGTGCAGAGCTTCGTTGTTCGCATCACAAATGATCACTTCACAGATAGAATTTAGTTTTTTTCTACAGGATTGGCCCTGGAAGGATATTTGACACAATAGAAGAAAGAATTGGTGGTCTGAGTGGCTGACTTCTCCGTGAGTGCTAGACATTTGTACAAAATGGGGTCTGACGAAATATTGCATAGATATGTACTAGAGTATGAGTGGCCAAGCATTCTAGCAGAAGCACATGGAGGATTAGAAAGAGGTCATTATGTAGGTAGAGCGACTGCACAGAAGATCTTGCGCGCAGGGCTTTGGTGGTCGACGGTACATAAGGACTCAAAGACATATTATAGGGAGTGTGATCATTGTCAAAGGATGGGGCAACCATCGCGAAGGGATGAGTTGCCACTAAATCTGCAAATAATTTTGCAGGTGTTCGATAAGTGGGCAATAGAATTTATGGGTCTAATTCAACCACCAGGGGAAACTATGGGGGCTACATACATTATCACCGCCACTGAATACTTGACCAGGTGGGTGGAGGCACAACTAATGAAAGACTATAGCACAACTTCAACTGCAAAATTTATCTTCGAATGCATCTTGTCTCGATTCGACTGCCCTAAAATTTTAATGAGTGATATGGGCACACACTCTTTAAATGAAACCATTGTTGCGATGCTTGAGTAATTCCAGGTATATCATTAGAAGAGTACACCCTATCACCCTCAAGCTAATGGCACGGTGGAAGCCTTCAACAAAATTTTGGAGAGCGCCTTGAAAAATATTTTCAACGCGAAGCGAAATGACTGGGATGTCCGCATACTAGCGGTGCTTTGGGCGTACAAGACCACTTGTAAGAAGTTGACAGGTCAAACCCCATTCAAATTAGTATATGGGCAAGAGGCTGTAATGCCCATGGAAAACATTATGCTAAGTTTATGGATTGCGACATTGAACGATATGGCTAAGCTTGATACTATGGAGGAGCATCACGCATAGCTGGTAGAATTGGAGGAAGACCATTCCCTAGCAGGATTTCATCAGCGAGTGCATAAGGACTGTGAAAAGGAATGGCATGATCACCACATAAAACAACGCACCTTTAAGAATGAATATTTGGTATTATTATATGACAGTAAGTTTACAAAGTTCCCTGAAAAATTTCAAATGCATTGGCTAGGACCCTATGTTTTTAAGAAAATTACAGATGGTGGCACGATTCAGCTCGTGAAACTAAATGGAAAATTATTTTTGGGAAAAGTCAATTGAAGTTGTATAGGGGTGATCCTGCCTCTACACAATGACTATATGATTGTGAGATAGTCTCCATACTCCGGGCAGCTGCAAGGAAGTACAGGACTCCAAAATACACTACCCGAAAGTTGGAAAACCAAAATAAGGGGGCTACTCAACGGGTTGAAGTAAGGCGCCAAGGGGAGATACATCAAAGAGGCTATGCCACAAGGATGGGTGTCATGCAACCTAACCGACAAATGACTATTGGAAGCATTGTAGATAATTGGATGGAAAAAATTTCTTTGAAAGAAGCGGGGAAGACACATTTATGGAGCATATCTTTGGAAATCTGTTGCCAATGATGCATTAATGATCAGAAATTGGAGGGAATGGTTGGATTTGAATTTAAAATCATCTATAAATATGGCATGCTACCTTGCATTTGAACACTTCTCTTGCTGAGAGTTTGTATTGGGATTTTTCGCCTTGTTGTGTGCCAAGTGCAGAACTATATGTCTGAGCCAGATTTGGAACAACTCTTTTCATGACCAAGGATGACTGATGTACCTGACTTTCTCTGTGAGCATTTTCTGGCCAAAATGACTGCAACTCCCCTTGAGATGGAAGCAATGCCATCTGTCCCTATAGGATTTTTGACTATGGCGCCTAGGTCTCCCAGACCTAAGCCTTTTGTATCTCAACCTTTTGCATCCAAGGCAATAGATAAGAAGTAGAAGAAACCTCAGCAAGTCTTGGTGAGGCATTCACTGAGGAAAACCCCATGAAATTCCACTAGAAGGGGAAGATGGATCGGTCACAACAGCCAATAGAGCCGATGGATTTGGATGAAGAAGAACTACGCAGAGGCATGGAGGAGATTGATGCTAAGGAGGGTGAGCCAATGACTCGAATACTGAAGCATATTTCGCCACGCAAGGCCAAAACTAAAGTGCCAGAAAATCCAAACAATGAAAAGTTTATGGTGACCATGCCATTGTTGCTAAAGAAGGTGGTGTTTGAGGGAGTGTTGTTGGCCCGCATACCAACACTCTATTGAAAATGCAACAAGATGATGGAGCTTAGTGAAAAGAATTCGCCTTCACTAAGTGGGCCCGCAGGCTATTTTTGGCGCAAAGTCTATTTTTAGACATATGGATCATGGTCTATGAGTTGCAGGATGCTATTTGTGGATGATTGGTCATGTTGGTAAAAATAGATGGACTTCTATTTTTAGACATATGGGCAGAGTCTATTTTTAGACTGCCAGTCTAAAAATAGAACAGTCGAATATTATTAGCTCTTAATAATATTTGGACTATAAACATTATCTTATCCTCTTGGAGCACTTCAGTTCGAGCTACGGATGTGGCACATGCAACTGCCAGAAGGAAATACACTTTTCTTATGGGTTATTTGAGCTATTGCATGATGGACTTCAGTTAGAACTCAAGTGATTGAGTTTGGTGGAGTTGATTGAGGAGTTGATGGAGTTGTGTTCAGTTTGACTTAGTTGAACTAGTTGTATTTAGTCTAACTGCCAAATACACTAGTGATGAGTGATGTGAATTAATTATTAATTAATTCACTAATTATTAACTCATAAAGCAACTAAAGAATACATCAGTTAACTTAGTTCATGGACAGTTCAGTGGAGACAGGTGTTAGAGGTGGAGACTACTATCAGTTGTGACTATAGTTGTGCATGATATTTGCACAATCATTGATTGAGATTGCCAATGAGGATTGCGCAGTACAAGCCAAGTGAAAATGATCTTGGATCATTCCTATTCTGACATTGGATTGCGCAGTAGAGGCAGGCAAACAACGGAGGAGATTTGAACCTGTGACTTGATTCAGATCTGAGCTAGTTTGTGTGTAGCAGGTGGAGATAGTACTGAGTACTTGTGAGGAGTATTGTAATATGTATTGTTACATGTTCTCTATCATTATAATATACAGATAGTTGGGGGTTTTCAGCTGTATGCTTTCCCCAGTACATACTGTGTTGATATGTGTGATTGATGTTTCAATGTGCGCATGCGAATGTTTTAATTCTGAAAATTGATGATCAACGTAGAGGAGGTTATGTATTATGCATGCATTCCGCAAATAGTGTATAATCAGGATAATCTCTGTGAATAAGTGTTATATTATTCAAAATTTCTACATGGTATCAGACAGAGTTGATCATCAGATCTATTATTCATAAAGTGATTACGTTTTATTTCTTCAGGCAGAGTCTGTAATCGGGCCAAGTAGCCTCTAGATTCATCTTTCTTTTGGAAGGTGAGATATCCGGTGAATGCCCATATAGTAAATCTCTATACGAGAAATACTTTGTTCTCACGAATTTTAGATCAGAAGCGGTTGAGTTTTGAGCTGGTGGAATTCGAATTTGCAGCAGTGTTTTCTTGGTGTCAAAGTTGAAATGTCTTTCAATGGATTGTGATTGGAGTATGCCCTTGAAGGCAGCTCGAATTATATTTCATGGAAAGACAGAATGGAGGCGGTGTTAGATGACAATGGGTTGAAGGATTTCATAGAGGCTGAGGTCCCAATGCCTACTAATGCTGCTCATGTTGAGGCTTGGCAAAAGAAGATAGAAAAGTGTCGAAGGATTCTATTGGAGGGCATGAAGGATCACATTGTATCCAGCCTACATGGAAAGGCTTCTCCATACTTGATGTGGAAAGCGTTGACAGATTTATTCCAAAGCAAGAGCGACCAGAGGAAGTTGGCGCTCAAGGATAAACTCAGAAACATTAAGTGTGAGAAAGGAGACAGTATGCCCAAGTATCTCACGAAGTTCACCCAGTGTCATGATGAGCTGGGAAGTGTGGGGGTGACTGTCGATGATGAGGACTTGGTGAGCTTGGCTCTCCTTGGTCTTCCGAAGAGTTGGAATTCCTATCAGGACTCTGTCAATGGTCAGGAGAAATTGCCAGGATGGGAGAGACTTTGATCTGATCTTGTGCAAGAGGATATCAAGAGGAATACCAGGGACAGATCTTCATCAAAGGTATTTGATGAAGAAAATTGCGCTTTGGCTGCCAAAGCAAAGAAGGGGAAGAACAAGAAAGCTTCTCATTCCAGTGCGAAAGGCAAGAAGCAGGACATGTCCAATGTGAAGTGCTTTCACTGTCACTAGCATGGACATTATGCCACAAATTGTCCGTAGAAGAAGAAAAATAAGCAAGCTGCTGGATCTGCAGCAGGAGAGGCCTTAGCCTCACAGTTTTAGCTGGATTTTTCATTGATCACATGCTTGGTATCAAGTGTGATGGGATTGGTATGGTTCTTGGACAGTGGTGCGTCTTTTCACATGACAGGAGATCGAGATTTGTTTTCTGATCTGGATGAGAAAGATCTTGGAGTGCACATCAAGATGGGCGATGATGGTAGATACAGTGCGACCGGTATCGGTACCATTTCCTTTGAGAGGGAGTCTGGCAAACCCTTCGTATTGAAGGAAGTGATGCATGTTCCAGGATTGAAGAATAATCTTATCTCTGTGGCGATGTTATACGACAAGGGATATGATGTTGTTTTCAGCGAGGGAAATGCTTTCCTGCGTAGTAAGACAACTGGAGAAACCCGGAAATAGGGATTCGAGTCAAGAACCTTTATCAGTTACATGTAGATGGTTGCGCAGCAATGGCATGCAAGGCAGAAGGATTGGTGAGCCGGGATGATGGTGAGTTGTGGCACATGAGATTGGACCACCCTCACCATGGAGCCTTGAAGATACTGCAGCAGATTTATACTGGGCTTCCTAAAGGCACTCTTGCGCAGTCAGATCAGTGCAAGGCGTGTATTTTGGGAAAATTTGTGAAAGCCACCTTCCACGAGAAGGATAGTCGTGCCACGATGATCCTTGAGAGAATTCACACAGATGTGTGTGGACCTTTCTCAGTAGCTTCAACAGCAAAGCACAGGTGCTATGTGATCTTTGTTGATGATTTCTCTCAGAAGTGCTGGATCTTCTTCATGCAGAAGAAGAGTGAGACATACTCAAATTTCTATGAGTTCAAAGCACTGGTCAAGAAGGAATCAGGGAAGAAGGTGAAGGCTCTTAGGAGTGACAATGGTGGTGAATTCATCTCTAGCGAGTTCAAGGATTTCTGCAGCGCAGAAGGGATTCGAAGAGAGCTCATAGCTCCCCATAACCCACAGCAGAACGGGGTTGATAAGTGGAAGAACAGAATGATCGTGGGTGCTACACGGGCGATGTTGCATGATCAGGGCCTACCCCTTCACTTGTGGGCGGAGGCATGCAATACTACAGTATATGTGCAGAACCGTTTTCCTCACAAGATACTTGGCATGAGTACACCCGAGGAGGCTTATTCTGGTAAGAGGCCTGATATTTCCCATTTGAGGTTTTTTGGTTCTCCTGTTTACATGCATGTGACGAAGGATGCCAGGAAGAAGCTGGAGCCGACCGCAGAGGTTGGGATATTTGTGGGGTACACTGATACGCCCCACAACTATCGTGTGTATTTGCCAAACAGTCGCAAGACTGTTGTGCGACGGGATATCAAATTTCAAGACGAGAAAGCCATGAAGTGTTCGCTTGAGAGGGAGCCACACTTGCATGCAGATGAGGAGCTATTAGTTCCTAAGGATGAGCTTCAGGATGTGGAGCAGCCACAAGATGAAGTTCATGGAGTGGAAGAGACCACTCATGTAGCGCTAACCATCAGAGGGCGAAAGCGCACTACAGAAGCTGAGCGACTGGCTCAAGATGCAGAGAAGGTTATAGGACCACCTACAGGACTGCGCAGACAGAGAAAGTCACCTGATCGGTACACTGGATACATGGCTCTAGTGAGAAAATGTGTCGTGACTGAGCCATCCTCTTTCGAGGAAGCTGTGGAGGATCCCGCATGGGTAGATGCCATGGTGGAAGAGTATGATTCGATTGTCAGAAACAATGCATGGGAGATTGTCCGAAGACCGGAGGGGAAATCAGTGGTGGGTTCGAGATGGATTTACAAAGTGAAGCAAGCAGCTGACGGGAGTGTGGAGAAGTACAAGGTAAGATTTGTTACCCGAGGCTTCTCACAGATAGAGGGGATCGATTATGAGGAGACCTTTGCACCTGTCGCAAGGTATTCTTCCATACAGATGATTCTTTCTCCCTCATCGTAGATAGGGTGGTACATTCATCAGATGGATGTGAAGAATGCATTCCTCAACGGAGTCATTGAGGAGGAGGTGTACATAGAGCAGCCCGAAGGTTTCGAGATCTTCTGCAGCGAGTCGCATGTGTGCAGGCTCAAGAGAGCGTTGTATGGGTTGAAACAAGCACCACGTGCTTGGTACACACGGATAGACAGTTATTTCACTGGACTTGGATTCTCCAAGAGTGAGGTGGATACTAACCTATACCAGATTGTGGTGGAGGGTAAGTTACTTATCATTGTACTTTATGTAGATGATTTTATTTTGACAAGAGATGAGTTGTTGATACTTTCATGCAAGCAGGATCTTGCTAGAGAGTTTGAGATGAAGGACTTGGGCCTCCTTCATTATTTCCTGGGATTGGAAATTTGGCAGCGCAGTGATGGACTATTTGTTTCTCAGGGTAAGTATGCTCGGGAGATACTGGAGAAGTTCAACATGCATGGCTACAAGCCGGTTGATACTCCTCTTCCTGGAGGTTGGAGGAAGGAGGATGCTACTTCAACGGAGGTAGTGGATGCCATTGTTTATCGACAGTTGGTGGGGTCGCTTATGTATCTAGTCAATAAACGACCTGATATATGTTATGCCGTTAACCAGCTTTCACAAGCTATGGTTAAGCCAACCAAGCTCTTCTGGAAGGCAGGCAAGCATGTATTACGTTATCTCAGAGGAACATTGGGATATGGATTGTGGTACAAACAAGAGGATGAGGTGAAGCTATGTGGCTTCACGGATGCAGATTGGGTAGGAAGCCCAATGGACAGAAAGAGCACATCTGGAGGGATTTTTAGTATCGGGTTGATAGCAGTTTCTTGGTACAGCAGGAAGCAGAGATCCGTGGCACTCAGTTCAGCAGAGGACAAGTATATGGAAGCAAGTTTGGCTGCATGCGAGGCTATATGGATGAGGAAGATCCTGGTCGGGTTGTTTGGGTCACACTTGGAGCCTACTGTGATTTATTGTGATAACAAAAGTTGCATTAAACTCTCAGATAATCCAAGTATTTCATGATAGATCCAAGCACATCGACATCAGGTACCATCATATCAGAGATTGTGCGCAGCGGAGAATCATGTTACTTTCATACATTCCCATGGAGGATCAAGATGCAAATATCTTGACGAAGGCGCTCACCAGGAGAAATTTTGAATACCATAGAGGCAGGATAGGGGTTGCAGATAATCCATATCTTGTTGAGAGGGAGTGTTCAAAATGCAACAAGATGATGGATCTTAGTGAAAAGAAGTCGCCTTCACTAGGTGGGCCCGCAAGCTATTTTTGACGCAAAGTCTATTTTTAGACTATGTCTATTTTTAGACATATGGATCATGGTCTATGAGTTGCAGGATGCTATTTGTGGATGATTGGTCATGTTGGTAAAAACAGATGGACTTATATTTTTAGACATATGGGCAGAGTCTATTTTTAGACTGCCAGTCTAGAAATAGAACAGTCAAATATTATTAGCTCTTAATAATATTTGGACTATAAACATTATCTTATCCTCTTGGAGCACTTCAGTTCGAGCTACGGATGTGGCACATGCAACTGCCAGAAGGAAATACACTTTTCTTATGGGTTAGTTGAGCTATTGCATGATGGACTTCAGTTAGAACTCAAGTGATTGAGTTTGGTGGAGTTGATTGAGGAGTTCATGGAGTTGTGTTCAGTTTGACTTAGTTGAACTAGTTGTATTTAGTCTAACTGACAAATACACTAGTGATGAGTGATGTGAATTAATTATTAATTAATTCACTAATTATTAACTCATAAATCAACTAAAGAATACATCAGTTAACTCAATGCATGGACAGTTCAGTGGAGACAGGTGTTAGAGGTGGAGACTACTATCAGTTGTGACTATAGTTGTGCATGAGATTTGCACAACCATTGATTGAGATTGCCAATGAGGATTGCGCAGTACAAGCCAAGGGAAAATGAGCTTGGATCATTCCTATTCTGACATTGGATTGTGCAGTAGAGGCAGGCAAACATCAGAGGAGATTTGAACCTCTGACTTGATTCAGATCTGAGCTAGTTTGTGTGTAGCAGGTGGAGATAGTACTGAGTACTTGTGAGGAGTATTGTACTATGTATTGTTACATGTTCTCTATCATTATAATATACAGATAGTTGGGGGTTTTCAGCTGTATGCTTTCCCCAGTACATATTGTGTTGATATGTGTGATTGATGTTTCAATGTGCACATGCGAATGTTTTAATTCTGCAAATTGATGATCAACATAGAGGAGGTTATGTATTATGCATGCATTCTGCGAATAGTGTATAATCCGGATAATCTCTGTGAATAAGTGTTATATTATTCAAAATTTCTACATGGTATCAGAGCAGAGTTGATCATCAGATCTATTATTCAGAAAGTGATTACGTTTTATTTCTTCAGGCAGAGCTGTAATCGGGCCAGGTAGCCTCTAGATTCATCCTTCTTTTGGAAGGTGAGATATCCGGTGAATGCCCATACAGTCAATCTCTGTATGAGAAATACTTTCTTCTCACGAATTTTAGATCAGAAGCAGTTGAGTTTTGAGCTGGTGGAATTCGAATTTGCAGCAGTGTTTTCTTCGTGTCGAAGTTGAAATGTCTTTCAACGGATTGCGATTGGAGTATGCCCTTGAAGGCAGCTCGAATTATATTGCATGGAAAGACAGGATGGAGGCGGTGTTAGATGACAATGGGTTGAAGGATTTCATAGAGGCTGAGGTCCCAAAGCCTACTGATGCTGCTCACGTTGAGGCTTGGCAAAAGAAGATAGAAAAGTGTCGAAGGATTCTATTGGAGTGCGTGAAAGATCACATTGTATCCAGCCTGCATGGAAAGGCTTCTCCATACTTGATGTGGAAAGCGTTGACAGATTTATTCCAAAGCAAGAGCGACCAGATGAAGTTGGCGCTCAAGGATAAACTCAGAAACATTAAGTGTGAGAAAGGAGATAGTATGCCCAAGTATCTCACGAACTTCACCCAGTGTCGGGATGAGCTGGGAAGTGTGGGGGTGACTGTCGATGATGAGGACTTGGTGAGCTTGGCTCTTCTTGGTCTTCCGAAGAGTTGGCATTCCTATCAAGACTCTGTCAATGGTCGAGAGAAATTCCCAGGATGGGAGAGACTTTGGTCTGATCTTGTGCAAGAGGAGATCAGGAGGAATACCAGGTGTTTGGTCAATTTAGTGATGTCTAAATTGCAACTTTTAAATGTCAACCCGGGGCTCATAAGCTGATGAAGTGAGGTGTACTATATGTACTTAGATAACCATTTTCTTAATATTTTGTCGTTTTTAGCTTTTTAAGTTTGTTTTCGAATGTATCTTTCCTACTGTGATGTGATGGAAGTAATAAAGCAAGTGAAATGTGGATGATTGTGGTGATCTCTAAGTGATTTCTCAAAAACTTAAAAAGTATTCTACAAGAAAGCTTTGAACAACAACTGCAATAAAATCAACTCTTAAAGGAAAATAAAGACATCAAATAAAGGACTAATGACATCGGCCCAGTATCTCTGCTGCTGATTGAAAATGAAAATGAAATCTATATTAAATCCTACTAAAAGAAAAGACAACTATCTCACACTATTTCAACTCTTCAATCTTAATCTTCTCTATGAAAAGACATCATGAAATGTTAAGCAATGTGAAATCTAAGTGAAACTACATAAAAGAGACTAGTCACAACACTTTAACTTCCTCTTAACCTTTTGCCTTTCAGCTGAATTTATCATGTGAGAAACAGTTATGAATAAGTCAAGTAATGTGAGTTCTAAAGCAAACTAAATCAAGTTATACTAAGTGATATTTTGGCTCCCAATAAAGTTATTTGATTATGGAAAAGGAACCATAAATAGATGAACAACTTGATATCTAAGAGCAGAAAGTAAATTTGCAAGTTAAAGAAATGACAGTAAGGAAAATCAAAACTGCAAAACAATGAATGTCAGCAACATAGACAAGACGATCACGCATGCCACTAGTTATGAAAAGAAAAGAAAGAAAACTGTCCCGGGCTTGCCTAAGAAACCTGCATAACACACTGATCAGTCATGAACAAAAGTGCAGAAATGTAAATCAGCAGAATTCAAAGTTTATGTACAGCTAATATACATGTCGAAAAGAAATAAAAACACAGCAATTAAAAGACATCTGTACAGCTATTATACATGAAACAAGAAAGAGAAATGCAGGAAATTAAAGATTACTATACAGGGCTTCAACAAACAGGGGCCCTCTGCCTACTTCAGCCGGTTCAAGGAGCAGTTATACGCTTAAGTGTAAAACAGTCTTCTCATGTATTGACAGCAAATGTAAAAGTACAGTGGGGTGCTCAAAATTACAAAGCGATTACAACAAATGACTAACTATCCAGCGTTCAAAGACGCTTTATTTATAACAGAGGAAAGCAAACTAACTTAACGAAAACTAAGCTATTCAAGCAGCTGTGTAAAAACACGTAATCTTGCTGCGTCCTCGGATTTAGGCAACGGTCGTTGTGGGCATTCAATATGTTGTTGGATTCATGTTTCCCACTGTCTTCGTGGTTGAGGAAGATGCCACCTGTTCTTCACGTGCTGCAAAACAGAACACGCAGAGCCGTGCCACCGCCAATGACTTCTGTTGACCGTATTTGCCTCCTCGTTGACCACGGGTTTTTATGACCGGTTTGGGTGAGCTGGAAGGACACACACCATGTCCTTGGTTCCACGAACTTGCCCATGTGGCTCTTCTTCCCGGAGGACACCTGGAACATATCATTTAATAAAATAGCTGCGGAATCCGGGGTTGGCTGCGGAAACTGGGATCAGCTGCGGAAACCCTGTGTGAGCTGCGGAAACGCGGCACTTTGAACCAAAATTCTAAACCAACAACAGTCATTAGCATAATTAGCAAACCATGTAAAAAGTCCTAAAATACAATGATTTGAGCAATTTGATGGAGGGAATGAGTGGCAAAAGAAGGAAATGAATAGGAAAAGGAGGCTGAGAGGATGTGTAAAGAAGTGCAGGTTTGAGGCTCAACATACCCCCACTGTGAAGGTGTTGCATGTCCTCATGCAACCAAAACTTTGTCATTGTTTTTCAATCCATGTGCTCAGATGCTTCTGCCAAAACATCTAGCCTTCTTCTCTTTCTCCTTGCTGCCAAAATTGTCCTTGGTTTTCTGACTAAACACCTGAATTTCAAATTGATCAATGCCCTGCTCAGCTTCTTACATTTTCTCTTCAATTTTCTGTTCTTCTTCTGCCAGAGTCCTAAGTGAAGCATGGTATTGTCATGGACAATTTTGTCCACCTTGCTTTGTTCTTTCAATGCTTCGTTTTCTTGTTTAATATGCCGGTTCAGGACTTCTAGCTCAAACACCTCCTGTTTTAAAGATTGGACCTGTTCATCAAGAGGCAATATAGTGCTTGGACCTGCAACTGATTGTTCCAAGGTCTCCAAATAATTGTATACCTCCTGCTGGTTAGGGTCAATTTCAGGTGTTCTTCTTGGGCTATGTTCAAAATCAAATTCTGTTTGAGGTTCTGGCTGAAAGGGACTCTCTTCACGTGGAGGAGTGGACTCAACACGTGGAGGACTCGACTCAAGGTCAAGCTGAGTTGGAGCCTTTTCAGGTGTACCTTCTCCCAAATCAATGAAATGTGATTGTTTTTCTTTAGTCACACTCATTTTTTCTTTAAGTCTACTGCTTCTTCTCACTTGTGCACTAGTGCTCTTTTGTTGGGCACTCTGTTTTTCTTTCTGTTTCTTCTTTGAGAGGGCAGCAGCTTGAATTTGTGCTAGTCTATCAGCCAAGGTTTGAGAGTCTTCTTCTACTGAAGGTTCAGGTGATGGATATGATTCTTGAACAATTGTTTTCCCTTTATCCTTTTTCTGTTTCTTGGTTTTATCTCCCTCTTCCTCTTCTTCTTGAGCAATTTCTTGAGTTTCTACTGTAGGAGGATCTTGGGCTGCAACATCTCTTTCTCTTCTCCTACTTCTTTTTGGGATTCTAGGGGAACTGCTAGAGGCTTCAGTCACCTCTTGGAAATGGTTTCTGATTAGAAAATTTTCCCATGTATCCTTGTTATTCTTCAATTGCTCTTCTATGAGAATTCTAATGAACCCGTGATGATACAAGTGGGGTTCAATATGGCCTACATGCTTTTGGACAGTGGAACTCATTTTCTTTAGGCTTGCTAACAGAAAGTAGGGTAAATTGAGGGCATGGCCTTCCATGAAATTCATCATAATCCTTGCATGGTACATATACATAGTGCCAAAGCGGCCCTCACATGTGATAAACTTTTGAACAAGTAATAACAATGCAGTCCATTCTTCCTTAATTACATGCACATGAATCCCTTTAGTGAATATTGAAGTGTCCATACCTGGGTTCTTAAGCATGTCTTTCCATCCCTGATCTTCCAGCCCTCTGTTCTTAAACCATCTTTCTCCCTCCTGAGGTAGACTGGTTGCTGTTGCTATGGTGTTCTCTGTTATTGTGAATTTCAGGTCCCCTACTTCCACGGTGTGTCCATTGAAGGATCGAGCAAATGCTTTCGTTACCTCCTTATTATACCCTCTAAATTTTTTAATAAACTTCAACCACTTTGCTTTCTTTAATGCTTCCTTCGTCTGTGGATACCCTTCTAAATACTTCGGACCCTCAGGTTCAGCTCTAAGCAGCTTCCCCATCTTCGGCTCTCAACTTCGGCTGAAGCTTTGACTGTGTGTGGATGCTCAAGGAGGATGCTCACGGGAAAAAACAGGTGGATTACAGCTGTAAGTGGAGTAGCCGTAACGTAATGCAAGGCGTATTGCAGAACTGTAATCGGGGTTTGAAACAGAGCTGTGGAGTTTGCAGCGGAAATGAGAGTGGAAATGGTGTGAGTACGAGGGAGTAGAAGACAAACACTAGAAATGAGTTCAATGCATGCGGAAATGGAGTGATAAGTGGACGGAATAACGGCTGAATCCTTTAGAGTCGGGTGGCTTATGCACACGTCTCAGCGTTGGCTGCGGAAATGATGGTAAGGAGAGTCGTGGTACATTGGGTTACGTCACAGAGGTACAGCCAGTAATGGAGGAGCAGCCCCGTTTCAAGTTTTGAATTAATGATGATTAGGGGACCGTTAGAAAGGTATGAGGTGGATGAAGCATTATCGTGGAGGAGGAGTGGGATGATCTTGCCGAATCATTGCATTTAGTGGCTCTTTCCACGATTTAATAACTATGCATAAAATGACATTAAATTGTTGTTTGGAAAAGATTTTGATCATACCTTCATAAGTTTGCCATTTGTTGATTAAGATTGCTGACCCATTATTGCTTTCTGATCTTGCAGATGCCTCATATCCTTGCTGCCCTTGGTGATGATGATACCTCTGACTGTGATTTTTGAAAACAGAGTAATCCTGGTTGTAGAGACAGAGTGTGCTGGCTGCGGAAATCGTTTCTGGCTGCGGAAACTGGTGTGAGCTGCGGAAACTGAGACAACACCCCTTTAACTGCACAAAATAGTTAGAAAAAGAACTAACTGAATGAAATAGTCCTGAGAGGGACTTCACTGGTGGAAATGAAATGAGATGAATGAAATGGAATGAAAATGAAGTGGAATGGAGATGGAGATGGAAGTGAGGTGGATGAACTGAAATGGCGAATGAGATGGAAAGAGAGAGAGAGAGAGAGAGAGAGAGATTTTTTGGAAAATATAAAGTGTCAGGTGCCCCTGATTTTCACCTTATATTTTCTGTATAAGACTGCCAATTCAAGATTGGTTTTCAGGCTTATACAAGAGATGTTTTTTTTTTTTTTTTTTTTTTTTTTTTTTAACTAAAAGAAACAGAGACTAGGCTGATGGAGGAGAAGGACTCTTCCCCACCAGCCTCACTGCAGAATTTTCTTGAAACATTTTGACAAAGTCCTCTTTTGAGAGTGGCTTATGATAAATTTTCAATCGGTGGCCATTCACAATGAGAGGAGTTTGAAGTTCATCAATTGTCTTGACTCGAACTACTCCATTGCTAAAGCCTTCATCAATCTCATATGGTCCAAGCCAATGAGTCTGAAATTTCCCTTTGAAGTCTTTAAACTTGGAATCAAACAGTAACGCCCAATCTCCCTTTTGAAACTTTTTCTCTTTGATATATCTGTCATGCCACTTAGCTCTTTGGTGCTGAACTAGATCGGTTATTAAAATTGCATCTTGTCTTATTTCATCTAGCTCATTCAACTGCTCCATTCTGTGCTTCTGGGCTTCTGATAGATTCATCCCCAACTGAACTTCCATCTTGAAGGTCTTGACTTGAAACTCAATGGGGAGCAAGACTTCTTTCCCATAAACAAGTTCATAGGGAGAATGTCCTGTTGTGTTCCTCCATGTAGTTCTATAGGCCCATAAGGCTTCAGGAAGCCTTTCTTCCCAATCTCTTCTGTGGAGATGAACAGTTTTGGTTATGATGATCTCAAGAACTTTATTTGTAGATTCCACTTGACCATTTGCTTGCGGATGGTATGGAGTAGATTTTCTGTGCTTGATTTTGTATTCTTCCATCAGCTTCTCCATCAAGTTAGATGTAAATTGACTTCCCTGATCTGTCACAATTTCTCTTGGGACACCAAAACGAGTAAAAATATCCTCAAAAAGAAATTGAACAACTGAATTTTCAGTGGTAGAAGGCAATGCCTTTGCTTCTACCCATTTAGTAACATAATCAGTGCAAACCAATATATACTTCTTTTGCTTAGATGGTGGATTAATGGGTCCAATGAAATCTAAAGCCCATTTTTCAAAGGGTTCGATGAGTACCTGTGACTGTAATGGCATTTCATTTGAAAGAGTTGGTCTCCCAACTCTTTGGCAGCTGTCACACCTTCTAACATATTGTTTTGCATCTTTGAAGAGAGAAGGCCAATAATATCCTAAAGAAAGGATTTTATAGGCCGTCCTCTTGTCAGCAAAGTGTCCACCACATGGTTCATCATGACATGCCTTAAGGATGTCAGGTATTTCATCTTCCCGAACACATCTTCTGATCACACAATCTAGCCCTGTTTTGAACAATTCATTAGAAATCCATGAATAATGTGAACTCTCCTGAATAATTTTCCTTTTCTCATTAGGAAATAAGTGTGGAGGTAGCTTCCCTGTAACCAAATAGTTAGCAATATCTGCATACCAAGGAGTTTTAGTAGTTACTGCAAACAAATATTCATCTGGAAACTTATCCTCTACAGGAGAATCTTCGTTAGTATTTTGGATTCTAGACAAGAAATCAGCTACTGTATTTTGTTTCCCTGGTCTATCTAACACAGTAATATTGAATTCTTGTAAAAGTAAAAGCCATCTTGTAACTCTGCCATTAGTAACAGGTTTGTTCATGAGATATCTAATTGCAGAATGATCAGTATGGAAAAAAGTTTCATAGCCAGTTATATAGTGTCTAAACTTGTTGATTGCATGAACAACGGCTAAGAACTCTTTTTCAGTCACAGTATAATTTAACTCAGTAGGAGTCAAATTTTTACTGGTGTAGTAAATGGCATAAGGAACTAAATCCTTTTGACCCAACACAGCTCCTAGAGTTGTATCTGAAGCATCTGTAGAAATATGGAAAGGAAGTTTCCAATTTGGCCCTCTCAAAATGGGTGCTTCAGATATTCTTGTTTTCAAAGTTTCAAATGCAGATTGACAGTCAGGATCCCAATTGAATTCACAGTCTTTTGTAAGTAATTTGAAGAGCGGAGATGCCATCTTGGTGAAGTTTTCAATAAATCTTCTATAATATCCAGTAAATCCAAGAAAACTTCTAACATCTTTTTGACAATTTGGAATAGGTAACTTGGAGATGACTTCAAATTTTGATCTATCAACTTTAATTCCATCTCCTGAAATATGATGTCCTAAAACAATCCCTTCAGTAAACATCATAAAACATTTTTCATGACTTAATGAAAGATTTGTTTCTTTACATCTTATAAGGAATTTTTCCAAATTTTCTAATGCCTCTTCAAATGAATTACCATAAACTGTAAAATCATCCATATAGACCTCTACACAATCATGAATTAGATCAGAAAAGATTCCTAGTACTACCCTTTGAAATGTTGCGGGTGCATTACATAATCCAAAAGGAAGTACTCGGTAAGCAAAAGTTCCCCATGGACAGGTAAATGTGGTTTTGTCCTGATCTTCAGGTGCTACCTGAATCTGATTGTAACCACTAAAACCATCCAAAAATGAGAAATACTTTTTGCCTGCTAAAGTATCTAATACTTGATCAATAAAGGGTAAAGGAAAGTGATCCTTCAAAGTTTCTTTGTTCAATTCCCTATAATCAATGCAAACCCTCCATTTACCATTCTTTTTAGGTACTATAACCAAAGGAGAAACCCACCGGCTATCTGAAATGGGGTAAATGAAGTTTACATTAAGTAACTTTTGGAGCTCTTCTTTCACTATTTCCCTAAGGTTTGGATTCATCCTTCTTTGAGGTTGTCTGATTGGTCTACTATTTTCCTCAATGTAGATGTGATGAATGCAAGTCTTCGGGTCAATACCTTTCATATCTATATACTCCCATGCAAATGCAGTAGAATGTTTTTGCAAGACTTTGGTTAGCTCTTCCTGTTGTGATTTTTCCAAGTTTTTGTTGATATTCAATGTTTTTCCTGGAAAAATCTCAATGGCAGAACTACCAAACTCTTCCATAGAGAAAAGAGACATTTGTCTAGATGATAGATACTCAATGTCAGAATCTAACTGAAATTGTGTGTGGTCATATTCTGAAGATGGTTCAAAATTTTCTAATGTGTTCAGAATTTGACTGTCTTCACTGATCTCAGAAATGGTAAAGACAGGTTGTATAGTATCTTCATCATCAACCCACTCATTATCCCCTATTTCTCTAATTTCCTTTGCTGGAGGATACAGATTGAACTTCTTTGTCGAATTACCATCAGAAATATACATATCCCCAGACCTACAACTTATGAAAGCATCAGCTGTGGCTAGCCAAGGTCTTCCTAAAATAAGAGGATGTCCTCCTAGATTACTCTTGGGAGTTAAAATCATGAAATCCACTGCATATTCCCAAGAGTCTAAGGAGACTGGAATGTCTTCTAATACACCATCTGGTTTAATAATTGATTGATCTGCAAGTTGCAATAAGGTGGGTGTAAAAAGAAGATTAGGAAGTTTTAGCTCTTCCATAGTCTGTCTACTCATGATGTTGATAGAAGCCCCTAAATCAATCAAAGTATTTGGTAATTCTACCCCATTGATATGTGTTTTGACAATTGGACTACCAGGATCTACATATTTCTGCATAGTAATTTTTCCCATCATGATATCTGCAATTTTTCCTACCAGGTGGATCCTTCTGGTATCTCTTGGTTTCCTTCCTGGTCTTTTAAAACTCAACTCCTTTATTGTTTTTGCTAGAATAGGAATCTCTTTAATGGCTTGTAACAAGGGAATCTTGATACGGACATTCTTCAATTCATCTAGAAAATTATAGTCAGGCAACCAAATTTGTTTTTCCACTCCTTTGTCAATTTGTAATCTTTCAGGAAAAGGAGGTGTGGATAAAGATGCAGGTTGCTCAACTATGGGAGTTGTGGGGGTTAATTCTTTTTCTTTTTCTTTTTGAGTGTTTGGGTTTTGAAGAGATGCTTCAGAACCCTTATTGGCTTCAAGAGACTCTTCCTCAAAAATGCTTTGCTTTTGAGTATTTATAGAAGGTTTATCTAGGACTCTACCTGATCTGAGTTGTACTTCATTGAGAGGAACAATCATATAGGTAGGAAATTGTTGTCCTTCCATCATGTAGGCATTTTGAGGGTTTTTATTATTGGGGTTTGGCAATGGCTGAGAAGGAAGTTGATTTGACTTCTGTTGAAATGGAAGCAAGAGTTGGGAATTTGGATTTTGTTGAGAAGGTTGTTGTTGTGGAAATGGCAATGATAGTTGTGGATTTTGATTTGTAAGTTGTGGAGCTTGTTGGTTTTGAAAAGATGGAGGATATTGGTAAAATTGAGAAAATCTCCCATAAGGATTTTGCATACCTTGTACCCAAGATTGAAAAGGATTTTGAGGTTGGGACCAAGGTTGTTGCCAAGGATTCCAATTTGGTTGGGGTTGAAAATTCATAGAGTTGCTAAACCCTTGATTTTGTTGCCCCTACCAAGGTCTCCTTGCAACAAAACAGAGAGATTCGATTGTATTTGGATCTTCTTGAAAGACAGCTTTGAGTCCAGGAATTGAAGGACAATCCTTGGTCTCGTGATTTTCTGAACAAATTACACATGTTTCTACAACTTTTGCATCCAAGGGACATTCCCTTAGAACATGTTTCTTCCTACACTTTGGGCAAAAGATGGCCAAAGCCTCAGCTTCTGCTTTCTGCTTATTGTGAATCTTAAGGGTGTCTAGTTGCTCACTAAGACTCCCTAAGATATCAGTTTTGAATTCATCAAGCATGTTGCCAATCTCAGCCCTACTTACCGATCCAGTTGCAAATTTATTTGCTCTGATGAGAGAAGGATCTCTAGGCCCTTTTTGAGTTTTAGATTTCCCCCTTGAGAGATGGACACATAATTCTGCTATGTCAGAAAGTGGAAGTTGAGATACATCTCCTTTTCCCATCATATTCAAAAGATCTATCCATTCATCTCTAATGGCTTTTAGTAAAAGGGCTTTCAAGGTCTCCTCATCCAAGTTACTCATTTTTGCTCTTTTCAGATTATATTGAAATCTTTCAATTAATTCCTCCAAGTTTTCATCTTCTTTTTGCATCATTTTGAATACCTCATCCTTGTGATTGGTGGGCATACAATAGTCCAGGTACCTATCCAAAAATGCTTGTTTCATATCATTTCAAGACCTAATGGATTGAGTGAGTAATCCCATGAACCATTTCAAGGCTGCTCCTTTCAATGTTGAAGGAAACAGTTTGAGTTTTTGAGAGTCATCCAGATAATCATAAGTTCGACACACTACCTCAAACTCAAATAGAAATGTTTCAGGGTCCTCATTCCTAAACCCATGAAAGTTTGGGAGGACAGATGGTGAGATGTTTTTCATTGTGGCTCGGGAGTCCTCATCAACTATAGGAAACCCGAATGAGTTATCCCCATCCCTATTTCCTCCAATGTTACCTCTACCTCCTCCATTGTTTCCTCCTCCTCCTCTACCTCTACCTCTACCAAATCCAGTTGCTCCTTCCTCTGTCATGGTAGTCTCCCTGGAGACTTCAGAGTCTTCTGGTTCTTCTACTAAAGGTGTATGAGGAGGAATTTCTCCCTCTTCTTCAGATGATTCTACTTCTTCAATTACAATTTGTCTCTCTGTAGAAGAAAGGAAAGGATCTCCTTCTAATTCAGATTCGATGGAAGGTATGGGAGAGTCAACTCCTGCCTCTTGAATTCTAGGAATCCTAGGGCTAGGAGTGTAAGTTGGAGATGATAGAGGTGTCTCTTGTCTATTCCTTGAAGTGGATGGAGTTGTAAAAATCGAACTTTTGGCTCTAGCTAAAAACCTTCCCCTAGAATCTCTTGCTCTATGCATGTCATTTTTTATTTTTCTTCAAGTCGGGCTAATAATTCCCTTTCTGATCTTCCAGGTCACTCTAGGTGCAAGAAGAGAGCA
This sequence comes from Pinus tabuliformis, assembly GCA_031772625.1. Lineage (NCBI taxonomy): Eukaryota > Viridiplantae > Streptophyta > Pinopsida > Pinales > Pinaceae > Pinus > Pinus tabuliformis. The sequence goes on along the minus strand of CM062819.1, from coordinate 1,321,617,216 downwards.
TACTCAAGAAACTATTAAACCAATAACTTTCTCTTTTCTGATCCTCCAGATCACTCTAGGTGCAAGAGGAGAGCATACTTTGAGAGGTTATCAATTTTCCTTCCTTGAAATTTTCTTGTTTTTTTTTTAGAAATTGGCTACCTAATTTCACTTCCCCGGCAACGGCGCCAAAATGTTTGGTCAATTTAGTGATGTCTAAATTGCAACTTTTAAATGTCAACCCGGGGCTCGTAAGCTGATGAAGTGAGGTGTACTATATGTACTTAGATAACCGTTTTCTTAATCTTTTGTCGTTTTTAGCTTTTTAAGTTTGTTTTCGAATGTATCTTTCCTACTGTGATGTGATGGAAGTAATAAAGCAAGTGAAATGTGGATGATTGTGGTGATCTCTAAGTGATTTCTCAAAAACTTAAAAAGTATTCTACAAGAAAGTTTTGAACAACAACTACAATAAAATCAACTCTTAAAGGAAAATAAAGACATCAAATAAAGGACTAATGACATCGGCCCAGTATCTCTGCTGCTGATTGAAAATGAAAATGAAATCTATATTAAATCCTACTAAAAGAAAAGACAACTATCTCACACTATTTCAACTCTTCAATCTTAATCTTCTCTATGAAAAGACATCATGAAATGTTAAGCAATGTGAAATCTAAGTGAAACTACATAAAAGAGACTAGTCACAACACTTTAACTTCCTCTTAACCTTTTGCCTTTCTGCTGAATTTATCATGTGAGAAACAGTTATGAATAAGTCAAGTAATGTGAGTTCTAAAGAAAACTAAATCAAGTTATACTAAGTGATATTTTGGCTCCCAATAAAGTTATTTGATTATGGAAAAGGAACCATCCATAGATGAACAACTTGAAATCTAAGAGCAGAAAGTAAATTTGCAAGTTAAAGAAATGACAGTAAGGAAAATCAAAACTGCAAAACAATGAATGTCAGCAACATAGACAAGACGATCACGCATGCCACTAGTTATGAAAAGAAAAGAAAGAAAACTGTCTCGGGCTTGCCTAAGTGATCCAGGTGGATATTGGTGGCCACCTGCCAAGTCCACCTAGACCCCCACCATTGTCCCTCTTGACATTTTCAGTTTCCTTAATTATAGCACAATTTACTATTTTTAGCAGTTTTCGGGTCCTAAACTTCCGGAGCTGTTTTGAGGCCCTAAACGACGTTTTTTGGGAAATCCCACTCCCTGCGATTTTTTAGATAAAAAATCGTTGTTTGCGTTATAGTCCTCAGAAAGATCTTTTCAACGGGCTATCATGCGCGTAAAACGGAGATCGTATGCCAAAGTTACGACCCCGGGAAGTTGATGTACCAATTTACCCAAACGGGGCCCATAGTTTGGCGTTTTCATCTTCTAGGGTTAGGTTTTGGAATGTTAAGGGTTTTCCATTGTTTCTCAATAATAAATAGGCCTTCGAGCCTCATTGTAAAGACAGTTCGAAACAGTTCAGAGGCATGTAGCCGACACATCTCTTCTCAGAGATAAGCTACCATCGCCCTAGCTGGGTTATTTCTATTTGTAAGCATATTTCAGTATTCTCCATTAATTAAATGAAGTATTATTTCCGCGGCATCTCTGTTTTTATGGTTATCGCATATTATTATTTCTGTTGCATCTCTGTTTTTATGGTTATCGCATCTCTGTATTTATGGTTATCTCTGTAATCTATTGCGTTCCTGCTTAAATCCGGATCAGTGGTATCAGAGAGGTCTGCTTTTTCTCTGTTTTTCTTTGCATGTCCCCAACGAGGTCGGGATATAAGGAGTTAGGGCTTGAACTGGTCGAACCTTTGCAAGACCAGCCTCGCAAATCTCGACGTCCTCCCATGGCGGATGAGAAGAAAGATGAGGGGGCAGGAGATCCTATCAAAATCTTGCTCGAAGAAGCGCTCGAGCGGCAAAGGAACGCGATGATGGATAGCTTTGCGCAGATCCTTCAGCGGATACCCAGAGGCGACGCATCGGCTTCCAACAGCTACTCTGGAAACGCCACACCGTTTAAGGTACAAGTTAATTTTGAAATCCCCATCTTCGAGGGTCAAATAGACACAGATGCCGTAGATAAATGATTAAATCTGCTAGATGGGTATTTTTCTGTTCACGAATTTTCAAGTCGGGAGAAGATTGTTTTCGCTCTTCTCAAAGCAGCCCCCCACGTCAAGGACTGGTGGGAAACCTATTGCGAGCAGAAGGATGAAAGTACAGGCTCACTATTTTCAACCGCACCCACTTGGAATGACTTCCGGGATGCCATCAAGGAGCAGTACTACCCCGTCGGAAGCTATGAGGACAAATACATCAAATGGACCACACTGCGGCAGGGACGAGACCAAGATGTGCCGGAGTTCACAAACATTTTTCATACCCTTCGCACACAGTTGGGTATCAAAGATTCTGAGCTGCATCTGGTACTCAAATACCGCGGCTGCCTACACAGATACATCCAGGAAGAGATGGAGTTCTTGAACATCTCCTCACTCGGCACAGCATACCGATACGCTGTCAAAATCGAGCAAAAGTTCAAACAGAAGAAGCGAGACTTTGGATCTGCAAATCCAAAGCCCAAAGGACAAAGCCAAGGCGGGGTAACCCAAGACAACCCGTCGAAGCTGCAAGAAAAGAACAACACCACGAAGCCGAAGAAGGACACGGGAAAGTGGTGTGAGTTCCACAAGAGTCCCACTCATAACACAAGTGAGTGTCGGACCAAGCAGTCGCTGGTGGCCGAGTTGAAGGCTTCCGAATCAGATGCATGTTCCGACTCTGAGTCAGAACCCGACAAGGGGAATGACAAAGGGAAGAAGATTATTGATGCGGATCCCAGCGCCACTGTTGCTACTGCCAAGATCCAGAAAAATGAGCCCGAAGATCCAGAGGAGGGGGAACGTCTTTTCCACTCACAGATGTGGGTGAAGGGTTCGCCGCTGCAATTCATTGTCGACAGTGGCAGCCAAAAGAACCTCATTTCAGCAGAGGTCGTGAAGCGGTTGGGCCTACCAACTACACCACACCCACAGCCGTACACTATCGGTTGGCTTCACGAAGGACGAGATCTCAAAGTTCGCCAGCAGTGCCGCCTTCCCTACAGCATCAAGCCCTTCACAGACGAGGTATTGTGTGATGTTACACCTCTGGATGTTTGTGATGTACTATTAGGCCAGCCATACTTGTGGAGGCGACATGCTGTGTATGAGTCAAGGCCTCGCGCTGTCATCATTTCTTTGGATAATTCATTATACAGGATACCAGAGGTAGCCCCACCTACCGCCACCTCTTTGATCACTGCTAAGAAAGGCAGCAAGCTCATCTCACAGACTAGGAAATTTATTTTCTGTCTGGTTCGTTCCCAAAGTAAGGGGAAGATCGTTGCTACATCAATGACCCCCGCGAAAGGTTCCTCCACACAACAGCAGCAACAGAGGGATACAGTCATGACAGAACACAGGAACAACTTCTCGTTACCTGGAGGGGTACCACACAAGTTTCAGGTGGGTGACAAAGTCTGGTTGCATTTACAAAAGGAATGCCTTACTGGAGCCTATCGGAAACTGAGACCACTCCGATATGGTCCCTACACCATTACTAAGGCTGTGGGAGACAATGCATTTGAACTCAGCATTCCCCCATTCCTTGGCCTGCACCCAGTGTTCAATGTGGACCGCCTTCGGCCATACTTTCCACCATTGCTAGATACATCCGACATTACAGAACAGCTCACCCCCACAGAATTAAATCCAGATTGCATGGAACAAGCTGCAACTGATCGAATCATGGACACACAGATCAAGAATACTCGTCGACATAATATTCAACTGTATCGAGTTGTCAAAGCAGGCCAACTCCTTCACAACGGCAAGTGGCTCACCAGGGACCAAGTTCAGCAAAAGTTTCCCCATCTCATGGAGGAACTCAACGCAATGGGGACCATTGCTTCCTAAGGGGGGAGGAATGATCCAGGTGGATATTGGTGGCCACCTGCCAAGTCCACCTAGACCCCCACCATTGTCCCTCTTGACATTTTCAGTTTCCTTAATTATAGCACAATTTACTATTTTTAGCAGTTTTCGGGTCCTAAACTTCCGGAGCCGTTTTGAGGCCCTAAACGACGTTTTTTGGGAAATCCCGCTCCCTGCGATTTCTTAGATAAAGAATCGTTGTTTGCGTTATAGTCCTCAGAAAGATCTTTTCAACGGGCTATCATGCGCGTAAAACGGAGATCATATGCCAAAGTTACGACCCCGGGAAGTTGATGTACCAATTTACCCAAACGGGGCCCATAGTTTGGCATTTTCATCTTCTAGGGTTAGGTTTTGGAATGTTAAGGGTTTTCCATTGTTTCTCAATAATAAATAGGCCTTCGAGCCTCATTGTAAAGACAGTTCGAAATAGTTCAGAGGCATGTAGCCGACACATCTCTTCTCAGAGATAAGCTACCATCGCCCTAGCTGGGTTATTTCTATTTGTAAGCATATTTCAGTATTCTCCATTAATTAAATGAAGTATTATTTCCGCGGCATCTCTGTTTTTATGGTTATCGCATATTATTATTTCTGTTGCATCTCTGTTTTTATGGTTATCACATCTCTGTATTTATGGTTATCTCTGTAATCTATTGCGTTCCTGCTTAAATCCGGATCAGTGGTATCAGAGAGGTCTGCTTTTTCTCTGTTTTTCTTTGCATGTCCCCAACGAGGTCGGGATATAAGGAGTTAGGGCTTGAACTGGTCGAACCTTTGCAAGACCAGCCTCGCAAATCTCGACGTCCTCCCATGGCGGATGAGAAGAAAGACGAGGGGGCAGGAGATCCTATCAAAATCTTGCTCGAAGAAGCGCTCGAGCGGCAAAGGAACGCGATGATGGATAGCTTTGCGCAGATCCTTCAGCGGATACCCAGAGGCGACGCATCGGCTTCCAACAGCTACTCTGGAAACGCCACACCGTTTAAGGTACAAGTTAATTTTGAAATCCCCATCTTCGAGGGTCAAATAGACGCAGATGCGGTAGATAAATGGTTAAATCTGCTAGATGGGTATTTTTCTGTTCACGAATTTTCAAGTCGGGAGAAGATTGTTTTTGCTCTTCTCAAAGCAGCCCCCCACGTCAAGGACTGGTGGGAAACCTATTGCGAGCAGAAGGATGAAAGTAGAGGCTCACTATTTTCAACCGCACCCACTTGGAATGACTTCCGGGATGCCATCAAGGAGCAGTACTACCTCGTCGGAAGCTATGAGGACAAATACATCAAATGGACCACACTGCGGCAGGGACGAGACCAAGATGTGCCGGAGTTCACAAACATTTTTCATACCCTTCACACACAGTTGGGTATCAAAGATTCTGAGCTGCATCTGGTACTCAAATACCGCGGCTGCCTACACAGATACATCCAGGAAGAGATGGAGTTCTTGAACATCTCCTCACTCAGCACAGCATACCGATACGCTGTCAAAATTGAGCAAAAGTTCAAACAGAAGAAGCGAGACTTTGGATCTGCAAATCCAAAGCCCAAAGGACAAAGCCAAGGCGGGGTGACCCAAGACAACCCGTCGAAGCTACAAGAAAAGAACAACACCACGAAGCCGAAGAAGGACACAGGAAAGTGGTGTGAGTTCCACAAGAGTCCCACTCATAACACAAGTGAGTGTCGGACCAAGCAGTCGCTGGTGGCCGAGTTGAAGGCTTCCGAATCAGATGCATGTTCCGACTCTGAGTCAGAACCCGACAAGGGGAATGACAAAGGGAAGCAGATTATTGATGCGGATCCCAGCACCACTGTTGCTACTGCCAAGATCCAGAAAAATGAGCCTGAAGATCCAGAGGAGGGGGAACGTCTTTTCCACTCACAGATGTGGGTGAAGGGTTCGCCGCTGCAATTCATTGTCGACAGTGGCAGCCAAAAGAACCTCATTTCAGCAGAGGTCGTGAAGCGGTTGGGCCTACCAACTACACCACACCCACAGCCGTACAGTATCGGTTGGCTTCACGAAGGACGAGATCTCAAAGTTCGCCAGCAGTGCCGCCTTCCCTACAGCATCAAGCCCTTCACAGACGAGGTATTGTGTGATGTTACACCTCTGGATGTTTGTGATGTACTATTAGGCCAGCCATACTTGTGGAGGCGACATGCTGTGTATGAGTCAAGGCCTCGCACTGTCATCATTTCTTTGGATAATTCATTATACAGGATACCAGAGGTAGCCCCACCTACCGCCACCTCTTTGATCACTGCTAAGAAAGGCAGCAAGCTCATCTCACAGACTAGGAAATTTATTTTCTGTCTGGTTCGTTCCCAAAGTAAGGGGAAGATCGTTGCTACATCCATGACCCCCGCGAAAGGTTCCTCCACACAACAGCAGCAACAGAGGGATACAGTCATGACAGAACACAGGAACAACTTCTCGTTACCTGGAGGGGTACCACACAAGTTTCAGGTGGGTGACAAAGTCTGGTTGCATTTACAAAAGGAATGCCTTACTGGAGCCTATCGGAAACTGAGACCACTCCGATATGGTCCCTACACCATTACTAAGGCTGTGGGAGACAATGCATTTGAACTCAGCATTCCCCCATTCCTTGGCCTGCACCCAGTGTTCAATGTGGACCGCCTTCGGCCATACTTTCCACCATTGCTAGATACATCCGACATTACAGAACAACTCACCCCCACAGAATTAAATCCAGATTGCATGGAACAAGCTGCAACTGATCGAATCATGGACACACAGATCAAGAATACTCGTCGACAGAATATTCAACTGTATCGAGTTGTCAAAGCAGGCCAACTCCTTCACAATGGCAAGTGGCTCACCAGGGACCAAGTTCAGCAAAAGTTTCCCCATCTCATGGAGGAACTCAACGCAATGGGGACCATTGCTTCCTAAGGGGGGAGGAATGATCCAGGTGGATATTGGTGGCCACCTGCCAAGTCCACCTAGACCCCCACCATTGTCCCTCTTGACATTTTCAGTTTCCTTAATTATAGCACAATTTACTATTTTTAGCAGTTTTCGGGTCCTAAACTTCCGGAGCCGTTTTGAGGCCCTAAACGACGTTTTTTGGGAAATCCCGCTCCCTGCGATTTTTTAGATAAAAAATCGTTGTTTGCGTTATAGTCCTCAGAAAGATCTTTTCAACGGGCTATCATGCGCGTAAAACGGAGATCATATGCCAAAGTTACGACCCCGGGAAGTTGATGTACCAATTTACCCAAACAGGGCCCATAGTTTGGCATTTTCATCTTCTAGGGTTAGGTTTTGGAATGTTAAGGGTTTTCCATTGTTTCTCAATAATAAATAGGCCTTCGAGCCTCATTGTAAAGACAGTTCGAAATAGTTCAGAGGCATGTAGCCGACACATCTCTTCTCAGAGATAAGCTACCATCGCCCTAGCTGGGTTATTTCTATTTGTAAGCATATTTCAGTATTCTCCATTAATTAAATGAAGTATTATTTCCGCGGCATCTCTGTTTTTATGGTTATCGCATATTATTATTTCTGTTGCATCTCTGTTTTTATGGTTATCGCATCTCTGTATTTATGGTTATCTCTGTAATCTATTGCGTTCCTGCTTAAATCCGGATCAGTGGTATCAGAGAGGTATGCTTTTTCTCTGTTTTTCTTTGCATGTCCCCAACGAGGTCGGGATATAAGGAGTTAGGGCTTGAACTGGTCGAACCTTTGCAAGACCAGCCTCGCAAATCTCGACGTCCTCCCATGGTGGATGAGAAGAAAGACGAGGGGGCAGGAGATCCTATCAAAATCTTGCTCGAAGAAGCGCTCGAGTGGCAAAGGAACGCGATGATGGATAGCTTTGCGCAGATCCTTCAGCGGCTACCCAGAGGCGACGCATCGGCTTCCAACAGCTACTCTGGAAACGCCACACCGTTTAAGGTACAAGTTAATTTTGAAATCCCCATCTTCGAGGGTCAAATAGACGCAGATGCCGTAGATAAATGGTTAAATCTGCTAGATGGGTATTTTTCTGTTCACGAATTTTCAAGTCGGGAGAAGATTGTTTTTGCTCTTCTCAAAGCAGCCCCCCACGTCAAGGACTGGTGGGAAACCTATTGCGAGCAGAAGGATGAAAGTACACGTTCACTATTTTCAACCGCACCCACTTGGAATGACTTCCGGGATGCCATCAAGGAGCAGTACTACCCCGTCGGAAGCTATGAGGACAAATACATCAAATGGACCACACTGCGGCAGGGACGAGACCAAGATGTGCCGGAGTTCACAAACATTTTTCATACCCTTCGCACACAGTTGGGTATCAAAGATTCTGAGCTGCATCTGGTACTCAAATACCGCGGCTGCCTACACAGATACATCCAGGAAGAGATGGAGTTCTTGAACATCTCCTCACTCGGCACAGCATACCGATACGCTGTCAAAATCGAGCAAAAGTTCAAACAGAAGAAGCGAGACTTTGGATCTGCAAATCCAAAGCCCAAAGGACAAAGCCAAGGCGAGGTGACCCAAGACAACCCGTCGAAGCTGCAAGAAAAGAACAACACCACGAAGCCGAAGAAGGACACAGGAAAGTGGTGTGAGTTCCACAAGAGTCCCACTCATAACACAAGTGAGTGTCGGACCAAGCAGTCGCTGGTGGCCGAGTTGAAGGCTTCCGAATCAGATGCATGTTCCGACTCTGCGTCAGAACCCGACAAGGGAATGACAAAGGGAAGAAGATTATTGATGCGGATCCCAGCGCCACTGTTGCTACTGCCAAGATCCAGAAAAATGAGCCCGAAGATCCAGAGGAGGGGGAACGTCTTTTCCACTCACAGATGTGGGTGAAGGGTTCGCCGCTGCAATTCATTGTCGACAGTGGCAGCCAAAAGAACCTCATTTCAGCAGAGGTCGTGAAGCGGTTGGGCCTACCAACTACACCACACCCACAGCCGTACACTATCGGTTGGCTTCACGAAGGACGAGATCTCAAAGTTCGCCAGCAGTGCCGCCTTCCCTACAGCATCAAGCCCTTCACAGACGAGGTATTGTGTGATGTTACACCTCTGGATGTTTGTGATGTACTATTAGGCCAACCATACTTGTGGAGGCGACATGCTGTGTATGAGTCAAGGCCTCGCGCTGTCATCATTTCTTTGGATAATTCATTATACAGGATACCAGAGGTAGCCCCACCTACCGCCACCTCTTTGATCACTGCTAAGAAAGGTAGCAAGCTCATCTCACAGACTAGGAAATTTATTTTCTGTCTGGTTCGTTCCCAAAGTAAGGGGAAGATCGTTGCTACATCAATGACCCCCGCGAAAGGTTCCTCCACACAACAGCAGCAACAGAGGGATACAGTCATGACAGAACACAGGAACAACTTCTCGTTACCTGGAGGGGTACCACACAAGTTTCAGGTGGGTGACAAAGTCTGGTTGCATTTACAAAAGGAATGCCTTACTGGAGCCTATCGGAAACTGAGACCACTCCGATATGGTCCCTACACCATTACTAAGGCTGTGGGAGACAATGCATTTGAACTCAGCATTCCCCCATTCCTTGGCCTGCACCCAGTGTTCAATGTGGACCGCCTTCAGCCATACTTTCCACCATTGCTAGATACATCCGACATTACAGAACAGCTCACCCCCACAGAATTAAATCCAGATTGCATGGAACAAGCTGCAACTGATCGAATCATGGACACACAGATCAAGAATACTCGTCGACAGAATATTCAACTGTATCGAGTTGTCAAAGCAGGCCAACTCCTTCACAACGGCAAGTGGCTCACCAGGGACCAAGTTCAGCAAAAGTTTCCCCATCTCATGGAGGAACTCAACGCAATGGGGACCATTGCTTCCTAAGGGGGGAGGAATGATCCAGGTGGATATTGGTGGCCACCTGCCAAGTCCACCTAGACCCCCACCATTGTCCCTCTTGACATTTTCAGTTTCCTTAATTATAGCACAATTTACTATTTTTAGCAGTTTTCGGGTCCTAAACTTCCGGAGCCGTTTTGAGGCCCTAAACGACGTTTTTTGGGAAATCCCGCTCCCTGCGATTTCTTAGATAAAAAATCGTTGTTTGCATTATAGTCCTCAGAAAGATCTTTTCAACGGGCTATCATGCGCGTAAAACGGAGATCATATGCCAAAGTTACGACCCCGGGAAGTTGATGTACCAATTTACCCAAACGGGGCCCATAGTTTGGCATTTTCATCTTCTAGGGTTAGGTTTTGGAATGTTAAGGGTTTTCCATTGTTTCTCAATAATAAATAGGCCTTCGAGCCTCATTGTAAAGACAGTTCGAAATAGTTCAGAGGCATGTAGCCGACACATCTCTTCTCAGAGATAAGCTACCATCGCCCTAGCTGGGTTATTTCTATTTGTAAGCATATTTCAGTATTCTCCATTAATTAAATGAAGTATTATTTCCGCGGCATCTCTGTTTTTATGGTTATCGCATATTATTATTTCTGTTGCATCTCTGTTTTTATGGTTATCGCATCTCTGTATTTATGGTTATCTCTGTAATCTATTGCGTTCCTGCTTAAATCCGGATCAGTGGTATCAGAGAGGTATGCTTTTTCTCTGTTTTTCTTTGCATGTCCCCAACGAGGTCGGGATATAAGGAGTTAGGGCTTGAACTGGTCGAACCTTTGCAAGACCAGCCTCGCAAATCTCGACGTCCTCCCATGGCGGATGAGAAGAAAGACGAGGGGGCAGGAGATCCTATCAAAATCTTGCTCGAAGAAGCGCTCGAGCGGCAAAGGAACGCGATGATGGATAGCTTTGCGCAGATCCTTCAGCGGCTACCCAGAGGCGACGCATCGGCTTCCAAAAGCTACTCTGGAAACGCCACACCGTTTAAGGTACAAGTTAATTTTGAAATCCCCATCTTCGAGGGTCAAATAGACGCAGATGCCGTAGATAAATGGTTAAATCTGCTAGATGGGTATTTTTCTGTTCACGAATTTTCAAGTCGGGAGAAGATTGTTTTTGCTCTTCTCAAAGCAGCCCCCCACGTCAAGGACTGGTGGGAAACCTATTGCGAGCAGAAGGATGAAAGTAGAGGCTCACTATTTTCAACCGCACCCACTTGGAATGACTTCCGGGATGCCATCAAGGAGCAGTACTACCCCGTCGGAAGCTATGAGGACAAATACATCAAATGGACCACACTGCGGCAGGGACGAGACCAAGATGTGCCGGAGTTCACAAACATTTTTCATACCCTTCGCACACAGTTGGGTATCAAAGATTCTGAGCTGCATCTGGTACTCAAATACCGCGGCTGCCTACACAGATACATCCAGGAAGAGATGGAGTTCTTGAACATCTCCTCACTCAGCACAGCATACCGATACGCTGTCAAAATCGAGCAAAAGTTCAAACAGAAGAAGCGAGACTTTGGATCTGCAAATCCAAAGCCCAAAGGACAAAGCCAAGGCGGGGTGACCCAAGACAACCCGTCGAAGCTACAAGAAAAGAACAACACCACGAAGCCGAAGAAGGACACAGGAAAGTGGTGTGAGTTCCACAAGAGTCCCACTCATAACACAAGTGAGTGTCGGACCAAGCAGTCGCTGGTGGCCGAGTTGAAGGCTTCCGAATCAGATGCATGTTCCGACTCTGAGTCAGAACCCGACAAGGGGAATGACAAAGGGAAGCAGATTATTGATGCGGATCCCAGCGCCACTATTGCTACTGCCAAGATCCAGAAAAATGAGCCCGAAGATCCAGAGGAGGGGGAACGTCTTTTCCACTCACAGATGTGGGTGAAGGGTTCGCCGCTGCAATTCATTGTCGACAGTGGCAGCCAAAAGAACCTCATTTCAGCAGAGGTCGTGAAGCGGTTGGGCCTACCAACTACACCACACCCACAGCCGTACACTATCGGTTGGCTTCACGAAGGACGAGATCTCAAAGTTCGCCAGCAGTGCCGCCTTCCCTACAGCATCAAGCCCTTCACAGACGAGGTATTGTGTGATGTTACACCTCTGGATGTTTGTGATGTACTATTAGGCCAACCATACTTGTGGAGGCGACATGCTGTGTATGAGTCAAGGCCTCGCGCTGTCATCATTTCTTTGGATAATTCATTATACAGGATACCAGAGGTAGCCCCACCTACCGCCACCTCTTTGATCACTGCTAAGAAAGGTAGCAAGCTCATCTCACAGACTAGGAAATTTATTTTCTGTCTGGTTCGTTCCCAAAGTAAGGGGAAGATCGTTGCTACATCAATGACCCCCGCGAAAGGTTCCTCCACACAACAGCAGCAACAGAGGGATACAGTCATGACAGAACACAGGAACAACTTCTCGTTACCTGGAGGGGTACCACACAAGTTTCAGGTGGGTGACAAAGTCTGGTTGCATTTACAAAAGGAATGCCTTACTGGAGCCTATCGGAAACTGAGACCACTCCGATATGGTCCCTACACCATTACTAAGGCTGTGGGAGACAATGCATTTGAACTCAGCATTCCCCCATTCCTTGGCCTGCACCCAGTGTTCAATGTGGACCGCCTTCAGCCATACTTTCCACCATTGCTAGATACATCCGACATTACAGAACAGCTCACCCCCACAGAATTAAATCCAGATTGCATGGAACAAGCTGCAACTGATCGAATCATGGACACACAGATCAAGAATACTCGTCGACAGAATATTCAACTGTATCGAGTTGTCAAAGCAGGCCAACTCCTTCACAACGGCAAGTGGCTCACCAGGGACCAAGTTCAGCAAAAGTTTCCCCATCTCATGGAGGAACTCAACGCAATGGGGACCATTGCTTCCTAAGGGGGGAGGAATGATCCAGGTGGATATTGGTGGCCACCTGCCAAGTCCACCTAGACCCCCACCATTGTCCCTCTTGACATTTTCAGTTTCCTTAATTATAGCACAATTTACTATTTTTAGCAGTTTTCGGGTCCTAAACTTCCGGAGCCGTTTTGAGGCCCTAAACGACGTTTTTTGGGAAATCCCGCTCCCTGCGATTTCTTAGATAAAAAATCGTTGTTTGCATTATAGTCCTCAGAAAGATCTTTTCAACGGGCTATCATGCGCGTAAAACGGAGATCATATGCCAAAGTTACGACCCCGGGAAGTTGATGTACCAATTTACCCAAACGGGGCCCATAGTTTGGCATTTTCATCTTCTAGGGTTAGGTTTTGGAATGTTAAGGGTTTTCCATTGTTTCTCAATAATAAATAGGCCTTCGAGCCTCATTGTAAAGACAGTTCGAAATAGTTCAGAGGCATGTAGCCGACACATCTCTTCTCAGAGATAAGCTACCATCGCCCTAGCTGGGTTATTTCTATTTGTAAGCATATTTCAGTATTCTCCATTAATTAAATGAAGTATTATTTCCGCGGCATCTCTGTTTTTATGGTTATCGCATATTATTATTTCTGTTGCATCTCTGTTTTTATGGTTATCGCATCTCTGTATTTATGGTTATCTCTGTAATCTATTGCGTTCCTGCTTAAATCCGGATCAGTGGTATCAGAGAGGTATGCTTTTTCTCTGTTTTTCTTTGCATGTCCCCAACGAGGTCGGGATATAAGGAGTTAGGGCTTGAACTGGTCGAACCTTTGCAAGACCAGCCTCGCAAATCTCGACGTCCTCCCATGGCGGATGAGAAGAAAGACGAGGGGGCAGGAGATCCTATCAAAATCTTGCTCGAAGAAGCGCTCGAGCGGCAAAGGAACGCGATGATGGATAGCTTTGCGCAGATCCTTCAGCGGCTACCCAGAGGCGACGCATCGGCTTCCAAAAGCTACTCTGGAAACGCCACACCGTTTAAGGTACAAGTTAATTTTGAAATCCCCATCTTCGAGGGTCAAATAGACGCAGATGCCGTAGATAAATGGTTAAATCTGCTAGATGGGTATTTTTCTGTTCACGAATTTTCAAGTCGGGAGAAGATTGTTTTTGCTCTTCTCAAAGCAGCCCCCCACGTCAAGGACTGGTGGGAAACCTATTGCGAGCAGAAGGATGAAAGTAGAGGCTCACTATTTTCAACCGCACCCACTTGGAATGACTTCCGGGATGCCATCAAGGAGCAGTACTACCCCGTCGGAAGCTATGAGGACAAATACATCAAATGGACCACACTGCGGCAGGGACGAGACCAAGATGTGCCGGAGTTCACAAACATTTTTCATACCCTTCGCACACAGTTGGGTATCAAAGATTCTGAGCTGCATCTGGTACTCAAATACCGCGGCTGCCTACACAGATACATCCAGGAAGAGATGGAGTTCTTGAACATCTCCTCACTCAGCACAGCATACCGATACGCTGTCAAAATCGAGCAAAAGTTCAAACAGAAGAAGCGAGACTTTGGATCTGCAAATCCAAAGCCCAAAGGACAAAGCCAAGGCGGGGTGACCCAAGACAACCCGTCGAAGCTACAAGAAAAGAACAACACCACGAAGCCGAAGAAGGACACAGGAAAGTGGTGTGAGTTCCACAAGAGTCCCACTCATAACACAAGTGAGTGTCGGACCAAGCAGTCGCTGGTGGCCGAGTTGAAGGCTTCCGAATCAGATGCATGTTCCGACTCTGAGTCAGAACCCGACAAGGGGAATGACAAAGGGAAGCAGATTATTGATGCGGATCCCAGCGCCACTATTGCTACTGCCAAGATCCAGAAAAATGAGCCCGAAGATCCAGAGGAGGGGGAACGTCTTTTCCACTCACAGATGTGGGTGAAGGGTTCGCCGCTGCAATTCATTGTCGACAGTGGCAGCCAAAAGAACCTCATTTCAGCAGAGGTCGTGAAGCGGTTGGGCCTACCAACTACACCACACCCACAGCCGTACACTATCGGTTGGCTTCACGAAGGACGAGATCTCAAAGTTCGCCAGCAGTGCCGCCTTCCCTACAGCATCAAGCCCTTCACAGACGAGGTATTGTGTGATGTTACACCTCTGGATGTTTGTGATGTACTATTAGGCCAGCCATACTTGTGGAGGCGACATGCTGTGTATGAGTCAAGGCCTCGCGCTGTCATCATTTCTTTGGATAATTCATTATACAGGATACCAGAGGTAGCCCCACCTACCGCCACCTCTTTGATCACTGCTAAGAAAGGCAGCAAGCTCATCTCACAGACTAGGAAATTTATTTTCTGTCTGGTTCGTTCCCAAAGTAAGGGGAAGATCGTTGCTACATCCATGACCCCTGCGAAGGGTTCCTCCACACAGCAGCAGCAACAGAGGGATACAGTCATGACAGAACACAGGAACAACTTCTCGTTACCTGGAGGGGTACCACACAAGTTTCAGGTGGGTGACAAAGTCTGGTTGCATTTACAAAAGGAATGCCTTACTGGAGCCTATCGGAAACTGAGACCACTCCGATATGGTCCCTACACCATTACTAAGGCTGTGGGAGACAATGCATTTGAACTCAGCATTCCCCCATTCCTTGGCCTGCACCCAGTGTTCAATGTGGACCGCCTTCGGCCATACTTTCCACCATTGCTAGATACATCCGACATTACAGAACAGCTCACCCCCACAGAATTAAATCCAGATTGCATGGAACAAGCTGCAACTGATCGAATCATGGACACACAGATCAAGAATACTCGTCGACAGAATATTCAACTGTATCGAGTTGTCAAAGCAAGCCAACTCCTTCACAATGGCAAGTGGCTCACCAGGGACCAAGTTCAGCAAAAGCTTCCCCATCTCATGGAGGAACTCAACGCAATGGGGACCATTGCTTCCTAAGGGGGGAGGAATGATCCAGGTGGATATTGGTGGCCACCTGCCAAGTCCACCTAGACCCCCACCATTGTCCCTCTTGACATTTTCAGTTTCCTTAATTATAGCACAATTTACTATTTTTAGCAGTTTTCGGGTCCTAAACTTCCGGAGCCGTTTTGAGGCCCTAAACGACGTTTTTTGGGAAATCCCGCTCCCTGTGATTTTTTAGATAAAAAATTGTTGTTTGCGTTATAGTCCTCAGAAAGATCTTTTCAACGGGCTATCATGCGCGTAAAACGGAGATCGTATGCCAAAGTTACGACCCCGGGAAGTTGATGTACCAATTTACCCAAACGGGGCCCATAGTTTGGCGTTTTCATCTTCTAGGGTTAGGTTTTGGAATGTTAAGGGTTTTCCATTGTTTCTCAATAATAAATAGGCCTTCGAGCCTCATTGTAAAGACAGTTCGAAACAGTTCAGAGGCATGTAGCCGACACATCTCTTCTCAGAGATAAGCTACCATCGCCCTAGCTGGGTTATTTCTATTTGTAAGCATATTTCAGTATTCTCCATTAATTAAATGAAGTATTATTTCCGCGGCATCTCTGTTTTTATGGTTATCGCATATTATTATTTCTGTTGCATCTCTGTTTTTATGGTTATCGCATCTCTGTATTTATGGTTATCTCTGTAATCTATTGCGTTCCTGCTTAAATCCGGATCACTAAGAAACCTGCATAACACACTGATCAGTCATGAACAAAAGTGCAGAAATGTAAATCAGCAGAATTCAAAGTTTATGTACAGCTAATATACATGTCGAAAAGAAATAAAAACGCAGCAATTAAAAGACATCTGTACAGCTATTATACATGAAACAAGAAAGAGAAATGCAGGAAATTAAAGATTACTATACAGGGCTTCAGCAAACAGGGGCCCTCTGCCTACTTCAGCCGGTTCAAGGAGCAGTTATACGCTTAAGTGTAAAACAGTCTTCTCATGTATTGACAGCAAATGTAAAAGTACAATGGGGAGCTCAAAATTACAAAGCGATTACAACAAACGACTAACTATCCAGCGTTCAAAGACGCTTTATTTATAATAGAGGAAAGAAAACTAACTTAACGAAAACTAAGCTATTCAAGCAGCTGTGTAAAAACACGTAATCTTGCTGCGTCCTCGGATTTAGGAAACGGTCGTTGTGGGCATTCAATCTGCAGTTGGATTCATGTTTCCCACTGTCTTCATGGCTGAGGAAGATGCCACCTGTTCTTCACGTGCTCCAAAACAGAACACGCAGAGCCGTGCCACCGCCAATGACTTCTGTTGACCTTATTTTCCTCCTCGTTGACCACGGGTTTTTATGACCGGTTTGGGTGAGCTGGAAGGACACACACCATGTCCTTGGTTCCACGAACTTGCCCATGTGGCTCTTCTTCCCGGAGGACACCTGGAACATATCATTTAATAAAATAGCTGCGGAATCCGGGGTTGGCTGCGGAAATCGGGATCAGCTGCGGAAACCCTGTGTGAGCTGCAGAAACGTAGCACTTTGAACCAAAATTCTAAACCAACAACAATCATTAGCATAATTAGCAAACCATGTAAAAAGTCCTAAAATACAATGATTTGAGCAATTTGATGGAGGGAATGAGTGGCAAAAGAAGGAAATGAATAGGAAAAGGAGGCTGAGAGGATGTGTAAAGAAGTGCAGGTTTGAGGCTCAACACCAGGGACGGATCTTCATCAAAGGCATTTGATGAAGAAAATTGCACTTTGGCTAACAAAGCAAAGAAGGGGAAGAACAAGAAAGCTTCTCATTTCGGTGCAAAAGGCAAGAAGTAGGACATGTCCAATGTGAAGTGCTCTCACTGTCACCAGCACGGACATTATGCCACAAATTGTCTGTAAAAGAAGAAAAATAAGCAAGCTGTTGGGTCTATAGTGGGAGAGGCCTTAGCCTTGCATTTTGAGCTGGATTTTTCATTGATCGCATGCTTGGTATCAAGTGTGATGGGATCGGTATGGTTCTTGGAAAGTGGTGCGTCTTTTCACATGACAGGAGATCGAGATTTGTTTTCTGATCTGGATGAGAAAGATCTTGGAGTGCACATCGAGATGGGCGATGATGGTAGATACAGTCCGACCAGTATCGGTACCATTTACTTTGAGAGGGAGTCTGGAAAACCCTTCGTATTGAAGGAAGTGATGCATGTTCCAGGATTGAAGAAGAATCTTATCTCTGTGGCGATGTTAGAAGACAAGGGATATGATGTTGTTTTCAGTGAGGGAAAGGCTTTCCTACGTAGTAAGATAACTGGAGAAACCCAAAAGATAGGGGTTCGAGTCAGGAATCTTTATCAATTGCATGTAGATGGCTGCGCAACAATGGCATGCAAGGCAGAAGGATTGGTGAGCCGGGATGATGGTGAGCTGTGGCACAGGAGATTGGGCCACCTTCACCATGGAGCCTTGAAGATACTGCAGCAGATTTCTACTGGGCTTCCTAAAGGCACTCTTGCGCAGTTAGATCAGTGCAAGGGGTGTACTTTGGGAAAATTTGTGAAAGCCACCTTTCACGAGAAGTATAGTCGTGCCACGACGATCCTTGAGAGAATTCACACAGACGTGTGTGGACCTTTCTCAGTAGCTTCGACAGCAAAGCACAGGCACTATGTGATCTTTGTTAATGATTACTCTCGTAAGTGTTGGATCTTCTTCATGCAGAAGAAGAGTGAGACATACTCAAATTTCTATGAGTTCAAAGCACTGGTCGAGAAGGAATCGGGGAAGAAGGTGAAGGCTCTTAGGAGTGACAATGGTGGTGAATTCCTCTCTGGCAAGTTCAAGGATTTCTGCAGCGCAGAAGGGATTCGAACAGAGCTCATAGCTCCCCATAACCCACAGCAGAACGGGGTTGCTGAGCAGAAGAACATAACGATCGTGGGTGTTGCATAGGTGATGTTGAATGATCAGGGCCTACCCCTTCACTTGTTGGTGGAGGCATGTAATACCGCAGTATATGTGCAGAACCCTTGTCCTCACAAGATACTTGGCATGAGTACACCCGCGGAGGCTTATTTTGGTAAGAGGCCTGATATTTCCCATTTGCGGATTTTTGGTTCTCCTGTTTACATGCATGTGACGAAGGATGCCAGGAAGAAGTTGGAGCCGTCCGCAGAGTTTGGGATATTTGTGGGGTACACTGATACGCCCCAAAACTATCGTGTGTATTTGCTAGACAGTCGCAAGACTGTTGTGCGACGGGATATCAAATTTCAGGAGGAGAAAGCCATGAAGTGTTCGCTTGAGAGGGAGCCACACTTCCATGCAGATGAGGAGCTATTAGTTCCTAAGGATGAGCTTCAGGACATGGATCAGCCACAAGATGAAGTTCATGGAGTGGAAGAGACCACTCATACAGCGCCAACCATCAAAGGGCGAAAGCGCACTACAGAAGCTGAGCGACTGGCTCAAGATGTAGAGAAGGTTGTAGGACCACCTACAGGACTGCGTAGACAGAGACAGTCACCTAATTGGTACACTGGATACATGGCTCTGGTGAGCAAATGTGTCGTGAATGAGCCATCCTCTTTTGAGGAAGTTGTGGAGGATCACGCATGGGTAGATGCCATGGTGGAAGAGTATGATTCGATTGTCAGAAACAGTGCATGGGAGATTGTCCCAAGACCGGAGGGGAAATCAGTAGTGGGTTTGAGATGGATCTACAAAGTGAAGCAGGCAGCTGACGGGAGTGTGGAGAAGTACAAGGCAATATTTTTTGCCCGAGGCTTCTCACAGATAGAGGGGATCGGTTATGAGGAGACCTTTGCACCTGTCGCAAGGTATTCTTCCATGCAGACGATTCTTGCTCACTCAGCGCAGATGGGGTGGCACATTCATCAGATGGATGTGAAGAATGTGTTACTCAATGGAGTCATTGAGGAAGAGGTGTACATAGAGCAGCCCGAAGGTTTCAAGATCTTCAGCAGTGAGTCGCATGTGTGCAGGCTCAAGAGAGCGTTGTATGGGTTGAAACAAGCACCACGTGCTTGGTACACACGGATAGACAGTTATTTCATCGGACTTGGATTCTCCAAGAGTGAGGCGGATCCTAACCTATACCAGATTGTGGTGGAGGGTAAGTTGCTTATCATTATACTTTATGTAGATGATTTGATTTTGACAGGAGATGAGCTGTTGATATTTTCATGCAAGGAGGATCTTGCTAGAATCTTGAGATGAAGGACTTGGGCCTCCTTCATTATTTCCTGGGATTGGAAATTTGGCAGTGCAGCGATGGACTATTTGTTTCTCAGGCTAAGTATGCTCGGGAGATACTGGAGAAGTTCAACATGCATGGTTGCAAGCCGACTGATACTCCTCTTCCTGGAGGTTTGAGGAAGGAGGATGCTACTTCAGCGGAGGTAGTGGATGCCACTGTTTATCGACAGTTGGTGGGGTCGCTTATGTATTTGGTCAATACATGGCCCGATATATGCTATGCTGTTAACTAACTTTCACAAGCTATGGTTAAGCCAACCAAGCTCTTCTTGAAGGCGGGAAAGCATGTATTGCATTATCTCAGAGGCACATCGGGATATGGATTGTGGTACAGACAAGAGGATGAGGTGAAGCTATGTGGCTTCACAGATGAAGATTGGGCAGGGAGCCCAACGGATAGAAAGAGCACATCTGGAGGGATTTTTAGTATCGGGTCGACAGCAGTTTCTTGGTACAGCAGGAAGCAGAGATTCGTGGCACTCAGTTCAGCAGAGGACGAGTATATGGCAGTAAGTTTGGCTGCATGCGAGGCTATATGGATGAGGAAGATCCTGGTCGGGTTGTTCGGGTCACACTTGGAGCCTACTGTGATTTATTGTGATAATCAAAGTTGCATTAAACTCTCGGCTAATCTAGTATTTCATGATAGATCCAAGCACATCGACATCAGGTACCATCATATCAGAGATTGTGTGCAGCAGAGAATCATGTTACTTTCATACATTCCCATGGAGGATCAGGATGCAGATATCTTGACGAAGGTGCTCACTAGGAGCAAACTCGAATACCACAGAGGTAGGATAGGGGTTGCAGATAATCCATATCTTGTTGAGAGGGAGTGTTCAAAATGCAACAAGATGATGGAGCTTAGTGAAAAGAAGTCGCCTTCACTAAGTGGGCCTGCAGGCTATTTTTGGCGCAAAGTCTATTTTTAGACATATGGATCATGGTCTATGAGTTGCAGGATGCTATTTGTGGATGATTGGTCATGTTGGTAAAAATAGATGGACTTATATTTCTAGACATATGGGTGGAGTCTATTTTTAGACTGCCAGTCTAAAAATAGAACAGTTGAATATTATTAGCTCTTAATAATATTTGGCCTATAAACATTATCTTATCCTCTTGGAGCACTTCAGTTCGAGCTACGGATGTGGCACATGCAACTGCTAGAAGGAAATACGCTTTTCTTATGGGTTAGTTGAGCTATTGCATGATGGACTTCAGTTAGAACTCAAGTGATTGAGTTTGGTGGAGTTGATTGAGGAGTTGATGGAGTTGTGTTCAGTTCGACTTAGTTGAACTAGTTGTATTTAGTCTAACTGCCAAATACACTAGTGATGAGTGATGTGAATTAATTATTAATTAATTCACTAATTATTAACTCATAAAGCAACTAAATAATACATCAGTTAACTCAGTGCATGGACAGTTCAATGGAGACAGGTGTTAGAGGTGGAGACTACTATCAGTTGTGACTATAGCTGTGCATGAGATTTGCACAATCATTGATTGAGATTGCCAATGAGGATTGTATAGTGCAAGCCAAGCGAAAAAGAGCTTGGATCATTCCTATTCTGACACTAGACTGTGCAGTAGAGGCAGGAAAACAGCGGAGGAGATTTGAACCTATGACTTGATTCAGATCTGAGCTAGTTTGTGTGTAGCAGGTGGAGATAGTACTGAGTACTTGTGAGGAGTATTGTACTATGTATTGTTAGATGTTCTCTATCATTATAATATACAGATAGTTGGGGGTTTTCAGCTGTATGCTTTCCCCAGTACATACTGTGTTGATATGTGTGATTGATGTTTCAATGTGCGCATGCGAATGTTTTAATTCTGCAAATTGATGATCAACGTAGAGGAGGTTATGTATTATGCATGCATTCCGCAAATAGTGTATAATCAGGATAATATATGTGAATAAGTATTATATTATTCAAAATTTCTACATGGTATCAGAGCAGAGTTGATCATCAGATCTATTATTCAGAAAGTGATTACGTTTTATTTCTTCAGGCAAAGTCTGTAATCGGGCCAGGTAGCCTCTAGATTCATCCTTCTTTTGGAAGGTGAGATATTCGGTGAATGCCCATACAGTCAATCTCTGTACGAGAAATACTTTGTTCTCGCGAATTTTAGATCAGAAGCGGTTGAGTTTTGAGCTGGTGGAATTCGAATTTGCAGCAGTGTTTTCTTCATGTCGAAGTTGAAATGTCTTTCAACGGATTGCGATTGGAGTATGCCCTTGAAGGCAGCTCGAATTATTTTGCATGGAAAGACAGGATGGAGGTGGTGTTCGATGACAATGGGTTGAAGGATTTAATAGAGGCTGAGGTCCCAAATCCTACTGATGCTGCTCACATTGAGGCTTGGCAAAAGAAGATAGAAAAGTGTCGAAGGATTCTGTTGGAGGGCGTGAAGGATCACATTGTATCCAGCCTGCATGGAAAGGCTTCTCCATGCTTGATGTGGAAAGCGTTGACAGATTTATTCCAAAGCAAGAGCGACCAGAGGAAGTTGGCACTCAAGGAAAACTCAGAAACATTAAGTGTGAAAAAGGAGACAGTATGCCCAAGTATCTCATGAAGTTCACCCAGTGTCAGGATGAGCTGGGAAGTGTGGGGGTGACTGTCGATGATGAGGACTTAGTGAGCTTGGCTCTCCTTGGTCTTTCGAAGAGTTGGCATTCCTATCAAGACTCTGTCAATGGTCGGGAGAAATTGCCAGGATGGGAGAGACTTTGATCTGATCTTGTGCAAGAGGAGATCAGGAGGAATACTGGGGATGGATCTTCATCAAAGGCATCTGATGAAGAAAATTGCACTTTGATTGCCAAAGCAAAGAAGAGGAAGAACAAGAAATCTTCTCATTCCAGTGCGAAAGGCAAGAAGCAGGACATGTCCAATGTGAAGTGCTTTCACTGTCACTAGCATGGACATTATGCCACAAATTGTCCGCAGAAGAAGAAAAATAAGCAAGCTGCTGGATCTGCAGCAGGAGAGGCCTTAGCCTCGCAATTTGAGATGGATTTTTCGTTGATCGCATGCTTGGTATCAAGTGTGATGGGATCAGTATGGTTCGTAGACAGTGGTGCGTCTTTTCACAAGACAAGAGATCGAGATTTGTTTTCTGATCTGGATGAGAAAGATCTTGGAGTGCACATCGAGATGGGCGATGATGGTAGATACAGTGCGACCGGTATCAGTACCATTTCCTTTCAGAGAGAGTCTGGAAAACCCTTCGTATTGAAGGAAGTGATGCATGTTCTAGGATTGAAGAAGAATCTTATCTCTGTGGCAATGTTAGAAGACAAGGGATATGATGTTGTTTCCAGCAAGGGAAAGGCTTTCCTGCGTAGTAAGACAACTGGAGAAACCTGGAAGATAGGGGTTCGAGTCAGGAACCTTTATCAATTGCATGTAGATGGCTGCGCAACAATGGCATGCAAGGCAGAAAGATTGGTGATCCGGGATGATGGCGAGCTGTGGCACAGGAGATTGGGCCACCTTCACCATGGAGCCTTGAAGATATTGCAGCAGATTTCTACTGGGCTTCCTAAAGGCACTCTTGCGCAGTCAGATCAGTGCAAGGGGTGTACTTTGGGAAAATTTGTGAAATACACCTTTCACGAGAAGGATAGTCATGCCATGACGATCCTTGAGAGAATTCACACAGACGTGTGTGGACCTTTCTCAGTAGCTTCAACAGCAAAGCACAGGTACTATGTGATCTTTGTTGATGATTTCTCTCGGGAGTGCTGGATCTTCTTCATGCAGAAGAAGAGCGAGACATACTCAAATTTCTATGAGTTCAAAGCACTGGTCGAGAAGGAATTGGGGAAGAAGGTGAAGGCTCTTAGGAGCGACAATGGTGGTGAATTCATCTCTGGCGAGTTCAAGGATTTCTGCAGCGCAAAAGGGATTCGAAGTGAGCTCATAGCTCCCCATAACCCACAGCAGAACGGGGTTGTTGAGCGGAAGAAAAGAACGATTGTGGGTGCTGCACGGGCGATGTTTCATGAACAGGGCCTACCCCTTCACTTGTGGGCGGAGGCATGCAATACTGCAGTATATGTGTAGAACCGTTGTCCTCACAAGATACTTGGCATGAGTACACCCGAGGAGGCTTATTCTGGTAAGAGGCCTGATATTTCCCATTTGAGGATTTTTGGTTCTCCTGTTTACATGCATATGACGAAGGATGCCAGGAATAAGCTGGAGCTGACCACAGAGATTGGGATATTTGTGGGGTACACTGATACGCCCCACAACTATCGTGTGTATTTGCCAGACAGTCGCAAGACTGTTGTGCGATGGGATATCAAATTTCAAGAGGAGAAAGCCATGAAGTGTTCGCTTGAGAGGGAGCCACACTTGCATGCAGATGAGGAGCTATTAGTTCCTAAGGATGAGCTTCAGGACGTGGATCAACCACAAGATGAAGTTCATGGAGTGGAAGAGACCACTCATGCAGCGCCAACCATCAGAGGGCGAAAGCGCACTACAGAAGCTAAGCGACTGACTCAAGATGTAGAGAAGGTTGTAGGACCACCTATTGCACTGCGCAGACAGAGACAATCACCTGATAGGTACATTGGATACATGGCTCTGGTGAGCAAATGTGTCGTGAATGAGCCATCCTCTTTCGAGGAAGCTATGGAGGATCCCGCATGGGTAGATGCCATTGTGGAAGAGTATGATTCGATTGTCAAAAACAGTGCATGGGAGATTGTCCCAAGGCCGGAGGGGAAATCAGTGGTGGGTTCGAGATGGATCTACAAAGTGAAGCAGGGAGCTGACGGGAGTGTGGAGAATTACAAGGCAAGATTTGTTACCCGAGGCTTCTCACAGATAGAGGGGATCGATTATGAGGAGACCTTTGCACCTGTTGCAAGGTATTCTTCCATACGGACGATTCTTGCTCCCTCAATGTAGATGGGGTGGCACACTCATCAGATGGATGTGAAGAATGTGTTCGTCAACGGAGTCATTGAGGAGGAGGTGTACATAGAGCAGCCCGAAGGTTTTGATATCTTAAATAGCGAGTCACATGTGTGCAGGCTCAAGAGAGCGTTGTATGGTTGAAACAAGCACCACGTGCTTGGTACACACTGATAGACAGTTATTTCTCCGGACTTGGATTCTCCAAGAGTGAGGCGGATCCTAACCTATACCAGCTTGTAGTGGAGGGTAAGTTGCTTATAATTGTACTTTATGTAGATGATTTGATTTTGACAGGAGATGAGCTGTTGATACTTTCATGCAAGGAGGATCTTGCTAGAGAGTTTGAGATGAAGGACTTGGGCCTCCTTCATTATTTCCTGGGATTGGAAATTTGGCAGCGCAGTGAGGGAATATTTGTTTCTCAGGGTAAGTATGCTCGGGAGATACTGGAGAAGTTCAACATGCATGGCTGCAAGCTGGTTGATACTCCTCTTCCTGGAGGTTGGAGGAAGGAGGATGCTACTTCAGTGGAGGTAGTGGATGCCACTATTTATCAACAGTTGGTGGGGTCGCTTATGTATCTGGTCAATACACGACCCGATATATGCTATGCTCTTAACCAACGTTCACAAGCTATGGTTAAGCCAACCAAGCTCTTCTGGAAGGCAGGCAAGCATGTATTGCGTTATCTCAGAGGCACATCAGGATACGGATTGTGGTAAAGACAGGAGGATGAGGTGAAGCTATGTGGCTTGACGGATGCAGATTGGGTAGGGAGCCCAACGGACAGAAAGAGCACATCTGGAGGGATTTTCAATATCGGGTCGATCGCAGTTTCTTGGTACAGTAGGAACAGAGATCCGTGGCAGTCAATTCAGCAGAGGCTGAGTATATGGCAGCAATTTTGGCTGCATGCGAGGCTATATGGATGAGGAAGATCCTGGTCGGGTTGTTTGGGTCACACTTGGAGCCTACTGTGATTTATTGTGATAACCAGAGTTACATTAAACTCTCGGCTAATCCAGTATTTCATGATAGATCCAAGCACATCGACATCAAGTACCATCATATCAGAGATTGTGTGCAGTGGAGAATCATGTTACTTTCATACATTCCCACGGAGGATCAGGATGCAGATATATTGACGAGGCACTCACCAGGAGCAAATTCGAATACCACAGAGGTAGGATAGGGGTTGTAGATAATCCATATCTTGTTGAGAGGGAGTGTTGACAATGCAACAAGATGATGGAGCTTAGTGAAAAGAAGTCACCTTCACTAAGTGGGCCCGCAAGCTATTTTTGGCGCAAAGTCTATTTTTAGACTATGTCTATTTTTAGACATATGGATCATGGTCTATGAGTTGTAGGATGCTATTTGTGGATGATTGGTCATGTTGGTAAAAATAGATGGACTTATATTTTTAGACATATGGGCAGAGTCTATTTTTAGACTGCCAGTCTAAAAATAGAACAGTCAAATATTATTAGCTCTTAATAATATTTGGACTATAAACATTATCTTATCCTCTTGGAGCACTTCAGTTCGAGCTACGGATGTGGCACATGCAACTGCCAGAAGGAAATACACTTTTCTTATGGGTTAGTTGAGCTATTGCATGATGGACTTCAGTTAGAACTCAAGTGATTGAGTTTGGTGGAGTTGATTGAGGAGTTGATGGAGTTGTGTTCAGTTTGACTTAGTTGAACTAGTTGTATTTAGTCTAACTGCCAAATACACTAGTGATGAGTGATGTGAATTAATTATTAATTAATTCACTAATTATTAACTCATAAAGCAACTAAAGAATACATCAGTTAACTCAATGCATGGACAGTTCAGTGGAGACAGGTGTTAGAGGTGGAGACTACTATCAGTTGTGACTATAGTTGTGCATGAGATTTGCACAATCATTGATTGAGATTGCCAATGAGGATTGCGCAGTACAAGCCAAGGGAAAACGAGCTTGGATCATTCCTATTCTGACATTGGATTGCGCAGTAGAGGCAGGCAAACAGCGGAGGAGATTTGAACCTGTGACTTGATTCAGATCTGAGCTAGTTTGTGTGTAGCAGGTGGAGATAGTACTGAGTACTTGTGAGGAGTATTGTACTATGTATTGTTACATGTTCTCTATCATTATAATATACAGATAGTGGGGGTTTTCAACTGTATGCTTTCCCTAGTACATACTGTGTTGATATGTGTGATTGATGTTTCAATGTGCGCATGCGAATGTTTTAATTCTGCAAATTGATGATCAACGTAGAGGAGGTTATGTATTATGCATGCATTCCACAAATAGTGTATAATTAGGATAATCTCTGTGAATAAGTGTTATATTATTCAAAATTTCTACACACTCAAGATGGAGGATTGGGACTTAGGGGACCATGAGAAGTTCCCTCAATTGGTGCCCCCCAAATACCTGTCCAAGGTATATTATGAAGAATCAGAAGTTACGCGGTTGGAACGAATGAATTGGGTAGTTGGTTTTGGGGCCGCGGGGCTCCTGAACATGCTTTAGGTGCCACATTTCAGTCGTACCAACATAAACATCATCTGTGTGTGCCAATTGCTCACACTATTGCACGATGGGTGTCCCTAGTTGGGAGAACCCACCTTGATTATAGATATGCTGATCCACCGGATCACCTTACTACCATACCAAGGAATGGATCCTGCAGAAGCTTGGAGGAACAATGCAGGAAATGAAGCTTGCGGACCAGATGAATAGCGAGTTTGGTTTGATAAAGAAATCGTGCAGATACTCTATCCACTTTATCTCAAATCCCGTGGTACATTTTTCCACGTAGATATTAGCAAGAAAAATAATGCGTACGTGTCATACATACGAAGTACCAACACCGATAATCTATTTGGCTGCAGAATGTGCCAAAGGAGTCCAGTATAACTAGGCTCAGTACTTATGAAAGAAATTTTTGGAGAATTGCAGGGATGCCTAGAATGAGGGCAAGGCATTCTATTATGCCTGGTTGTTGTTGTTCATAGCACTGGTGGCATGGAGGACTCCTAAGGACAGTCAGTTTCCTCCCCATGATGTGGACCTTACGGAGGCGGTGAAGTTCGCTTCGCTCTAGGCTACAAAGAACCCCACACACATCATAGAGGCGAAGATATTATGGGTCCTTTTTGAGATGGATCTAAGGATGATTATTAGCTAGAGGTTGAGGCCATCACCCACACTATAGAGTAATATGAGACCATAGTTGATTTCAAGGCAGATTTCCACAATCTACATATTCGCGCGAGGAGGGATCCCATGAAGATATGGCACAAGTTGCCCTACTTGGTGGCCGAGGGGGACATAGAAGGGGTCGTCAACAAGTGGCTGAGTGATTGGCTCACCCCGTCATATGCCCACACAGGTACTAGTAAGGCCGCGTAAGGTATGACCACACCGACGAGAGCAGTAGAGAAAAAGAAGGAAGCGCAGCAGGTTGCCACCTGGAAGAAAGCTGTGAAGAAAAAATAAGTTGTGGCCAGAGAAAATGATGCATAAGCCAAAGAAATAGCAGCACAGGAGACAACAACATCATAAGCCGCAATTGATGTTGAGGAGTCAGAAAAGGAGAAAACACCAGAGGAGGAAGAAACAGAGGAACGCAATGCAGGGGGTGCGGAGTTAGAATCCCCCTTCATAGTCCAGACAAGGAAGAGGCAAACCTCCACTGGGCCACACAAGAAACAAAAGTTCGATTGATTATCAGGTGCAACCCCTTTAGTCCTTACTGAAGGGGATTTAGATGAGATAGGCGACATGGTCTATGACACAACAACTGATCTTTGGGGCCATTTCAAGGAACAGTACCAGCAGGTGCTGGGAAAGGTTCAGCAGGATCTGTGCGAATTGCATATACAAAAAGGAAGGTTACAAGTGAGCATGGGTCAGGAAAGAGGGAAACAATTAATCCTAAATCAAGCGAATGATCAGTTCTTGATATAAACATACCTTTGGATCTCTACGTCATTCAGCTGCCAAAAAGATCCCTGCTTGCCGAAATAGAAGAATAAAGGGCCCAACTAATTTAGCTAAAGAACCTGGGCTTAAACCTCACAGTAGTCCCTATCTAGACCTTGCATGAGCTACACCAAGGGGTGTCCGATGAATTGCAGATTAGGGAGCAGCACACGCTGCTGGTAATCAGTGAAGTTAAAAAAAACAACCAATAGATTTTTTAGGAGAAGGCGCAGGCGCTTAAGGAGAAAGAGGAAATCACAGTGTGGAGCCAACTATTGGAAGTAGCCATTGCACAAGCTTGCACTGACCTGCCAGACCTTAATATTCTGGTCGACACAGTCTCCACGGAGAAGATCCAAAATATGGCCACTGCAGTGAAGGAGTCTAAAGATGAAATCAGTCGAGTCTGGGTCGAGCTACAGTTGCACATATCAAAGCTACAATTGAATCTGCATCCCATGACTCCTCTAGAAGTTAGAGAGAAGCACAGAGCTGCTATTAAAGAAGGCATGCCAACGATAGAAGACAAAGTAAAGGGTTGCATGGATCTCTTTGAGCAAGCCATGGAGTTGTGTACCTCGCTGCAAGAAGATCCCACTCTGCAAAAGATCAGATCAGATATCAGAGAGAAGCATAGGCAGTTTGATTAAATCCATTTAACTGCGTGGACACTCACACCAGTACAACAATTTACACAGTTGCAGGAAGGGAAGATTATACAAAATGAAATTGATGAGTTGCGCTACAAGGAAGCAATTATTTCTGCACGAATGCAGCCATGGAAAGAAGAGGCTGGCCAATTGACTCTATCTCTACAAAGTAAGCTCAAGGGGATGCAATAGACTCAGAGAACCATGGGCCTTGCAGTTGAAGGCCCAACTACTGAAAAGTTGGTCGAAGAAGTACAACAGGCTACTACACAGGGAACTACCAACCTATAGGTTTTGAAGTTGGAGTTCCGCAAACTACAGGCCAAGATCGAAGCACCAGCAGAGTGACTCAAGGATGAGTCATGAAATTGTGTTGGGGGCCTGTTGGGACAGGGTCCCTTGGGGTAAATTTTTGTAATAAATTTTGGTATACTTGTAAAGTCTCCACGTTTTGAGGGAGCAGAGCGCGAAGGTCATAGGAGTCAAAAGGGGCTTAGTCCCTTAATGTGCTAGAAGATAGGGAGTTTTGTGACTTACCCATGGTCCGTGAACCATGGTATTGTAAAAGCAAAGGCGATATATAGAAGAGTCATAGTGAGTTTAGGAAGTAATGGGGAAAATAGAATATCATTGTATGGGAAAGTAAGCTAAGGCAAGAAAGTCTGTTTCCTGTACTTAGGTGAAGGGGAAGTCTCCTACAGTTGAGTGCACGGAGACCTTAGTAAGTTTGCGAGCTGAGTGTGTGGGTCCCTGTAGTTGAGTGTGTAGGGAAGAAGAGGCTGTAATCGAATTATTATATCAATAAAAGATTGTTTTGAAGCTCTACTTGTGTATTTGTACATCTATCTTTACTTATGCAATTTTCGTGTATTCGCTCTGATATTTTGAATTTATATGAAGTAATGTTTAATTAATGTAGAAAAGTAGCAAATCTACGTTTTTACTTGATGTTATGAATGATTAAAGAATTTCGTGAAGGTTAAGATTATGTTTTAGTGAGTTACCACAATCATTTATAATTTAAGGGTTAGGTTTCACGAAGATTGAAAGAAGCCCTAGAAGCCACATGAACCCATCACACTGACCTCTGGATGCAGAAACCTAGTTCTATCATCCCCCAATCCTACTTTGGCTGGGACTGCTGCCCGCACTACACGGGTTGTTGCCGAAAGGGCCAACAGTTAGGGTTTTGTTGGTTGGCACAACTAACTTTGAACCTAGGTTAGGACCCCTCATGCCAAAACTTATTGCTTATCAAATGCTTGATAGATCTCATACAATATGGTTTAAGTTTAACAAATAAAGAATTATTTGTTTTACAAGTTTACTAAGCATACACTAGTTTCCTTTACAATAGTCGCATACATATGCGAGTTGGGTTTAGTAAATTTGCGTACATATTTCAGAAAAAGAAAAAATTATTATTGTGAGTTTTTAAAAACACTGATTCACCCCCACTCTCATTATTGTTCCCAACAATTGGTATCAAAGAAAGTACTTCGAAAGAAGCTTGATCACTTGAAGGAAGATCTCCCAAGATGAGCAATCAAGACAGAAAAACATCTATTAGACCACCACTCTTCAATGAAAAAAAATTAATATATTGGAAGACAAGAACCAGATCATATGTTTAGTCCCTTGGAGCAGATCTTTGTGAAATTTTGGAAGGGGGTTACCAATGTCCAGTCGTAGTTCCCACAGATGCAACAGAAAATAAGACGTATGAAACCAATGCCAAACCTGTCAATGCATTATTGGGAAGTCTGACATAATCAAAATTTGTCAAAGTTATGTAGTTAAACACAACAAAAGAAATATGGGACAAAATCATTCAAAGCTATGAAGGTGATACCAAGGTAAAAAGTGCTAAACTCCAAACTCTCAGAATTCAATATGAAACTCTTAGAATGCATAATGATGAAAGTATTGCTAGTTTCTTTCTATGTATAGATGATATTGTAAATCACATGAAAAATATGGGTGAAGAAATAAAGGACACCACTTTAGTAGAGAAAATATTAAGATCTCTAACTCCTAAATTTGAGTCAAAAGTGTCTACCATTGAAGAGAAGCAGGATCTGTAGACTCTTACTGTTTTTCAACTTCACGGGATCCTGACTAATTTTGAAATGAGGAAAGGAGGTCCCTCAGAAGTCAGAGAAGTCGCATTTAAACCATTTGCTTTTAGGAAAAGAAAAGAAAGAACAAAAGGAATCGGTATATATATCAGAAGAAGATGAGGTGAACTTTGTAAAGAAACTTCAACTGGGCACCGAAAGGTTCAAAGGTAAGCTTCCCTTCAAATGTTTTTCTTGTGGTAGAGTTGGTCATTATGCTGCTAAATGTCCTCATAAAGACAACCATGACAAAGGGAAGGATACTGCAAAAGGTAATAGGAGACGGTTTGACAATAGAAGAAGTTATTATACTCATGAAGATAGTGATGGCTTGTCAAATAGTGAAGAAGGAGAATTTGATCAAGATCTTAAATTACTCATGGATTTTGAGAAAAATACTAATGAGTCTAATGATAAATTTGTGGATTCTTTAGAGGAAAAATATTTCTTTGAAGAAATTACTCAACTCAAAATTTTCTTGGAAGAAAACAAAGTAGCCATAGATACATTGAAGCATCAACTCATAGAAAAGGAAAAGCATAATGAGAAGTTAGAATGTGAAGTAGTAAGTCTAAGAAAGGAACTTGAGAAAATAAAAAATCTGAATCTTAGATTTGCTAAAGGATCTTAAACGTTAGATGGAATTATCTAGGTACAACGTCTCCTCTTATGAAGACGGGTCTTGGATACACTGGAGAAACATCTCAAATAGAAAAGTCTTCAGCCACCACTGAAAGTTATCTAAATGCAACAAAAACCAGTCAACAAAGCTTCAGTCCTCAGCAAAAGAATAAAGGCATTCCACAGGTAAATCATGTTCACTCTAATCCAAGGATGAAAAACAACAGAAGCACCAGTCAAAAGGTAAACAACACTAGAAGATTCTATGATCACAAAAATTTATTCTTTAATGGAAAATGTTTCTCATGTCATAATTTTGGTCATAAGGTTGCTCAATGTGTTGCATACAAAACCATCATGACTAGAGAAGCAAGAAAATAAAGGAATGAAACAGGAGTCAAGACAAACACTTATAATAAATTCTCACCTCTTAAATATGAAATTGAATGCTCATTTTGCAATAACTTTGGACATGAAGAATATGAATGTAGGAGAAAAATAGAGCCAACATCTCAAAAGGAGCAAATATCAACAAATTCTAAGGTATGTAAAAGGAAGGAGTTACAGCCTGAAAGTTGTGGCATAACATTGTTTGTAGAAGGAAAAGAAAATCAATGTTACATTGATAGCGGATGCTCAAAACACATGACATGTGATAAAGATAAACTTATTTCATACAATTTTTTAGAGAAAGAAAAGAATGTCACTTTTGGAAATGACTCACCTGCTGTCATTAAGGGTAAAGGTTCTGTTTTTCTAAACGAAAAGGTTAAAGATGGTAATGTTATGTATGTTTATGGATTAAAGAATAAATTTTTGAGTGTTAGCCAAATGTGTGACCAAGGAAATGAGGTGGTATTCCAATCAAAATAATGTGTTGTTTGTGAACTTGACACAGGAAAGAACATAATAAAAGGAACAAGAATCCTGAGCAATTTGTATATATTGAAAGGTGGCCAAGAACAATGTTACCTAGGCAAGGCAGAGGAAAATTGGTTATGGGACAAAACGTTGGGACATCTAAGCTTCTCCCAAATAAGAAAATCAAGCAGCCTCAAAGATGTTTGTGATCTACCCAACATCACCCTATGAGAAAGTACCATATGTAAGTCATGTCAATTCGGTAAGCAAACCAAAGTTCAATTCAATGCCAAAGAAGGATCATCAAGTAAGCCTCTTGAACTTATACATACCGGTTTGTGTGGACGAGTAAGGAAAAATTCACCTCGTGGAGAACGATACTATATCTTATTCATTGATGACTTTTCTAGAATGTGCTGGATCGGTTTATTGAAACACAAAGATGAAGCATTTGATAAATTTAAAGTCTTCAAGTAATTAGTTGAAAATGAAGTAGATCTAAAAATCAAATGTCTGGGATATGACTGAGGAGGAGAATACATATTAGATGAATTCTTTGATTTCTATGAACAACATGGCATAAAAAGACAATTTTTAGTAGCTAAAAATCCTCAGCAAAATGGCGTGACAGAAAGAATGAATAGAACTATTCAACAAATGGCTCGTGCTATGCTTGATGAGTCTGGAACTCTTGACACCTTTTGGGGTGAAGCTGCACATACCACAGTAAATATTCTCAACAAGGCTCATGTTCGTGTGAATAGTGATAAAACTCCGTATGAACTTTGGTATGGTAAGCCTCCCACTGTAAAGAATTTTAGAGTTTTTGGAAGTAAATGCTTCATAAAAAATAATGATGAAAAACTTGGTAAGTTTGAATCTAGATAAAATGAAGGAATACTTCTTGGTTACTCATCTAGAAGTAAAGGATACAAATGTTACAATAAGAGACTTCGGAAAATTGTTGAATGCATTGATGTTGTGATTGATGAAGCATGCACAGATCCCAAAAAGGTAACATTAGCAAAAGAGGATGATGATGATGAATTATTTCCCACATCAAGTATGAATGATATAGAATAAGAAACTAATGAAGCAACAGAAGAGGAAACATCAGACAAAGAAAAGGCTACATCCAGGTATGCTCAAAAGAATCGTCTAGAAACTCAAATTCTAGGAGACAAGGAATCTAGGGTAAAACCAAGAAGATCCCTTGTAGGATCTCCTAGTTATCTAGTTTTATTATCCACAATTGAACCACAAAATCTAAATAAAGCTAGTAAAGATGAATGTTGGGTTAAGGCCATGAATGTAGAACTTGATCAAATTGAAAATAATGATACTTGGGAATTGATTCCAAAGCCTCATGATAAAAATGTTATTTGGACAAAATCAATATTCAAAAATAAGTTGAATGAAAATGGGGAGGTCATTGGGAACAAATCTAGACTTTTTTGTAAAGGTTATGCTCAACAAGAAGGTATAGAATTTGAAGAAACATTTTCATTAGTAGCCAGAATTGAAGCCATAAGATTTTTTCTTGCATTGTCAAGCTTTTGACATTTCAGAGTTTATCAAATGGGCATAAAATCTTCTTTCCTTAATGGAGATCTAGAAGAAGAAGTATATATTGAACAATCAGAAGGATTCATTTTAGGGAATGATGAAAACCTTGTATTCAAACTCAAAATAGCTTTATATGGGCTAAAACAAGCTTTGCGGGCATGGTATTATCGTCTTGACAAATGTCTTGAACAACAAGATTTCACAAAAGGATCTACAGACAACAACTTGTACACAAAAATTGAGGATGATAAACTGCTAATTATTGTTGTTTATGTTGATGATATCATTTTTGGCAGTAATGAAGAATCTATGAGTCAAAAATTTTCCTCTGTTATGCAGCAATAATTTGAAATGTCTTTACTTGCGGAACTAACCTATTTTATTGGTCTACAAGTGCAACAAGCAAAAGATGGCATCTTTCTCTCACAAACAAAATATCTCAAGAAGATTCTAAAGAAGTATGGGATGGAAGATTGAAAACCTGTATGTACCACCATGATGATAGGATGTAACCTCAGTTCTAATGATGATTCTCTTGCAGTAAACCAACTAGAGTACATGCCTATGATTGGAAGTTTTCTTCATCTAACAGGTATCAGACCAGATATCATGCATGCAGTTGGGATTTTTTTACTTTTCCAAACCAATCCAAAGGAATCACATCTTCAGACAATAAAGAGAATATTCAAATATCTCCAAGGAACCTAATACTTTGGTCTATGGTATCCTAAAGATGCAGATCTTACCCTTCATGCATACACAGATGCGAATTGGGATAGAAATGTTGATGACTGAAAAAGCACTAGTGGAGGTGCATTTTACATGGGGCCCCGATTGGTATCTTGGTTCAGCAAGAAACAAAGTTCCATTGCCTTATCTACAACAGAAGCAGAATATGTGGCTGCTACATCTTGTTGCACACAACTTCTCTAGATGATGCAAACATTACAAGATATACAAATCAAATGTTCTCCACCCATCTCCATCCTATGTGATAATACAAGTGCTATTAGTATTTCGAAAAATCATGTTATGCACTCCAAGACTAAGCATATTCCTATTAAGTATCACTTTCTACGAGAACAAGTGCTTGAGAAAAAGGTTAAATTGGAGTATGTTCCCTCCAAAGAACAAGTTGTTGATATATTTAGTAAACTTGTTCCCAGGGAAGCATTTGAATATCTCAGGAAGAAACTGGGAGTTGTCTCTACCTCATTTTGTTATTAATATAGTTTGCTCAGTCTACAGGTGAAAATTCAGAAGGTTTCTTTCTTTACGCAGGTTTCATGAAGTATAGTCGCGTATATACGTGAATTTCTTTGCAGACAGTTGCGTATGTTTTTCTCTGATAGAAAAACAATGGGATAGACTCAAGATTAGCCTTTGACATGCTATTGATAGATATGATTTGATTTTTCTTGGTCTGGTGTTGATGGGTACAGTCTACTGATATGGTATTGAGTTATCTTTTTCTCATTGATATTTATCTTATTGATGAAGATTCTTTGATGAATGAGTTGTTGACAATGAATAGGTAGAAAAGGTTCAGGGGGGGCATTAGCCTTGCAGAATATAATTCATTGTTGGCATTATGGTTGCTGAATTATGCTATTATTAAGATCTTTTGGTGTCAATTATTAATGTCATATATCTCATTAGATGTAAAGGTCATGTGGAGACCTATGATGTAATAATTGTCATATTCATTCATGTATGAACTTTTGAGGCCATCTCAAATATGTAATCCCACTTGGTTGGGTGGTTGAGTCAAATATGTATCCCCACTTGGTTGGGTGATTGATGTAAGTATGAGTCCTTGGTGATAGGAAGGTCATACTTAGTTGATTTATAGAGTCATGTTCTTCATTTGAAAATCTCTCTAAAGATTCAACATGTACTTAGGAGGAGAATGGACAGTATAGTGCAAATCAAATCCAAAGAGGGAGCTTTGATCCACCATTTTCCCTTGATGTCAAAGGGGGAGAGTATATTGGTGTTTGAATAATGGTTATTTGATGTATCTAACAGGTTTCTACAGGTTGAGGTGATCAACACGAACATGGTTGTCATCAAGTTCAAAGGGGGAGATTGTTGGCAATACGATGCATGTGTTGTCCTTAATGGAAACTCACTTATAACAGAACAAGTATATGGTAACTAGATAACTCCACAAGTTAGTTTAGAGGTGACAGGGTGATGGAACAAAATAACAGAATGATGGGACAAAGGTTTACAAATCAAAATCAGAAGTTTGATACAGGTGAATATTTGAAGATCTATACGTGGGTTCGTTAAGGCCAAGTCGCGTATACACGTGATTTTAAATAAGAAAAGGCGCGTACAATTTCCGCACCATGATATTATAAATACCAAGGGTACTTACCATGGTATTTCCCTG
Source organism: Pinus tabuliformis (assembly GCA_031772625.1). Lineage (NCBI taxonomy): Eukaryota > Viridiplantae > Streptophyta > Pinopsida > Pinales > Pinaceae > Pinus > Pinus tabuliformis. The sequence continues at coordinate 1,321,580,081 of CM062819.1, read as the reverse complement.
TGGTATTGAGCCCAACAATGAGTGTTTTGATCCCTTCTAAGAAAACCATTGGATGGAGTATGGTTTTTACCAGTGGTATTGAAAAAGGTTAAACTATATAAGGAGGTGAAGCTCAAAGTGCTAAGTGTAAATGTGAAAGGCTTTTGTATGAATACTTCAATTTGAAGTATATTTGCATTGTAAGGCCTATAATTGACACATAGATATGAAATAATTATGCACCGATGAATACAATGATGGATTAGGATCATGAAACCTGAAATGAATTTCCATTGTATGATCTGCTCATGGATTGACTAGATCTAAGTATTGATGCATGTTTTTATCTTTGAATATTATGATCTGGGTCTTTCTCAAGTTCTGAAGATCTATGCAATTTTAGGTAAAAAATTTAATATTTGTACGCAGGTTGGTCTCGGTGAAGTCGCATATACACACGGGTGCATTTCTTGAAAGTCATGTACATAAAGGAAGGGTTTTTGTTCATAAATGACTGATCAAACTTATCAGTGTTTTTGTATCTCTATTTTTTGTCAATGATGTCCTCATGTTGATATGGGTTGAGTGATAATGTCTGAAGTAGAACTAATTGAATGATGAAGTTGAATTTGGTTACATATTGATTGGTTGAAAAGATTATTGATGTTGCTAATTATATGAGGGTTTTGTAAGCTAACAAAATATTTTAGAACAACTTTGGTCAACTTTGTGTCTGATTCATAATTATAGTTTTTAGCATATTGAGACATGTACGCAGGTTTCTCTATAGAAAAACGCATATACACATGGGTTGCCTTAAGTGAAGTAGAGTATACATGTTTGCATATGAATGATCAGGGTTGTAGTTGATTTTGTGTGTTGATGCAGTATTGTGAGTTTAAATCTATGTTTTGGTTACAGTGATCTCACTATTCTGTTTGAACTAAGTTGGTGCTTGCTTCAGTTGATCTACAAGTTGTGATGTATTAAATCAAGTGGACCTAGTGTGAAAATTTATGAAACATGGTCCATGGATGTTGCTGAGGGTTGGAGCCTTCAATGAGGAAGTCGAAGCTTCCTTCCAGCAGTAGCTGGTAATATATTAGGGGGTTGGAGCTCCCTACTAGGAGTTGGAGAATGAGTGAAGGTTGTAGCCTTCAATAGGTGGGTGCATGCGTACTCGCATGAGTTTGCACTAGTACAAGAATGTAAGAAATTTTTTATATTAATAAGTTTGAAGACTAAGACGAAAGTAGTTGTGGTTTTCTATCACATTGGGTTTCCACCTTAAATCCTGGTGTTCATGTGTGTTTCTTATGTATGATACTTTATTCTATTCTTACTACACCTTCTTACTGCTTATCAAATGCTTGATAAATCTCTTACATTCTGGTTTAAGTTTAATAGATAAAGAATTATATGTTTTACAATTTTACTAAGCATATGATAGTTTCTTTGAAAATATTCGTGTACATACATGAGTTGGGTTTAGTAAAGTCGCAGACATATTTCAGAAAATAAAAATTATTGTTGTGAGTTTTTAAAATACTAATTCACCCCCACTCAGTACTTTTCCCAACAAGTTTTCCCAAGTGTAATATTTTGTTGGAAATGTATCAAAGATTACTATCCAACCAGGCCATCTATATACACATATGATAATCACAACTTTGAAAAAGAATTAATAATATTCAAGACATCATATCTTCTTGACATCACTAATGCATTAATCAAATTCTCAATGATCTTCCAAATCATCATACCTCCCAACAATTTCCTTCCTTTGACATTCAAGACATTGTTCCTTCTTTGACAATAATGACATGACATTGGTTGTCATCAAAGAAAACTCTATGCCCAACAATTTCATTATTTTTTACATCCAAAACATCATACCTTCTTTGACATCAATGACATGATATTGGTATTCATCAATGACAGCACTATTCGCAACCAAAACTTTTTTGATATCAATGTAATATTTATAACTTACTTGGAATTGTTTCCTTTTGGTAAATAATATTGCAGATTTGGAATTTAAAACATTTGAGTAATCTCTATTGTATTACATGTATAAGGTAGTCATAAATTATAGAAAATTTTAAGGTGATAATGTACATTGAGTATTGAAGCTATAAAATTGTTGCGATTATATTTTATAGAGTGTGTATAGCAATATATATATTGAAAAGGAATGAAATTTATATAATTGTATTTCATCATTTTAAAATTATAAGTCAGTTAATTAGTATAAAATTAGAGTATAAATATGGGGCCACATGTATGGGTCTTACATTTGGTATTAGACCTTGGTTGCAACTCTTGAGGCATAAATGAGCCCTTTCAAAATTGCATACTTTGATATCATACTAGTGTACATGAAAGTGTATTCACTACTTGATTTTATTGATTGTGAAAATGGTATGATAATTCTTACAAAGAAATACAAGCTTCAAAATTTCATGAAGGAATTATTTTCTTTTAGATATAAGATAATAGTGGGAAGGTTAATAAGGGGTTGTTGTGATAGTTAAGAAATGGATTAGGGGTCATAAATGCATGAATCTTGATCTTCCACACATACTTATGTATATTTTCTTCTTAGAATCATCTTGATTATTTATTTTACATGTTGCAATACTTCTTTCTTATCTCAACCAGAGTCTCAAGTCAAGTTGTTTTCTTTAAACCATGGGTTTCCCTTCTTTAATCACACAAGTACTCCTCATTTTTTATGTGAGCAAGAAAGCAAGAGATACAATTTGCAATAAAACGTATTTTCCATGAAATGGAAACAAAAATTCTATTTGTATTTTAATAATGTTTTGGGAACATGATGGATTCTTTTGGGAACAAGCAATGGTAATGTATATCGCAACATTTTTTTTGTAATTGAACACCCATAGAGATAGAGAAAAAGAAGTTTTTATAAAACAGGAACAAATTTTATTGACAAAGGAATCAATCTTCATGTTTGCAAACAACAACACTCTTAATACAATAATTGCCATAGTCTAGTCCTCCCAGAAACAACACCTTATTCTAGTGGGATTAGCAACAATATCTTTCAAAAATTGGCATTAGTTAAAACTCCACAAAGAAACACATTCTTCCATAAATACTAACATCTATACCTCCACAAAAGGGAAATAATTCACTAATGTAAGGTATTGAAATATCTTAAGTATAACAAGAACCACATTGCATGAATCCTCTACATGCTAAAGTGATAAATAAAACATGCCTTTTTGGGGGAGGCAAGAGTGGGATGGGTTATCTATCACCAATATGAACAAATTGAGACTCAATAATTTTGGGGTTTGGGTAATGCCACAAATAACTAAGAAGAATATTTGTCTCTATGGAAGGGGCTTGAATTAGCTATTGCGATGAAAATGCATCGATTGTTGGTCTTTAGAAATTCCATGATATTCATCCAACACGTGATTAAAATCAAAGGGAACCCTAGCTCTATTAAGTCCCCAAATTTGTAGAGGATAGTATTGCAAATTATAAATTTGAAACAATTGAGTTTCATCATATAAAATGGCATTTGAATACAACAACAGATGTGTTGGCTAACAAAGGAGCTTCCATGGAACAAGGGATGATGGCTCAAGATAATAGTAATGGAACCTTTAAGCCTTTACCATGAATATAGAAATCAAATTTCAAGCAATTCATATATCAGTCGAAGAAGGAAAAGGCGATAGGGTAATCAGTTGGGAGGTTTTTTGGCCTCATGTTAGTAAACATACTCATCCTCAGGTATCTTGGAATCATTCTAATGCATATTTTACAAAATAATAGCTCTTCATCAATGTCAGGCATGATCAATATGTATTAAAAACCTAATAATGGTTAATGCATGAACACAAAGTGAGGGATAATTGGTGGTATGGTGTTATTTATAGTGAATGCAAGTTGAATTTACAACATATTAACCCCTTCAAAAAGATGAGGAGAGAATTCTTGACATGTAATGCTTTAACGATGATAGTTAAAAGTAGTTATAGGGGAGAAACAAGTAATGAATGTCCGAGGAGTGGAATGAATAAGGTAGGATAATTATTTAAAGGCTCATAATAGGTGCATTAGTTGACGGGAGCAAGAAACCAAGGTGGAAGATTATATATGCCAACAATGGCTATTTTACTTAATATAGGAGTTTGTAATGGGAAATGAGAATTCATAGGAGTGAAATAATATTTTCAAGCAAGTGGGGGCATGGAGGGTGACTTGAAAACTTCTCTCATCAAAGAGCATGAAAGAATCAACCATCAGCTTGATTATGTAACAGCAACTATGGAACATATCCTGGTTTTTCTCAATCCACAGGTTGAAATGGTGGCTACATAAAAATAGGCCCATTGGTCTCTTCTTAACCAAAAGAATGAATTGATGCAAGGTAAGATAGATAAGCTTCAAGCCAAAATGGAAGCATAGGTTGTAATTTTGGACCTCTGTTTGAAAAAATTGGAATCAAAAGGAAATAGGGGAACAGTAGGATCTTGCACAGGCATAGATACAAAGGAAGTGGCGAATCCACATCAAGAATATGTTCAAGTGCATCTAGAAAAAACGGAAGCAACATAAAAAATTGAGAACAAAGCTAAATTTGGGCGATCAAGCATAGGATAACATACTGTCTTCTTTTGAATTATGTTCTGCAAATATATTTTGTATCTAGGAGTCTTCTGGAAGGTTTTTAGAAGATAGTGGTTTAGCTGCATAGCAAGTAGGAGGTATAGTGGAAGAAAAATTATTTTTTGGAAATGTATGAATTCATAAATAGATGAATCTATTGAACATGTAAAGGTACTAGCCTTGTAACCAGTTTGAAATATTAATACAAAATCCTACCCATTCTGTTAAAAAAAATGTTCCTTTTTAATTCATATCACCTCTATCGGCGCTCATCCACTAATGGAAATTGAACCATATATATATATATATAATATATATATATATATATATATATATATATATATATATATATATATATATATATAACCATGAAAAAAAATTATTCATGTGTTTCCTAATATCCATTTTAGAATTTTGAAATGAAATTGATGTAACATTTCCTATTAGATAACCCATTTACATACATAGACAAGTATCCAACTATTTATATTATATATAATATATTTAAAAATATATGTATTCTATTATTCAACGTCTTAAGAATATTAATTGCAGAGACCATATGCAATAAAATTTTATTGGATTTGCATATTTATTTGTATTCTAAGATTTTAGAATTAGTAATATGCACAATCTTATAGACACATTTTCTATATATCCAACAATAGCAGTTGACTAGGATTGAAATGTTGAAGGAACTTCTGTAGTAACTACATTGTTGTCATCTAACAAAATTTGGATGATTATTATTGTTGCTATAACAAACAGAAAGTCCATGGGATCTAAAAATCTAAAATTTTGATATGCAATATACATGTAGCCAAATATACTTCTCTGCCCCCTAGAACATTGGAATGTTCTGTCCCCAGAAATTTGATTGGGTGGCCAATCCATTCTACCATGAATTTCCCAAATAGGATTTGAATATGTAACATCCCTTGAACTTCAAAAATTCATGGCCATATTGACAATATCTTGCAATTTGAGCTTGGAAGAGCATTGACTTGGGATATCCATATCCAAGTCTATAACCTGCAATGCACTTTTGTCAGTCATGTGGCTCTCAACATCATTTCTTATATGATATTTCTTGTGACTGGTTATAAATTGTATTGAGCCTATTAATGTTTTGACTCTATGTCCATCCTGATTGCTACCTCTGTTTTCTATGCTTCCATGGCCACTTTTTCTTCTTAAATATGTTGGAGAGAAATTGAGGTTAATATGCACCAAAGTATCCTTATGCACTAGACATTAATATGCACTAGGGTACTCGAATATTTTGAAGATGTGGGGAAATTTGAGGATGAAACCATCCAATTTGAATATCTAATACCATGTCATAAGACAATTATGTTGAACCTTATGATGCATATGGATTGGTTGAGAGGAATATCTTTTGGATTTCTTCACCTTTCTCGCTTTCTTGTGAACTTCCATGTAGTCATCGAAGTTGTGGTCTCTAGTCCTCACATCAAAATTTCCTTTTGGCTCATGATTCATCCCCATTTTCATTACGATCATGTTGATCCCTCAAAAACTCCCCTTAAGTTTTAGAAAAAATAAAGGGTCCCCCATTCATTTTTTTTAAATGTTTTTTTTTTTTAATGATTTGATCCTACCTTTGTTGATTTTTGGTTCTTTCGGTTAGACAACTTATTTTCCCCTTTATTTGTTTCTCTTTTTATTCGCTTTGGTTTTTCATGCTTTTATGATTGGTTCTTTTAAGTTTCATAATTTCTCAATTTTTAGGTTTCCATCATATTCTACTCTTTGATAATTTTCCATTGATATAAAATTTTACTCATTTTGAGTTCTGGATGAAAAGTTATGGCCCTCAGAAGTTTTGTACTATCATTTTGTTTGAATGATGTGGTAGATGACGTGTCCCCTAAATCCATGCGGAAAATCATTCTAATGAACTTGTTGATATAGAAAGTGATGTGGATTGATGACACGTCCTCAAGTTTAGAAGTTTTTACTCTCAGATTACCCATGTTTACATTTATGCATTCTTATTTTATTTTATTTTGTGTGTTTTTTATTGTTTATTGTTTATTTATTAATTATTATTCAAATTTATTTAGATCCATCTAGAAATTTGAGCATCTAGAGCTTTGAAATTTGTGAATATTGTTGTTCCACCCGGATTCCCATATATCTAGATTTACCTACATACATTTCATATCTTTGGTTATTAGGATATATTTTCACCCCAAATACATTTAATAATATGGATATATTTTAGAATGAATTTTATCTCGTATACCCTAGATTGGTTTTCACTCGCACTGCAAGGAAAATACCTTTTAGCAGAGGTTATAATGAAGGTTTTAGATTTATAAAATTGGAAAAAAAATCAAAAAAAGCTTCGTTATAACATTCATTTGTGGTATCAGATGCTTTAGTGGAGTTGATAATGAAACTTCATCACAACTAAAAAAAATTGGGTGGCCATAGGCTTTAGTGAATGTTTTCTTAGTGGTGCGCTTACTGGAAACATCGCACCGATGCACTACTAACACAAAGACATTGGTGTCGTAAATTTAAATAAAAGCACCAGGATTGGAAACAAACATTTGGAGCACAGGTGCATTAAATTTATAAAAGAATTGGTGCTTTAATAATAAAAAAACACCTTCTCGTACAATCTATGATACCATGCACTAGGGCGTTGAATGCAAACAAAACCAGTGCCTGAAAAGTATACCGCCCTAATGCTTATGTCTTCCAAAAATGCCTTGGGCATTACTTTTTAGGAAGGACACCGCGGCAGAAAAAAAATAACTTGCAGCCTTGGTGATTTTATCTTCTCCAATGCACCAGGTACTTATGCGTAACAATGCATTGATGCTAATGAATTGTATAAACAACACTGGTGCTTCAAAAGTATAAAGCCTGATGCTTATGTGTTTGCAAAAGCCCTGGTATTGTACTTTTCACAAAATGCACCAGGGCAGGAAAAACAAATCTTGCAGTACCGGTGCTTTTACGTAATCTAACGCACTGATGCATTAAAGGTAAATATGCACCAGAGCATTAAAGGAGAATCACATTGGTGCATGAAATGTATATCTTCCCAGTGCGTCTTTATTTTACAAACGCATCATGATACCATTTTTTATCATTGTAAATATCGTTGTTGAAAAACTAGTATTCTAAGTGGTGCACATTAATATACGATGTCCCTGGTATCCATTTTCTCTTCTTTTTAAACATCGACATGTGACAGTGCAATTATTGTGCTTTTTTAAAATATGTTATTCATCGAGAAATCAACATATATCTTATAAAAATATTCATATAAATTAAATTTTGATTAGTGTATTTGTATATGATGTTTGGATTAATTTGTTATATCATCAAATTTCACATCTCTTCATTATAATATTTAATCATCCATATATTTAATCAGTGGCGTAACATTTCACGACTCTCGAAAACAGAATAGAATAATTTTTTTTATTATTATTATATATGAATAAGAGGCTCTTTTTCATACAAAATGGTGTAGTTATTGGTAACCCCTTGTCTTTCAATTGGGAGGCTATTTCCATTACATTAAGCAAAATGTTTGATTTTCATATACAATTATTTCAAAAAACACAATAGCTTGCATTGATATCCAAATATATCATCATTCTCCATTGGAACTTCTATCAGTGCTTGAGCTACTTCCATGACGGGTTATTTGGATGAATATTTTGTTGATTTCATCGATTATTTTCGTCTACTTCAAGTTCCATCTATAAACATAAAAATAAAATGTAATGAATGTATCTACATCGTGAAAATAATGAAAATTGAAATAAACAATATACATCAATGTAAATAAAAAGAAATGTACCATAGCAAGAATTAAGGCCTGAATTTTACACATTTCTTCAAAACCAAATCTAATTCCATACTTTGTTTCCTGCAAGTTTTATACCCCATTATAAAGGATTTATTTTTCTATTAATTATAAACTTAGAAAAGTAAAATGACATAGATACTTAGAAATTCCACAATTATGTTTTGATATGCCAACATATACTCACAACCCATATTTAACCTAATGTCAATCAATTCTTATGATGACTCTTATTTGTATGTTAGCATCTATTTGAAGACATTCAAGGATGGTTATTGTAAAACAACTTAAAATTTAAAGAAAAGAAAAAAAAGAAAAAAAAGAAAAAAACCTCGATTTGTTACAAGGAATATTAACAATCACTCACAAACTTCGATTTCAACCAGTTACTTCTTTGTCATTATGTTTTATGTCTTGAATGAGTTCCATTTTTTTCTTTTCTACAAGAAAATACTTGAAAATTAATATTTAATGCTAGATTATTTGTTTATATGTACCTAATAGAAAAAATCAATTATTAGATCCATTTAAAGCACATTGTTGTTGATATGGCTTCTCCTGTGATGCAATTATGTTCATTTCTTTGACCATCTCCTTGCATACTTTTTTTGACATTCGGATATCATCTCGTTGATCCTTTGGGATTTTCATAATCTTCCTAAAAAACTAATAAACTACTTTTATATTGATATATGAAAACTAAATATAGCAAAATTGATATTAATAAATGAATGCTTTGTAGTAATATATACATGTAAGTCTAGAAAATCATTTTAATTAGGAATATTACTTTTTGAATGATTCTTTTTTGTTGTATGTTTTTGCTATAGCAAGTATGATAGGTCACCATTTCTCTGGAAACACTTCCTGTAGTTTAAATATAACTTGGTTCTTGGAATCATTAGATTGATTTCTATACTGTAAGTGGAAAGTACGTCTATAGGTTTATTCCACTATATCCTTCATAGTTTTGTAAAATTTTCGCCTCTTTTTATTAACCTCCAACACCACTGCATGTGAGCTAAGGACCAATTCATTGTCATTTACATATTCTATATTTTTTTTCTTAGAATGACATTATTTTCCTTCGTTGTTGGTCCCTGTAAAACACTACACATTTGTGAATTAATAGATTGTTTGAAACATGTTATCAAAATTTTGTAAGTATATTATTAATGAAAATTAAAAAATAAACATATTTAATAGTAATTTTTCATTCACCTGATTCATCTTTTTGCAATTTTTTTGTCAGGATTTTATGCTCTTCTGCACTTAGATAAGAAAGAATCTTATCGATATTCCTCATTTTTTGGCTCTACATAACACACACTAACCAATACATATTAATTAAACTTACATATAGTTCAAACATATTAATTTTGTAAATAATTTACAAAGAACTTGCCTTTTCTGTTTTTTGGATGTGTTATCATTGTACCGATCGATATTTTTGTTACTTGAAAATTTCTTAGACATTTTTTATCAATATACAACTCGTACCATTCAATACAGAATCCATTAAATATATTTTTTAAATAAATCACATAATTTTCAGCCAAAAAGAGTTTCTGTAACAGTGTGGTTATGTGCATAAACACACTAGTACATTTAATTTAGTAAACGCATTGGGGCGTTTAATTATTGAGCACCAACAACGAAAAATAAATTTTTAAAATAACTTTAAATTATGACAGTGTGATATGTAACGATAAAAGCACTGCCGTCACAGTAAATAATGAAAACATAAAAAAATAAACACAATTTTTTTGGACTTAACGGTGCTATTTGGTATAGGCGCACCATTGTGTTATATTACACAAGGCGCACCGATAAGCATAAGAAATTTTTTAAAAGAACGGACAAAGCCAACATGGTTTGGATTTGATTCAATAAGTTGTCCCCTTGCTTTACATGTCAAACGCTTTATATCTAGTAAGACAAGCACATTAAATATAAAATGCCTAAAATAAAAAGCCCTAATTGTAAAGTGGTAGAGGAAGTTAAACCCTAAGGTGAAATTCTGCAATCACATAAGCAAGAAGAAGCAAGGGTTTAAGGTAAGTATTGATTTTTTTTGTTTTTTTGTTTTGAATTTTAATTAAATCTAAATATAAACAAAGTTTGTAAAAAAAAATTATTAGTAAAATCAATAGTAAAATTTTTACTATGCAGAGTTTTTTTGTTTTTTTGTTTTTTGTTTTTTGTTTTTGTTTTTGTTTGTTTGTTTTTCTAAATTTTAATTAAATATAATAGAAATTGTAAAAAAAATTATTAGTAAAATAACCAGAAATTTTTAAAATTTTTACTATGCAAAGTTTTGAGTGAATCACCATACCGTTCAAATTATGATCTTCTAAATAGTTTTTTATTCCAAAATATTATGCTACTCCACATTGTTCCCAATGTGTCTCTCTTGCAAATATCTCCCTTGAAATTTTAGGAAAAATAATGAAATAATGAATAGCATTTTACTATTTATAAGACTTTATGAAATTACATTTCAAAAAATAAATTATTGCTCATTTTTCAAGTTGAAAAAAATAAAAGTGCGCCCTTTTCTTCATTTTTTAAGAACATTGGTGTGTTTCATAGTAAAAAGCACCGATGCATTTAATAGAGATAACTTATCAATGTGCTAAACTTTTTTAACGTGCCAATATGATAGTTTTTTTTTTTGGAAATCTCATAAATCGATGAGGTTATTATTTTAAAGCATTAGTGCAATTATTATTTAAATGCATTGGTGCAATTAGTTTTACAAGAGCACTTATATGCTTTAAAATTTATGTGAATTTTTATTTTCACATAAGATGGGATATTCATCTCAAATTATTCTTTAGGATGCATCCACATGAGTTATAGTAGTTCATGGTATACATTTTTTGCCTAAAGTCGTCTTATTCTTGAAAAATGGTTTGAAAAATATGTTGAAATTTAGATTGTGATTATATGGTTCTCAAAATTAATTTTGGGTATGTACACAAAATATTATTGTTGATTTTGCTCAAATGTAGGGAAAAAATCTCATAATATGAGATGGCCAATCCTTCAAATTCCAGCTCATTCCATATTGCTCAAAGTCCTTCGCGGAGTTCTCTCTTTCAATCTCTAGTAAGTTTGTATTTTATTATATTTCGATTATCTAATTGAATGTATCTTATCTTATCCATGTCAATTTGAATAAAAATGTATCGAAATTTGCAAGAACTTTATTCAGAATCGAGTTTAGTTGCAGAAAATATTCCACTAGTTAAAAAGCGTTGGAAGCTCTTATCAGGAGAAGCATATCGCAAGAAGTTTGTAAATGAAAATGGACAGTTGCTTTACCCTTCCAATTGCAACATGCCATCTTCTAGCCACAATATTGGGTCGATGATGATAATAATTTTTTGATATAATGTAATTTCAACAAACCAATTGCATTATCATTATTGATATCATTGATGTACTAATGTTCAATATTTTTTGGAATTAATATTCCAATGATGATGAGAGATCCACCTGCCATCTTCCGGTGCACCCCACTACAATTTAAAATTGAGAGAAGGTTGGATTAAGAGAAAAAAATCAGAGAGGAAGCATGGCCAGAATAGTTGAATCAACCACCTATTCAATTTCCACAATGTCCAGCTTCACCAATTAGGAATGACTACAACAATAGTAGTTCTTCATCTCAAGTTGGCAATGGAGGCAACCAAATAGAGGTTGATGTGGAAGATTAATTACAGGATATGACTTCCATGGAGACAACGTTGTTAGATGTATTCTAGAATGATGAGATAGGGGATGATGCTCATATCACTAATACCTTTTTTGAATGCTTGAAATATGCTTCCACCACCCCTCTCTTTGGACATGGAGGCCAAAAAAATACTATCCAGCTAGGGACAACGATGTTACTGTACAACTTGAAAGCAAAGTTTGGCATTTCCAATGCATGTTTCTCGACAATATTGAGGTAATTGACCATGGTCAAGTCCCTTATATTTTTAGAAATCTTGTCACACAATAAACATTAAAAATGGTCAATTTTATGAATGTTAAATATTGATATTTACATTTATATTTCCCACTAATTGCAGCTTATTAAAATATATGGTTCTTCTGACTGATAATGTCTTTCCTGGTAGCTATGAAGAGGCAAAGAAGTTCTTGAAAATGTTAGATGTTGAGTACAAATCATATCATGCATGTCTGCATGATTTTATTTTATATATAGGAGAATATGAAGATAAAGAGATATGTTTGAAATGTGGGCATGACAGGTTCCATAAAAAAGTGTGAATCACATGGTCCTCAATATAAGATATTGAGACACACGCTTATAATCCAAATGATTCAAAGGCTATTTCGTTGCAAAGAATCATCAATGTTGTAGGGATGGCATGCATCACACTAAAGTGAGTTGGGAATTATGCGAATCCCAATAGATTCAACAATCATGAAGCATATAGAGGATACATGGCCCGAAAAATTCATGGATGAAGTACAAAATCTACAACTCAATATAGCCATGGATGGAATTAACCCATATTCCCCCCAAAACACCAACTGTTGTGTTTTGCCTATAGTACTCATCAATAACAATAAACCCCCATGGTTGTCTATGAATAATGAAAATCTTATGTTTGCTCTCATAGTCCCTAGTAGAAGACAAGTGAAGAATATGGATGTCTACTTACAACCATTGGTAAATCAATTGAAGGAATTATGGGAACGGATAAATGTATATTATGTATCAAGACCCATCACAGTAGAGAGGATTTTTATGTTGTATGGCATATGTGCTTACACCACACATGATTATCCAAGCTTATGATTTTTCTCTGGTAAATTACATGTCTATTGATTTGTTTATATATGCAACAATATTGTTTTTCATATTAATTTAACTCATTGCAATTGTTCTGATCTTCATGATCGCTAACGTGCCCTATATACAATAATTTCACAGGTCTTGTAATAAAAGGGTATCATGGATGTAAATGTTGTGGACCTTCTTTGGAGGCTAAGTGGTCCAACCACCTACGAAAGCTAATGCATGACTGTTCTAGGGTATTCCTCCTAGAAGAACACCCTTAAAGAAGAGAAACATCTTCTTTCAATGTCAAACCATAGAGAACCCAAAGGCTTGCAATAATGACACTAAGTGAATGACTTAGAGCATATGAGAGAGACAAGGAGAAGGATATTATAGAAATGTTCGATTCAAATGGGTAACCTATTTTCGATGATCCAGAATTATTTGACACCTATGTTGAGAAATTTCCCATTGGGATGAAAAGGAAATATGTCTTTTAGGAGATCCCATATTGGGAGAATCTTAAGATTACCCACTTACTAGATCCCATGCATATATATTTAAAAATGTGTCATCTTATTTATGGAGGAACATTTCATCGAAAGAAAATGACACATTGGCTATTAGGAGAGATATTATTTCTTCAAAAACTAAAAAGAAAGATTGGCCATGACAAGAAAGTAGAGGAGAGGCTAGTCACTTTTGGTCTTTCAAAGAATGTGATGTCCCATGGATTTTAAAGAAATATGATATTTCTTTGGAAAAATGAATTTAAAATGGGTGTGAGGGTGCCTTTTTTATACGGGTCTTCACTACGACACTGCTTCACTGTGAAATACCATTTGTTGAGTTGAAATCACATGATCATTTAAATCTTCTAAGAGTATGTATGTCAAAAACATGATTTTATTATTTGTTATTATTTTTATGTAGTGGAAAAAATATAATTAATTTTTGTATGTGTTTACTTTGCAATGTCATTATCTTTTTCTCGTGTGTGGGTGTTGTCAGTTTCCTATACCAATAGGAGTCATAATTTTTAATGGCTAACGTTAAGCCCTGTAATATTGTACATACCTTTTATTTTTGCAAATGTTTTCCATATTAAAAAAATGTAAAGAGGGTATGTCCTAAAAGAAAAATAAAAGGACAAAAAAGAATGAAAAAATGTCAAAAAATGAAAATATATGAACCCCAAAAAACAAAAAGAGACCATGAAAGTGAGCAAGTCTAAATGCCACTACTATTTACTTTTATGCATAATAATGATTGTGTGCAGCTTGTTATTCATGCCACAATCCATGGTTATCAAACTGTTTAATCTTGACTATATAATGCTTTGAATTTTATGTTTTTAGTTAGAGAATAAAATATGACCAAACAGTTTAATATTGGAAGATCATTAGATAGGTAGAGAAAATAAAAGGAGCTCATCAATTTAATCTGAGCCCTTGGATGATATAAGGTTAGAAATAGATAGTTTGTTTTATTAAAGAAAAGATAGAATAATGGTTTGCTAGCCTAAATGCACCCAAAGAAATGAAGAAAACATGTTAGGGTAAGAAATGGGTAAGTAGAAGAAAGGTTGTTGAACTATAAAGTCGATTGGATCAAAACACATGCATTAGGCTTAGACACATATTTCAATATGTATGATCAACTATGAAAGCAAAAACAAATGTTTGCAAGTTAATGTGATTAACTCCCCGTCATTCATTTTTCCCCTTACTTACTAATCTCCTATCCACAAGTATGCTCTAGCACTTTAAATCCTTCAATTCAAAGAGGCTCGGAGCATTTCTCTAACTTTTGGTGAGACCGAACCCTCAGCTTAATGAGTTAATGACTTCAAGTGGTAGAATTTCCTTCATGAAATTCATCTCCCCCTCATTACCCTAATAAAACCCATTTTCCTAAGGTTAAAACTCTTTTGCCTAGGAAAAGTAAAAACAACTCCATGTTAAAGCCTTTTGCATTAAAAAAAACCCACGAAAACATCTTATCATAAGTATTGATTATATGTAAATAAAGTGCACAAATATTACATTTACATTTAAAGATATACCCACTCCGCTCATCACATTTCATATTAATTTTTAATTTAATTATATAAATTATCGATATACCTATCCCCGTATATTAAATAAATCCCTTAAATAAATATCCCAACCCTTAGTTTTGATAAAAAAATATATAGTTTACCCCTTATCCCAACAAAATAAATAAAACCCATCATTAAACCCCACCCGATCAACTAAGCCCGTGAAAAGTCTTAAATTAATCACAAATCGTCGGGGATTAAAGCTCTGGGACCCCTCGAAACCCATGCTCTTATCACCTGCGCACCTCCCTCGCCCGACTGTATTCTGATCATCTTCCTCCTCATCCAACGGTCCACAGCCATATCGGTTGTGCCCGATGGCCAACTGTTACCCACCCGATAAAGCGGTTTTCTCCGGCCCCCTGACTGCTATGTGTCGCGCTCTAAAGTAGATCGGGTGACCCCTCTGAAATATCGCCCAACCTCCATAAGAGGTTCGATGGCTTGGGAAACCACCTCCATGCTCAACCCGCCAAACCACCTATTGTTCATTTGAAATCACTCGCCAAAAAATAATTATTGCTCCATAAAAAGGCCGAGAAGCCCTTTTTTACATTTTTTTCCTCGTTTTCTTTGTGAACCTCCATGAACCAGTGTGATTCTTGCAAATGCTAAATTCACCATTTGAACTTTGAATTCACCCCTAAAGAAAGTTGCAAAGACCCCAGTCGACCTCCTAGTCCATACTAGATTCATTCGAACCTCTGCAACTATCGTGAACTCCAAATTTGTAGATAATTCACCCAATTCCAGGTATTTCACCACAAATTACCACTCGCCCTTTCAAATTTGGAAACGTTTAGCCTTGTACAGTGTTTTAATTAAGTAAAATTAATTAAAAAATACTCTAAATTTGAAAACCCGCGGCCAAACCCTCTGAAAGTTTCTAGTTTCCATTCAAAACCCTTGAATAAACTTGTAAAGCCAAATTTAAATCCACAAGAACTAAATTATGGCTGCCCTTGTTGCCTTGGACGTTAGACCTGTCACAACTCCCCATTTGGACCTCGACCACCTTCCCTTGGCTGACAGGGATTTCCAAATTAAGGATACATCTACCCAGACCCTCCGGCTTAAAATCCATTGTTTAAGTAGGGACAGATACCTCAACCATGTTGATGATATTGGCCTTTGGGAGTCAAATTTTCCCAAATACCAGTTCCCAGAGGTACATGTTTTCCCTGAAATTGTCCACCAGTGCCATGCCTATTACATTCCCAGCCTAAGAGCTATTATGTCCCCTGACCAAAAGATTCTGTTCACCATTACAGTTGATTCCATTAATGAAATATTGCAAATCCAACCAAGTCAAAACCTAACCCCACTCACCATTGGGGATTTGCTAGACCAGTACTCCAAGTTGAGTTCGTCCAGGTTAGCCCAAATATTCTAGACATTCATTGTAGAAGAGCGGTATATTCCCAAAGATCCCCCTCCATATGTTTCTGCCATGTTCCCTGAAAGGGGAAAACAAATCATCACCATGATATCATGTGTTCTTGGTTGCACCACTGATGAATTTTTTGATGAACTTGTCCTAGCCTTCATGTCAATTTATACCCCAGGACAACCTCCTACTGTTTTGTACAATTATGCTAAGTTCATAGCTGAGAGAATGCATGAACAGTTCACCAGGATGCACAATGAGAGAGTGTTTAAATACTCATCTGTCCTCTACCATATGTTCCTATACTATCAACCAGACAGATTTCCTTTTGCCCTTCAGAAGCTAGATACCAAAGGCCAGCCCAGGTTTGTCATTTTTTGGACCCCACTGTTCCATAAGTTTCAGTCACCATATACCTATTCAGATTTCATAGATTCTTTTGTTCATCCAGTCATGACTATGCTGACAGGAAGCCCTCCACCTAGGATAAGTCCAGAGATCAAAAGGGTCCTTCAGTTGTCTAAAAAAAGCAAAGTGGGAGATTGGTACCTTTACCAAAACCACATAGAGATAAGAATTTATGGTTGTCAGCTTGCACCATATAAACTACATAAATACCTCCCCATGAGGTTATTTTCTCTAGAGTACTATAGACAAATAATGAACTTTGATGAGATAAATTTGGTCTCAGCCAAGAAAACATCACAATTCATAGTAAAAAACTAGTTAGGCCCCTTCATCTGCAATTCTAGAGAGGCAGGGGAGGAGGCAGACCAAATTTTGCAGTGATTGAAGTTCCAAAAGAGTTTCATGTGGAGGTATGACCCTCAAGAATTTATGACCAAATTGAGAAAGAAGGTTAAGTTGGGACCTTATATTCACCACCCCATACCAGAGACAGAAAGATATGCCAATCAATCTGAGTGGGTAGAAAATACTCTTGTAGACAGAGATAGTACAAAGGTAGATGTGGAGAAGACCTTATGTGACTTAGAAAGATAGTTTGATGAGAGCTCATTTCTGCAAGTACCTGAACAACAAGAAGCAGCCGTGAGCACCCCTTCTATCATGCAAACTCCTCAAAATGAGGAAAATAACCCCAAAAGGACTAGGGAGGAACACTCAATTTTAGGAATGGGCACATCAAATATATAATATGAGACCAGTCAGAGCAAAAGACCTAGGCTAAATCTTGTTTCAGAGCAGGAAGACACAGAAGGCTCAGTAGAAATAACTAATACTGAGCTGGACAGAAGTAAAGGCACAACTCCATCTGAGGAAACACAGGGGCCATCCACATCACAGACCCAGATTTTGGAAAGGAAGCTAAGTGTAGAAGTATCCTCATTCAGTAGGCCTGCTGATAAGGATAAGGATATAAAAGATAGATATAAAGAGATCAAAATGAGAAATGAGAAATTGAAGGCACAAAATTATGCTCAGTATCTCAAACTCACACCTACTAATCAAACCACATTGATGTCTAATTTTGACATCAAAGAGGGAAAACTATAGATGTCCTTCATAAAACCAACTGCACAACAACCAAGAACATCAACAAATTACAAGAGAATTGATTTTGAAGTATTGGCAAGGGATATTCATCCCATTGACCAAATCGAATTGCACAAGCAGGCTAGAGAGATGATATACTCCACCCTCACAGGTAAAGCCATAGCTTCTCATCAGTTACAGAATTCATTGAGCAATATCTTAGCTCAATATCAATTAGAGAAGGCCTCCTCACAGGCCAAGGATACTAGAATCAAGTCTTTGGAAGACTTAGTGATTGAATTGGGACATGATCCCAAAGATATCAAAGCCACTGAACAACTGATAAAGAAGAAAAATGATGACATTGTTGCATTAAAAAAACAATTGAAGATACCTCAGTTGCAATATCCCCAAGCACAGGAGGTCTAAGAGAGCCAAACTAGACATGAATAGTTGATGGACTTGGTCCTAAAACTTAATGATCAGTTAAAGGAGATAGAGAAAGAATTGGACACTTTAATCCAATTAAATCAAAGTGATATTGCCACTACATCTACAAATGTCATCCCAACGGTCTCAACAGCAGTCCCTTCAATGTTGGCAGCCTCATTGGCTCCCACAGCTCCCATGCCTACAGCACAACCAGTTTCAACAGAGTCTACATCAGCAGCAAGTGCATCAGGAGAAGAAGCAACAAAGTTGGTCAGATCCATGGAGGAAATGTCTATTCAGGCTACATAAATGAACAAACTGAAAGAAAAGGTGACAAGCTTGGAAACAGATTACAAGCTTGCCAAAATTATGCACAAGGAAGAAGTGCAGAAAGCTGCCATAATGAATGAAATATTAAAGGCCATGGAGAAATATTTAACACTAAAGGAACCCCTTGGGAAATCCAAGGAACTATTATGGGCCAATATCATTCACTCTATCAATGATATTTGGCCATCCATCCAAGTGATTTTTGAACAAATAGATCTAATAAAGATAGCTACAGAAGCTATCCAAAAAGTCAAGGAAGAACTAGGAGACATGCCTAAAGATGCTACCAGACTTATCCACTTCCTCAATAGTAAAAATAAGTATGAACTTCAAGAATTGGATATAGAGGATAGGACATAAACAATTTTGGAGGCAAGAAAGGTCCTTTCGAAGAGAAACTTAATGTTAAACTTGGAGGACAAGTGTCAAAATATGCAGGTAGCAGTTGACAGATTTATGGGCAAGTTTCAAATTTTGAGAGAGAAAGGGTTACCCAGTCCCTTGGTCATAAATGAAAAGCTCATGACATGACAAGATTATGAGAACAAAATTAGATAACTTGCTAAAGAATAGGCTAGTACATCATCAATAAAGGCATTGCCAATAGGAGAAGTTCTTTACCAGACATTTCAAAACTTGTTTTTCTTCCAGCATGAGGTGAAACACCTATTCATCACTGGGCCTACTTTTGCTAAGTACACTGAGGCAGATGAGATATATAGGAGGATGTTGAAAATCAAGTTACCTAATGCTGAATTATGGGAAAAATTGATTGATTTACTATAGTAAAATGTAGTAAAAAGATTAATGTACAGTCAGTAGGGTCAAAGAGTATCAGTGTCAAAGAGTATCAGATGAAAGCCTAAAGTGACTATAGCCTCCAGCATGAAAGTTCCAATAGGAAAGAGCATAAAGAGCTAAAAACCAAACCATAAAGGCCAGCAACACCACAATAATTGGGACATCATGAAATCAATTCAATAGTTGTCTATATCTTCATGCAAGAAGATATCTGTATTTCCTAGATTAAATCTCAAGTTAGTTTGAGATATTTTGTAATAATTTTTGTATAAATACTTCACAATTCGAAGTATGTGTGTGGATTCTTAGATATTTAGAGGGACTTCTTGATCAAAAGACTGTAAATCTATTGCATCACTGACTAGGCCAGTAAGCTAGATTGATGAATAAAGGCAAGATATTTCATAGGATTCATGTGTTAAGCGAAGTGCAAACAATTATTTTCTCATGTTGATGTTATCTTTCTTAAAGTTTTTCCACAATCTTTAATGTATTTCTGAATCTGAATGCTATAACTAGAACAATATCTCAGAATTTGTTTAATTACACTTTGTTTTAACAGTTAGGCATTTAAATGTTTTCAACTGATATCTAAGTTAATGAATTCTTAATTGCTCCTTAGTTTAGGTTGTTTCTTGCTAATCCATATCAAAGGATTCTTAATTTCCCTTTGTTTTGATTACCCTCTATTCCTCGTTTATATCTCGGTCTTAGAATTCTTAATTGCTCTATCACCCTGATTAAAACCATTTCACCCTCCTATTCCAAAGACCTGTGCTTTACTCTGCTAGCTTGCCCTTTGAACATTCCCATTAGTGATTTGATCCAATATGGCTACCCTTCTATTGACTCCATAGACCAATGGTCTAAAGACATCATTCTATCCATGTGTTTTAAGGATCCCACCATCCAATCTTCAATACAAATCAAAAACCCCCATGAACATTCATAACTAGTCTGAAATCCCAACAAACAAAGCTAAATCACATAGAGAGAGCCCTCTCTGAGCCTAGGTTGGCTAAAGCCTATGCCCAAAAGTTGGTTTGTGGTTACCTCAGTCATTTTCTTTCTTCTAATAACTTCTAGAGAAAATTCTGAGTGATAACATAGTGGCGACCATACTGGGGAAATCGAATCCTCAGTCCTAATAAAGCTTTAAGAAAATTCTAAATCTACATTTTGAGCCTCTTAAAGTCATTTATTAGAAGTTATCTTGAAAAAATCTCACAAAAACAATTAAAAATTTTGAAATTCTGGCTTCCAGGAAGACTCATTTTACTAGGGCTAATCCAGACCCAAACCCTGCCCCAGTAGTTGATAATCCCAACCTAATTTCAAGAAAATCCAAAAAAGAAGAAAGTTCAGCTAGTCAAATACCATTAGTTAAAGCTAATTCATGTCCTGATGAGTGGTTATTTTTAGAAGAACTTCCCTTTGATGTGCTATTTGATCTTTCATTATTTAGAACAAAATCTGAAAGTGCACTCAGTGAAACTATTCTAGATCCTGATTTTATTGCAGACCTTGAAGTTCAACAGACCAACAAATCAATTGATGAATACATTCTGAAATATCCTCAATCATCCATTAATACTACCACAACCCCTGAGCTTTCTGAATAATTTTCCATTACTTTAAGTTCACCATTGTTCCCTTCAACTTCATCAATAATACCTTCTAAAGTCCATTCTTCACCACCTTTTATACCTACTCTCCCTCACAAACCTATCATTACCCATTCATCATCTACTAGTCCTGATTCTTCATCCACTACTACATCATCTCCAAGTACCTCAACCCCGCATCTTAGCCCCTCCCAGCTTACAGCCATGGAAAATAGATATGCTCCTCTTGTTTTACCTGCCCAACTTGGTGCTATGCCAACAGACTACCAAAGTAAAATTGTTCAATTTGATGGCATAAGACATTACACTGCACAACAACATGTCAACAAGATAACAGATTACTTTGAGTTGCACGAGATTGACACAGATAATGTTCAAATGAGACTCTTTGCCCAAACTTTAGCTAGTGATGTTAGGAAATGGTTTAGAGCATTGCCTGCTAATAGTATTGATAGTTTAGATGCATTTTACCAACAATTTTTGAACAGATGGGAAAAGAAAAAGAATCCCCTACAAATCCTTTCAGAATATGAGAATATTAGAAGAGGACCTAATGAAATTGTTCAAGATTACTGCACTAGATTCAATAATATATATAACGCCATCCTAGTTAATCTTAGACCCCCACCTAACTTAGCATTAATAAATTTCCCTAATGGTTTTGACACAGATATGGAATACCAACTTAGGGAAATAAACCCCCCAACATTAGAAGAAATGCAAAGTGTAGCTGTTAGTGTTGAAGCTAATTTGTTAGCTAAGAGGGCTAGAGTTAGAAATGAAAGGAGAGGAACTGCAAAGGATGAAGCTTCACCCTCTGACATTAAAATAGATAGTTTAGCCAAAAGTATGGAAAAAATAATGGATAGAATAGAGAATATGGAGAGGAAACCTCAATGAGATAACCAACAAGCACCTCCAGTTAGAAACCCAAATTTTAGAAAAAACGAAAACATTGGGAAAAATGGACCGGATCAGAACATTAGGCCTCCTTTTCAATAAAATTATGCAAAGACATCCCAGGCAAAAGATCCAGAACAAGATACACAAATTAACCTAATTGGAATAAATGATGATGACGTTGTTTTTGTAATCCAAGATGAGTAGGAACTACATATGCTACAACAATTACAAATATAGTCTGGAGAATCATTTGATTACAAACAAGGATATGATTCTGCCATCTTTGAAGTACATAAACAATATAATGTAAGAAGCAAAAAGAATGTTGATGCCCCTGACTGAACCAAGAAAATAGTGCAAAATCAACCCAAGAAAATAAAAGAAGCCCCTATTTCAAAAATCCTCCAAATTCTCCCTAGGGAAAACCCAAAACCTTTTGGCCCCACAATTGTAGACATAACCTCTAATCAACCTTCTGTTGATCTGCCATCCACTTCAATTCCACCTAAGGAACCAGTGGACAAAGCTCAAAACATCAGATTTGAAAATCCATCTAAGGAGGTCCCCAATAAAGGAAAAGAAGACAAGCCTACTCAAGTCCCTGCTGCAAAAATTCAAAACCTTCAAACAGAAAAAGTCTCTTTGCCATTCAATCTAGGAGCAAAGATAGCAAAGCTAAAGATTTCAATTCCTTTAACAGAACTAATCAATAATGAAACTTACAAATCATAGATAAACCAAACCTTAAACATTGCTGAAAATGAGGATTCAGTCAACTTGTTTGATGACCAACCAGAACTCATATTTGGTCCAGATGTTAATGGAAAACCATTAGAAGGAGGAGTTCCACCTTTTTACATTAGCCTTAGTATCCATGACAAAATTCTACACAATGCAATGTTGGATTCTGGGGCCTCTCACAACTTAATGCCCAAATCAGTGATGGAGAAATTAAACCTAGACATTACAAGGCCTTACAAAGACTTATTCTCATTTGACTCTAGTCAGGTACAGTGTCTAGGATTGATCAAAGACCTGTGTGTCACTTTAGTCCAATATCCTGCCAAAAGCATCCTTATGGATATTGTAGTTGTTGACATCCCACCAAAGTATGGCATGTTGTTATCCAGATCATGGGGAGCCAAACTTCAAGGATCCTTACAACTAGATATGTCATATGCAACAATCTCTGTTTTTGGACAACCTAAGAAACTATACCGAGAAACCTTAATGAAATATATGGTAAGTAGCCAAGATCGGCCTCAAAACTTTCCCATCTACTCCATACACTCAGATATTGATTCTTTTATCTTGTATAATGTTGATCAAACACAAGAAGAAATTTCAGACAGTATTAATACAGAACCAAAAGAAATTGCAGTTTCTACACAAAATGAAACTAACCAAACTACAGAACTTTTCAATGAACAAGATGGTCAAATTATTATAAATGATGAAAAGTTTGTTGCACCAGATAGTGAAAATTATGATCATGAGATATTATGGCATTTAGAATTTGATGGATCAGTCAATAGGTTAGGAGCAGGAGCAGGAGTGTGGATATATAATTTGGAAAATAATCACTCAGAAGGCCATGCATATAGATTAAATTTTAAATGTACCAATAATATGGCCGAGTATGAAGCATTAATTTTAGGTCTTAAGTTAGTTAGGAATCTAGGAGCTAAAAGAGTTTCTATCATGGGAGACTCTGAACTAATTATAAAACAGATTGATGTTGTATATATGACAAAGGACCCTAGATTAAGTTGTTATAGAGGAACTATCGTAGAAATACTTAACACTTTCCTAGAAACAAAGCTTGCAGTAATCCCTAGAAAACACAATATGCAAGCCCATAGTTTAGCAATGTTTGCCAGCACCTGCAAATTACCCTTCCAACCTAACCATCAGTACACTGCTGAAGTTAGGCACAAACCTGCAATTCCAGATAATTTGAAGAATTGGCAAATATTTTCTGATGACAAACAGATAAATAACTTTTTACTTTCAGAAGAAGAGTTTGTAAATAACAATATAGATATTGATACATCAATAGATCCTGACACTAAGAGTGAGATAGAAATAAATGAGATAGAAGGTGACGAACTAGATAGACTCAACCCAACTAAATTTACCAAATTAGATGTAGATAACTTGGAGCAAATTGAGATTGATGAAATAATCAGTGAAGAAACCGAAGTAATTAATCTCAAGGATAATTTCTTACCAAAGGGATTAAACCATCTGGAAGATTTATTTGATTCAAATGATGTTCTTATGAAACATAAAATGGAACCCTTAAGGTCTGATATAGAGGAATGTAATATAGGCACCGATGAAAATCCTAAACTGATCAAACTTTCAAAATCATTACCCCCGACTGAAAAAGTGAAATACATTGAGTTGTTGAAATAATTTCAAGATGTTTTTGCTTGGAGTTATGAGGACCTCAAATCCTATGACACCAACATTATCTAGCACACAATTCCTATTAAAGAAAATCAAAATTCTTTCAAACAAAAACTTAGAAGGATTAATCTCGTCTTATTACCCACAATTGAAAAAGAAATTCAAAGGATGTATGACGCCGCCTCAAACTTGGTTCCAACTAGAAAGAAAACTGGTGAGATCAGACTCTGTGTGGATCTTAGAAACCTCAACAAAGTGTCACTAAAATACAATTACCCTCTCCCCAAAATGGACCACATTTTACAGAGAGTAGTTGGATCAACCAGAATCTCATTGTTGGATGGGTTTTCTGGTTACAATCAAATCTTGGTTCATCCTGATGACCAACCCAAAACTGCTTTTACTACTCCTTGGGGCACATTTATGTATGTGAAAATGCCTTTTGGGCTAATGAATGTAGGAGCCACTTTCCAAAGGGCTATGGATATATCCTTTGAAAAATAAATTCATGACTTCCTTGTGATATATCTATATGATATTACTGTATTTTCAAAATCTAACAATCAACATTTGGATCATCTAAGACAAGTTTTTATTAAATGCACGAAATTTGGAATCTCCTTGAACCCCAAAAAGTCCTTGTTTGGGTTAGAAGAAGGAAATTTGTTAGGTCACATAATTTCAAAAGATCGTATAAGAATAAACCCTGCGAGAGTAGAAGCCATCTTGCAAATACAACACCCTAGGAACATTAAAGAGTTATAGGCTTTCTTAGGAAAAATGAATTTTCTTAGAAGATTTATATCTAATCTAGCAGAATTAATTAGATAACTAAACAACATGCTGAAAAAAGACTCCACCATAAAATGGACCATCGAGGCCAAAAAATCCTTTGAAGACATTAAACTAGCCTTGACTAAAACACCTGTGTTAATCAGTCCTAAATTTGACAGAGATTTCATCTTGTTTTCCTTTGCTTCTGAGCACACAATTGTTGCAGTTTTATTGCAGAAAAATGACCAGGGCTATGAACAACCCATTGCTTTCTTTAGCAAAGCCTTGAGAGATGCCCCCTTGAAATATAATATAATGGAAAAACAAGCATTGGCTTTAGTCAAAGCCATTAAGGACTTTAGGGTATACATCTTATATTCTCATATAGTAGCCTACGTTCCAAATTCAGTAGTCAAAGACATCCTAACTCAGGATGGTCCTGATGGAAAGAGGGGAAAGTGGATTGCTACTATTTTAGAGTATGATATAGAAATCAAACCTACTAAGTTAATCAAGGGCCAAGGTTTAGCCAAGCTCATGGCTGAATCAAACTATCAGGCCTTGGATATAAACTTTATTGCAACAATAGATAATGAAGAGGAGATGGCGACTCCACTAATCATCCAGGCCTTTATTGAATCACCTTGGTATGCTAATATTATTTATGTTTTACTGAACTTACAAGCTCCTCTTGAATTATCTAGGACTAAAAGCAGGTTTTTGAAGATGAAATCCTTGAAATTTTGTATATTAGACAATTCTCTGTTTTGGAGAGATCATGAAGGTATTCTTCTCAATTGCTTATTAAAAGAATAATCTGACAAATTTTTGCAAGAGTTTCATGCAAGTGACTGTGGAGGACACCTTTACTAGAAGACCACTGCAGATAAAATCCTTAGATCTGGTTTCTACTAGCCTACCTTGTTTGCTGATGTCAAAAAATATGTGACCTCTTGTCACAAATGTCAAATTTTTTAGGGGAAGAAAAAGCTCCTACCTTTACCCCTCAAGCCAATCTTTGTAGAAATACCTTTTCAACAATGGGGTCTGGACTTCATTGGTGAAATTCACCCACCCTCATTTTCCCAACACAAACGGATCCTCATAGCCACAAACTACTTCACAAAATGGATAGAGGCCATACCTTCAAGGCAAGCCATAGACACTATTATCATAACCTTCCTTGAAACCAATATTGTATGAAGATTTGGATGTCCAACTAAGCTCATTATTGATAATGCAGTGGCCTTTAAATCCAAAAGAATGATAGATTTCTGCAATAAGTATCATATCACCTTGGGCCATTATACAACCTATTACCCTCAAGGTAATGGACTAGCCGAATCCTCAAACAAAAGCCTGGTAAACATCATCAAGAAGTTACTAGAGGACAATAAGAAAACTTCGAATAAAAAGCTAGTCAATGCCTTATGGGCAGACAAATTGACTACTAAGAAATCAATTGGCACTTCTCCCTATCAACTAGTTTATGGGATGGAAGTTGTCTTTTCATCCTCTTTGGGAGTACCAGTAATGAAGATACTTCAAGAATTGTAAGTTGAACCAAATAGGTTCCAAAGAAGAATCAACCAAACTATTCATCTACAACAAATCAGAGAAGAGGTGTATATCAAGTCTCAAGTTGTGCAGGAAAGGGTTAAAAAGATTTTTGATAAGAGAACCAAGGCTGAATATTTCTACCTTGGTGACAAGGTGCTCAAGTGGGATTCAAGGAGGGAAGACAAAGGTAAACATGGGAAATTTGATTTCCTATGGAAAGGTCCCTATGTCATTTATGCTTACAGAGGAAATAATGCTTTCTTCCTGAGAGAAATTAATGGTACAGATGCAGAAGGTGGGCCAGTGAATGGTCGAATGCTAAAACATTACTTTGAACCAAGTTACTAATTTTCATTTCCCATGTTGTACATACTTCATTTACAAAGCCTAGATTGGATTGGGTGGTGATCTTTGAAGTTGAAGCCCGAAGAGAAGGCCCTAAGCTTTAAAAGATTTACTGTCATAAGTATCAATAATGCAGATGCATAGAAGAACACTTTGCAAGGTAACATCAGCAACAATTCAAAGGCTACTGATCTTCATTAGTTCTTGACATCTTTTCAAAAGATGCCATCCCCAAGTGGAGCCACTATTAGGTTCCTATACCAATAGGAGTCATAATTTTGAATGACTAAGGTTAAGCCTTGTAATATTGTACATACCTTTGCTTTCTACAAATGTTTTCCATATTAAAAAAAATTAAAAAATGTAAAGAGGGTATGTCCTAAAAGAAAAATCAAAGGACAAAAAGAATGAAAAAAGGTCAAAAAATGAAAATATATGAACCCCAAAAAACAAAAAGAGACCATGAAAGTGAGCAAGTCTAAATGCCACTACTATTTACTTTTATGCATAATAATGATTGTGTGCAGCTT
This sequence comes from Pinus tabuliformis, assembly GCA_031772625.1. NCBI lineage: Eukaryota > Viridiplantae > Streptophyta > Pinopsida > Pinales > Pinaceae > Pinus > Pinus tabuliformis. Next base: position 1,321,552,107 of record CM062819.1, on the reverse strand, counting down.
TTTATTCATGCCAAAATCCATGGTAATCAAACTATTTAATCTTGATTATATCATGCTTTGAATTTTATGTTTATAGTTAGAGAATAAAATCTGACCAAACAATTTAATCTTGGCAGATCATTAGATAGGTAGAGAAAATAAAAGGAGCTCATCAGTTTAATCTGAGCCCTTGGATGATATAAGGTTAGAAATAGATAGTTTGTTTTATTAAAGAAAAGATAGAATAAGGGTTTGCTAGCCTAAATGCACCCAAAGAAATGAAGAAAACATGTTAGGGTAAGAAATGGGTAAGTAGAAGAAAGGTTGTTGAACTACAAAGTTAATTGGATCAAAACACATGCATCAGGCTTAGACACATATTTCAATATGTATGATCAACTGTGAAAGCAAAAACAAAGGTTTGCAAGTTAATGTGATTAACTCCCCGTCATTCATTTTTCCCCTTACTTACTAATTTCCTATCCACAAGTATGCTCTAGCACTTTAAATCCTTCAAGTCAAAGAGGCTCAGAGCATTTCTCTGACTTTTGGTGGGACTGGACCCTCGGCTTAATGACTTAAGGACATCAAGTGATAGAATCCCCTTCATGAAATTCATCTCCCCCTCATTACCCTAATAAAACCCCTTTTCCTAAGGTTAAAACTCTTTTGCCTAGGAAAAGTAAAAACAACTCCATGTTAAAGCCCTTTTCATTAAAAAACCCACAAAAACATCTTATCCTAAGTATTGAGTATATGTAAATAAAGTGTGCAAATATTACATTTACACTTAAAGATATACCCACTCCGCTCATCACATTTCATTTTAATTTTTAATTTAATTATATAAATTCTTGATATACCTATCCCCGTATATTAAATAATTCCCTTAAACAAATATCTCAACCCTTAGTTTTGATAAAAACTATACACTTTACCCCTTATCCCAACAAAATAAATAAAACTCATCATTAAACCCCACCCAATCAACTAAGCCTGTGATTAAGTCTTAAATTAATCACAAACCATCGGGGATTAAAGCTCTGGGCCCCCCTGAAACCCATGCTCTTATCACCCGCGCACCTCCCTCACCTGACTGTCATCTGATCATCTTCCCCTTCATCCAACGGTCCACAGCCATATCGGCCGCGCCTGATGGCCAACCATTACCCGCCCGATAAAGCGGTTTTCTCCAGCCACTCGACTGCTACGTGTCACGCTCTAAAGTAGATCGGGTGACCCCTCCAAAATACTGCCCAACCTCCATAAGCAGTGCAATGGCCTGGGAAACCACCTCCCCGCTCAACCCACCAAACCACCTACTGTTCATTTGAAATCACCCACCAAAAAATAACCATTGCTCCATAAAAAGGCCGAGAAGCCCTTTTTCACCTTTTTTCACTTGTTTTCTCTGTGAACCTCTGTGAACTAGTGTGATTCCTGCAAACACTGAATTCACCATTTGAACTCTGAATTCACTCCTGAAGAAAGTTGCAGAGACCCCAATCGACCTCCCAGTCCGTACCAGATTCATTCGAACCTCTGCAGCTGCCATGAACTCCAAATTTGTAGATAATTCACCCAATTCCAGGTATTTCACCACAAATTACCACTCACCCTTTCAAATTTGAAAACATTCAGCCTTGTACAGTGTTTTAATTAAGTAAAATTAATTAAAAAATACTCTAAATTTGAAAACACACGGCCAAACCCTTTGAAAGTTTCCAGTTTCTGTTCAAAACCCCTGAATAAACCTGTAAAGCCAAATTTAAATCCACAAGAACTAAATTATGGCTGCCCCTGTTTCCTTGGACATTAGACCTATCACAACTCCCCATTTGGACCTCGACCACCTTCCCTTGGCTGACAGGGATTTCCAAATTAAGGATACATCTACCCAGACCCTCTGGCTTAAAATCCATTGTTTAAGTAGGGATAGATACCTCAACCATGTTGATGATATTGGCCTTTGGGAGTCAAATTTTCCCAAATACCAGTTCCTAGAAGTACATGTTTTCCTTGAAATTGTCCACCAGTGCCATGTCTATTACATTCCCAGCCTGAGAGCTATTATGTCCCCTGACCAAAAGATTATGTTCACCATTACAGCTGATTCCATTAATGAAATATTGCAAATCCAACCAGGTCAAAACCTAACCCCACTCACCAATGGGGATTTGCTAGACCAATACTCCAAGTTGAGTTCGTCCAGATTAGCCCAAATATTCTAGACATTCATTGTAGAAGAGCGGTATATTCCCAAACATCCCCCTCCATATGTTTCTGCCATGTTCTCCGAAAGGGGAAAACAAATCATCACCATGATATCATGTGTTCTTGGCTGCGCCACTGTTGAATTTGTTGATGAACTTGTCCTAGCCTTCATGTCAATTTATATCCCGAGACAGCCTCCTGCTATTTTGTACAACTATGTTGAGTTCATAGCTGAGAGAATGCATGAAAAGTTCACCAGGATGCACAATGAGAGAGTGTCTAAATACTCATCTATCCTCTACCATATGTTCCTATACTATGAACCAAACAAATTTCCTTTTGCCCTCCAGAAGTTGGATACCAAAGGCCAGCCCAAGACTGTCATTTTTTGGACCCCACTGTTCCATAAGTTTCAGTCACCATATACCTATTCAGATTTCATAGGTTCTTTTGTTCATCCAATCATGACTATGCTCATAGGAAGCCCTCCACCCAGGATAAGTCTAAAGATCAAAAGGGTCCTTCAGTTGTCTAAACAAAGCAAAGTGGGAGATTGGTACCTTTACCAAAACCACACAGAGATAAGAATTTATGGTTGCCATCTTGCACCATATAAACTACTCAAATACCTACCCATGAGGTTATTTTCTCTAAAGTACTATAGACAAATAATGAACTCTGATGAGATAAATTTTGTCTCAGCCAAGAAAAGATCACAATTCAAAGTAAAAAACTAGTTAGGCCCCTTCATCTGCAATTCTAGAGAGGCAGGGGAGGAGGCAGACCAAATTTTGCAGCAAATAAAGTTCCAAAAGAGTTTCATGTGGAGGTATGACCCTCAAGAATTTATAACCAAATTGAGAAAGAAGGTCCAGTTGTGACCTTATATTCACCACCCCATACCAGAGATAGGAAGATATGCCAATTAATCTGAGTGGGTGGAAAATACTCTTGTAGACAGAGACAATACAAAGGTAGATGTGGAGAATACCTTATGTGACTTAGAAAGACAGTTTGATGAGAGCTCATTTCTGTAAGTACCTGAACAACAAGAAGCAGCCATGAGCACCCCTCCTATCATGCAAACTCCTCAGAATGAGGAAAAGAACCCCAAAAGGACCAGGGAGGAACTCTCAAGTTCAGGAATGGGCACATCAAATATACAATATGAGATCATTTAGAGCAAAAGACCTAGGCTAAATCCTGTTTCAGAGTAGGAAGACACAAAAGGCTCAGTAGAAATAACTGATACTGAGCTGGATAGAAGTAAAGGCACAACTCCATCTGAGGAAACACAGGGGCCATCCACATCATAGACCCAAATTTTGGAAAGGCAGCTAAGTGTAGAAGTATCCTCATTCAGTAGGCCTGCTGATAAGGATAAGGATATAAAATATAGATATCAAGAGATCAAGATGAGAAATGAGAAAATGAAGCCCCAAAATTATGCTCAGTATTTTAAACTCACACCTACTAATCAGACCAAGTTGATGTCTTCTTTCGACATCAAAGAGGGAAAACTACAGATGTCCTTCATAAAACCAACTTCACAACAGCCAAGAATATCAGCAGATTACAAGAGAATATATTTTGAAGTATTGGCAAGGGATATTCATCCCATTGACCAAATCGAATTGTACAAGCAGGCTAGAGAGATGATATACTCCACCCTCAGAGGTAAAGCCATAACTTCTTGTCAGTTACAGGATTCATTGAGCAATATCTCAGCTCAATATCAATTAGAGAAGGCCTCCTCACAGGCCAAGGATACTAGAATCAAGTCTTTGGAAAACTTAGTGATTGAATTGGGACATGATCCCAAACATATCAAAGCCACTAAACAGCTGATAAAGAAGAAAAATGATGACAATGTTGCACTAAAAAAACAATTGAAGATACCTCAGCTGCAACATCCCCAAACACAGGATGTCTTAGAGAGGAAAACCAGACATGAAGAGTTGATGGACTTGGTCCTAAAACTTAATGATCAGTTAAAGGAGGCAGAGAAAGAATTGGACACTTTAATCCAATTAAAGCAAATTGATATTGCCACTACATCTGCAAATGTCATCCCAACGGTCTCAACAGTAGTTCCTTCAACGCTGGCAGCCTCATTTGCTCCCACAGCTCTCGTGCTTATAACACAACTAGTTTCAATAGAGTCTACATCAGCAGCAGGTGCATCAGGAGAAGAAGAAGCAAAGCTGGTCAAAGCCATGGAGGAAATTTCTATTCAGTCTACAGAAATGAACAAACTGAAAGAAAAGGTGACAAGCTTGGAAACAGATTACAAGATTACCAATATTATGCACAAGGAAGAAGTGTAGAAAGCTGCCAAAATGAATGAAAGATTAAAGGCCATGGAGAAAGATCTAACACTAAAGGAACCCTTTGGGAAATCCAAGGAACTATTATGGGCCAATATCATTGACTCTCTCAATGATATTTGGCCATCCATCCAAGGGATTTTTGAACACATAGATCTGATAAAGATAGCTACAGAAGTTATCCAAAAAGTCAAGGAAGAACTAGGAGACATGCCTGAAGATGCTACCAGACTTATCCACTTCCTCAACAGTAAAAACAAGTATGAACTTCAGGAATTGGATATAGAGGATAGGACAGAAACAATTTTGGAGGTAAGAAAGGTCCTTTCCAAGAGAAACTTAATGTTAAACTTGGAGGACAAGTGTCAAAATATGCAGGTAGCAGTTGATAGATTTATGGCCAAGTTTCAAATTTTGAGAGAGAAAGGGTTACCCAGTCCCTTGGTCATAAATGACAAGCTCATGACACAACAGGATTATGACAACAAAATTAGAGAGCTAGCTAAAGAATAGGCCAGTACATCATCGATAAAGGCATTGCCAACAGGCAAAGTTCTTTACCAGACATTTGAAAACCTGTTTTTCCTCCAGCATGAGGTGAAACACCTATTCATCACTAGGCATACTTTTTCTAAGTACACCAAGGCAGATGAGATATATATGAGGATGTTGAAAGTCAAGTTACCTGATGCTGAATTGTGGGAAAAATTAACTGGTTTACTATAGTAAAATGTAGTAATAAGGTTAATGTACATCCAACAGGGTAAAAGATGAATACAGGTCAGCAGGGTCAAAGAGTATTAGCGTCAAAGAGTATCAGATGAAAGCCTAAAGTGAATAAAGCCTCCAACGTGAAAGTTCCAACAAAAAAGAGCATAAAGGGCTAAAAACCAAACCATAAAGGCCAGCAACACCACAATAATTGGGACAACCTGAAATCAGTTCAATAGTTGTCTCTATCTTCATGAAAGAAGATATTTGTATTTCCTAGATTAAATCTCAAGTTAGTTTGATATATGTTGTAATAATTTTTGTATAAATACTTCACAATTCGAAATATGTGTGTGGATTCTTAGAATTTTTTATAGACTTCTTGATCAAAAGATTGTAAAGCTATTGTATCATTGACTGGGACAGCAAGCTGGATTGATGAATAAAGACAAGATATTTCATAGGATTCATGTGTTAAGCGAAGTGCAGACATGTATTTTCTCATGTTGTTGTTATCTTTCTTAAGTTTTTTCCACAATCTTCATTGTATTTCTGAATATGAATGCTATAACTAGAACAATATCTCAGAATTTGTTTAATTACACTCTATTTTAACAGTTAGGCATTTAAATGTTTTCAACTAATATCTAAGTTAAGGAATTCTTAATTGCTTCTTAGTTTAGGTTGTTTCTTGCTAATCCATATCAAAGGATTCTTAATTTCCCTTTGTTTCGATTACCCTCTATTCCTCGTTTATATCTCGGTCTTGGAATTCTTAATTTCTCTATCACCCTGATTAAAACCATTTCACCCTCCTATTCCAAAGACATGCACTTTACTGTATTAGCTTGCCCTCTAAACATTCCCTTTAGTGAGTTGATCCAGTCTGGCTACCCTTTTGTTGACTCCATAGCCCAATGGTCTAAAGACATAATTCTATCCATCTATTTTAAGGATCTCACCATCCAATCTTCAATACAATTCAAAAACCCCCCTAAACATTCATAACTAGCTTGAAATCCCAACAAACAATGCTAAATCACATAGAGAGAGCTCTCTCTGAGCCTAGGTTGGCTAGAGCCTATGCCCAAAAGTTGGTTTGTGGTTACCTCAGTCATTTTCTTTATTCTAACAACTTCTAGAGAAAATTCTGAGTGATAACAGGTGTGTGAACCATGACTTCCCTCAAAACCTATGACGTGCCATATCTAAATTATCTGCATTTGTACATTGTATCACATCAAAGGAGATTCATATGGATACCATTCCATGGTGGAGTCAAGAGATAGCTAAGATTGTTTGTATGTTTGAGAAGGAACTACCGACGAGTTTCACGAGATTGCAAGTTCAACTTCTAATTCACATAGTATATGAGGTTGAATTAGTTCAGGTGATTTCTTGTCGTTGGATGTTTTTCTTAGAGAGGTACATGAAGAAATGGAAAGGTTTTGTTTGACAAAGGGAAAAACCCGAGGGACCTATGGCAGAGTGGTACATATCATATGATTCTTTCTATTATGTCGTGAGTACATTAAGCAGATCAACTACATAGCAGGTGTAGTGATTTGGGACGACGAAAGGGATGAAGACAAAAGATAAGGGGATCTTCTCGAAACAAATGGAAAAAGGCGTGCGATAAAGAGTAATTGACTTATCATTTGTCAAATTTCTACATAGTAACTATTCACATTGAACTTCATAATGTATATTTTAATCTCATATGTACTATATATGCTTGTTTGATTTCATCAGCAAATTCAGAAATTGAAGCCAACACCAAAATCATTCTTGAAAATTCATAGGAAACACAACTGTGGGTTGAATTATACGAATAAAAGAGGAGGAAATGGGACAGTGACAGGAAATAATTCAGATAGTTGAATGGTAGAAATGTTCCTTATCCTGATCATTTAAAATAAAATATGTCAATGATATGCCCCAACAGTTGGGTTGTTGACCAAGTTAGAGAGAAATATAGTGCATCTGGTCGTTACCCGTGTGCTAAAGAGGATGTGCTAAACATAAGGATTGGGTGCAACAACTCGATAATAATATATTTTTGTACATTTTTAACTTCATAATGCACATTTGAATTGTAACATCTATATTTTATATTTTAATTATGTTCAAGTTATTAGACACATGACACAATGATTTTTTCACTTTTTTAAAGGTGCATTTGTTCCCATCTATGTGGCATATGGACATCATTTTCGTACGCAAGATGCCAATGATGGATGCATGACACAAGACTATGGAGTGGAAGTCGAATTCGACCAATCTAGTCATGCTAGCCACCACAATCAAAACTTAAACAAAGAACGCTAGGTTACTTCAAAAAGATACAAGAGATCATTGAAATGGACTTATCTTCATTATAATGTGTTCTTTTTAGATGCAAGTAATGGGACACCTTTGATCATAATAATGTAAAGGAATATCACGATAGCATGTCGATATCTATCAACTCTAGAAAGATGTGGCATGAAGCTAGGGAGCCTTATGTTTTACCCAAACACCGCAACTAGGTGTTTTTTTAACTAGATGTGTTGGATAGGGATTTTTGGTTAGTATTAAGACACAAATCTAGATAAAAAACATATTTTTTAAAACGATAGTGTTATCATGCCAAGCAAGGAAGATAATCAGGGAGATGACAATGGAGAGTGATATATACTTGTGTTATTTCATCATTTATACTATTGTTGTATGTTTTTGTTTTCTTTATTTCACTAATTATATTATTTTTTATTTGTCTTCTTGGCATTTTATATAATTGGTAAGATTCACAAACATTTTTACACGTTATTTTTTTTCCAACATAACAGTTTTTACACTTAAAACTAAGTATTTCAAATTGTGTAATTTATAATTTAAAAATTAAAATTTTAACATATTTGTTTAATTCTAAGTTTGTGATAAGTTTAATTTGGATTTTGTGATAATTTGGTTTTCAACTTAGTTTTTTTGTTAGTTTACATATTTTTATCATTGTTTTTGGAAATATTTAAATTATGCCCCCAATGTTGACTAAAACCACAATTAATGAAGTAATTTAAAATTTTGATAGCAATCAACTTACAAAATAATGACAAAAACAAAAAATATAGGAATATTTGCATCCATAAAATTTTAGGGCCAATAGAATGTTTATGATTGGAGATCATAACTTTTTATAATGACAATTTTTATGGTAGAAGAGTCTATTACAAAGGAGTAAATAATATAATGAAAAATAACATTTATTCATATGTAATTGTTTTTTGAAAAGGAATTTAGTTAGAATGAATATGTATGAACTATCTATACAATAGAAAAATATTTATGGTAATTTTACAATTATAGTTTCAACCATATTAAACTTTGTAATTTATAAAAATATATTTGTGTTTTTATTAAAGTAAGTCTTTTTGCATTGTTATTATTGTCGAAGAGTCTATTACAAAAGAGTAAATAATATAATTAAAAATAACATTTATTCATTGTTTTTTGAAAAGGAATTTAGTTAGAATGAATATGTATCAACTATCTATACAATAGAAAAATATTTATGGTAATTTTATAATTATAGTTTCAACCATATTAAATTTTGTAATTTATAAAAATATATCTCCATTTTTATTTAAAGTAAGTCTTTTTGCATGTAATTTCATATATAAAATTTTGATATATGATCACCAATATGTAATATATAATAAATATATATCATTTCATAAAAATAAACATCATGATGATAACCATCTAACAAACATAAATATAATCTAAAATACACATTCAAATTCGCTAACATCATCTAATTATACATACTTCTAACAGATATAAATGTCATTAGCTAGCACACAAATTTAATGCATTTTTCAACTTAATTGTATTGGTCAACTCTTTGTTCTTGTTGTTGTTTCTCCTCTCTCCTTTGACGTTTTTGCATGATTAACATATAAAATACATCAGCCTCATACATAAAACATATTTTTTTTATTAAATGAAAAACGTGTTTATAAATATGGACATATAACTTTCAATTAAAAAATAAATCCAACCTCGGTGCTAAAAAAAAGTAGGAACGCGTCGACACTATGTGCCACAAAAGCAAGAATGCATCAACATGACATTAGTTATTTTTTTTCAATGTGGTGTGTTTACATAACATTTTTCACTGTTGCATTAATTTTACGTCGATGCACCACACTAAAATTTTCAGGTTAACGAACACACTGAGCTATATTTTTTTGGTATTATTCGGTGCATTTGGAAAAAACAAACACACTAGGAACTTACTTTTACTAGATGCACTACCGTAAAAATTATAATTTTTAAAGTGGTGCATCGGGAAAATTCACGGCCCGGTGCATTTACATTTACCAAACAAACCGAACCACTAACGGTGCATTAACATCACGCATGGATTTTTGGTGCACCCTATAAATTTACAGGGTGCACCATGAATGGTGTGACTCGAATTTCTTGAATGCACCACAAAGAGAAAAGAATTAAAAAAGAATGCATTTTTTAACTTAATTTTCAATTCTACTGCACTAAAAAATAAATTTAGGTAGAAACATAAACATTACTTGGACATTTTTTCAGTAGGGAGGCATGGTTTCCATGTAAATGAGAAAAACAAATTTGACTACCATTTGACAAAATTCAAAAGGCATACAATGAGCAACATATGGAAAGATGGCAAGTAAGGGAAGCACTGATGGTAGGGCGCTTCACACAGGCAAAGGTTGCACTTATGCTTGAGATCTCTACAACACTGCAAATGGTAAAAATGAATTTTACGATTGGTGTGCTCAAGTAACTGATGCACCGATGTGGAGTATTTACGAAGCGCACTGCGATTTTCTAAATTAAAAACCCTACCACAGTGCACCATGATATTTACGCAATGAAGTGTGTCAAAAAAATAATAGCACTAGTGCTTCATACGAGTATCACACCAAAATGGTGAAAATGAATTTTACCACTAGAATTTTTTTTCGTAACCTTCATCTAGTGTTATCGAGTAGTATATGCATCAGATCTCTGGTTTCACCTAGTGCATTTCTATTTTTAAATTAAAAATCTTACGACAGTTCACCATGTTGTATATGCATCAGGGCATTCTGAAAAGGTCAAAGCAATGGGGATTTGTGTGAGATATCATCGAAATGGTGAAAATGATTTTTATGACCGGTTTTTTTAAATTTACACTAGTCCGGTGATATCGAGTAGTATACCATATAGTTCTCTAGAGTTACTTAATGCACAATTATATTTTTTTTTTTAAATAACCCTCGAATGGTGTACCATTGTCTATTAAGCACTGAGACATACAATTCTATTAATGGCACCGGTGCTTATTATATGAGTAGCACACCAATTATTTTAAAATTAAAACCTTGCCCCACTGCACCATGTTTTTATGCACCGAGGCTTTCGTAAAAAGGAAAAACATTGGAGATTTATGTGAGTATAGCACTGAAATGATGAAAGTGAATTTTATGACTGATTTTTTTTTTAATTTAATCCTTGTCCAGTTCGATTGAATAGCATACACACTGGTGCGCCTTATATACGTAGCGCACTGTTATTTTTATTTGTATAAAAAATAACCCTGCAACAATGCACCATTTTATATTAAGCACTGACGCCTTTAGTTTAATTAACGAAACCGATGCGTATAATAAAATCAACACACTACCATTTTTAAATTAAAAATCCCACAACAATGCACCATATTGTTTATGCATCAGGGCGTTATTATACAAGTTTAGAACTGGGGCATCGTGATAGTATCACACCAGACTGAGAAAAATCATTTTTAAGACTGAGATTTTTTTAAATTTAACCATGTTCCAGTGTTATCGAGTATAATAAGCACCAGTGCACATTATGTGCTTAGTGTACCGTTGTTTTTTTATTCTTATAAAAAATAACTCTGCCACGATGCACCATATGTTATTAAGTACCAGTGCGTATAGGTATAGTAACTCACTGATTTGTTAGTGTATTATAGATGCACCATTAAAAAACAACTGCTAAAACATCCACTCTCCCAAATTTGCTAGTGACCTCCGCTACAAACAAATTTTTGGGCTATTTTTATAGAGGCTTCCACAAAAACCTCTGCTAGAGGGTATTTTCCTTGTAGTTTTGGATGCATTTCTTTTCACTTGATTTAATGGTCTCAAGAATGTCAATATTTGGTTTTCTCTCAAATTACATTTCTCCCGAGCATTTGGGGTTCCACAGGGTATCAAGTTTGAAATTTTTGGTTTTCACCCAGATGAAGTTTTTCATATCCAGGGGATCTCAAGTTTGAAATTTTTGGTTTTCACCCAAATGCATTTTTCGTATTCAGGCATCTAGGGATCTCAAGTTTAAAATTCATTTGGTTTTAACTCGAATTCCGAGATGTGCATTTATTTATTTATTTTTAGCTAATTTTAGTACTTATTTATTATTTAACTTTTTTATTTGGACTCAATGATTTTGATTCGAATTCTCAAAACAATATTGCAAGCTCCACATTCTATACCCTCTATTGCTCTCTTTTTTTCCTCAAAAAAAAACAAAAAACAAATAAATAAAAATTATTATAAAAAAAAAAACGACAAAATACATGTCAAGCACATATTCTTATGATGAAAATAATCATTGTTAATGTTTCCATATTCAAGCATGTTGCAAAAAAATATCTAAAAAGTATCAATTGTGAGAGAGGCTATAAAATTATCCCGTGAGATTGTATGCATTTGATAAAGAACACAAAATATATGGAGGACTATGAGGACAATCCACTGTAGATGTGTTGGTGGTGTAGAAAAACTAAGGAAAAAAAAATTGTTGAGCATAACTTCCTAGTCAGAGTTTTCTTCTTCAATGAAAGGGTGATGGTATAACTCATGTGCCTCTCCATTGCGGTATTACATGATAAACCATGACCCAATAGTCGATGGAATACCCTCTTTATAGAGGGTTTATGCTATGATATTATGCTCCCTGTAAATATGAAAGGCATAAAAAGAAATGAAAACATAGTTTAGATGGTTTCTATCATTCACCATTGGTTGGGTCTTTGAGTTGTGACATCTATGTATGCCTCTTATCCAAATGATGGTCAGTTGTGAGTCCCCAAAGTCTTGTAGCAAGTGTACCCTCTATTTTTCTTATACAAATTACAATGGAGAAATAAAACATTATAGACCCTTCATACTTCCCTTCCCTAAAGCATAAGGGATAGTAAATTAAAATTGAAAATCAATGGTCAAGATTATCCCACAAGTTTAATCAAGGGTCATTGAGCACTAACTTCACGAAGATGTATCTTGAGTTTTAAAGCACCAAATTAAGCATAAAATAGCTTGTTGGAAAGTTAAAAAGATGAGTAATTTTAGATGGTTAATATTGTTTAATTGATAGTGGAAATATCTAAAAATTTTGAAAGAAATTAGTGAACATTTTGGCTTTTAATTTTCATGTTTTATTATTAGTTTGATCTATTTTTATTTTATTTTTGGTTTAATTAATATATAAGTGTGGATTGAAAATCGTAAGTAGGTAATTTTAATGGAAAAAGAAAAGGAATCAAATCCCAATGATTCGGGGGGGAGATAAGCAACAAAAAGACACAATGAAAGGAGAAGATCAAATGTTGAGATCTTATTGCTAGAATAATCATCTTCCAATATTAACATTTTTTATTTATTTAGAAATAAATTTGAGGAAAATAGGAAGAATATTTTTCTTGTTATTTTACTACTCTCTATTATTTATACAACTCTTTTCAACAAGGAAGGAGTTGGAAATCATTGTACCCCGATTAACACTGATATTTTTAATAAGAGGTTGCAGTTAATTTTTGAATACTTGGAGTAATTTGGTGAACTTCTATGTGGATGGAGTACTATATGTGATATAATTTTCTTATATGCACCTCATTTTTCCATTTCCATGAACTTTTATTCATTGAATTACTTCCTGTGATTAAGTATTGGAATGCATGTGTCTTTTCTTAAAATAAGATATGCAAATGTTCTATTGATTTATATTTAAACTTTTCAGCTTCGTTATGAACCATGGAATATATCTACTTTCTATCGTATGATATTCACCATGTTAGTGTTGAGACTTGCTCTAATTTTTTAGATAGTTTAGTTTCTACAAACTAGATTGGGTTATATATCCCCTGTTTCCAAGTGGAATTTTTTCCTCTATCAACACTTTGGAACTAGAAGGAGGGAAGATTGACAAATAGACTTTGTGGAACTATTAATTTTAATGTTTTTTTTTTTTTTTTTTTAATGGATCCTTCCCAAACCCCTATTTGGAGATATGTTTTTGGAAAAGTATCATGAAACACTCCTTTAAAGATAATTAATCTCTTGTTGAAAGTCAAGTTTGATGGTGAAAGTGAAACATCTACATCGGAAGATGTTTTCCAATTTATTCAAAATTGCATTTATCATAATATTCTCCATGAAGGTGTCATATGCCAATTTTCACTCTTATTTTCAAAGGTCAGGTTAAGCATTGGTGTGAGGCCCCACTGGCCTCTTTTGTTCACACAATGGAACATTTTGTAAGTGAATTCTTACACGTTTTTCAAGATTATGATTATGATGAATTGTGTTTGGAACTGGAAAATTTATGTAGGTATGGAGGTGAAGCTGTGGAATATTTTCTTCTCAAATTTAAATTAATTTGTTTTAGTTTTCATCTTAATGATATGCCTTTTGCCATTGATTTAATAGATTTTTTTTTTCATTTGTGCTCTCTTCCTTGTATACAAGGATAGTGATAAAAAAAATAAAAATAAATAAATAAATAAAAACAACTGAGTATGTATGCTACAATAGATATTATGGATGATTCTTTTGATTTTAGTAATAATATTGAGGATGTTATTCAACCACATGGTCTAGAACATTTTAATACTCCATTCTAGGGATATAAATATGTATCCAATGAAATTAATCCTACTATTTAAATTCTTTCAAATAGTAATGAACTTGTTGTTTGTTCTTTATGTGATGAAGGGAATGATGAAGAATTGAAATTGGAAACTCAAATGTTAGACCCAATAATTGTAATAATAGAGAAACATTTAATTATATCTACTCTAGAAATACTTTTTCATTATACCTTGACATGTTTTTTTTATTTTAATTCATATAACAACAACTCTAATTTAGTAGTTCATTCACACATATATCATTTTTTAGAAGATAAGGAAATGATTATGGATTAGAGTAGCTATGAATTTGCGGTTAGCTATGTTTATGATGATGAAATAAAAATGGATAATTTTGTGAATAATTTTCATAAAACACATGCATGTATATTTAGTTCATCTACAATTTTGTGAATAATTTTCATAAAACACATGCATGTATACTTAGTTCATCTATTGATTCTTATATTTATGATTTTTCATGTGTTATGGAAGAGACAATAATCATTTTTCATGAACCTTGGATATTGATGACTGTGAGACACTTCACCCTATGGGGATGGTATGTTAGGTTCTCATGTCATCAGTTCCAAAGGGTGATCTATATTACAATATGGGATATGCCCCAGTATAGATAAGTTTATAATGAATTCTCATCTTGGTTCTTTTAAAACTCAAAATGGTTTCAATTTTTTAGAAAATATATCTATTCCTAAATATGATTGTGAACTTATGACTCAGGATCTTGGTGATGTATGTGATATTCTTAGAAATTCTCCACAAGTATGTAACAATGTTCATTTTGATTCTGATATCTCAATTGATACTTGTTTGGAAGAATTTTCTATGAATAATTTGTTATTTCCTTGTAACAACAATGTACTTTGTTTTAATAAAAACAAAAACTTATTTTCATTTTTTTAAAGTTTTGATATAGATATGAATACAATATTTAAGCTATTTAATAGTGTATGCTAATATTATAATTATTTTAGTATTGATGGTTTACCTTGTAAATGACTGGATGAATATACATTATCCAAATTGAATTCCATAAAAGTTATTGAAAGAAAAAATAAATAAATAAATAAATAGTTTCTCATGTAACATTTTCAAGGCCAAAGGTTAAAATAGTGGCACGTGGCATCCTGTACAAGTGCGCTCTACTAAACCAGTCCATAATCAAGCCATCTTGGGAAAATTTCCATAACTTTATCTTGAAGAATCCAATCTTCGTCTAACTACTGGTTTTGGAAAAATGATACAGAGGGATACCATAGAATGAAGCTTCAGACTTTGGAGAGCTGAAATTACTGATATACAACAATTTCAAGATCAAGCTCCTAAAAACAAGAAAAATGTGTGTATTTTTTTAAATTTGCATAAATTTTGTTTGAAAAATCAGTTTGAAGTGATTCAAAGGGCATATTGAAGTATATATATATATATATATATATATATATATATATATATATATATATATATATATATATATATATATATCATTATTATTTTCTAAAATGCCTCTAAACAAAAGAATGTATACACACAGTAAGCCAACATAAATCTATAGTATGATGCATGAAGAAGAGAAATAAATGTAACATGATTTATCAAAATTATGAGACAAAGTGCAACAAATTTAGCTCTCGCAAAGAGAAACCAAAAATGAATTGTAAGGTAAGATGGATGGTTTAAAGAACTTTTTAAAATAAGACATGGAAGCAATGATGAATTTCAAGATGGAAGGTTTGAAGGATAGTTTAAAAAAATAAATGAAAAGGGACCTGGAAGGTTTGGCAAAGTTCCTACAAGAAATTCTTCCTAGTGGTGACAAGGTACTCCATGAAAATAAGGATGAGGAAAAAAGGAAAATGAATTATGATTTTATAGACTCTAACTTAGGGCTAAGGATCAACCATACTCCAAACATATATATGAGGAAGTTTGATGGTGAGGATCTTGTAACATGGATACTACAGATGGAGAAATTCCTGGTAATCTTGTAGTGCTTATTTGGTCCTTGCATGAGACATGTAGATCTTTATGTTGAGATATGTCAAATCCAAGTATAATATTGGAGATCCTAGGAATTGCAAACCCTTGAGGGATCAGATAGGAAAGTCACTAGCCTGAATGGAAAGGTCCATGTTCAGTGGTCTTTGTTGTAGTCATTGTTAACCTGAACAAATGAACTTTGACATAGGCTCAAGAGGGATAACACCAGTGGGTACCTTAGAAAACTCTAGCATTCGTAGTGAGTCCCAGTTGTGAGTCTAGGAATTTGAATAACCACCAAATCCAAACCATGTTATGGAAACCACTGAGTGCAATAGTGAACATGATGCTCAAAGCCCATGTCATTGACAGGCGATAGCAAGACCCTGATATGAGTAGTGATGTTGCGAACTCCGACATGACTTAATCTTATAGCCTCATCTAACTAGACTTATATGCATCACTTGACAAGAAACCTCGTCATGGAAGAAACATCGTGAACACTTTGATTATGCCTTATCACAAAAGGTTTGAGTGGAAGGACAACATACATCAAATTTATATCCCCATAGGATTTATCCCGGTAGGTACACGTCAAAGGAAGACATCAGAGGTGCATTGGAAGTAATAGTCGGGGTACACTGAAGAGTTATTATTGGGGAAGAAGAGTTGGGTATAATGGAAGCTTGACCTCAGAGGAGAACAACAGAGGTGTATCATAAGACATATCCAAGGTACATCAGGAGTTACTTCCAGGGAAACAGAGCTGGAGATAGCGGACGGTTGACCTCGAAAGGTCCAACTTGAAGTAAAACAATGAAGGCATGCCTGAAAGTTATAGCCAAGGTATGCCCAAAAGTTATATTTGGGGTATGTCACCAAAAGTTTAAGCCAGAGTAATGGCACCAGGGGAAAACATGCCCAGAAGTTATAGTCGAGGTATGCTTGGAAGTTATAACCAGATAATGCTTGGGAGTTTCAACTGGGGTTTGGAGCCAGTAGTTTTGTTAGGGT
Organism: Pinus tabuliformis; assembly: GCA_031772625.1. NCBI lineage: Eukaryota > Viridiplantae > Streptophyta > Pinopsida > Pinales > Pinaceae > Pinus > Pinus tabuliformis. The sequence continues at coordinate 1,321,534,926 of CM062819.1, read as the reverse complement.
ATGCACTGGGATTTTCAACTAGGGATCAAAGCTAGGAGTCTCACTTGGGTAAGCACCGAGATTTTTAGTTGCGGTATTCGCCAGAGATATGAAGCAGTTATTCCTTGGACATACGCAACAGGAGTACTGGAATTTATTTCCCTGGGCGTATGCGGCGAGATTTCCAGGATGCGAAGTATGGGTTTGTGGGACCCAAACCCATGAGAAGGTCAGCATCCATTAACAAGTTTTCATGTGGTGTTGGGAGGTTAGCCATGTGGCATGGAGATGTTGGTTCCATATGGAGGGGTCAATGACATGGCACCCTCTGATTCGTAGGAAATTTAAAGTATCATAACTTCTAATCTAGAGATCAGATTGAGGTAAATTTTTATACACCAAAATCGTATTGATGAGACAAAAGCAATGGTGATGGTTATCTCCATTTCTAGAGATAATTTTTTTTATTATTATCCCATCTCTCTAAGTGTTTAGAAGAGAGATTGGATTAGCAAGTGAACTCTTTTCACCGAGGTTAAGGTGGGGGTTGTTTACATACCTAGGGGCTCCCCTAGTGGAATCTACCATGAAAGTCAAACATTCAAAAAGAGATCCTTCAAAAGCTCAAAGATAACCTCAATTGTTGGACCTTTTGGTCCCTCAATATAATTGATTAAGAAATCCTCGTGAAATTTGTGTTTCAAGCTCTTCTTAATCTTTCTCTTTTCATCCATAACAATGTAAACTATGAAACGGGAACTGTAAATTCAAAATGAGAACTCTAGCAAAAAAACCCAAAAAAACCATGAAAAGCAACCCAAAAACAAAAAATGTTGATGTTGGAATAACATTTTTTTTGGTAAATTTTTAACATTTTTTAAAAATGGCAGTAAAAGCCAATAAAAACCATTTTTTTTGTGCAAAAAACACCCTGAAAACAAAAAGTGTTGATGTTTTAATGTCTTTTTTAGGTAAATTTTCAACATTTTTTAGCAATGGCGTTAAGGATAAAATATCATGACTCCGAAAAACCTTAAAATTCCAATGATTTTCAGGCATGACATTAAGATAAAACATCACATCTCTGAAAAGCCTTAAAATTCCAACAATTTTCAGCCATGGTGTTAAATATAAAATATCATGACTCAGAAAACCCTTAAAATTTTGACAATTTTTCAACCATGGAATTAAAACCAAAGATCATGACTATAGAAAACCTTAAGTTTTCAACATATTTCAACCATGGCATTATGAAAAGTTTCTATGACTAATTGTTTTTTTTTTAAATGAATACCTGAATGAAAGAGTCATTATACCAAGAGTAATTTTTTTTCAAATACTAAAAGTATAACAACTTTAAATTCTTAGCATAAGACAACTTGACACATTGCAACAAAAATTTAAAAATCAACCATCAAATTGACACGTAGTGTAGGCGAACTGACCCATTGTAATGAAAGCTTAAAGACCAACCATGAAATTAACATATTATGGAATCAGACTCTATAATCAACTATCAAATTGACACATAATGGGATTGGTTTGCTAGTCGAGGATCGACATGGACCCTATAGGAAAAAATAAAATAAAAAAATATATTAATAAATACATATATAAATATTTTAAAAAAAAATGTGACTAAAAAAACAAAAAACAAATTAAAATAATGAGAAAAATGAAAACTAAAACAAACAAAAATTTAAAAAAAAATAATAAGAAGTAAATATAAATATATATTAAAATATAAACAAATTAAAAGCATGAAAAACAAAATAAACAAATACAAAAAAATATATAAAAAATGACAAAAAAACAATATGAACTTATAAATGATAACAATTTTCAAAAATACATTAAAAAAATACAAGAAAATATTTCCAAAAGATGCATAATTTAATGAAAAAAATAACAAAAGAAAACGATATTACATATTTGTGAGAATAATTTCGGCAAAATCACATAAAAAATCATTTGTCGACGCGTTTCAAACCAACCAATGTGGTTCATCGTCAGGACAAGTTGAAGATCCAATCTGAGCGATAAGTTAAATAGGGACAACAGGCCATTCCAACAGCGATATTTGACCGAGCAACGGATAAACAAGACCTCTAATGGCTAGATTTGACCAAGGTCCAAGGGGAGGGGTCAAAGTTGTTAAAAAAATTTAAATAGATTATTTATATTGTTAATAATATTATTAATATAAATTAATATTATTATAGTATAAATATTAGGGGATAATTCCATTAAGAATAATATATTAATATTAAAGATCTTAATTTTATGGTAAATCCCATATTTTAAGTTAACGTTGTCTTATATAGATATTAATAAAATTATTATTAAATACATATTATTACTATTATTAATAATGGTCTAGGGTAAAAAAATAATAGTAATATTATTATTATAATTAATTACAAACTAATAATACTTAGCTAATATTACTAACTTATAATCTAATTAATTCTATTAAAAGACTAATAATATTATTACTAACTAGTGTTTCATTTTTGTATTATTTATAATTGTTAAGGATAATAGTGATAATGTTATAACTTTTATTATAGGTTAAATTCTTTTTCTAAGAAGTGACCTAATGTTAAAAATATATTAATAAGATAATACTAATAAAATAATGGCCTAGGGTGAAAAATTCATTTATTACTAATTATAATAAAATTTTATTAAAGAGTAATAAAATACAATTCAAACCTGATCAAGGGAAGATAAAAGATAACAAGGAACAAAGGAAAGCAAGGGATGAAGGGGCTAGGAAGAAAGGGTTGGGATCCAGCAACCACTTATCTTCCAGCCGTCATCCCTATTGAGATTATTAGGCCTTTTCTCGATTTCAAGGGCAACCCCATTACACCTAGGATCTACAGCCTTCCAAAGGTCCACAAGGAGGGGGTTCCCTTGAGACCCATTGTCAATACCATTGGTGGTCCTACTTACCTCCTTGCCAAATTCCTCGCCTTGAAGCTTAGACCCTTGGTTGGTCACACGGAGTCTTTCATCAAAGACTCTGCATCATTTGTTGATGATCTGAATAGAATTAAGCTTGACCCTGAGGGCAACCCATTACACCTAGGATCTACGACCTTCTAAAGGTCCACAAGGAGGGGTTCCCTTGAGACCCATTGTCAATACCATTGGTGGTCCTACTTACCTCCTTGCCAAATTCCTCGCCTTGAAGCTTAGACCCTTGGTTGTTCGCACGGTGCATTTCATCAAAGACTCTGCATCATTTGTTGATGATCTGAAGAGAATTAAGCTTGACCCTGAGGACATTCTGGTAAGTTTCGACGTGGTCTCCCTATACACTTGTATTCCCATCAATGAGGCCATGGAGGTTATCAACAAGCTCACTGACCCTGATACCACTCGGTTAGTCGAGTTGTGCCTTACTTGCTCCTTTTTTAGCTTCGAAGGAGAGTTCTATGAGCAAACCTGTGGGGTTGCCATGGGCTCCCCCCTGTCCCCTGTTGTCACTAATCTTTTTATGGAGGATTTTGAGTCCAAAGCTTTGGCCTCCGCCCGTCTCTTACCGAAGCTATGGAAGAGATTTGTAGATGACACAGGTGTCGTTTGGTCTCATGGTCATGATGAGTTGGATCTTTTCTTATGGCATCTCAATAATCAATCCTCCACCATTAAATTCACTATGGAAAAGGAAGTCAATGGTTTTCTTCTGTTCCTTGATGTTCTCATCCCTAAGATTAATGATGGTTCCTTTTCCCACCAGGTATTTCGGAAAAAGACTCATACTGATCAATATCTCCATGCTAGCTCCCATCATTTCCCTGCTCAAAAGTTGGGTGTTCTCAGCATGCTTGCTACCCGTGCTTTAAGAATATCTGATGAAAAGAGCTTGGAAAAGGAGAAGGCTCATCTCCTAGATGTCTTTGTTAAAAATGGTTATAGTAGACACCTGGGTCAGAAAGCCTTCCTCAAGGCCCGAAAGGAGCCTTCAGTCCATAAAGATCCTAAAGATCGGGTCCTAGGGGTTCACCTCCCTTACATCCAAGGGACCACTAACAGGATTGCCAGGATTCTTAAGAAGCACAATGTTCCCTCGACCTTTAGACCTCTTAATACCATCCGTAGCTCCCTGAGATCTGTTAAAGATCCTGTCGACCCTAAAGACATGAAAGGTGTCTATGTCATTCCCTGTTCCTGTGGGACACCATACATTGGTGAGACTGGTCGTTCTATTAATCAAAGGATTAGTGAGCACTCGGAAGACTTAAATCATGGAAGGGCCAAGTCCTCGACCCTTATATAGCATGTCGAGAATTCTAAACATCATGTTGTATAGAAGCGGCTCGTGTTATTGCGAATGTTGCGCGTTTTCACCATCGAAAATTTAGAGAAGCCCTTGAAATCAAGAAAAGACCTAGTAATCTCAATAGGGATGACGGCTGGAAGATTAGTAGTTGTTGGATCCCAACCCTTTCTTCCTAGCCCCTTCATCCCTTGCTATCCTTTGTTCCTTGTTATCTTTTATCTTCCCTTGATCAGGTTTGAATTGTATTTTATTACTCTTTAATAAATTTTTATTATAATTAGTAATAAATGAATTTTTCACCCTAGGCCATTATTTTATTAGTATTATGTTATTAATATATTTTTAACATTAGGTCACTTCTTAGAAAAAGAATTTAACCTATAATAAAAGTTATAACATTATCACTATTATCATTAACAATTATAAATAATACAAAAATGAAACACTAGTTAGTAATAATATTATTAGTCTTTTAATAGAATTAATTAGATTATAAGTTAGTAATATTAGCTAAGTATTATTAGTTTGTAGTTAATTATAATAATAATATTACTATTATTTTTTACCCTAGACCATTATTAATAATAGTAATAATATTTATTTAATAATAATTTTATTAATATCTATATAAGACAACAGTCACTTAAAATATGGGATTTATCGTAAGATTAAGGTCTTTAATATTAATATATTATTCTTAATGGAATTATCCCCTAATATTTATACTATAATAATATTAATTTATATTAATAATATTATTAACAATATAAATAATCTATTTAAAAGTTTTTTAACAACCTTGACCCCTCCCCTTGGACCTTGGTCAAATCTAGCCATTAGAGGTCTTGTTTATTCGTTGCTCAGTCAAATATAGCTGTTGGAATGGCCTGTTGTCCCTATTTAACTTATTGCTCAGATTGGATCTTCAACTTGTCCTGATGATGAACCACACTAGTTGGTTCGAAACAGGTCAACAACTGATTTTTATGTGATTTTACCAAAATTATTCTCACAAACATGTTATGGATCACAGAAGTCTCAACTCTATAACTATATTACATAATTAAAAAAAAAAAACAAATTTAAAACAATTAAAATTAAAATAAAATAAAAGTAATTAAATTAAAATTAAAATCCTGCAGCCCAACGGTCCAGAGGGTGAGGGCCAATTCCCCTCACCCCCTGGGCTGTTTGGCCACGAGATTTTTTTTTTTTATATATGTTTTTTAAATGCTTAATTTTTTTTTAATTGTTTTTGTGAAGTTTTTATTTTAAGTTTTTTTAATGCTTTTATTATTTTTTATGTTTTTTTAATTTTTTTTAATGTTTTTATTTTTTTTTAATTTAATTTATCTATTATCTTTTTTTTTAAATCTTTTTTTGGTTAATTTTTTTACTTTTTTGCCTTCATTTTTTTTAAATGTTTTCTTGTGTTTTTATTTATTTATTTCAATTTTTTTGTTTTTTTTAATATATTTTTAAATTTTTTATCATTTATAAATTAATTTTGTTTTTTTTTACATTTCTATGTTCGATTTTTTTGTCTTATATATATATATTATCTTATATTTGTTTTTGGCATAGTCTAACTTATAGACGAAATGGCATTTTTCACGACCATTTTTCTAGTTAATTTTAATCAAAATGTGATAGAGATTTTAAAAACTTCAGTTTAAATTGTTTAATCTCTATAAATTGAGTGCTCCATGGGTTTTCAAGGGTCTTGAATCTATTTATGCATTTAAAAATGTATTTTAAACAACAAAAAATCTTGAAATTATATTACCGAATTTTGGTGAAAAGGACTATTTCTTCTATAAGTTAGACTATGCCTTTGTTTTTTGTCATGTTTTCTAATTTTGTTATGTTTTAATATATTTTTTTATTTACTTATTATTTTTTTCTCAATGTTTTCATGTTTTTTATTTTTTTGTCCGTGAATTAGATAACTTGAAAAATGGTTAAATAATCAACATTTTAAAAAAATGTGCATACTTAGGACATAAGAAAATTTAAAGTGTCAAAAATAATCCCTCTAAAAAAGGGGTTGATGAAAAAATCATACTTGATACATAAGAAAATTTAAAGTGTTAAAAATATGCTAAAAAAAAGGTGTATTATGAATCATCACTTTTCAAAATCGCATGATTTTTTGCTACCTCAAAAAAATAGGTGATCAATACAGTTCCCGTTTCAAAGTTTACATTGTTCCATGGCCACCCCAAAAGGAATTATAAATACTATCATGAGAATTCAATGCTCCTTTCTATGGGAGATGCCACAATGGAAAAGAAGTGGGCCCTAGTCTCCTAGGAAAATATTTTAATTCCCAAATTAAAGGGTGGCATAGGCCTTAGAGATCTAGGAATCCTCAACAAGGTATTTGGTGAAAAATCTGGTGGAGATGGATACAAGAAAAAAATTATGGAAATATATATATCAAATCAAAAATAGATCCATGATATATCATTTCGAAAATAGATTAAAACCATCTCTTACCCTGAGCTCTTCTATTTGGAACCATGCTAATACTAACAAGGATATCATTCATATGCACTATTTCTAGGGGATTCACGATGGAAAATCTACCTCTTCTAGGAGGATTAATGGAAACAATTACCTAAACGTATCAACAATGATTCTCTTTCTAGGATCAAATAATCCATACAAGGTCATCATCTAATCAATTGGGTAGACTGCTATTAAGAAAATTCCCCTCCTCCCTCCCGTTGGTGACCATGTAAGGAAAAAAATATTTGGCCCCACCTAGGAGAAGACGCTGACATGAATGGATTCTGGGAGGATCTCCAAAGGTAGAAAATTATGATCCAATAAGGATTGGATAAGCTTCAATGGGGTTATCAAACCAATGGTGTGTTCACCATTAAGGAAGCCTACTTTGTTGCTGCAGATCACAAATATTTACCATCTCAAAAAATGTGGAATCAAATATGGTCTCAGCACCTATGGCCAAGGGTAGCCCATTTCCTCTAACTTCTTTTTCGAAAATGCACACTCACATGGGATCAACTTATTAAGTATGGCTTTGAAGGACCATCCTTTAACCACACATGTTGCATCATCTCTAAAGATGCCAATCACCTATTTAAAAATATTTTAATAAAAGGACCTCTAGAACGAAGTGACAAATCTCTTTCAACACTCAAATAGATATAATGAAAGTATTGAAAACACCATTGTTAGCTGGAATCCCTCGCTTTTGAAAATCCCATCTTGAATATGGCTTAGACTCTAATCCTTGGTCTTTTGCTTTGGGACATTTTAAAGGAAAGGAACAACCACATTTTCAAGAACCAATGTCTCCATGAACATATCATTTGGTATAAACTCCTTAGTTGTGATATCCCTTATCATTTTCCACTTATGTATACATTGTAAATATTGATCAAAAGAAAGTGGGATGAGTCAAATGGACTTGGATTCTAGAACTGAAGGGGTTACTTGCTTGGGATATTTCAAGGTTTTCGTACAACAGGAAATATGAATTGTTTTATGACAACCATTGAAGGTCAGTGGTGTGCCTTAAATGGACTAGTTTTCTGAATTAATTAAGCTAAAGAAGAAGTATGAGGAGCCATGTTGGCTTTGGAAAAAATCACAAGGTAGAAAGGATGGAAATTTATGAAGGATGGGGTGCGTGGGTAGCTGGGGGATAGTGGAAGTCAACCACATAGAACAAAACCCTGGGGAATAAGAATGAATGGAGACATATAGCATTGGGGTATGTATGCAACAGAGGAGAACATGTTTCTGGAGTCTAGTGTTGGTGGAAACTTTTTAGGGCATAGCATGTGAATTGAGAAGGGAGTGGGAATTTTTTGTTTTTCCTTGAACAAAAAAAGGAATCCCTGAAGGGTCGACAACAAAGAAATCATCATGAAGTCTTACAACAAAGAATAAATAGTTTGGATATCAATTTTAAGTTGGCAAGAGGATAGAAATAAATTACTCTCGGGTGAGAAATAATGGCCTCTCGAATCCCTATTAGCCAAAGGGTGGAGGTGGTTTTATCTGGGATCCCTTGATGGCTAGGGTAGAGTATTGTCCCTTGAATTCCTGAAAAGAGGATTTCTTAAGGAATTTCTTACTGTGGTGGTTTTATAGTGGGTTATGGAGTCTGTGAGATGGATGGAACCATTGTGTTGTAGCTTGAAGGTTGGAGAACTATATCTTTGGATTCCCTAGTTTTTGTTGGTTGTTGAACAATTGAAGAGTGGAGGAAATAGAAATCTATATTTCCTTGTGGTTTTGTTGACTACTTAAATAGTTGGTGGGTGGAGGTGGTTGAACTTCTAGAATTCATGGTTTCAACTAGCAGTTGGAGTTTAATCCCTGAGAAAAATTCCCCTTAGTCTCTAGAATCTATCTCGGGGATCACAACTACAAATGAGGATTGACTGCATCTTTTCTATGGTTGGGTGGAGAGTCATTATCCCAAACTTAGTTTCCTAACTTCAATTTCAATTCAAGATAAGTTTCTTCATATGTATCATGTGCCATGAAATCTATTTTTGGACTGTTAAGCTATATTTTTATTGATTGCATGAATCATGCATGGCTCTCATGTAATTAAAAGAATGAGGTTCTCAAGACTGGTTCTTTGTGGTTGTGGTTCTACACTAACATTCGTTATGCAGGGGAATGTTAGTGTTGTATGCACAAAATGATCACAACTATGGTTATATATATATATATATATATATATATATATATATATATATATATATATATATATATATAGATATATATATATATATATATATATATAGATATATATATATATATATATATATATATATATATATATATATATATATTAGTGTTGTATGCAGAGAATGATCATAACTATATTGTTGGTGTGGGTAAACATTGAGCAAAATTATAATAATTTATGTCAAATTTATTAAATGTTGAGCTTAACTTTTGAGTTGAAACCATGATGACTCAAAACCACAATGAGCGTGTATAGGGAAACCTGTGTCATCCTTCCAGCACTAGTAAATTCATTAGCATGATTGGTATTATGAGGTGTATAGACCTCATTGAAATGAATGTAAAATTGCATGGAATTTTCATACTAATGGTTGTGTGCAAGAAGGATAACACATATAAATTATAGAAATGTAGATATACATGTGCAACATAGCTGAGTTGAGTTGTTTCTATTTGGGCTTAATACCTAATTTATTTAGCCATGGTTATAGGCATAATCAATTTGTTATGATAATGGCGTAAAGACAAAACATTGCAATTTGAAATGGCCTTGTAATGTTAAATTAGCCCATAGGATCATGCCAAGAGGTTTCGGCCCACGCATAGGTGTATCAACACACAAAATATATATGTGTGTGTGTGTGTGTGTGTTAATGTGTAGAATTTCTTGCAAACTCTTTACAAATCTACCTCTGAGATCTATGTAGAAAATCTGACTGTAGATTAACTCGATAATGAAATATACCAAAGAAAAATACAATAATCTACTTCTACTATCAAACTTGTGGAAGCTTAAGGATCAAGCTAAATCAGAGTTAAACACATATAACCATAAGAAGAAGAATCAATACACATGAAACACAGAAAAATACTCAGGGGAAAGCCTCAGCTAAAAACCGCACAATCTGTGTTATCCTACAAGGTGGAAATATATCAGAATTACACAAAGCCTTAGCTCTCATAGCTAACAAGATCTCAGTACAATCCTCCTAGATGCTCATAGGAAAACAAGGCTTCTCACAAACCTTTTGTTCTGCCCTCCAAGCCTCCTATTTCCTTGCGCAGTTTCTCCTAGGTGATCCTACTATTACTAAGTGTAACACTGATATCACACCCTATAAAACTGCGCAATCCTCAAGGAACCTTATTCCTTCTGCATGGATGAGTTTCATTTATAGGAAAACTCATGCAACTAATAGTAAGATGTCCTTGACATTTAGCTCAACTGGGCCTTTCTCTAAATAGACATGCATGCGTTACTGATGAGAGAATCTTTAGTTATCTAGAGTACACTAGTTTGATGCATGCATGCATTAACTGACTGAACTCACAATTAGTTCCTCAAACTTTTTGGAACTAAATTAACTGGACATAACTCAATTAACTGAGCTAACTAATTACAACTCAAATACAACTCGTCCTTATCTCCTTAATTTAAGGGATAACTGTTGCATGACTTCACAAAGACTTCTAGCTTGAATTTCTCCAAATAATTAATCCAAGATAAATTAATTAATTATTTTTCAAATAGCTGATGAGACTAAATTCGAATTTTAAGTCTCAATTTTAATTCAAGGACAAATTAAAATTGGAATATTCTGAATGTTATTTTTAGCATTTCTTGTTGCTATTCTCAACACTCCCTCTCAATAAGAAAGGAATTCAACTCGATCCCAATCCTGAACCTTTGGAATGTTCTACATCCAACACTTCTCTCTAGTGTTTTTGCTCCAACAACTCTAGAAACAAACAAAAAACATCCAACCTGAATCAGTATGATGTATCTATCATCAAAGTCTTTGACTTCTATTGCCTCTGTTAACTGAAAACTCTATGCTTCTGTTGACTCTGCCTTTTTTCACTGTTGTCAATCCTTCTCTATGCTCTTCAGTATATGACTGCTCTAACCTCTACCACTTTGATCTCTAACCGCATCAATCCCACTGATTCCTCCCGCAACTTTGTACTTTGGACTCCTATAGCAAGGTATGATCCATGAGATAAAACCTCTCAATGGACCCTACCTAATTTCAGCCTTCTTGGGACTATCACATCACATCACCCCACCTCACACTTGGAGGTATGGCTGCATGTGATCCCACAGCCCACTTGGCTCGAAATTCCCCCCTACTGGAGGTCTCTGCATGAGTGGATGCCTCCACTCAGTCTCCTCTCAGCATCTCCAATTGTGGCTCCTCCACAATTGTCCTAAACTTCTTTTGGGGCTGCATGTTGAGAGGTAATTTACTCTCCCTCTCAACCACCAAGTCTCTAACATTTGCCTTGCTCCTCAAGGCTTTTCATGCATCTTGAACCTCAAGAGCATACAGGTTTTGTACCCGTGAACCGATCTGTTTCACCTATCCCATGGTGATGTGTCTAAGGAAAACCTTTCCCTTACTGAAGACAACATCGTAGCCTTTGTCCTCCAACATCATGATCGATACCGAATTCTTCTTCAGTCCAAGCACATACTTCACATCTGTCAAGGTGATAAGAGCTCCATGCTCCCTCTAAAAAGCAACCGTGCCCACTCCTGAAACAACATACCTTTCATCGTCACCCATCTCTATGCACATCTTGAGGTCTTTCTCCTCCAAGGTACTGAATAAAATTTTATTGTCGGTCATGTGGAATGAGGCTTCACTGTCAAGAAACCAACCACAACCCATCATCGATGACACCATGCATGTGATGAGGGTGAAGTCCATTTTGAACTGAGAGGCTAATGCCTCACCTTCCAATCCTTCTGAGGATCCCTTCTTGGACTTCTTCGATGGGCAATTAGTCGCATAATGACCCATCTCGTGACAATTAAAGCATCTCACTTTAGACTTGTCAACCTTCTTCCCTCCATGAGAAGAATTCAATTCGGAATGGGATGCCTTCCCCTTCCCTTTACTTGCCTTACTTTCTAAGGCCATAGTTTCTTCATCATCCTTGGATGAAGAACCATCCCGTCTGCTCCTCTTGATCTCCTCCTGCATGAGATCCAACCACAGTCATTCCCAATCCGACAGTTTCTCCCTTCCATTCACAGAGTCCTGGTAGCTATTCCAACTCTTTGGAAGGCCAAGGAGAGCGAGGCTCACCATATCATCATCAGCAGTAGTTATTCCCACACTTCCAAGTTCATCTCTACAGGTGGTGAGCTTGTTCATATATGTGGAAATAGTATCACCATTCTCCATCTTGATTCTTCGAAGCTTGTCCTTGAGTGCCAATTTCCTCTGGTCGGTACTATTCTGGTAGAGGTCCTTCAATGTATTCCACATTGAATATGGAGTATCCTTCCCATGGAGACTCGAGATAATATGGTCATGAAGTCCCTCAAGGATGATCCGTCTTGCCCTCGCCACACACTTCTTCCACTCATCCAACTCTTGTGCATTAGTTGAACCTAGCTTTGGGATTTCTTGATCAATGAAATCCTTCAAGCCGTTGTCTTCTAATACAGCCTCCATGCGATCTTTCCATGCTATGTTATTAGAGCTCCCATCCAAGGCATACTCGATTCTCCAGCCATAGAACACCATTGACCAACCTGAAGTATGAGATGAATTCGATTTGTACCTATAATCCTGAACTTCAAACTTCGAATTCTCTTCTCCATATACTGTTCACAGCTCTGATAACCTTTGCTTCGATACCATGTAGAATCTCTTGCAAACTCTCTAGAAATCTACCTCTGAGATCTATGTAGAAAATATGACTGTAGATTAACTCGATAATGCAATATACCAAAGCAAAATACAATAATCTACTTCTACTATCAAACTTGAGGAAGCCTAAGGATTGAGATGAATCAGAGTTGAACAGATATAACCATAAGAAGAAGAATCAATACACATGAAACACAAAAAAATACTTAGGGGAAATCCTCAGCTAAAAACCCCACTATATGTATTATCATACAAGATGGAAATATATCAGAATTACACAAATCCTTAGCTCTCACTGCTAACCAGCTCTTAATACAATCCTCCTAGATGCTCACAGGAAAACAAGGCTTCTCACAAACCTTCTCCTCTGCCCTCCAAGCCTCCTATTTCCTTTCACAGTTTCTCCTGGGTGATCCTATTGTTACCAAGTGTAACACTAATCACTCACACTGATCTCACACCCTGTAAAACTGCACAATCCTCAAGGAACCTTATTCCTTCTGCATGGATGAGTTTCCTTTATAGGAAAAATCATGCAACTGATAATAACCTATCCTTAACATTTAGCTCAACTGGGTCTTTCTCTGAATAGACATGCATGAGTTACTGATGAGAGAATCTTCAGTTATCTAGAGTAAACTAGTTTGATGCATGCATGCATTAACTGACGGAACTCACAATTAGTTCCTCAAACTGTTTGGAACTAATTTAACGAGACATAACTCAGTTAACTGAGCTAACTAATTACAATTCAAATACAACTCATCCTTATTTCCTTAATTAAGGGATAATCTCCTTAATTTAAGGTATAACTATTGCATGACTTCACAAAGACTTCTAGCTTGAATTTATCCAACTAATTAATCCAAGATGAATTAATTAATTATTTTTCAAACAGTTGGTGAGACTAAATTCAAATTTTAATTCTCAATTTTAATTCAAGGACAAATTAAAATTGGAATATTATGAATGCTATTTTTAGCATTTCTTGTTGCTATTCTCAACACTCCCTCTCAACAAGAAAGGAATTCAACTCGATCCCGATCTTGAACCTTTGGAATGTTCTACATGCAACACTTCTTTCTAGTGTTGTTGCTCCAGCAACTCCAGAAACAAACAAAAAACATCCAACCTGAATCAGTATGATGCATCTGTCATCAAAGTCTCTGACTTCTATTGCCTCTGTCAACTGAAAACTCTGTGCTTCTGCTGACTCTGCCTTCTTGCACTGTTGTCAATCCTTCTCTACGCTCTTCAGTATATGACTGCTCTAACCTCTATCACTTTGATCTCTGACTGCATCAATCCACTGATTCCTTCCGCAACTTTATACTTTGGGCTCCTGTAGCAAGGTATGATCCATGAGAAAAACCTCTTGAGATCCCTACCCAATTTCAGCCTTCTTGGGACTATCACTTCACATCACCCCACCTCACACTTGGAGGTATGGCTACATGTGATCCCTCAACCCACTTGGCTCGAAATTTCCCCCCACTAGAGGTCTCTGCATGAGTGGATGCCTCCACTCGGTCTCCTCTCAGCATCTCCAATTGTGGTTCCTCCACAATTCTCTGAGACTTCTTTTGGGGCTGCATGTTGAAAGGTAATTTACTCTACCTCTCAACCACCAAGTCTTTAACATTTTACTTTCTCCTCAAGGCTTTGCATGCATCTTGAACCTCAAGAGCATACAGGTTCTGTACCCGTGAATCGATTTGTTTCACCTATCCACTGGTGATGTGTCTAATGAAAACCTTTCCCTTACTGAAGACAACATCGTAGCCTTTGTCCTCCAACATCGCGATCGATACCGAATTATTCTTCAATCCAGGCACATATTTCACATATGTCAAGGTGATAAGAGTTCCATGCTCCCTCTAAAAAGCAACCGTGCCCACTCCTGAAACATTATAACTTTCATTGTCACCCATCTCTATGCACATCTTGAGGTCTTTCTCCTCCAAGGTACTGAATAAACTTTTATCACTGGTCATGTGGAATGAGGCTCCACTGTCAATAAAACAACCACAACCCATCATCGATGACACCATGCATGCGATGAGGGTGAAGTCCATTTCGAATTGAGAGGCTAATGCCTCACCTTCTGATCCTTCTGAGGATCCCTTCTTGGACTTCTTCGATGGGCAATTAGTCGCATAATGACCCATCTCGTGACAATTAAAGCATCTCACTTTAGACTTGTCAACCTTCTTCCCTCCATGAGAAGAATTCGATTCGGAATGGGATGCCTTCCCCTTCCCTTTCCTTGCCTTACTTTCTAAGGGCATATTTTCTTCATCATCCTTGGATGAAGAACATCTTGTGTGCTCCTCCTGATCTCCTCCTACATGAGATCCGGCCATAGTCATTCCCAATCCAGAAGTTTCTCCCTTCTATTCACAGAGTCCTAGTAGCTATTCCAACTCTTTGGAAGGCCAAGGAGAGCGAGGCTCACCATATGATCATCAGTAGTAGTTATTCCCACACTTCCAAGCTCATTTCTACAGGTGGTGAGCTTGTTCATATATGTGGAAATAGTATCATCGTTCTCCATCTTGATTCTTCGAAGCTTGTCCTTGAGAGCCAATTTCCTCTGGTTAGTATTGTTCTAGTAGAGGTCCTTCAATGTATTCCACATTGAATATGGAGTATCCTTCCCATGGAGACTCGAGACAATATGGTCTCGAACTCCCTCAAGGATGATCTGTCTTGCCCTCACCACACACTTCTTCCACTCAGCCAACTCTTGTGCATTAGTTGAACCTAGCTTTTGGATTTCTTGATCAATGAAATCCTTCAATCCGTTGTCTTCTAATACAGCCTCCATGCAATCTTTCCATGCTATGTTATTTGAGCTGCCATCTAAGGAATACTCGAGTCTCAAACCATAGAATGCCATTAACCAACCTGAAGTATGAGATGAATTCGATTGTTACCTGCAATCCCGAACTTCAAACTTCGAATTCTCTTCTCCGTATACTGTTGACAGCTATGATAACCTTTGCTCCAATACCATCTAGAATTTCCTGCAAACTCTCTACAAATCTACCTTTGAGATCTATGTAGAAAATCTGACTGTAGATTAACTCGATAATGCAATATACCAAAGCAAAATACAATAATCTACTTCTACTATCAAACTTGCAGAAGCTTAAGGATTGAGTTGAATCAGAGCTGAACATATATAACCATAAGAAGAAGAATCAATACACATGAAACACAAAAAATACTCAGGGGAAAGCCTCAGCTAAAAACCCCACTATCTGTATTATCATACAAGGTGGAAATACATCAGAATTACACAAAGCCTTAGCTCTCACAGCTAACCATCTCTTAGTACAATCCTCCTGCATTCTCATAGGCAAACAAGGATTCTCACAAACCTTCTCCTCTGCCCTCCAAGCCTCCTATTTCCTTGTGCAATTTCTCCTAGGTGATCCTACTATTACCAAGTGTAACACTGATTACTCACACTGATCTCACACCTTGTAAAACTGTGCAATCCTCAAGGAACCTTATTCCTTATGCATGGATGAGTTTCCTTTATAAGAAAACTCATGCAACTGATAGTAACCTATCCTTGACATTTAGCTCAACTGGGTCTTTCTATGAATAAACATGCATGAGTTACTGATGAGAGAATCTTCAGTTATCTGGAGTACACTAGTTTGATGCATGCATGCATTAACTGACTGAACTCACAATTAGTTCCTCAAACTGTTTGGAACTAATTTAACTAGACATAACTCAATTAACTAAGCTAACTAATTACAACTCAAATACAACTCATCCTTAGATTCTCCTTAATTAATGGATAATCTCCTTAATTTAAGGGATAACTGTTGCATGACTTCACAAAGACTTCAAGCTTGAATTTCTCCAACTAATTAATCCAAGATGAATTAATTAATTATTTTTCAAATAGCTAGTGAGACTAAATTCGAATTTTAAATCTCAATTTTAATTCAAGGACAAATCAAAATTGGAATATTCTGAATTTTATTTTTAGCATTTCTTGTTGCTATTCTCAATAATGAGCACCAAGGTTGAGGTCGTGTAGTGTCCAGAAGTGACTATCACCATCGCCAGGGGTTGAGACTCGCCCCTATGTATGCACCAAATTAGAGGCCTTATCCCTAATGCTCGGGACATTGAACCATATAACCGCACATTACAACCAAGTGCGGAAACTCGGGCGCAGAATGGATGGCAAAGATCTTTTCTAAAAATTGACGACAAGGAAATTAGTGGGGCATCTCCCCTTATGAAGTTATAAAGGGGAGGGGGGTCACACTTTTATCATTTTTGTTGATTGAGTCATGGGAAAT
Organism: Pinus tabuliformis; assembly: GCA_031772625.1. Taxonomy (NCBI): domain Eukaryota; kingdom Viridiplantae; phylum Streptophyta; class Pinopsida; order Pinales; family Pinaceae; genus Pinus; species Pinus tabuliformis. The sequence continues at coordinate 1,321,517,932 of CM062819.1, read as the reverse complement.
TTTTGGTCAAGGAATTAGCAGGGCCTCTTCCCTTGTGACTTCAGCAAGGAAGGGGGAGGTTGCGCTAACTATTAGATCAAATGAGTGGCAGAGTACCATTAGATCTCCAACCCGGAACTGTGTGGTGGAATTATGATTGCACCCCCCCCCCCATGACATCAACGAAGGGGGGGACACACTATTGAGTTAAGACTATCGGACGGTAAAAGTGGAACCAAGATAGTGATATTATCCCCCCCCCCCCCCCCAAGATGTTAGAAAAGGGAGGGGGGTGTGTTATTGGTTACATACTGTTGGATGAGTCAAGTTGCGAGGAGTCGTTAGATAAAAACCCTAGAATCGTGAAGTGGAACCAAGATAGAGGGACCCCCTAGTAATGTCAGCAAAGGGGAGGGGGCATTATTGGATGACAGTCATTGATCATGTCATTTTTCAAGGCCCATTGGATGGTAGAGGGCCATATGTGTTTGTGTGTGTGTGTGTGTGTGTATGTGTGTGTGTGGAGGGGTAATGCAAGTGTAGGGCATCAAGGTACACTAGGTGAAAAAGTGACAATAGATTCCCTGGAGCCTCAGCCACATGGAAGAACAATGGCATGCCATGTGGGGACCACATAGGTTCCATGTGGAAAGAAAAGAGAGGTGGCACGTTTGAATTAATGAGACTTTAAAGGATCATAACTTGCAATCCCGGAGTCCAACTAGGACCAAATTTATATCATTGGAAAAGTCTCAACGAGAAAAATACGATGATGACATCCAAATTGAGTTTTGGAAGCTCGGAAGAAGTAAAAAAAAAATTACCCCATTTCTCTAATTGTACCAGGGAAGTTGGGTTAGCACAATAAATACACTCCTAAGGGTAAGGATGTGTGTTTTTAGTTGGTATCATAGAAAAGATTCAAAACTGGACCTTTGGAGACTAATGACACCTTATAATAGTGTAACAACCTCGGGTTAAAGTTTCATGTAATAAACAACATTAAAGACAAAAATAAGACCAAGGTCATGGGACACGTATACCAAGCTGAATGGAGGGGGAAAAAATTAAAGTGGGTATCACTTGTGGTTTATTATTGGTTATGGAAATTTGCATTGGCATTGGCAAAGACAAAAGGAAATTAAAGACAATTAATTAAAAGATAAAAGGAATCTAGGAGAGAAGGAAGATGAAGAGATAAGAATATGCATGCAAGGGAAATTAGAGAGAAAATGAAAGAAAAGGGAAAAGGAAAGGAAGCCTACATTAGACGTCAATGATAAAAAGGCATCTGAGAAACAATTGACAACTTTTGTCTATTTAGATTTTGATCACTTTCATAAATAGAGCTCTGAGAGAGAACAAGCACTTGGACATGAGGACTCAAGAAAGCACGAAATGGACAAGCAAAGGAAAGCAAGGGAGTGGAAGGATAATATCGGAGGAGAAACTATAGCAGGAATATGTTACAGGTAATAAGTTGCATGTGTAATTTCCTTGTTGTGGTTTGAATGCATAGTACATGAATTTGGTTATTTTGTTACTTTTTTGTCATTGACATGAGATTTGCCTAGATTGACAGTGGGTTCAGCCTTGCCTTGCCCTATCCTAGATAGCCATGGTGTGATGGGATTCATTCTTGGTTAAGCTTTAGATTGCCAAAATATTTTGGATCTGAGTGAGGTGGTATAAGGAAAATCCCAAGGGTTGGAGGTGGAGTTTGTTTTCTCTAGGAAGCCCTTGACAAGTGGGTGGAGATAGGGAAATTCCCCTGGGTATGGTGAAGAAATTTTGGGCATCCAAACTTGTGTTGGTTTGGTGATTTCTAGACCAGTTTAGGTGAAATAAATATGGTTGAGGGTTGAGGTGGTTTAGCCTCTGGATGCCCTAGTTGGTTTTGTTTTGGTTTATCCCATGCAATCCCACATTCATGCTTGGAATATGGCATGGGGTGATTGGCTAAAAGATATATTTGGTTCATCCCAATCTATGGCCGAGTGGTACATGGGAGTCCCTGACTCGGTTAGCATTTGCATATGTATTTATGTGTTGATTCTTATTTAGATTAATAAGCACAATTTCTTATTTTAGGTATGATTTTATGACTAGTTTGTCATGGTTCTATTTTGGTTACATGCATGACATATTCCCTACTTTATGATGTGATATTATTATGGATGCATTCCATGGTTTAATGAGTTCTTAGATACTTGATATTAATGTATAGGCTAATGTATGTTGTTGCAACTAGTAAAAGAGGGTAGCAAGCCTTCTTGATGACTCTCTAATGAAACTATGCATTTATGGCCTATAGGTACCTTGACCACAAAGTGTTTGTCTAAATAATTTTCATGTATTTGATAAGTTTGGGTAGGAATTGAGTCAAGAATAGTGAGTAATGACTTTTGTAGGTGATTAAGTTTATTTTTGAGAATTCATGGAAATTCTGGGAAGATGACTTGGAATTGATCCTAAAAATCCATATTAGGGTTTCTAGTCGCACCCTCTAAGTTGGGAATTTTTTGCTACAACCACACGAAGGAATGCGTGTGTGGTTAGTAGACCCCATGTCAGGTCATGTCATAGTAACTCTCAGCTCATGTTTACACTGGAGAGCTTGTAAAATCAGGTAAATGTGGGGTGTGGTGGTTATAGGGTGGTATAAGAGAAATGTTGTTCTGTGTAAACCTTTCTCTGGTAGCAGTGTTATAGAGTGGTACCAAAGGGAGGCTTGCAATACTGGACCTCAGGGTAAATGTAGATGGTTATGGGTATTATACATGAATTTATTATTACATCTTTGTATTATTGATTCATGCATGATATTGAATCCTAATGTTGATATGATGTTGTTATTATTATATATCATGCTAATTTGGACTGACTTGTGCAGATATAATAGTCTCCCCTAAGATACACTAAGGTATGATTTTGATTATGTCTTCTATTTGGTTATCTAACATGGTATGTTTGCAAGAAATAGAAGGACAAAATATGAAGATCATAATGGTGGATTACAGTTCACTTGACTCCCCATACCTACCTAATGTGAATTCAATGGAATGGGAGAAGTTAGTTGAGCAGCAAGGAGAGGAGTATTCTCCTGATCTAGCAGATAGATTGAGGAGTCTGAGGGAAGATATTAGACATTTCAAAGAATATAATAATAGGTTGATTGAGGCATAGGAAATACTTGCAAAGTCTTAGGAAAAACAAGTTGAATTCAATGCAATAATTCTTCAAAGCCTTTCAAACTTAGAAAAGCGGGCACAACTGGGGACCAATCATGGACATAGGCAGGAGGAGAAGACTAATGGGGCATATGGTAGCAAGTCTTGGAAAGGGTACATGTTGGACATAGATGATACAGTGAGGAGTGGCAGACTCTTGGATACACGTGACAAAAGGACTGGTATGCATGGCTATTTCTCTAGCTCTTCTTCTAGGAGACATCATCCTCATCACCACCACCGTCATAGGAGGAGTGAGTATTTTCTAAATGATTTCAAGAAAGCCAAGCCTCCTACTTTTGATGGTGAGTTGAAGAAATTAGAAGATTTAGAAGCATGGCTTCATGGCATGCATAAATTATTTATATTGCATCACTACTCATAGAACATGAAAGGCAAGATAACAACCTTTAGTCTCAAAGGAAAATATGACATTTGGTGGGAAAATATTAAGAATATTAGAGGCATCAGAGAAGAGAATTTGACTTGGGGTGAGTTTGAAAAGGTCTTCAAGAAGATTTACCTGTCTAAGAGATATTATGATGGAAAGGCCAAGGAGTTTTATGAGCTTGGGGTTTCATGATAGATCAAGAGCACACAACCAAATTTCTATAGTTATTGAGGTTTGTGCCATACCTCAACGATGTGAAAGAAAAGATCCAAAGGTTCATCAGTGGTTTTCCATTTTCATTTAAATATCAGATTGAGTTTGATGATCCTTTGTCATTGGAGGAAGCCATCAAGAAGTTAAAGCATTGTTATGAGCAATCAAAGCACAAGCCTAATTTCAAGTGTGATTAGAAAGGTAATGAGAAGACTAAAGGAAAATGGGCCAAGAAGTGAGGAATATCTTAGGATGTAGGTGATAAAGAAAATGAAACCCATTATAGGAAGTTTAATGCAACTGAGAAAGGGTGTGGGACTCATCCTAGAGAGAAACGGAATAAGGGTAATGGAAGGGAACTGTTGAAGTGTTGGATTCATGGTAAATACCATTGCAAGAAGGATTGTTCATTGTATCAAGTTGGTAGGTCTTAGATATACAGTGTTCAAGAAGCGCAATAAGTTGGGTATGTTGGTCATAGAATTCTCTGGATCTATGTAGAACTTGATAACATTCACGAAGACCTTCAGACATCTATTATTGAAATGGAAGATAAGCTTTGCGATCAAGTTGTTTCTATTTTGATTGATCCTAGATATAGTTATAGTTATGTTAGTCCTAACTTGGTGGATTAGTGTTGTTTGAATAAATAAGTGCATGCATAATCTTGGTTGGTGCAGTTGGATACAAGGAACAAGAGAAGAGTTCATCATTTGGTGAAATTTTATGTATTTGAGATTAATGTTATGCCTATGACAACACATCTAAATATGCTTCCTTTGGGTTCATATAGCATGATTTTAGGCATGGATAGGTTATTCATTCATAAGACCAAGGTGGATTGCTATAACAAGGCCATTGAGTGCCTGGATGATGATGGAGAAAAGAGAATCTTGCAGGGAAAGAACAAGCCTACATTAGTGAGAATGGTGACAGTTATGCAAGCTAAGCACAACTGTAGGAAAGGGTGTGTACTGTATGCAGTTCATGTTTCCAGTGACAAGGAAGGATTTTGACAATGATGAGTTCCTGAGGAGGTATATTGTCTTGTAACAGTTTTAGGATGTGTTTCCTATAGAGATTACATAGTTGCCTCCTCATAGAGAGGTGGATTTCTCTATTGCGTTGAAACCATGGGCAACACCAACATCTAAGGCACCGTACAGGATGAGTACTCCAGAGTTTTTGGAACTAAAGTTACAGCTTAAAGAGATTCTTGATAAGGGATACATAAGGCCAAGTGTGTCTCCTTGGTGTGCACCAGTGTTTTTTGTAAAGAAGAAAGATGGTACTCTTAGATTATGCATTGAGTACAAGCAGTTGAAGAAGGGGACTATCAATAATAGGTATGCATTGCCTCAAATTGATGATTTATTTGTCAGCTGAAGGGAGTAGTAGTATTTTCAAAGATTGATATGAGATTAGGATATCATTAGGAACACATCAAAGAAGAATACATCTACAAGACTCCATTTCGTACAAGGTATGGGCACTATGAGTTTGTCATGTTTCCTTTTGGTCTTATCAATGCTCCATCTACCTTCACGTGCTTGATGAACAATGTGTTGCGCCCTTACCTCGATAATTTTGTGATAGATTATTTTGATGATATATTGGTATATTCAAATAATGAGGAGGAGCATCCAGAGAACTTGGTAGCAGTATTGAGATTGTTGAGAGAGCATCAATTGTATACCAAGCTCAACAAGTGCAGTTTCTTTCAGTCAGAGATTCATTACTTGGGACAAGTTGTTTCCACAAAAGGGATAGCAGTGGATCCAAAAAATATTAAAGTTATCATGGAGTGGCCAGCTCTAAGGAATGTGGATGAGGTCAAATCATTCATGAGACTAGCAGGTTGATACAGTCAGTTTATCAGGAAATTTTCCAATATTGGTTATCCTATTACATCTTTGTAGAGGAAAGGGAAGAAGTTTAAATGGATTGAGGAGTGTGCAGCTAGTTTTGAGCAATTGAAGAAATTGCTTACCAATGCTCTGGTTTTGAAGATTGCAAATCCTGATAAGGAGTTTGTAGTTTGCATATACACTTGTAAGGAAGGTCTTGGTGTATTCATGTTGCAGGAAGGGTAGGTGGTTTATTATGAATCAAGTAAGTTGAATGAGAATGAGAAAAACTATCTGACTCATGATCTTGAGTTGGTGGCTATTATTCATGTTTTAAAGATGTGGAGACATTATATCCTTGGTAGGAGGTTAATCTTGAGCGTGATCACAATGGACTTAGGTATTTTTTCGACCAACCCAATTTGAATGCAATGCAAGCTAGACAATTGGATACTCTCAGTGAGTTTGATTTTGAGATCAAGTACATTAAGAGAAAGGAGAATCAGGTTGTAGACACTCTCAGTAGAAGAGTGTTGGTGAATCATATTTTAGTTGTGATCTCTTATGGGATATATTTACAAGAGCAGATCTTATAGGAAGGGCAACATGATGAGAAGTACTAGCAACTAAAGCAGAGATTGCAGCAGCAAGGTGATAAGGATGAGGAGTATCATCTCACAGCAGATGGCTTGGTGAGATTCAGGAGCAAGATCTATGTTCCTTATAATGGTGAATTGAAGAAGCTTATTTTGAGAGAGTTTCATGTCAATCCATATTCAGGCCACCTAGGATACCAGAAGACTTTGACAACTATTAAGAAGTTCTACTATTGGCCAAATTTGAAGAAAGAGTTGGTTGAGTTTTTTGTCAAGTGCTTGGATTGTCAACAGGTAAAGGTTGAATGCAAGAATCTAGTTGGTTTGTTGCAGTGTATTCCAATTACATAATGGAAATGGGAGTTCATTTCCATGGACTTCATTACAGGGTTTTCCTAGGACATTAAGGCATCATGACTCCATCATGGTTATGGTTAGCAGGTTGAGTAAGGTAGCTCACTTCATTGCATTGAAGTCTACTACTTCAGCTAGTGAGGTAGCTCAGATCTTCATCAAGGAGATATTGAGGTTGCATGGATTTCCCAAGAATATTGTATAAAATAGAGATGCCAAGTTCAATTCCAAGTTTTAGATGGAGTTGTTTGTAGGGTTAGGGACAAATTTAGCCTTAAGCACAACTTATCATCCATAGACAAATGGACATACAGAAAGGGTTAACGGGATTTTTTAGGATATTTTGAGGACGTATGACATGCATCAGCAAAGGAAGTGGTAGGAGTATCTTCCATTCATGGATTTTTCCTATAATAATGGGTATCGGGAATCATTGAAGATGAGTCCATTTGAGGCTCTCTATGGGCAGAGTTGTACTACTATCAGCTGGAATGATATGGTGAACAGGGTGTTGATTAGACCGGATATGTTTGCAGAGACAGAGCAAGAAATGCAGGTTATTAAAAGGAATTTAAAGGTAGCATAGGATAGACAGAAGAGTTATACAGATCAACATAGAGCATTAAGGGAGTTTCAAGTTGGGGAGCGTGTGTACTTGCAGATCAAGCCCAAGATGATATCCTTGAATATTGGGTCATGAGCCAAGTTGAAACCTCAATATTGTGGAACTTTTGACATCCTTAAGAGTATTGGACCAGTGACCTACAAACTTGATTTGTTGTTATTAGTCAAACTCCATGATGTTTTCCATGTTTCATTCCTTAAAATATATGTACAAGTGATCATGTGATTGATTGGTTTGTATTACAGGTGGAACCAAAAAGAGAGTTCTATCCAGAGCCACAATGCATATTATAGAAGAAACGACTCATGCTCTGGAACTGAGCAATAAAGCAGGTTAAAGCGTAGTGGAAGCACTTTGGGCCCGATGAAGCTACATGGGATTTGGATGATCACATGCAGGTGTTATATCCTTCCTTATTTGTTGGTTGAAGCAAATGATTTTTTGATATATATATATATATATATATATATATATATATATATATATATATATATATATATATATCTGTGTGTGTCATTGTAAATACCTCATCGAGCTATGTTATAAATATCCAATAAGTAGCATTTTTTGTCATGTTTATGATGTTTTTAGCAGTTTGTCATTGTAAATATTGCAACGAGTTGTGTTATAAGCTCCAATAAGAAGTATGTTTTGTTTTCAATGATTTGTTGGTCATAAGTGTTATATTTTACCAAGGACAGTGTTCCCCCAAGGGGGAGGGGTTTATAACAACCTCAGTTTAAAGTTTCAAGTAATAAAGGACATTAGATGAGAAACTAAGACCAAGGTCATGGGACACATATTCCAAGTTGAATGGAGGGGAAAAAAATTAAAGTGGGTATCACTTATGGTTTATTATGGGCTATGGAAATTGGCAATGGAAATTGGCATTGGAACAAACATCAGCAAAGGCAAAAGGAAATAAAAGACAATTAATTAAAAGAATAAAGGAAAATAAGAGAAAAGGAATATGAAGAGATAGGAATATTCATGCAAGGGAAATTAGAGAGAAGATGAAGGAAAATGAAAGAAAATGGAAAAGAGAAGGAAAAGACATTAGACATCAATGATAAAAAGGCATATGAGAAACATTTGACATCTTTTGTCGGTTTATTTTTTGATCATGATGAACCCCAGTATTGCAACAAGAATGTTGTAACTCCTGAGGTTATCGACTTAAATTATCAACCCAAGATTCATACAAACTTAAGAGGGGTCGACATTGTATGTACAATGAATGCCTTCCTCTTCCTAGTATGATCTTCTTTGATGCAAGTGAAAGAAGGCAATGAAACAACTTCAAATGAGAAAATATCTTAGGTAAGCCACCAATCCTAAGTTGCAAAAGGTAAATAACAATAAGCAAATCTATTCTACTTGGAAAGTAAATGGCATGAAATAAATCTATTCTATTTCCAAAAACGTAAAGCATAATGAAAAATAAGCAAATCTAATATATCTTGTTGGAAAATAAATGGCATTAAAGGAAATATATTCTATTTTACATGAAAGAAAAGTCCTTGATTACTTTTGCAAGAAGGAAAGCACACTTTGCTTGAATTAAATTACATAAAGGAAATATAGACTAATTGTAGAAATAAACATTCAAGAAGAAAGAAATTTAAGAGATAAATGGTGACCTAAACAAGCCTAAACTCAACCAAAGTGGCCTCACATTATTCATAGGTTATAAACCTACTTCTATAATGAATTTGGAGTAAATTTTGGCAAGGAAGATCTCGAAAACACATTTCTATAAGACTGTGTTGACGGTGTTTGGCCTGCCAACATTCAAGGGATCTACCCGATATGAAGTCCCAATTAGACCTCACACCGTTTGGAGTAGAAGTCCCAATAGTGGGTGGTAATGTTATGCCTTGACTGCGAAAACACATAGAGTGAAGTACAGTACCTTTGGGTGAGAGAAAGTGTGTGACCCTATGAAAAGTGTAGTGCGATGCATGAAGGTTCCAACATATGAAGGGAAAGGGAAGTGCGTCCCTTGGAAGCCTGTAATAATACACAACTTTAAGGAAACTCACGAGCTTAATGACATCACAAGCTAAGACGTGGAATAGTCCAAAAGTTAAAGTGATTAATTAATACAACAACATGCATTCAACAAGGTTCATACAAATGCAAACGAAATAGTTCATAAGCATAAGCATAAGTTAAATAACATATATTTCAAATATAATAGAATAGTCCTACTATATTCACAACATATGCATGAAAGCATGTCATCTATGATTTTATTATAAGTGAAAGTTCCATTCATACATACACCATTGATAGACCACTAGCCCCAATAGTGGAACATTAAAGTCAAGAACACTTGCTCCTCCAAAGAAATATACTCACTCTATGCTATGGAGAAGCCAAGGCTCTTCACAATACTCCCAAGCTCCTTCTAAGCCTAAGCCTAGCCAAAAGCTTGGCTCCAAAAATCCCTTTACATGAGTTATGAGGTTCTATTTATAACAAGAGGGGGTGACTTTTCAACTCCCCTTTGTAACCTTTGGACTACCATCATGACTCTTCACCTTCTTTACAAAATGACTCATTACATTACATCATGACTCCTCATATTCCAACATTAACACTGGAATTCCACTTATAACATAATTACAAATAATATTTTAAAAAATTATGGTATGCATATAAGACAAAATAGGGTAGAGACAACTTGACAGACTAACAAGACAAAATACTATGATGCTTGAGTTTGGGAAAAATCTAGTTCAACAACTTCAACTTTATGCTTCTCAGTAACATACTGATTTCAAGCTCGGTATTGTGTGATGACATCCAAAAACTGCGTGATGGTGTCTAGATGGAAGCGGATTCTGGCCTCCATGGCATCTAGGTATAATGTCTTGGAACCCGTTTCAAGTTCATTCTGAAGCATGAGCAACATTGTTCTGATTTACACTGGACCATTGATGTAGTTTTTCATGTTTTGTCTATTCAACTCCAAGTCTTCCTTGGTCACAATTTCTCTTAGCTACTCCAAGTACTCTTCAATCTCTTGCCAGACATGGTTCATGGGTTTCTATTTGGTGAGTGAACTGATTGATGGGATCTTGTGTGTTTTCACCAAGACATCCAAACTACTGAAAAATTGTACCTATGAGGATTGAATGCTACCAATAAATAAGGTTATTTTTTTGTTGTTCTGAATCAACATCTGAACTCTCACTTTCTCCACCTCTCTATGTGGATTCATTTTCTTCAATAATTCAAGTAGTGCCCCTTTGTATCACATTGTCTATTCTTGAACATAGGTAATGGCAGCTTGTATGTTCTTGAGAGTTTTAACAAACTCTTTTCTTTGCTGTTGTAAGCCATGCAAATGGAAAACTACTTTATTTATGATGAAAAACCCCTCATAGAGTTTTTGCATGGTTTCTCCAAGTGTTTATACTTCATCAAGTATTATTTCTCTCATCTCTTCCACGTAAACTTGTGCGGAAACTAATCTATGTGCTTCTACACAAGGTTGCTCTGCCTCTATCTTGGTAGCCTATAAGTTCTGTGCCAATTGCTCATTCTCAGTCATCAAATATTGAATGTTTGATATTTTTTCTCCTACAAAGGCCAAGTTGGCTTCGACAATGGCATTTGGATGCTTCCTGGTGTCCGCCACTATCACCCTTTCTCTAACAAATGTAGGTGATGCGTGATCATCCAGAAAATTATTTCTCCATGCTTGTATAATCCTCTTTTGGAACTCATCGAATGATAGATTGTACACATCCACTACGAGATCATCCTTAATAGGAACAACATCCCCTTCCTCACTTAGGGCTAGCTCTACTACTAGAGGTGGTAGAAATTGAATGGTGACCTGTGGTGTGCTCGATATCATATCAACATCTTCATTTTGTGGCTCATGTTCCATCTCCATGTCTGTCACTTCTATCAAGTGCTCAATCTATTGAGAAATATCCTGATCCTGCATCTCTTCACCTTCCTCCTCAGCTGCTGGTTGGTTCAATTCCTACTCTTCAACTTGTATCAGCGGTGTTTCTTCTTTTATTATGGGGTGACCCTTGACATTCCCCTTTTTGATAGTTCATCTACCCTCATGACTCTTCATCTACTTTACGACTGTTACATCCAACTATTGACACTTGAACTTACACTTGACATGACATTACATTACAATGCACATGTACTCATGGGAGACAAAATGGCTTGAGCAAGCCATGCAAGACATCACTGACACTTGGTTCATTGAGGTGAGGCCAACTCTTTGACATGCTTGTGATGGTGAAGGTGGTTAGCTGATGCTAAGCTTGGTTGTCCGTGATAGTGTGCATGCACCCCATGGTGACATCTTCCTGAAGTGAACTCTTGCCTCCATTTAATTTGGTGCATTGGTATGGCTCCTTCATCCAACTTGTCCGCTAACATGCACATGGTCTTCTTGGGTGCGTCTGAACTAGCAACACACTGATGCATAGTGTCCGTGTTGATCTTCAAGTGTATACTAGTGGTCATGCGCATCAACTTGCCGAAGTACATGTTGAGCTCCAGTTGGACTTTCTTATTGTCTTCGCCTTGGTGAGTGTGTTGAATGGGTTGGATCGCATGCATGCGCGCAATGACATGCATACTACTAAATCCCTTGTATGCGACCAACAACATTGCTCAGCATGTCTGCTTCGTGCCAGCTGTTGAAATGGCTCTTTAACTTGTATAGTCATAGTTTCATCCATGAATGTATGTTGCACACCTTGATGTTCCTATTCTTGCTGCACTCATTTTCTTGTCTATGCAACTTCATGTTCTCACTTGATTTGCTGCTTCAGCACATGCAAATCCTTATTTGTTCCATTCTCCGTCTTCGCATGATATTGATGTCGCGTCGTCACCTCATATCCTGAGTCTCAAAAGTTGCTTTCATCACCAATGGATCTGCTTGAGTTTGCAACTTTGTCCCGCCTTTGTGTTGTCAACAACCTTCCTCTCGTGTTCGTTGCATTTGTTATGTTTCCTTCAGCTTCCGTTCATGATGCTTCTTGTTGTGATGTTGTTGTTGTCATATCTTGATGTCCTTGCCTATGAACAGCTTGATGTCTTCGTGAGTAGGCAAAATCATAAACACTTGATCGAGTGCATCCCCAAGTGTGGTCTGAACGGTGTCTTCGACTCTACTCTCTTGGAAACCATTGTACTTGTGTTGCTGAGAGGTAGATGAAAACTTTTGATACCTAGAGACATGGAAACACTCATGGCAAGTAATTTGTCAGTATAAAACCAAACTAAACTTGAGAACTGATTTGCAACATACTTGTGTGATTGATCATGAAAGTCACGCAATTTTGGCTGGGAGGTCGAGAGACTAAGTTTCAAGACTGTGCAAGGCATAGTCTAGGCCATTGGGAGGCTGAATGACTACTGGAACTACGTAATGCATAGTCCAGTCTAGTTGATGACTGCTAGAATTGCGCAATGCGCATTCTTAGCGGGAAATGGATGCAAGCTCAGTGACTGCATTGCACAATTTTCTAGGCCAACATTCATTGTCCCTTAGAAATGTGCAAAATAGTCCTAGAGGATAGTGGCTAGGTAGAAATGCACATTTCTGGAGAGGAAGGTAGATCCTTCCTTCCCCAAATTGCGCAATTCTATCTTAGTGAAGGCAGAGTTCGAGCTAAGGTTGGCGAGACTCGCTGACAGGCAACTGAAAGTGAATGTGAATACGAATGCATGGTGATACTAAGTGTAAGCATGAGTGAATGATCATGCATCAAAACGGTGAATGAGAGATTCAAAAAATAGAACAACATGCATGTCGGTGAGGTGAGTCGTCGAATCTGTGACCGTTCGTGAAAAACAGTTTCATGCATGTGATAGCAGCGAGATGTTGAGGAAAACTGGAACGGTGCTAGTACAAGGTAGAATGTATCAAAATGATAGCAAGCGCTCAATGAAATCATGCAAACAACATTCATACAAAGCGAAATACAAAAAGCTCCAGAAATGCAACACAAGTCATTGAAAGCGAGCTTACCCCAAAAAAGCTAAGCTGAGTGTGCTGAAAACTCCTAGATGTGGTGTGAGATTTATGATAGATTTTTCGGCGAAAATCACATGAGAAACCATTTGTCGACGCGTTTCGAACCAACCAGTGTGGTTCATCATCAGGACAAGTTGAAAAAACAGATCCAGCTTTGCATGTTAAATAGTTAGAGCAGAGCCACCAATGGTTAGCTGGGCCAAAAAATTGACATAGGATGGTTGGATCTGTTTTTTCAACTTGTCCTAACGATGAACCACACTGGTTGGTTCGAAACGCGTCGACAAATGGTTTCTCATGTGATTTTCGCCGAAAAATCTATCATAAACTTGTTATGGATCACAGAAGCCTCAACTCTACAATTGAATCCTTGTGGTGTGAGATGTCAAAGCTGCAAGGGTGATGTTAGGAATGAGCTATGTGGCGTCTGGTTGACTAGTTTTGATAACATCGAGGTTGTGACATGCATGCCACAAATCTAGGGAAAGAGACACTTGTTGGGAGGTTTCTGAAATGATCCTTGCATGTAACCTCCAATTGCTAAAAGTAGATCCTTGAAACAAGGGATTCCTTTGCATGATGCCTTAGGAGAAGCAGCCCATGCTTGAAAGCTAGTTTTGCTCAGTCCCGGAGGGAACCAGTCAACTCAGCTGCACATGCAAGAGACTGCTCGATTGTTGGGAGAAAATGCGCATTTCTAGCTGGGAGCTAGATAGACTGCCTCAGGAATTTGCACAATTTTTGGGTAGAGAAGCTGACTTCTGCCTAGATTTGTGCAAATTCTAGGCTGAGCAACCCTACTGGGTAAAATTGTATAATTTTCACTATGATTTGATTACAATAATTGTGCAATTATGGAGCCTAGCGGGTTGCCAGTCAGGATTGTGCAATTTCTAGAGGGAAGGCTGGTTTCCCTCCACAATTGCACTATTTCTTGGGTGAGCTGCTCAGCCTGCATCTGGACCAAGTCTAGGTGATCAACCTGTGAGGGGAATGCATCTAGTTGTGATCAACAGGCTTCCTTTGTGCAAGAAAAATGCTGAAGCTTGTGTACTTGATGAAGAAAGACATGTTGTTGTGAAGGGAGGCTCTAAAACGAAGCTGAAGCAAAATTTTGGAGGGTGGTTGTAGCCGCTACAACACTTGGTGACACACTGGTAGAACTCCAGCTCTCTGAATGGACCTTTTTCATGAAAATCAAGTCTAAGACCTCTCGAGGTATTGTTTAGTTCTCAACTTCTCTTGTTTTCCACACTAGATTGATTGTAATATGTAGCATCTGCCAAGCTCTTGGTCGATTGACACACATTCCAAGCCAAGGGAACACATTTTTTTCGATTGGGGTTAGGGGTATATTGGTGCACAAGCAGTATAGTCTTTAGAGTCCTAGTTTCATCTCTGGTGTTGCTCCGCTTCCAGAAGGCCTGGACAGTACCCCGATGGAGTCACATAGTAACACAAGCATGGCTCTGTTGCCAGCGAGCCTGATCAGTACCCCGACAGAGTTACTTGTTTCACCTCTCTATACAGGAATCCTTTCTCTTATTTCACCTTATTCATTTTCATTTTTTCAAACTTTTCTCACTTTTTCATTTTCCATTTTTCATCTTCATAATTGTGCATAGCACTTATTCATTCCAGAGGCGGAAGAGGGATCCTGACTTATTGAGAGCAGAAGAGATTGTTCCCACAGAGAAGTAGTTTATTATACCTTTGTCGTGCTTGTTAAGGTTTTCCCCCTCACCTTACTATACTTGACTGAGCTGACAAGGATTAATCCAAAAACAACCGACTAGAGTAGGTGATACTAGTTAACGCTCAAGCATTGTGTTTTTACCAAGGTTCACTTTGAACAGTACATATTTTCCTTCGACCTGTCATGGACTAAAGTAACAAGTTCTTCATACAGAGGCAGGATGATAGATAACCAGGTAGTGATGACAACACAAGGCCTCTTGTACTTTACCCAACTTGCTTCAAGAGTCATACATGGTTTCATGCGAAACTAACCTACGAACGAAACAAGAAAACTAGCCAAAAACAAAGAAAATCAAGAGCAGAAGCAAAAGAGAAAGTAAAGCAAGTAAACAAACAAGCAAACAAAACAAGTAAGAAAACAAGCATGCAAGCAAACAACTCAAAAGAAAACACTATTCCTGCCCTTAAGCTAACAGTGAATGGGCCATGTCATGTGAAGTGATACTTCCAATGCATCCACAGGCGCATTGGTTGACCCATGTTTGTGAAGGCATGGTTCGCGAACAAGACAGCTATGTGAACCAGCGAACAAGAAAGATGTAATAGTGAAGACAAACACACTCCGAGCTTACAAGCAACCATGGAACAAAGATGAGCGAAAGTGCATGACATGCATTCGGTGGAGTTGCCATGATGTTGTGCTACACTACATGCAAATGTTGAGTGCATGCATTCTCTTGACCATGACATGCAAGCAAACGTGAGAATGGTAGACCACTTGTGTTGTGCATGTGTGCTTGCTATGTAAGATTCCTCCAACGCACGAGCGATGGGATCGTGTAGTTCGAGTGGAGGACGTGAAATCTAATTGTTTGGTTGATCTTCTATGCAAAGAAAAGAGTGATGAGGAGCCTTGAGTGTTTCAACAATTTCCTGACCAGAAGTGAAACCAACCCCAGGACAGCGAGGGCCTGACATAACCATCAGCTCGGGCTGAAGTGCCTCGACATTCTGGGGGGTTTCGACTTTGTTGACAAATAGATCATCGTAGACCAATGTCTTAGATAGACTAACAACAATTGAATCAACATTTTGATCAGATGAGGAAGTAAAAATTTCATGACAACCAAGATCAGAAATTTTGAGATGTTCATCGGCATCCTCATGATTTGATGAATCGGGCAGAGGGGTAGATGGGAAGCAAAGATGTTCATCCTCTGTGTTTTCAATAAAGATAGATGACAGATTGGATGGATTTCCTGAGGAAGATGTGTCCTCTTTGAACTGTAATGAGATACTGACATCCAATGTGTCCTGTGAATGATCATAATTAGAAGCATCCGGAAATGAGTTTTCATAGGGGAAATCAACAATGGCAAAATCACAAGGGATGTCAGGATGAAGCAGATGAGGCACGGCTGAAAAGGAGTCATCCTTCACGTGAGTTCTCCTTTAGATTCCTACACACACTCATCATGAATGATGGCGCAGGTTAGCTGCATAACACTAACTCCGTCGACAAATTGATCCTCATTCACAATAGGTGAGGAGTCTAGAATGGAAGAACACAAGACAATGCAATCCGGAGGATCAACATAACGCAAGGACGAAGGTTGAGGGAATGAATCCACATGACAACCAACAGGCTTTCAAGCCAAATCTGCATAGATATCAAGAGCAGGTGGTGTGGGAGGATGTGACAGTTCAACAGAGGTATGTGCATGATCTCCCACATCGGTCCGCAGCGGTGGAGCTGCCTGATGAGGTGAAGGCAAACAGTCACTTGTGATAGCGACTGTGCCCTCTCATGATTATGCAGTTCCATCATCGGTGTATGAGTGGGATTCGAGTGATTTCAAGAATTCTGTATTTTCAAATATGTCAAGAAGATACTCAAATATCCCATCGAGGAATTCCCAATCAATATCATCTTCGGGGAATCGGTATGCAAGATTACAAAAGTGTGTGTAAAATTGTTCAACGGATTCATCAGGTGCTTTCCATAATTCCAGAATTTCTTTGTTGAGTGCTTTATAGTCGAAGTGATTGAAAGCATGGTCTATCTCTGCTATCAGATGAGCAAGAGAATGAATAGTTTTTTGGGTAGCGTGGCACACCAATGCATTGGGTGCCCTCAAAGCGTGTAGACAAACAACGTGCAGCTCATGTATTCTTTAAGGAATCCATGTCTTTTGCATGAGCCTACAATGCCCACTGCGTGGCTAATCAAGGCTACGTAGCCTCCACCATCAAATGTTTTATGTGACAAGTTATCCGAGAGCTTTTCCAAGATAATGAAGTCATTTCCATATGACATGCACTCCAAAGAGAAACTTGGTAGTTAGTCATGATATATGTGTAGAGATTCAAAACAGATGTGAGGACTCAGCTTGTCATCTGGCCCTCCTTCTACAGCCAAAACGTTGACAGTGTTGGACCCACCAACATGTAAGGGGATCTCCCCGATAAGAAGTCCCAATTAGACCTCAGACCGTTTGGTGTAGGAGTCCCAACAGTGGGTCGTATGGTAATGCCTTGACCGCAATTTCACACAGAGGCAAGTAATATGACTCTGTTGGTAGCAAGGGTGTGACAGCTGTAGTGAGTCAAGGAAGGTGCATGAGAGGTTCTAACACATGGGGGTTGAGATGAGTGCGCCCCTTGGCAACCTGTAATAATACTCGGATGGGAAGGGAACACACGAGTGAAGATGCATCACAAGCTGGAAAGAAAGTTAGTTGGCAATCCAAAGTGATGGTTAAACCAACAACACATTTCAGAAAGATTCATACATACTCATACAAAATAGTCCATACATGCATGCGTAAGAAAGCAAATACATATGCCATTTAGAGTAAAAAAGATAGTTGGAATACAATACAACATATGCATGAAACATGTTGGCTCTTATTATATAAAGAAGTGTAAGTTCCAGTCATACAATACATCCATTTCCAACCACCACCTCCAATAGTGGAACGTTATAGCCACATCTGCCTACTCCTCCAAAGAGATGTACTAGCTCCGTGCAGTGGAGAAGCCAAGGTGTGTTACAATACTGTCTAAGCTCTCTCCAAGATAGTCTTATTGGAAGCTTAGCTGACCAAAAGCCTTTACATTGAGTTATGAGGTTCTATTTATAGCAAAGGGTGGGGTGACCCTTGACATTCCCCTTTGTGACAGATCATCTACCCTCATGACTCTTCGTCTACTCTATGACTGTTACATCCAACTATTGACACTTGAACTTACACATGACGTTACATTACAATGCACATGTGCTCATCGGAGACAAAATGGCTTGAGCAAGCCATGCAAGACATCACTAACACTTGGTCCATTGACGTAAGACCAACTCTTTGACATGCTTGTGATGGTGAAGGTGGTGAGCTGATGCCAAGCTTGGTTGTTCGTGATGGTGTGCATGCACCCCATGGTGACATCTTCCCGAAGTGAACTCTTGCCTCCATTCATCCAATGCATTGGTATGGCTCCTTCGTCCAACTCATCCACTAACATGCACATGGTCTTCTTGGGTGCATCTGAACTGGCAACACACTGATGCATAGTGTCCATGTTGATCTTCAAGTCTATGCTGGTGGTCATGTGCATCAACTTGTTGAAGTACATGTTCAGCTCCAGTTGGAATTGCTTATTGTCTTCGCCTTGGTGAGTTTGTTGAATGGGTTTGATGGCATGCGTGTGCAAAATGACATGCATAATGTTGAATCCCCTATATGCGACCAACAACACTACTCACCATGTCTACTCCTTGCCAGCTGTTGGGATGGATCTTTAACTTGTATAGGTGCAATTTCATCCATGAATGTATCTTGCGCACCTTACTGTTTGTGTTCCTGTTGCACTCATTTGCTTGTCTGTGCAGCTTCATGTTCTCACTTGAGTTGCTGCTTTAGCACATGCAACTCCTTCTTTGTTCCATTCTCTGTCTTCGCATGATCTTA
Source organism: Pinus tabuliformis (assembly GCA_031772625.1). Classification (NCBI taxonomy): domain Eukaryota; kingdom Viridiplantae; phylum Streptophyta; class Pinopsida; order Pinales; family Pinaceae; genus Pinus; species Pinus tabuliformis. The sequence goes on along the minus strand of CM062819.1, from coordinate 1,321,499,009 downwards.
ATGTCATGTCGTCACCTCATAGCTTGAGTCTCCAAAGTTGCTTTCATCACCAATGGATCTGCTTGAGTTTGCAACTTTGTTCCGCCTTTGTGTTGTCAACAACCTTCCTCTCATGTTTGTTGCATCTGGTATGTTGCCTTTAGTTTTTTTTCATGATTCTTCTCGTTGTGATGTTGTTGTTGTCATATCTTGATGTCCTTTCCTATGAACAACTTGATGTCTTCATGAGTAGGCAAACTCATAGACACTTGATCAACTGCATCCCTAAGTGTGGTTTGAACGGTGTCTTCGACTCTGCTCTCCTGGAAACCATTTGTACTTGTGCTATTGAGAGGTAGATGAACACTTGTGATACCTAGAGACATGGCAACACCCATGGAAAGTAATTTGTCAGTAGAAAACCAAATTGAACTTGAGAACTGATTTGCAACATACCTGTGTGACTGATCACGAAGGTCACGCAATTTCGGCCAGGAGGTTGAGAGACTAAGTGTCAAGACTGTGCAAGGCACAGTCTGGGCCCCTGGGAGGCTGACTGACTACTGGAACTACGCAATGCATAGTCCAGTCTAGCCGCTGACTGCTGGAATTGTGCAATGCACATTCTCAGCTAGAAATGGCTGCAAGCTCAGTGACTCCATTGCACATTTTTCTAGGCCAACATTCGCTGTCCCTCAGAAATGTGCAAAACAGTCCTAGAGGATAGTGGTTGGGCATAAATGTTCATTTCTAGAGAGGAATATAGAGCCTTCCTTCCCTAGATTGCGTAATTCTATCTCAGTGAAGGTAGAGTCCAAGCAAAGGACTGTGAGACTCGCTGACGGGCAACTGAAAGTGAATGTGAATACAAATGCATGGCGATACTAAGTGTACGCATGAGTGAATGATCGTGCATGAAAACGGTGAATGAGAGATTCAAAAAATGGAACAAAATGCATGTGGGTGAGGCGAGTCGCCGAATCTGCGACCATTCGTGAAAAATAGTTTCATGTATGTGACAGCAGTGAGATGTTGAGGAAAACTGAAACAGTGCTAGTACAAGCTAGAATGTATCAAAATGACAGCAAATGCCCACTGAAATCAAGCAGACAATGTTCATACAAAGCGAAATACAAAAAGCTCCATAAATGTAACACAAGTCATTGAAAGTGGGCTTACCCCAAAAAAGCTGAGCTGAGTGTGCCGACAGCTCCTAAATGTGATATGGGATGTCAGAGCTGCAAGGTTGATGTGATGAATGAGATCTGCGGCATCTGGTTGTTGAGTTTTGATAACATCAAGGTTTTGACGCGCATGCCACAAATCTAGGGAAAGCGACACTTGGTGGGAGGTTTCTGAAATGATCCTTGCATGTAACCTCCAACTGCTAAAAATAGATCCTTGAAACAAGGGATGCCTTTGCATGCCACCTTGGCAACAGTAGCCAATGCATGCAAGTCATTTTTTCTCAGTCCTAGAGGGAACCGGTCAACTCAGCTGCACATGCAAGAGACTGCCTGACTGCTAGGAGAAAATGTGCATTTTTGGTTGGGAGATGGGTTGGCTACCTAGGGGATTTGCACAATTTCTGGGTAGAGCAGCTGACTGCTACCCAGATTTGTGCAAATTATGGGTTAGGCAACCCTGCTAAGGAAAATTACGCAATTTTCACTGTGAGTGTTGACTGCCAGAATTGCGCAGGAGCCCAGTGGGCTACCAGTCAGGATTGCGTAATATATGGAGGGAAGGCTGGTTTCCCTCCAGAATTGCACAATTTCTTGGGGGATCTGCTCAGCCTGCAATTGGACCAAGTCTGGGTGATCAGTTTATGAGGAGAATGCATCAAGCTGTGATTGAGAGGCTACCTTTGTGTAAGAAAAACACTGAAGCTTGTGTACTTGACGAAGCAAGACATGTTGTTGTGAAGGTTTGAAGGGAGGCTCCAAAACGAAGCTGAGGCAAACTTTTGGAGGGTGGTTGTAGCCACTACAACATGATGTTTTTTTTAGCTTTTTTTCTTTTTCTTTTTTTGGGGGAAAAAAATTTATTTACATTGTCAGGAAATGCTGCACAATTATGAGAAACTTGGCAACCTTCCGACTTAGTGTACTTTGCAGTTTCTGAGCTCAATGAGGGATTGCACATTTTCTGAGCTCAATGTTGGTCTACCTTCCATGACTGCACAATTTCTGACCTCCGGGATGAATTCTAGTTAGAACTATGAAATTCTCATCATCAAGGTTGCTTTCCCTCAAGGATTGGGTAGTTTTTGGAGGAAAGCCCAGAACTGCAGTGAAACCAAGTCGGGGGATCAACTTGTGAGTTAGAAAGATCAACTAGGTGTGAAATCAAGCAAGCACAAGCACAAATGAAAAATATAAGTCTTAGCCAAATCACGAATCCCTGAATTAGTGCAAGTTTAGATCATGTGGATAGGAAGGAAGGCTCCAAAATCGAATCATAGGCAAAATTTTGGAGGGTGGTTGTAGTTGATACAACAGACTGCTACAAGATTGCTACAAGAGTGACAAGATTGCTACAGGAGTGTTACTCCTCAAGATAACTTATCAGATTCCCAAGAACATTAGATGAAAATGAGATGGGAATTTTTTTTTATGAAGTAGGATTTTCTAAGACTCCATTCAAAGTGGAATCACTCAAAAATACCCTTGTTAACATGTGCTAAAAAATAGAAAAAAAATTACTACTCTAAAACCGAAAATTCAAGAATTAGTGAGCTAGTTAACTTGTTAAATTCCTAACTTGATCAAGTGAAAATGATATGGGGTAAAAAAAATTATTAACTTCAATATTTTTAGGACTCAATCTAATTGGAATAAACTCAAAATAGCTTTGTTAATAGGTGCTAAAAAATAGCATAAAATTACTACTATTTTTCTATAGGAGACTTCCAAAAAGATTTGTGAACTTGTAAACCAATCCAAGTAACTCAATGATGAATATGACTTTTCAAAGTTTTTCTAAGGATGAATCGTGCTTGGGAATTTGTAAATAGCCTACAAAAAACTCACTTCAATCATTTAACCATTATAACCTATAACAAGAGAAGCATGAATACTAAATTTAGAAATAAAGATGCAAGTGAAAAAGACATTCAAAGGAAATACAGAAATTGTACAACAGGACTTTGAGGCTCTTAAGATGTCCAAGACCAAGGATACTCAGATTCCTATGAAGGAAACCAAGCTTTAGAATCTAAAAATTGAATCAAACTTCATTATTTGAATCAATCCAAGTACATCCCTGCTAGAAATGAAAGTGGAGCTACTAAATAACAAGTTTTCTCCATAAGAAGACTAAGAAATACATGCCCCTAGAGGAAAATTTGAATTGGTACTTATACAAATAGATGGGGAAACATCCTCCTTGAAATGATACAACTTTCCCCTCCAAAATCCCTCAAAAAGTGGATCTGGTTCCCAACACTAGGAATCTTCATTTAATGGTAGGGAACACATTCCTAGATTTTCTCAATCAGTGGAGCTCTATAATTTTTCAATAATTTCATGATATTTTGTTCATTTTGTTAGGATATTTAGACACAAAAGAAATAGTTAAGTATAACTTGGTCTAGTGTAGAGTTAGGTAAAGTGTGTTTCTTTACTATGTACTTTTGTAACTTACAATTTGACGGTCACGATATATTCTAGGCATAAAGTGATCCGATGGTTCATTCTCTCCTCGGTATTACCGACACTTGATCCATGGCTAAACACTCGATTGGTCCATGATCTCTATTTAAAGAGAATGGAGGGTCATTTGTAAGGGGACCATTCATGAGAGAAGATTATGTAAATTTTCTTTCTTTTACATTAATAAATTGATTGAAGTGGCCGCGTTGGCTCAGGCCATGGATTGTTTCCCTCTTTCAGGGTTTTAACCACGTCAAGAATACTAGTGTATTGATCTGTGATCTATTTTTGAGCAATGTCAATTTGCGTTCTATCTGAGGAACTTACCCTGTAAATTCCTACATGGTATCAGAGCTATTTGAGGGTGGTATCCATTGGTGATCCAAATCCGAAGCCGTTATGACTACAACTGACTATTGTTTCCTAGATCTATTGTTTCTGAGCACCTGTTCCAGTGAGGAACCCCTTTCATTTCATGCGAAAAGGTTTACGGTAGCCCTAGCTACGTCATTTTTAAGATCTTGAGGTATATAGTCTTTATTTGCAGTTTTAGTTATTTATCTCTCTGTTTATTTCGGTTTACTTATCTCTCTGTTTTTTATTACCAAATCCATACCTTTCATTTTTGCATATGCTCTTTGCCCCACAACGTACTGCGATCTGGGAAAATTAGAAATAGAAAGTAAGGATTTTTTTCATGCATGTGCTCTTTTCCAGCATGCCTTAGTGTGATCTCGGAAAATCAGAAACATTGAGGAAAATATTTAGTTTCCAGCTAAATCTAACTTGAAGCCGTAAGGTTTGGTTTTTTTGGCATGTCATTTTTGGTTGTGTGATTTTTTTTTTGGTAGGAAAAAAGGGTTTTCTCAAATAAGTACACACTCCAAAGCTTCAGTGACATACAAAAAAAAAAAACTTCCTATTTTCCAAAAATTACTAACCTTTTAAACTAGCTCACTTGGTCCAAAGTTACTTTATGATAATAAGGGTCTTGGGTTCAAGAATTTCTTTTTGTTGACTCACTTTTTCAAGAAACACATGTAACTTATGTTTTAAAGTCACTTTATGTAAAAGTGTTCTCACCCATTATAAAAATTGAGTCACCTATAATTCCGAAGTCTCTTTATCTTTTATCTAAGTTACAATTTAGTGGGTAGCTCATAAAGTACCATTGTAAAAGTGACTTTCACTTATTTATAAAAGTGGGTCACATATTTTTTTTTTAAGGTGAGCTAATTAGATTAAGTTTGGAAGGGGGGAGGCGGGAGGATTTTTAAACAAATATAACAATATCATTCACTTCCGCACGTTCACGTACTTCGTCGGCATCTTCAACAACTTTTCTTCAAAAAGTCATAACTTCTTCATCCGAAAGACATTTTCAGAACCATTTTTTTTTAATCGGCCTAATTTTTCAAGATCTTTCTATTGGAACACTTATTTTCAACATCTACAATTTCAGTTTCTATTAAAATGGAAAGTCTATACCAAGTTATTTTTGACAATACCAACTACTTCCAATGGGTGTCCTACATGGAGGATTTACTTAGAAGTAAAGGTCTTTATAGAATAGCCTCCGGTCAAGAGTGTAAACCTAAAGATGAAGATAAACAAGCCAAATGGGAAAATAGGCAAGATCAAGCACATGGGTTGACAGGGATATCTATTTCTCCAGACCTTATATTCCATATTGCAGAACTTGATACCCCTAATGAAGCAATGAAACAACTCAATAAAGTTTTTGGAATTAAAAATGAAATTAGAGCCCATTAACTTGAAAATTAGTTTCTTACATTGGACCCCAATAATTTTTCTTCCATTGAAAATTTTTTGTCAAAGTTCAAGACCCTTAGACTTCTCTTGGAAGGTGTTAAGGTTAAGAAAGAAGATGGTAGCCTTATCTATTCCATTCTTACTAAGTTGGGACCAGCCTACTTTGGGTTTGTTTCCACCTTCCATTCTACAAGAGAAGCATTTATTTCTCAAGGAAAATAGTACAAGTCCCCCTCTTTTGATGCCTTTTGTGATTCTTTAATAAGAGAACAAGAAAAAATCTTACATCTTGGTATTCTTAATATTGGAAACTCTTCTAAGAAAGCCTTAGCAGCCCAGGAACAACCAAATTCAAATAATCCTAAGAAGCAGCGTCCTAAAAAGAATGGTCCTAAACCAAACAAGGGTCCTAAGAAATTTTTGTCTCAAAATGAAAAATCAATTCAAAAAAATGATAAGTCAAATAAAAACAAAGGGAAGAAGATTGGTATACATTTAAAATTTTGTAATCGTGATGGCCACTTAGAATCCAAATGCATTAAAAAGATGGAAGCCTTGAAAGCAGCAATGAAGAAGCATAACATCCATTTGGAGCACTCTTCAACTTCAGCTTCATCTTCAAGAATAACACTTTCTGCATGTGGTTGTCAAGCATCTCAGTCTGGTTATGCACTAAATGTATATTCCTCTTCTCATTCTCATGAGTGGCTCATTGATTATGGAGCTTCTTATCACATGGCCAAAAACAAAGCCATGTTTTCTTATCTAAATGATTATAACACCAAAAATATATATGTTGGTGATGATAGATCTCATAAGTGTTGTAGGGACTAGAACAATTCGTGTAGACAATGGTCAATTTAATGATGTATTATGTGTTCCTACCTTATCTTGCAACCTTCTATCTATCTATCAGATAACTCATTCAAGTGAAGGTAAAACCATTGAATTTTCACCTCAGGATGTTGTAATTAAGGACCTAAGAGATCCTAGACAGATTTTAGCTACTGGCATTGCTGATGATTCTATAAGGTTGTATAATTTTAACAACTTTGGTTCATCAACTCTTCCCTCGGTATTTGTTTCTCATAATGATTAAGTGAGCAAACTTTGGCATGAGCGATTTGGTCACTTAAACTATCGTTCCCTTCAAAATCTATGCAAAGAAATATGGTGGTAAGTCTTCCTATGGTATCTTGCAGAGATGGTGTTTGTTCCGGATGTGTAGTTGGAAAACATCATCGGGATAGTTTTGAAATTTGTGCCTCTTGGCATGCCTCAGCCCTTTTACAACTTGTGCACAGTGATTTATGTGGCCACTTCTAGTTGTTTCATTCTCTAGATACAAGTATTTCTTAACTTTCATTGATGATTTCTCCAGACGCACTTGGGTATACTTCTTAAAACTTAAGAGTGAAGTCTTTAACATGTTCTTGGCCTTTAAGGTCTTTGTTGAGAAACAATCTCGACATCAAATTCTTAATCTAAGATCTGATAATGATGGAGAATATGTTAACAACAAATTCATCAACTTTTTCACTGAGCATGGAATTCAATTGCAACATACTATTCCATATACTCCACAACAAAATAGTGTAGCTAGAAGGAAGAATTGCACCTTAAAGGAAATGGTTAATTGTATGTTTCAATCTAAAGGGCGTAGTCTTAATTTTTGGGCAGAAGTAATTAACTGTGAAAATTACATAGTGAATCACACTCCTACTAAGGTTTTAAAGAATATCACTCCAGAAGAAGCATGGAGCTCAATTAAACTAGATGTAAGTCACTTTCGTGTTTTTGGAAGTGAAGCATGGGCTCATATTCCCGATGAGAAACATAAAGCCTTAGAACCTGTTATCACAAAAGCCAATCCTGATAGGCTGCTAACCATGAGGACCTTGAGTAAATGTTTCAAACCAACTTTTGGCTGAGGCTTAGCCTCCCCAACCTGAGAGGGCTCTCTCACTAGGTTAAAGATTTTAGTAAAAGATTAGATGGCAAACTCTATGAAACAAGTAAAGGAGTATAAATGGTTGAACACAATCAATAAACATCCATTGGGCTTATGGAGTTAGAAAATGTTTAGTATGACAACAATATTAGCTTAACATGGAAGTCAGGGCACCAAGAGTTCAATAAATAAGTAACACATAAGAACACGTAGGAAACACAGTCTACAAATGCATGAAGGAAGTTAGAGAATTGCCAATGAGTTCTAAGTAACATACATTCATACCACTGCAAATGAGGAAATGAGGACAACCATAAGACAATCAAGCATTGAACTCTCTTCTGAATCCTGAGTAGTAAAGCCAAACTCTGTATTACATAAAAACATAATCTTCCACAATGATGCAATATAAGTGTTTTTCTCCAAAATTTCCAACCCTTGGTGCATTACACCTCTTGTCCTTTATAGAGTTCATTACAATCTTGGATTCCTTCCTCAAACTTGAGGGGAATTCAAATTTACTTGGCATTGACACCTATTGATACTTAAACAAACTATTAATTACAACTAGTTGTTAACTAACAGTCCTAAATACCTAATACAACTAGGAGTGTAACTCCTTATTACGCTAGCAACAACCTTGACTGTGAAATAAACTCGTCCTTTGACAAATGTCCTTCTTCAATTTTGGCTTAGGTGGTGACTTTAAACTCCATGCTAACCTTTGATTGCTTGTCCTTTGACTGTTCTTGGATATTAGGAAATTGCCCCTGTATTTCTGCTTTGGTCTCCAAAGAGGTTCTTCAAAGTCTGCTAGCCATGTTGTCTCCTTTAATCACATGTGATGCATTGAATTAACTACAAACCCTACTCCTATATTTGTGCCAAGACAAAAACCTCTTGAATGCTGCCTGAAGCATGACAAGCTGACTGAGCTACGAAATCACTGCTATTTTCGTAGTGCAGGGTTTGGGGTTTCTATATGTCTTTCATTTCTTGAATTTGCCTTTGCTTAAGGTTCAAACCTCTTTAGGTGGTATTCTTATGTCTCTGCAGCAGCATACTTTCAAAATAATCCCCATTTCATTTCAAGATTGATCCACAAAAACTAAACTGGCAGCTACAACAGTTTCATAGTGCACTACGAAACTGCTTTGCATTACATGTCACCTTCAACAGTTTTGTAGCACGCTACGAAACTGCTGTGTGAGTAAAAAACACATAGTTTTTTCTCAAAATTGTCATTCTTGAGATTTCTTTATAGTTTCACCATATGCTAATGGGCCACATAAATCTGACATTATCCATCCAAAAACAATCTTCAAAAAGGTAAGTTCCACATCAAAATTGTATTAAGACTCCTCACTTACTGTATGGCTCATTTAGCCTGAGGCTGACCTCCAGACTTGTTCAGCTGAATCTCCAGGTCTTCAATTTGTCTTTTCATCATCCTAATTTTAGTTCTTAATTTACCATTGATCCTTCTGATATATCTTGCCTCCTTTATTGCAGGGACAGTCCAAGTGAAATATTGAGCATGACTGTCAACTACTTCATATCTTGGAACTTTTCCATCTTCCCAAATGGCTTTTACTCTTTTGAAAGTGGATTTTTCAACTGCATGTTTCCTTGCCCTTTTCTTAAGTTGAGCAATCTCAAGATTGGCAGACATCAATTTCTTTTTTACCTCTTCAAAGCTACATTCTTCTTCATGAGTGATAACTGCCTTGTTTCTGTCATTTTTGTGCATTAGTGATGATTGCACTGGTGGAACCACACGCTCTTCAAGGAACTCTGCTACCTCCCCTGTCTCACTTGAGCCTTCAAAGAACTCTAATGTTTGTTGACCCTGAGCTTGCCAAGTGCTTCTTATGCCTGTAAGGAACACGAAAATGACCAGGACCAATTCACCCTTACCTTTTATTTTTGAAATTTGAAAAGAGTGTGTACAAAGACCCCTAACGAATCTAATGATGAGAGTGAATGGCTGCATGTGATGGGTAAGGTTCATGGACTAACACCTAATGATGAAACATTAATGAATTTAGGTGGATTTGACAACTAGACTTGATTTGACACGAATCCCTGATTTCGTAGCGCATCCAATGTAAATTCTGGGTTTTGCGCTACGAAAACTCCTAATTACGAATCCCCGATTTCGTAGCGCATATAGTGAATTTTCTAAGTTCTATAAAAAGTTTCTTCCAGTATTTCTTCTTGGTGTTTGTAATCATTTTCATACTCTTTATGATCAAAACACTGGTAAGTTTGTTGCATCTACACATTAATCTCAGAGGATGTAACATGGTTTTCATAAGTAAACCCCTGTTGATTTTCATGTTGAATTTCATGGGATGTTATCCTTTCTTCTTGGTGTTGAAATGTATTGTTATAAAGAGCCTCTAAAATTTCTTCATACATGAATTCATCATCATCACAACAATCCTCCAAATATTGAATAAAACTCGTAGAATGTTTACAACAATATTTGACCAGCAATAAGGAGGGATGACACTCTTTATACATGTCATAGAATACATCATGGAAACCAGCAAGAGAATATAATGAACCATTTTCCAAGATTTTATACCAAGAGCATCCTTTTCCTTATAAAGTAGTCATAAACATCTTCATGAGACAATCTTAAGGGAACTGAACCTTAAGACTGCGTACATGCATATGGAACCTAACCAAATGAAGAGTAGCATTGTCATTCTTTTCATCTTTGAATATTGGAAGATCATCTAACCATTCGACCTTTGGCATATGATTTGGAAAACCAGGGATGTGAGACCGATTCATAGGGGCATACCTAGCATTCATTCTTGTAGTGGAACTCATCTTGAAACTTCATCAAGCTACTGATCTTCTAGAAGTGGAGTCACCTTCCAATTTGTTATTCGATGTGTGGAGTCACTAAGGCAGATGCAGCCTCAAAAAATTTCTGAGCTCCTGCTACCTTCAGAAGTTTAGCTTCTTGATTTCGGGAATGAATAAACTTTAGAGTCCCGACAGACGCACCAAAATGTTATCACAAAACCCAGTCCTGATAGACTGCTGACTAGGAGGACCTTGAGTAACTGTTTCAAACCAACTTTTGGCTGAGGCTTAGCCTCCCCAACCTGAGAGGGCTCTCTCACTAGGTTAAAGATTTTAGTAAAAGATTAGATGGATAACTCTATGAAACAAGTAAAGGAGTATAAATGGTTGAACACAATCAATAAACATCCATTGGGCTTATGGAGTTAGAAAATGTTTAGTATGACAACAATATTAGCTTAACATGGAAGTCAGGGCACCAAGAGTTCAATAAATAAGTAACACATAAGAACACGTAGGAAACACAGTCTACAAATGCATGAAGGAAGTTAGAGCATTGCCAATGAGTTCTAAGTAACATACATTCATACCACTTCAAATGAGGAAATGAGGACAACCATAAGACAATCAAGCATTGAACTCTCTTCTGAATCCTAAGTAGTAAAGCCAAACTCTATATTACATAAAAACATAGTCTTCCACAATGACACAATATTAGTGTTTTTCTCCAAAATTTCCAACCCTTGGTGCATTACACCTCTTGTCCTTTATAGAGTTCATTACATTCTTGGATTCCTTCCTCAAACCTGAGGGGAATTTGAATTTACTTGACATTGACACCTATTGATACTTAAACAAACTATTAATTACAACTAGTTGTTAACTAACAGTCCTAAAGACCTAATACAACTAGGAGTGTAACTCCTTATTATGTTGGCAACAACCTTGACTGTGAAATAAACTTGTTCTTTGACAGTTGTCCCTCTTCAACTTTGGCTTAGGTGGTGACTTTAAACTCCATGCTAGCCTTTGATTGCTTGTCCTTTGACTGTTCCTGGATATTAGGAAACTGCCCCTGTATTTCTGCTTTGGTCTCCAAAGAGGTTCTTCGAAGTCTGCTAACCATGTTGTCTCCTTTAATCACATGTGATGCATTGAATTAACTACAAACCCTACTCCTATATTCATGCCAAGACAAAAACCTCTTGAATGCTGCCTGAAGCATGACAAACTGATTGAGCTACGAAATGACTGCTATTTTCGTAGTGCAGGGTTTGGGGTTTCTATATGTCTTTCATTTCTTGAATTTGCCTTTGCTTAAGGTTCAAACCTCTTTAGGTGGTCTTCTTATGTCTCTGTAGCAGCATACTTTCAAAATAATCCCCCTTTCATTTCAAGATTGATCCACAAAAACAAAACTGGCAGCTACAACAGTTTCGTAGCGCACTACGAAACTGCTGTGCATTACATGTCACCTTCAACAGTTTCGTAGCACGCTACGAAACTGCTGTGTGAGTAAAAAACACACAGTTTTTTCTCAAAATTTTCATTCTTGAGATTTCTTTATAGTTTCACCATATGCTAATGGGCCACATAAATCTGACATTATCCATCCAATAAAAATCTTCGAAAAGGTAAGTTCCACATCAAAATTGTATTAAGACTCCTCACTTACTGTATGGCTCATTTAAGTTGAGGCTGACCTCTAGACTTGTTCAGCTGAATCTCCAGGTCTTCAATTTGTCTTTTCATCATCCTGATTTTAGTTCTTAATTTACCATTGATCCTTCTGATATATCTTGCCTCCTTTATTGCAGGGACAGTCCAAGTGAAATATTGAGCATGACTGTCAACTAATTCATATCTTGGAACTTTTCCATCTTCCTAAATGGCTTTTACTCTTTTGAAAGTGGCTTTTTCAACTGCATGTTTCCTTGCCCTTTTCTTAAGTTGAGCAATCTCAAGATTAGCAGACATCAGTTTCTTTTTTACCTCTTCAAAGTTACATTCTTCTTCTTGAGTGATAACTGCCTTGTTTCTGTCATCTTTGTGCATTAGTGATGATTGCACCGGTGGAACCACAGGCTCTTCAAGGAACTCTGCTACCTCCCCTGTCTCACTTGAGCCTTCAAAGAACTCTAATGTATGCTGACCCTGAGCTTGCCAAGTGCTTCTTATGCATGAAAGGAACACAAAGATGACCAGGACCAATTCACCCTTACCTTCTCTTTTTGAAATTTGAAAAGAGTTCATACAAAGACCCCTAACGAATCTAATTATGAGAGTGAATGGCTACATGTGATGGGTAAGGTTCATGGATTGACACCTAATGATGAAACATTAGCGAATTTAGGTGGATTTGACAACTAGACTCGATTGACATGAATCCCTGATTTCATAACGCATGTAGTGCAAATTCTGGGTTTTGCGCTACGAAAACTCCTAACTATGAATCCCCAACTTCGTAGCGCATATAGTGCATTTTCTGAGTTTTGGGTTATGAAAACTCCTAGGCAATTTCATAGCGCATGTTAATTTTGAAACAACCTAACACGTGACACTTTTGAAATAATATGGGATCTATGATAGGAGAAATAAGGTTGTTGACCTTTATTTAATAATGGAAACAAGACTCCAACTCTATGATTTAGACTCTAAAAAAAAAAATAATAAAAATGACTTGACCATGACTAACATAAAAACTTTGAAACCATACCAGTTGTCCAAAATTTTAGAACTTCTTATAGTGATAACAGAACCTAAGAGTGAAAAATGTATTTCGTTGGATATTCTAAATATGTCAAAGGATATATACTTCTTCCACCTAAATCCAAAAATGTTATCATTAGAAGAGATGCAAAGTTTGTTGAAAATGTATCGGCATATGAGCCTAGTTTGGCAAATGTGCCACCTCTCTCTATCCCTTCTACTTTTGAAAATATTTCTTCTTCAGATGATGACAACAAGGATGACAATCCTCTCCCACCTTCTTGGGATCCTCCTTCATCTCCTCGGCTTCCAAAATGGGTCCGCTCTACTTGGGATGCAGCAAATACTCTTGCAGGTGATCCTACATATCAATGTCTTTGATAGAGCCTCTTCTTTATTACCTCAGGCTTTAGTGAATTATGATCCTGACACCTTTGCAGAAGCTTCAAGCCATCTATATTGGGACATAACTATGAATGAAGAATATCGTTCATTATTGGAAAATGATACATGGTATCTTGTTCCTCTTCTAAAGGGACGAAAACTTGTTAGATGCAAATGGGTTTACAGAACCAAGTTTGGACCAGATGGAAAAGTTGATAAACATAAAGCTCGTCTTGTTGCTAACGGTTTTTCACAAGTTGAAGGCATTGACTATACTGAAACCTTCTTCCCTGTTTCCAAAATGAACTCTATCAGCCTTGTTCTTTCCCTTGCTGCCTCTTTCAAATTAGAAGTCCATCAGATGGTTGTTAAATCTACCTTCTTGCATGGGGACTTGCATGAAAAAATCTATATGGAACAACCTCTTGGCTTTATACAAACATACTCCAGCCTTGTATGTCATCTTAAGAAATCCCTTTATGGTCTCAAGAAAGCCCCTCAGGCTTGGTATGACAAAATGGATAGCTTTCTTTTAGATGTTGGATTTTCTAGGTGTCATTCTGATAATATTGTCTACACCAAGAAAGTGGGCAAGTCTCTTATCATTCTTGTTCTTTATGTTGATGATCTTATCCTTACTGGTAGTGATCCCAACCTTATAGACCATGTCAAGTCCAGCCTTAAAAAGTAGTTTGAAATGACAAACTTAGGACACTTGCATTATTTTCTTGGTCTTCAATTCTTACAATCCACGGAAGGTATTTCCCTTTCCCAATCCAAGTATGCTTGTGATCTTGTATGCCACTTTCACATGGAATACTGTAAGCCAGCCCCTTCTCCCTTTCAGTTTGGAGCTAAACTTTTAGTCACTTGTACTTCCCCTAAATTTGATGCTACCTTATACCGTCAGCTTGTAGGAAAAGTTTTGTATCTGACCCATACTTGTCCTAACCTTTCCTTTTTTGTTGGCCTTATTGCTCAGTTTATGCAAAACCCACATGAAAGTCATTGGAAAGAAGCTAAAAGAATACTTCGTTATGTTTGAGGTACAGTTCAGTTTGGGATTCATTACAATGCAGAAGCATCTCCTCTATTGGTTGGTTTCATTGATTCTGATTGGGCTGATGAGCCTGATGATCGGAAGTCTACTGCAAGTTATGTCTTCACTCTTGGTTTTGGACCTATTACATGGGCTTGAAAGAACAAAGTGGAATTTCTCCTTCTTCAGCAGAAGCATAGTATCATGGCGGCATAGAAGCTAGTAAGGAATCCCTGTGGCTTCATCAGATCCTGTCAGAGTTTGGATTTCAGCAGCATCATCTGACTACACTTTGGTGTGATAATCAAAGTTCCGTTCAACTATGCAAAGATCCAATCCAACATCAGCATAGAAAATACATTGAAATACACATGCACTTCATCATAAAGATCATTCATGACTATGTTCTTGATTTGAAATGTTGTTCAAGCGATGATCAAGTTGCAGACATCTTTACAAAGGCTCTCACAGAGGCGAAGTTTACTAAACTTCGATTTATGGTTGTAGTTCAAGAATTTGTCACTAAGGTGGGATAGGCTATAATGCCTCCTTCCTTCTCCTATTGTGGCATATTTGAACATCCTTAAATCCTATCCCAAGTTGTTCTTAAGGGGGGGTGTTAGGATATTCTGACACATAGGAAATAGTTAAGTATAACTTGGTCTAGTGTAGAGTTAGGTAAAGTGTGTTTCTTTACTATGTACTTTTGTAACTTACAATCCGACGGTCACAATATGTTCTAGACATGAAGAGATCTGACGGTTCATTCTCTCCTCCGTATTACCGACACTTGATCCGTGGATTAACACCTGATTGGTCCATGATCTCTATTTAAAGAGAATGGAGGGTCATTTGTAAGGGGACTGTTCATGAGAGAAGCTTATGTAAATTTCTTTCTTTTACATTAATAAATTGCCTGAAGTGGCCGTGTTGGCTCAGGCTGTGGACTGTTTCCCTCTTTGAGGGTTTTAACTACGTCAAGAATATTGGTGTATTGATCTATGATCTATTTCTTAGTGGTTTCCATTGGTGTTCTATCTGAGGAACTACCCTGTAAATTCCTACAATTTTCCCCTCCAAAATCCCTCAAAAAGTGGATCTAGTTCCCAACACTAGGAATCTTCATTTAATGGTAGGGAACGCATTCCTAGATTTTCTCAATCAGTGGAGCTCTATAATTTTTCAATAATTTCATGATATTTTTTTTCATACATTATCCAATATTAATCCTCCTATAGTAGGGAGCAAGTCCATAGATTATCTCCTCCTCCAAATCTTCATAATTTTTCCAATATTCTACAAAAATAAATAATATTAGGAAGAAATAAGTAATTGTCTCTAAACCTTCCTAATGAACATATTAAAGTTAAAAATATGTCATCTAATGCAAAAATAGAGGTTTAATGTGCTGAAGGATGGATAGATGGGCCTTAATTTATGTCTAATTTGTAAGCCTATCATACCCCCCACTGAAAGTGTGGCTCATCCTCTGAGCAACTTAGTGACCTAACTATGCCTCATTCATGGCCCTGGTGGCCTCCTTAACATCCTAAAATACCTCAAAAGGAATTTTGGAAAATCTTCTCTTGCTCCATCCTCTTCCTCTTCTTCCCCAACTTCTTCTTCTACTTCTTCTTCTTGGTTGTGGGCAAGGCAATTATCTATTTCTAAAAATAATTTCAATTCCCTTTCTTATCAGGCTTAATTCAAAGAAAACATCCACATTTCATTTCTTTATTTGTAAAATTTTATAAGTATTTTACCATAGGTTGTACTAATGAAAAAAAATGAAAATGAAGGCTTATTGTTCACATATGGAAAGGAGAAATATGTATTTACCCTTCCTTTAGATGTTGTCCTACAAATCCTAGGTTTTGCAGGTTAAATTGCTCAAAATCAGGGCCTTTTGCAGCTCACTCAACTTTCCTGTAGCACATTGTGTTCTCTTGTAGAAAATTTGTCCCTTCCTGTAGCAGCGTTGTTTCTCCTGTAACACCTACCAACTTATCCTGTAGCCCTTCTGTAGCACCTGCAAACTTAGCCTATAACTCTTCTGTAGCACCCTAGGCATCCCCTGGTAGCATCTAGCTCAACCTTCAATGAAGTAGTGGTCCTCTCTTACCATTTTTGGATTTAAATATTGGTACAAATGAATTTTTGGCTCATCCATTACTCCTTCAGTGCATTAGATGAGTTGTCCCCCACCTACCTCCTTCGTAACTTCTCAAACCCATTGGCCCACTCCTCGTAACTATCATCCTCCTTTTTGTGTTTTTTTCCACATTTCATGAGTGCTTGAGTAAACTACAATCCTACTAGTCGAGGGTGGTCAAGTTTAATGGCAACTTTCAACCTATAAAACCTTCTCTCATGTGCATTGAAAACAATTTTTTTAACCATAATATGCTCAACAAGATAGGTGAAGAACAATGCATACATGTGCCTTCCAAATGTCGAGTTGTTGTAGATGCATGCATGCTTCTATTGGGTTGATGATTAATCAACTATCCTTTGGAGGTGCCATCTTTCATTTTATTTCTTGTGGGTAGGTCCTCATAAACACAATAATGTGATCATGTAATTGACTGATGCAACCTCTCTTTCATGTAGGTCTTTTCTAGTGTTTGATTTGTTGTTGGCAGAGTGAATTGGTGACCTTGTAGTTACTCCTCAGGGATGTCCTATTTATGCTTCAAGGTGGAAAATTATTCATTCCAAAGCTACAACAATCCTTTATCTGTGATCTTGTTGGATCTGTGCATGGTGCTACATGATTGATCTCCTTCCTGTAGAAGTCACACAGTCCCTCCCCAAAACCTCATTCAAACCTTATGTTGCTTCATGAAATGCATTCAGTGACATGGATGAATCATGGTGATCCTAGGGACAGGAGCAAAAGATATGATGGTGGTGAAAGCTTGTGAAGAAGGGGTGAAGGAAAAGTCACTTCTTTTTTTTCATGAATGGAGGTGGAATCTTGAGAAGAAGTTGGTTAACTACAGTGGCTGAGAGGTGAATGAAGTATGATGAACCTCTCCTGACATTTCCCAAGGGAAAACATGATTTTTGACCCATTTTTCTAAGCCTACCTTAATAATATAGCAAATCTAGACACTCGTGTAGCAATTCTGGAATACTCTTTTGGCAGAATTGTTTTATCCATATATCTCAAACAGTAGACTGGATTGAAGTGAAACGTTTTGAGCACGTTTCCATCATCTTTATGCACCTTCCCATAAAAAATCTTTGCCAATGGATAAACGAATCTCAAGAAAAAATTAAAATGGTTGTAGGTGATGGAGGTCGATTTCTCGAAACGTGTGCACTAGAATTTGTTGAAATTCCTTGAAAATGTTACCATCATCCTTATACATCTCCCCATGAAACATATAAGAAAAATAATGCATGTTTTTTCAGATATGGTCAAAACAATTCATTCCTTGTGTATTTTGCTAGTCCTGAAGCAAAACAAAACCTTCTTGTAGCATTTTAGGACAACGAGGAAAATGAATGGGAAACACTTGGGAAAGATGGGTTGATGTTGGAAATTGATGAGGGTGATGGATTTACATGTCCTTGGTCCTTTTGGTGCATTTGGTCAAAGGAGGATAAAGCCCAAGTTTGAATTTCTTTGACTAAGATTTTGATCAAATTTTTCTTTTGGTGTTAACTTGTTTTTGTTGCTTGCAAAGGTTGGAGAGCATATGCATTCATCAGAGATAGATACATGGAGAAAAGAAAATTTCTTTCATTTTTTTCATTTTTTCTTAGGCCTACTAGTTTCCTCAATGATGTTTTCAACTAGTAGGTCTACCTAGGTGCCTCAAAGGAGGTTTTCACTTGAGATTTTATTTTTCTTCTTTTATTTTCTTTTCCTCTTTTTTCCTTTTTCTTTTATTCCTCTATCCCACCCTACTTGAATAAAAAATTTAAAAAAATATAAAATAAAATAAAATAAAACATACATACATAATACTTCCGACGGATCCATGTGCATAACAAGATGACATATAAACTCATGTGTAGGCTCGAAATATATGCTTTTACATGTACTTGAATATTAGAGACCAACTTCTTTGACTTTGATGATATCAAGCATTGTTGAAGAAGAGAGTGATGCTCCATCTTGTTGATTTTCTAGAACCAAACCTTAATATAGCTTTGATGCCCTTGGTTTTCTTACTCATCTGGATCATTCTTCAAGTCTTATTTTTCTATGCATTCAAATCTTCTACTATTTGCTGATTATCCCCTTGAACACATAAAGGATATGATGATAAGCATTGTAGAAATTATTCAATCTCAAGATCTAATGGTTGCTCTTCATCAAATGTGGTCCATGATTCTTTAGACTCCTCTGAATCTTATTCTTTTGGATGTTGTTCTTCAACAGGAGCAAGATAATTTCTTCTTTGCAATACTCTTTTTGATCCAAGATGAATGTCATTTGGATCAAGAGGATTTGTTTGGAGATTTTGTATCTCAACATTATAAGTGGGTTGAGTTACTTTATTGCTTGGGTTTGGAAATGGTTTTACAAGTAGTTGATTGGGAGTGGGTATTTTAAAGGTTGTGGTTGAGCATGTGATTTTGTTGGAGGCGGATGGGATGGATAACACTGAGTATGGTATGGAGGATATTGAGGGTGTTGAGGGAAATATGGATCACCTGTTGAGGAGGTTGGTATTGATATGGATGAAAAGGAGAAATGATTATTGAGGAGGATAGGACCATGAATATGGATCACCCCATCGGGAAAGATAAGATCATGGAGACCAAGGTGAGGTGCTATGTGGAGACCAAGGTTGAAATTGTGCATTATAGCTTGTATTGAAAGAGGAGGGGTAGTTCATATCTTGTTGATATGAGTTGACAAAGTAGGGTTGATCCATGCCTTCTAATTTCTCTGCCACACCTTCTTATTCCAGTTGCACATGATCAAGTGGGGGTTTGCGGTATTGAAGAATATAATTTTTTTGTTTTTATATAATGAAAAAAACTTGAATGACTAATGTTAATGAAATGAGAGATTCCTAATGCATTTTTTTTTTTTGCAAAAAATGTGAATGTGGAAAAGAAGGAAGGAAACATTCCAAGAAAAATCGAGTTCTTTCTTTGACACCCTCCCTGGAAATAGTGCCAAAAAGTGATGAGCCCCAGTATTGCAACAAGAATGTTGCAAATCCTAGGGCTATTGACTTAAATTTCAATGTGGGGTTCATACAGACTTAAGAGGGGCCAACACTGTATGTGCATCAAACACCTTCCTCTTCCTAGTCTAGTTCCCTTTGATGCAAGTGAAAGAAGGAAATTAAACAACTTCAAATGAGCAAAGATCTTAGGTAAGCCACCAATCCTAAGTTGTAAAAGGTAAATAACAATAAGCAAATCTATTCTACTTGGAAAGTAAATGGCATGAAATAAATCTATTGTATTTGAAAAAATGTAAAGCATAATGAAAACTAAGAAAATATAATCTATTTTCTGGAAAATAAATCGCATTAAAGGAAATATATTATTTTTTGGAGGAAAGAAAAGTCCTAAATTACTTTTGCAAGAAGGAAAGCACACTTTGCTTGAACTAAATCACATAAAGGAAATCTAGACTAATTGCAGAAATCAATATTCAAGAAGCAAGCAATGTAAGAGCTAAATAGCAACCTAACTAAGCCTAAGCTCAACCAAAGTAGCCTCAAAGCATTCATAGGCTATAAATATACTTCTATAATGAATTTGGAGTGAATTTCAGCAAGGAAGATATCGAAAACACATTGCTACAAGACTGCTACAAGAATGCTACAAGAGTGCTACTCCTCAAGATAACTTGCCAAATGCCCAAGAAAATGAGATGGTAAAATTTTTTTTATGAATTATGATGTCCTAGGACTCCATTCTAAGTGGAGTCACTCAAAAATTCCCCTATTAACACGTGCTAAAAAATAGCAGAAAATTACTACTCTAAAAATCGAAAATTCAAGAATTAGTGAGCTAGTTAACCTATCAAATGCTTAACATGATCAATTGAAAATTCTATGGGGTAAATTTTGTTATTAAATTCAATGTTTTTAGGACTCAATCCAAGTGGAATCAACTCAAAATAGCCTTGTTAACAAGTGCTAAAAAATATCATAAAAGTACTACTATTTTGCCACGAGAGACTTTCAAAAATTCTAGATTTGTGAACTAGTAAACTAATCCAAGTAGCTCAGTGATGAATATGAATTTTAAAAGTAGTTCTAAGGATGAATCGTGCCTGGGATTCAGTATATAACCTACAAAACAGCTCACTTCAATAATTTAACCACTATAACCTACAGACAAAGAAGCATGAATACTAAATGCAAAAATAAGAGATTCAAGTGAAAAATACATTATAAAAAATTGTACAACATCGCTCTGAGGCTCCTGGGATGGCCAAGCCCAAGGATACTAAGATTCCTATGAAAGAAACCAAGTTTTAGAAGTTAAAAATGCCACCAAAATTCATTATTTGAATCAATCCAAGTACATCCCTGCTAGAAATGAAAGTGGAGTTTCTAAATAACAAGTTTTATCCACAAGAAGACTAAGAAATACATGCCCCTAGAGGAAAATTCGAATTTTTACTTATACAAATATATGGGGAAACATCGACCTTGAAAGGAGGTAGTTTTCCCCTCCAAAATCCCTCAAAAAACGGATCTAGTTCCCAACACTAGGAATCTTCATTTAATGATTGGGAACACATTCCTAGATTTTCTCAATCAGTGGATCCCTACAATTTGTCAATAATTTCATGATATTTTTAAATAAATTATCCAATCTTGATCCTCCTATAGTAGGGATAAAGTCCCTATATTATCTCCTCCTCCAAATCTTCATAATTTGTCCAATATTCTCACAATATTCTACGAAAATAAATAATATTAGGCACAAATATGCAATTATCTTTAAACCTTCCTGATGAACATATTACATTTAAAAATATGTAATCTAATGCAAAAAGAGAGGTTTAATGTGTTGAAATATGGTCATATGGGCCTTAATTTATGTCTAATTTGGAGGCCCATCATATCACTTTCAGAAATAGAGCTCTAAGAGAGAAAACACGCACTTGGACACACGAAGGACTTAGGAAAAAAAGCAAAGGACAAGAAAAGGAGAGAAAGGGAGTACAAAGAGAAGATTAGAGGAGCAGCTACAACAAGAAGATTTTGCAGGTAACAGGTTGCATGTGTAATTTCCTTGTTGGGGTTTGAATGCATGGTGCATGTATTTGGTTATTTTGCTTTCATTAGCATGGGATTTTCTTTGATTGATAATGGTTTCAGTCATGCCTTGCCATTTCCTAGATACACATGGTGTGATGTGATTCATTTTTACTTGTTGGGCATGGAATCCCCCCACAACATGTTTTGGGGCTTAAAGCCCAAGTTTTGAGTTGGTATTATTGTAAAAACTCCACGAATTGCGGGCACAATGAACGAATTGTATGTTAGAGTCATAGGGTTGTCTACCCTAAGTTTTCAATGTAGTGTCGGCCTACCCATGGTCTTCGGACCATGGGATTGTATAAATAGAGCGAGGCTATAAGTTGTAAGTTAAGAAAGAAACGAATGGAGTCTTTGAGATAGCAGTATAGAGCAAGAGTTTAAGTGTCTTAGGTAGTAGTAGTAGGAAGAGGCTTTGTAGCTGAGTGCACAGAGGCCTACGAGAGTCTGCAACTGAGTGTGCAGGGAGGAGTCAAATTTGTAACCGACGAAGAAAAATAATAAAGAGAAGTTTTATCTGAATTTCGTCTACCTGTCTTATGTTATTACATGTTTGATATCAAGTGCAATTATACTGTTTATTTATTGCACGCTTTTGTATGAATGGTAATTATTGTTAAGCATAAATGAAAGAATACATATAAGCTAAGTTAATCAACTGATATCGGGTTTCTAGTAAGGGTTAGGGTAATAACACCGTTCGGGCCCCGAGTAGGGCTGCGCGAAGGCAGCATCATTGGCTGCAAGGTACAGATAAGTGCGCATAACGACGTGCGCAGGGTCAAACCATGGACCACTTGATACCATCAGACATCTCTAGGGTGTAGAAACTTGGTTCTATCACCCTCCCATACTACTTCGGGTGAGACCTCAGTCCGCGCTCCATGGACTGTTGCTGAAAGGACTAGTAGTACCAGGATTTGTTTGGCTAAATCACCTCTGAACTTGGGTCAAGCCCTAACAAGCCAACAAATGGTTCTGTTGCCAGGACCGGGATCTGCATAAGGGATGTATGATGTCGTGTCACTAGAATCCAACAAAGAAAGAAATTGAAGGGTGTTTGGACAAGAAGATTCACGAGTTCACGACACAAGAAAATAGGAATCCGTGAGTATCTAAGGAACAGTGATTGGAGTGCTACTTATATACAGAAATCCACGAAATTTTCTTTGCATCCTTTCCCTCTAAGATATATGAGTGGATTGCGAAGCTAGCAGACAGTCAGGGAAGGTGTAGGCTTGACAAACCAATCGTGTGGACTTCAGAATTAGTGCGCATACTAGAACTGTCAAAAAATAAGATCACGCAAGCTGTGGACCATTGGCTCGATCGAATCATAGGGGGATTTATCACTGAGTTCGCAGTAGACACAATAGTCAACTATAGCGAGGCGGAATGTTGTTTCCTCAAGGGACCGCGAGGTAAGTACATTAAATCTTTGAATACCTGGATTAAAATGCTACTGTGTGAAAAGTGGGTTATGCGAATAAATTAATGTTTGGGACTACGCGAAGTGGGAAGATCTACAGAAATGGAAGTAGTGAAGAATTAGAAACTAGTCCCTTAATTTCACCCTCGCGGGAGAGCGAGGAGGAGCTCGCAAAAGTTTCTCCGAGAAGTGCGATCAGTCTGATAAGGCAACGAATTCCGTGCATACCACCTCCACCTACACCACCACTAGTCTCACCATCTTCACCTCCATCTCTGCCCACCCCACCTACGCCACCTCCACAGTTCAATATGGCGAGCGTAATCAAACTGCCGGTATTCAGAGGAGTAGGGAACAAAGATCCAGACCAATTTTGGTTCATAGTAAGGGTGGTATAGGAAGCACAATGAGTCGTGGATGACAATATAAAGAAGGCTAGACTGGTAAGCACGTTGCAGGATTGCGCACTAACGTGGTACATTAAGCATTCTAATGACCATCCAAACACAGGAATCCCAGATATCCAGGCAACACTGAATAGGGAGTTTAGCAGGCCAAAGTCGGGACACAATCGATTATTGGGTTTGAGGAGATCGCGATGCTTCCAGGTGAGACCCCATGGGATTTGGATCAGGGATTGCAAAGCATGATTTGCGAAGCCAACATGACCTTGACAGATGGGCAGCACCTCACATGGTTTGTAGCATCACTAACACAACATCTAAGAACGACGTTGTCACAGCAGAAGTTATCCACCTGGGCCGGAGCTTTGGAGATTGAAATGAGACTGCATAAGACCCCAATACAAGATCCTAGCCTGGGAGTCCAACAAAACCACGCGCAACTACAAAATTTGTGTCTCGAAATGCAGAGTTTGAAACAGGACAGGACAACTCGCTTAGAAGCGCGCGAGGAGGTATGGTGCATAAAATGCAAAGGCCAGGGGCATGACAAGGACCACTATTCAGTTTTCACGAATTACTTGGCGGGAGGAGGGTCGATGCCGTTAAGACCTAAGGCATAAGCAAGACTGAGTGTGGTGCCTTCATTATGGTACGTGACCTATCAGATAGGAGGAAAACACGCTATGGATAATTGTCATCTATTGCAAAAGTATACGCAAACGTCCTAGCAATTGTTTTGTAATTTCTGTAGGTCGGTAGGCCATGATGAGTGCACCTACAGAAGTTGCGAGCTGATGATGGATCAAACCCCTACCTATAGAGTGAAAACCAAAATGCAAAGCCTCTATCCAAATGTAGGAATGGCGCACGCTGGATTTCAGGGGCGCCAACGAGGTCGAGGTGGAATGGGACCAGGAAGGGGTCACGAACAACTAATTTGTTACAATTGTGAATGGCCAAGGCACTATGCCCGTGATTGTACGAATCTGACGAGAACATCATGTTTATATTGTACTCAGTTTGATCATGAGACAGAAGACTGCCCTACATCGATAGCGAGGTTGTGCGAGAAAGGGGTACTCCAGCCTCCCCCAACGCAGAATTTGCAAATGATGAGGTCTGAGCTGCACGAAGAGGACCCGAATGTAAACATAGTGCTCAGAAGTGGTATCAAAACCAGAGATGACAAAGATAAGTATCCAGAAGAAAGTGTGGGGGTTCTCAAGGCTCCTACAAAGGAACCTGAATTTGATTTGGAGCACGCGAAGGAGACATTCATGGAAGCTAAGAAAAGCTCCACGGAGGCCTCCACTTTAGGTAGTAAGGATCAACTAGAACCAGGGATGGGTTCTTCAATGCTCATTACCTTTCTAGAGACATGCATGAAACTACTACGTGACAAGAAGGCTATAAAAGGACTACAGGAACTTATCACTAGGTGTGCGGGGTCAGGAGAATCGCGCGTAGTCCGGAAACTTGGAAAGAATTCTTTGCGAACAGGAAGGGAAATGAGGTTGACTGCGCAAATCAAAGAGTATGAAATGGATCAGGTAATTCTAGATCTCAGATCGGACGTGAATGTACTACTAAAACAAACCTGGGAATGCATGGGCAGACCCGCGCTACAATGGTCTCCTATTCAATTGCAAATGGCGAACCACCAGAAGATCTTACCCATGGGAAGATTGAGAGGGGTAACGGTGGAAATTGAAAGTGCGAGTGCACTTGCGGATTTCGAAGTGATAGAGATTGTCGACGATAGCAATCCCTATCCCGTGCTACTGGGAATAGACTGGGCCACTGATATGAATGGAGTCATAAATCTAAAGAAGCGAAAAATGATTTTTGAGAAAAAGTCACTACGCGTAGTAGTACCGCTAGATCCTGCCGAAGGAGCACAATACACTGAACCAGTGCACGACGATGATAGTGATGACGATCTTGATTGTATTTATAAGATAACCACATGAGAACAGGATTGGGTGAATCCAACAACAAATGGTAGGATTTCATGGGAGCGCGAAAACTCCTGCACTTCGGATTCGGAAGAAGAAATAGAATGATGGCAGAATCTGCTGCACGAACTAACTACGCTTAATTGCAACATGATGGTAAGATCACTATGCTGCGTGACAATGGAGATAAGGGATCTGCCTAGGTACAACGGGTTGATAGCGGTGGATGAATTTCTGAACAAATTTGAGAGCGAAGTACCGGAACAGCAACGTTTTGACGCTCTGAAATGGGCACTCCATGCTATATCTGCTACATGGTGGGGCACACACCAACATAGTTTTGGGGATTGGCGCGAATGCAAAATGGAGATGCTTATATGATTTGGAAAACCCCAGCTACGAATGAGAGTCGGGTACAAGGGACAAAAAAAGTTGTGTGCCCACCTTTCCCGATGGATACAGACGTATGGCACGCAGCCTGAACAAACACACACCACTCTCAGAATAGAAAAGAGGAACAAAACACAGTGGCAAGAAAAACAAAGCACACCAAAGATTATCCATGGAGAAGCATTTGACTGAGTGTGTGAAGTGATGAACAGGGTCCACTAAGTGAGACACACTGACTGGGACCTGCGTGTACTAGTGGTTCGATGGGCCTATAGGACCATGTGCAAAACCCTTACCACGATAACAATTCCAAGGTTGCGGAACGAAGCAGGGACCATAATCTCTGAGCAGCATGCAAAGATGAATCCGCACATAATAGCACTCGTAGATTTGACAATGCGTAAAGCCTGGGACAAAGAAATCTCATAGCTACATGAAGCAGAACACATAATACTTCAAGAAGCAATTCGGCAAGGAAACTTTAGACTTCGCAAACTTGAAAAGGACCGGGTACGGCTAAGGAAGAAAGGCGTTTTAATGGACGCAAAGGCCAAGAGGCTGGAAAACAACATGAGGGGAGAATTCCTCGTCAATAAACCAAGGATGGCAAGGCAAGATGCAAACGATCATACTAATGAACTAGAAGACGATCACAAAGAATTGGTTAGTTTGTTGCCGTGGCTAGGACGACATATCACCAAACGTGGTAACCAGGGAAGCACATTACAAATAGTAGAGCGTGCGGTGCCAATCGCCACAATGACAGATGAGGATTTTTCAGGGACTATGCTGGAGGGTAGGATGGAGCCCCGCATAGGTGGTGCGACCACCTGACTAACTATAGGAAGAATAGTCTTAGCACTCCAAGCCGCTGAAAGCAAGTGCAGGACTATAAATTATTCTACCTAGGAGTTGCGCGCTCTCAGAGGTGTGCACAGGAACAGAATGTCACAAGGTCCACGACCGCGCATGGAGGGTTGCGTTGTCGTGTGAGTTGGCTAGGAAGTGATTGTTGGTGTCACTATTCATGATGGAATGTCCGATTTGAGGCCAAATGGAGTGGCAGCAGGCATTAGGGGCAATATTTGGGAAAATCTGCCGCCAAGGAAGCATTGATGGCTTGAAATTGGGGGGAACGGTCGAATTTAAATACAAAAGGCACTATAAAACTCAAAGGGATAGCCAATGGACAACACATGATCATTTGAGCATTGAGAAGTTGAACAGAGCACAAAATACTGTGTAGAAATGATGACGACCACTAAGGATGGGTTGGGAATTGTGGAAGGAACCGTCGGCGAGGACACGCTGACCCCCATGGTATAAGATGTTCCCGAAGGCGCTGGGGTCATGATAGAAATCCCCAAATCACCCCAGATGCCGAGACTAAAGAAAGATAAGCAGGAAATGGGACCAGTAGGCATGTCCCTGAGGAATCCATGGCACAGTAAGTTATCAATGGAAGAAAAAGGAAAGGCAGTTACCATTGAAACAGATGAAGAGGAAGAAGACTTGCAGGCCCTGATTGCTGCCGTAGAGGAAGAAGAAGATGTGGAGGAAGACATCCAACCATTGCGCTTTGTAGCAAAATTGCCCGCGTATGCCCCTCCGTGAAAAGGGAAAACCAAAATACCGAAGGATTTGGATGCAACGAAGAGTGCCCTCCAGACCCCACTCCTCCCTAATGGAATTGTCTTTGATGGCTCGCACCTAGGTCATGTGCCCACAATGAAATTTGAAGACTGGGACCTCGCGGATAGCGAGAAGTTTACACACCTAGAAATGGTGAATCTAATGAAGCAGAATACGAAGGGGGCGATGATAACGTTAGAGACACAAAAATGGCTGCACGGTTTGGAAAAGGTCGGGTTGCTGAATTTGTTATGGATACCACATTTCCACCGCGTGCCCATCACCATTTTCGTCATCAAGCAGCTGCTCTATCTGGTGCATGATAGGTATCTATGGCTGGAGGAGCTTATTCCCATCACGATAGACCTCATCCACCAAATTTCTTGGCTTCCTTGTAAAGGAAAGGACCCCGTGACGATAGCCAGGAAAAGCAGCGATTTGGCTCTCCCAGAGGCCATGAAGGAAAAATATAAGCTGGAGAAGAAAAAGATGGGTTACACTATCACCAATATCAATGAAAAAGGGATGTGCGTAGCCACCCAACTCCCGGTCAGTAAAGTGACAAGAAAATGCCGCAGCGATGAGGTACTAGTGCCAGTGGTTTCGTTGGCTAAACAGTGTGCGGAGGGGGTCCAGTTCAACTGGGTCGAGTTCCTCTGCAAGGAGTTTTTGATAAATTTTTATGAGGCCCAGGAGCAGGGTAATACCTTCCACTACACGTGCTTGCTCTTATCCATCTTGCTGGTAGCGAGAGAACTGCCCGAGGATAGTCAGTTCCCAAACATTGACCGAGACTTACTAGAGGTCGCGAAGTACGCTTTGCTCTGGGCCACCAAGGACATGAAATGGATTCGCGATACGAAAATTTTCATGGTGCTCATGGAGGCAAGCATCTGAATGTTGATCAACAGGAGGCTGCGTCTGTCACCGACGATGCAAAATAGTCCGCAAAGTTTTGCAGACTTCAAGGTGGATATGCACAATATATACATCAGGGCACAAAAGGATCTGGCGCAGCAATGGACAAAGCTACCATTTATCACCACTGACGACGTGATCTTTATAGTGTTAGAGACATGGCCTCCCGAGTGGTGTGCCCTAGATTTGGTGGAACTAGAAAAGGTGACAGCACAGAAAAAGAAGAATGATGCCAAGTTGCACGTCACCCAACTGGCTGAGGGAAGGCGGAACGAAAAATGGCAGTTGAGGTAAGGGCATTCTGCGAAGCGGCACGAGAAGTCACGGAGCAGAACAAGGCTGAAGAAGCAGCAGCAGCAGTGTAGATAGTGGAGGCCACAACAGTATAGGTAGAGGAGGGCCAAGCAACATCCTCAAGGTAGGAGGCAGAGGACATAGAAATAGCAAAAGAGAGCATGAACCTAAGGACCGCTTCTACATAGCTCAAATGACCATGCATCGCAGAAAGATTGGGTCCAAGAAAGAAGTTCAAGGCCTCAAAGTTGGTCATCGACCCGATCACCTTAGCTGAAGGTGATCTCCATGACATCGGTGAGATGGTACGCGATGTCACCAATGAAGCGCTCCAATATTTTATGACAGAGCACCAGAGTTTGTTAGGGGCCCTCAGAGCCCAGCTACAAGAGTTAAAGGTGCGGCCCCCTCAGGAAGGTATCTTATCTACCCAAGTCGCAGCGGGCACTTCAACAGCAGAGCAGATGTTGCACGCAAGGATGGACAACACAATAGTGTTGCCAGAGGGAGCGTTAGTATCAGTAGATACAATGGACCAAATGACAGTTACCATGATGAAGGGCCTTGGCCTTAATCTAGCTGCCGTTCCTTGGGAAACGCTCTACCAGCTACAGGATGGAATAATAGCAAAGTTGCGCGCTAGGGAGAACCGCGCGATCCAAGTTCTTAGTGAACAAAGGATCAATATGGAGCAGCTCAGCTTGCAGCGCGACGAGTGGGTATCGTAGAACCAAAGTTTGGTACAAACGGTAGATGACGCTTGCCGACGTGTCCCAGAGCTAGCTATCACAGCAGATCTACCAGTAGAAGTGCGGATTCAGAGTTTGGCAAGTGGTGTCTGCACTGCGAGAGAAGAGGAAACAAAGGTTTCGCTGGATCTGAACCTTCAGATTACTGAGTTGTGGTTGAAGCCATAGCCTTCCACTCCCCTAGAGATCAGAGAACAGTGTGCCAATGCTATTACAGCAGGATTGGAAGAGATTGGAGGTGCAGTGCACGAATGTACCAACATGTTGGAACAGGCGCTTGAGGTCCTCACGACATTGCAGGAGGACCCCAACATCCAGCGACTAGAGATTGAGGCATGCGAACTTAGAAATATTATGACAACATCAGAGGGACTGTGTAGACAGTAGTCCTTACTCAGCGGCTTGCAAGGATGCAGCAATCCAAGGCATTAAAGGAGTAGGTGGACACAACGAGCCATAAGGAAGTCGTTATCAAAGCACGTGTCTAGCCATGGATTAATGAAGCCTTCACAATCATGGTAGACATTGAAGGAAATCTCTCGCAGATTCAGGGGATGCATGAAAAGATGCAGCGCAGAATGCTGGAAACAGAGGGTTTAGAAGGGAGAATGCAACAGGTTCAGCAAGCAGCAACTCAGTGCACTATAGACATCCAGACCGTTCGGGACCAGCTGGAGGGACTCCGCGCCAAGATTGTCGTGCCGATCAAGTGACTCGAGGGCGAATCACGTTGTTTGTGTTGAGGGCCTGTTGGGCATGGAATCCCCCCATGACATGTTTTTTGGATTAAAGCCCAAGTTTTGATTTGGTATTATTGTAAAAACTCCACAAATTGGGGGTGCGGAGCGTGAATTGTATGTTAGAGTCATAGGTTTGTCCGCCCTAAGTTTTGAATGTAGTGTAGGCCTACCCATGGTCCACGGACCATGGGATTGTATAAATAGAGCGAGGCTCTAAGTTGTAAGTTAAGAAAGAAACGGATGGAGTCTGTGAGATAGCAGCATAGAGCAAGAGTCTAAGTGTCTTGGGTCGTAGTAGTAGGAAGAGGCTCTGCAACTGAGTGCGCAGAGGCCTAGTAGAGTCCGCAGCTGAGTGCGTGGACCCCTGTAGCTAAGTGCGTAGGGTGGAGCCAAGTCTGTAACCGAGGAAGAAGAATAATAAAGAGAAGTTTTATCTGAATTTTGTGTACCTGTCTTATGTTATTACATGTTTGATATCAAGTGCACTTATATTGTTTATTTACTATGCGCTCTTGTATGAATGGTAATTATTGTTAAGTATAAATGAAAGCATACAGGTAAGCTAAGTTAATCAACTGATATTGGGTTTCTAGTAAGGGTTTGGGTAATAACATCGTTTGGGCCCCGAGTAGGGCTGCGCGAAGGTAGCATCACCAGTTGCGAGGTACGGGTAAGTGCGCATAGTGACCTGCGCGCAGGGTCAAACCGCAGACCACTTGATACCATTAGACATATCTAGGGTGTGGAAACTTGGTTCTAGCACCCTCCCATACTACTTCAGGTGAGACCTCAATCTGTGCTTCGCAGACTATTTCCGAAAGGGCCAGTAGTACCAGGATTTGTTTAGCTAAATCACCTCTAAACCTGGGTCAGTCCTCAACAAGCCAACATTTCTTGAGCTTTGGATTCTTGGAAGATTTTGGATATGGGTGAGGTGGTCTCAAGAAAATCCCAATGGTTGAGGGTGGAGATGGTTTTCTCGAGGAAGCCCTTGACAAGTGGGTGGAGACAGGAAAATTCCTTTGGTTATGGTGAAGAAATCATCAGGCATGCAAGCTTGTTTTGGTTTGGTGATTTCTGGACTAGTTTAGGTGAAATCACTATGTTTGAGGGTTGAGGTGGTTTTGCCTCTAGATTCCCTAGTTGGTTTTGTTTTGGTTTATCCATGAGATCCCACATCCATGCTTGGAATATGTCACAAGGGTGATTTCCTGAAAGAGATATTTGGTTCAACCCAATCTATTATTGGGTGGTATGTAGAAATCCCTGCCTTGATTAGCATTATCTTATGTATTTATGTGTTGATTCTTATTGAGATTAATGAACACATGTTCTAATTTTATGTATGATTTTATGACCAGTTTGGCATGGTTCTATTCTGGTTAAATGTCGTTTACATACACAATATATTTCCTATTTTAGGATGCACTCTTGTTATGGATCCATTTTGTGGTTTAATGAGTTCTTGGATACTTGATATGAGTGCATAGGCTAATGTATGTTGTTACAGCTAGTAAACGAGGGTAGTGAGCCTTCTTGATGACTCTTTGATGAAATTATGCATTTTTGGCCTATAGGTACCTTGACCACAAAGTGTTTGTCTAAGTGATTTTTAAGTATTCGATAATTTTGAGTGGGAATTGAGTCAAGAACAATGAGTATTGACTCTTATAGGTGTTTAACGTAATTTTGGATAATTATGGGTACTTCTAGGAAGATGGCCTAGAACTGGTCCTGAAAATCTAGATTAGGTTTTCTAGTCAGTACCTCTGAACTGGAAATTTCAGTTGCAACCACATGGAGAAAGGCTTGTGCTTATGGCTGGAGCATTCTCGCCACATGCATAAATTGGAATTAGTGTAGCTAGGTTGTGAGGTCAGGTAAAAGGAAGTTCCAGCTCAGGGTTAAATCACTAGTCAATGTTGTTTGACATCTGGGTGATCAGGTGTCCCTAAGAGGTATCAGTAAGTTTCGGGTTAGTAGACCCCACTTCCATAACTAGAACATGGATATAGGGTCATGTCATAGTAAATCTCAACTCATGTTTACCCTGGAGAGGTTGTAAAAGTGGGCAAATGTGGGTTCTGGTGGTTACAAACAAACCAATAAATGTCAAGGAGATGTATATATATATATATATATATATATATATATATATACATGTGGTTTATCAATGTGTGAGCTAATAATTTGTGTTGAATGATATATGTTGTTGACTATGCATGCATATGTAGTAATGTTGATGACTTGGTGTTTGATTGATATTTTATTGCTAACATGAATTGTTTGTTACAACTAGCCCTACCATAGCAACTCCACTAAAGCAAGTTCATGGTCATGATTTTGTTATGGTGTATATAATAAGTGAGTTGGAATGACAATACATCACCAGAAGAAAATGACAGTAAGAAGCAAAGGAATGAGTAGAAGGATGGTTTAATACAATTTTGACATGTCATGGCATGGGCATGAAGAAGCTTCAGTGAAGAACGGGGAAGGATCAAACTCTCCCTACTAGATGAAAACCTTGAGGAGCCTAAGGGTTGAGATTAATATTTTTAAGGAAGATAGTGACATTTTAGTAAGGGCTTAGGAAAGGCAAGGTGATGTAAATGCATTCATACTATAAATCCTTTAGAACTTACAAAGATAGAGGCATTATGAGATGGGGGCTAGTCATAAAGACAGGCAAATCCATTTGGAAATATAAGAGAGAACAAATGGGGCATATGGTAGCAGGTCTGAGAAGAGGCACAAATGGAAAAGTTAATATATCATGAGAACGAATACCCCATTGAGTACCCTGGAGAGAAGGACTAACACTTATTGGCATCACTCTGGTATACATTCTATCCCTAATACTAGGAGGTGTCATCATCATTATCATAGGAGAAAGAGGGAAAGGGACTATATGTCAGAGGAATTTGAGAAGGAAAAACACCCACATTTGATGGAGAAATAAAGAAATTTGAATATGTAGAAGCTTGGTTGTTGGGAATGAAGAATTTTTTCAGAATCCATAACTATTTTTAGAACATGAAAGAAAAGGTAGCCACCTATATTTTGAAGGGAAAAGAAGATATATGGTGGGAAGATTTGAATAATTTCGAAGGCATAACTAAAGAGGATTTGACTTGGAGAGAATTTAAAAGGATCTTCATAATAAATATTTATTAGACAGATACTATGACAATGAAGAAAAATAATTTTATGAGCTGAGAATGGGACAAATGTTGGATGAAGAATACACCACCATATTTCTAGAATTGCCAAGATATGTGCCATATCTTAAGGATGAGAAGGAAAAATTTCAAAGTTTCATCAGTGGTCTACCCCTATCATTCAAAGACCAAAATGAATTTCATGGACCTCAAACATTAGATGATTCCATTAAAAAGTTGAAACATATTTATGAAGAATCAAAATGCAAACCAGAGTTCAAGGGTGATTGGAAAGCAAACCATAGCATTAAAGATAAAACAAGTGGCATAAGAAAATTTCATACAAGAAAGAAGGTATGAGCACAACTAATTCAAGTTGATCACAACAAAAATTAATTTCAACTGACAAAGGTTGTGCACACTAGCATGTGGGAGAGCAACACA
Organism: Pinus tabuliformis; assembly: GCA_031772625.1. Classification (NCBI taxonomy): domain Eukaryota; kingdom Viridiplantae; phylum Streptophyta; class Pinopsida; order Pinales; family Pinaceae; genus Pinus; species Pinus tabuliformis. The sequence continues at coordinate 1,321,465,335 of CM062819.1, read as the reverse complement.
ATTTTGAGACCAAGGAGCCCTTGCAATTTTGGACTTGTGGAGAGAATCATCGCAAGAAATATTTCCCACATTATAAAAATGTAGGACCATGAATATATAATGCAAAAGAGGCTCATAATGTGGGATATATATCACAAAGAATACCTAGAGTATATGCAGCTGTGGGAAATTGACAAGAAGACCACCAAGCATCCATAATCAAAATGGAAGGTAAGCTTTAAAATCAAGTTGTTTCTATTTTGATTGACCCTGAATCAAACTACAACAATATCAATCCTAAGTTTGTGGAAAGAAGACAACTAGCCAACGAGGTGCATTCAAAACCATGGTCGGTCCAATTAGCAACAGGGACAAAAAGAAAATAAACCAGTGGGTGATATTGTGTGCGTTTAAGCTTTGAAATATGCCAACGACATCACAATTGAACTTACTATTGTTGGGTGCATATAACCTATTGTTGGGCATGTATTGGTTATATGTGCACAGGAAAAAAGTAAATTGTTATAAGAAGGCCATTGAATGCCTGGATGAAACTAGAGAGAGGAGCATATTATAAGGGAAGTGAAATCCCACTTCGGTGAGGTTGATCACAACCATGCAAGATAAACACAGTCACTGAAATGGTTTTCTTCTATTTGTTGTGCAATTTTTTAGCAATGAAAAATAAAACAATAACATTGAGGAAGAGGAAGTGAGGTGTTGAAAATATATCATATTTTGTAGTAGTATGAAAATGTACTTATATCATATGTTCCTCGATTACCTCCTCAGGGAGAGATAGATTTATCTATTGAGCTGATGGCTGGAACAACACTAGCATCCAAGGCACCATACAAGATGAGTACTCCTGAACTAGTTGAATTAAAACTACAAATTAAAGAGATGCTAGATAAGGGTTATATAAGACCAAGTGTGTCTCCATGGAGAGCTCCAGTTCTATTTGTGAATAAAAAACGATGGTACACTTAAAATACACATTGATTACAAGAAATTAAATAAAGTGACCATTAAGAATCGATATTTGTTGCCACATATTGATGACTTATTTGATTAGCGAAGAGGAGAAACAATTTTCTCCAAGATTGATTTGAGGTTAGGATATCACCAAGTATGCATCAAGGACAAAGATATCCATAAGACTACATTTTGGACAAGATAAGGGAATTACGAGTTTGTGGTGGTACCCTTTAGGCTTACTAATTCCCCTTCCACCTTCATGTGTTTAATGAACAGGGTGATGCGTAGTTACTTGGAAAAAAATTTTATTGTCTTCCTTGAAGATATATTTTTAATATTCAAGGACTAAAGAAGAACATGAAAATCACCTAGTTTCACCACTCTAGGTGATAAGGGAACACAAGCTTTATGCAAATCCTGGTAAGTGTGATTTCTTCCGATCAAAAATACTATTCGAGACACATCGTGTCCAAGGAGGGGATAGTAGTTGACTCAGAAAAGATCAAGGAGATAATGGAGTGGCCAACACCAAAAAATGGTAATGAGATTAGATCATTCATGGGGTTAGAAAGCTACTGCAAAAGGTTCATCAAAAACTTCTCCAAGATAGGCCACCTAATCACTTCCTTGCAGGAGAAAAGAAAGAAATTCGATTAGACAACTAAATGTGCAGCAAGATTTGAAGTTGAAATGGTTTTTCACTAATGCACCAGTGTTAAGAATTACAGATCTAGACAAATATTTTGTGGTTTGTACAAATTCCTGCAAGGAGGGGCTCAATGTAGCCATGATGTAGGAAGGACAAGTAATTTTCTATGAATCACAAAATCTAAATGAACATGAGGAAAACTATGTAACTCATGATTTGGAGTTAGCTTCCATCATCCACACATTAAAAATGTGGAGGAATTACCTCCTCGGTAGAAGATCTATGCTTATGAGAGATCATGGGGGACTCAAATATTCGTTAGGTCCACCTAAGTTGAACATGATACAAGGTAGATGGTTGGCCATACTTAGCAAGTTTGACTTTGAAATCAAGTACATCAAGGGAAAATAAAATAGGGTTGTTGATGCACTCAGTAGAAGGATTCAATTAAATCACATGGAAACCATAATCTCTTATGGATTGGACCTATGAGAACAGGTCAAACATGATGAGAAGTATCAACAAATAAAGGAAAAGCTATAGATAAAGGAATATCATCTCATATATGATGGTCTATTTGGATTCAAGAATAGAATCTATGTGCCAAACAATGATGATTTAAAGAGGATCATCATGAGAGAGTTCCATGCTAAACCATATTCCGACCACCCAGGATACCAAAATACTAATGGCCATCAAAAAGTTTTATTATTGGTCTAACTTGAAAATGGAAGTAGTTTATTTTACTACTAAATGAATGGAGTGCCAGCAAGTGAAGGTTGAATGTAAGCACCCAAAAATTTTATTGTAGCCAATTCTCATTCCAAAATGGAAGTGGGAAGTGATCTCCATGGATTTTATTACCAGTTAGCCAAGAACCTCTAGACAACATGATGCAATTATGGTGGTAATTGGAAAGTTGAGCAAAGTGACTCATTTTGTAGCAATCAAATCCACCAATTCATCTACTGAGGTGGCTCAAATCTTCATAAAGGAGATCTTGAGGTTGTATGGAGTTCCCAAGAAAATCATTTCAGATAGAGATGCCAAGTTCACTTCAAGGTTTTGGAAGCAACTATTTACAGGCTTGGGAACCAAATCGGCCTGAAGTACAACTTATCATCCATAGATGGATGGAAAAACAAAGAGGAAAAATAGAATCCTTGAAGACATGTTGAGGATGTATGTGATGCACCAGCCAAAGAAGTGGGAAGAATATCTTCCACTTGTAGAGTTTGCATACAATAATGGGTACCAAGAATCTCTAAAGATGAGCTCGTTCAAGGCACTTTATGGAAGGAGTTGTAATACTCCTATCAGCTAGAGTGATCTAGTTAAAAAGGTCTCGATTGGGCTCGATATGTTAAAAGAGATGGAGCAACAAATGCATATCATCAGGAAGAATGTAAAGGTAGCATAAGATAGGGAGAAAATATATGTAGATCAACATAAGGTGCATAAGGGGTTCCAAGTTGGGGAACATATCTACTTGAGAGTTAGACCCAAGACAAGTTCCTTGAAGATTGGGTCATGTGCCAAGATGACACCATGGTTTTGTGGGCCTTTTGAGATACTTGAAAGAATAGGGCCAATAGCCTATAGGTTGGCCTTTCCTCCATCAGTAAAATTCCATATGTTTTCCATGTTTCTTTGTTTGAAAGATATGTACATGACTCTAATCATGTGATTGATTGGTCTGTGCTATAAGACATGGAACCAGAGGCATAGTTTCAACCATAGCCACTATGCATCCTAGACCGGAGGATCCTAACACTCCAAAACCAAGCAATAGAGAAAGTCAAAGTGCAATGGAGGCACTTTGGGCTTGAGGAAGCCACTTGGGAAATGGTTGATTCAATGTGGGCATCATATCCTTTTTTGTTTGCTAATTAAAGAAAATGTATATAAATTTGTAAATATTGCATAGAGATATGTATATAAAGCTCCATAAATAGTACGTTTATTTCTAAGCATGCCTTGTATGTCGTATATGAACAAATGATACTGAGGACGGTGTTGCCCCAAGGAAGAGGGTTTTGTGACAACCCTGGTTATTTTCCACTTATGTATACAATATAAATATAGATAATAAAAAAATGGATGGAGTCAAAGGGACATGGATTCCAGAGCTAAGAGGGTTACCTGCTTGGAATATTCCATGGTTCCTTAGGCAAGAAATCTAAATTATTTTATAACAACCATTGAAGGTTGGTTGGTATGCCTTAAATTGAATGGTTTTTTGAATTGATTGAGCTGAAGAAGAAGGATGAGTAGCCATCTTGGCTTTGGAAAAATTGATCACAAGGCAAAGAGGACAAAAATTCATGAAGGACAGGTTGTTTGGGTAGCTCAGGGATAGTGGAATTCAACCACACATAATAGAACCATGGGGGTCAAGTGTTGGGTTAACTCATCCTCACATGATTATCTTTTTTTATGGATAAAAGTGGAGGACATAACAGTTAAAGTTGGGTAAAATTAATCAGTAACAAATTAGACGAATCTAAGCAGGAAAAATTGATTTTTACTATCTTTATGTGCAGAAGAGCGAATTGGACGATAGTTGTTCAATCAACAAAACAACAGCATCTCGTAAAGGGAAAAGACAACGTCTGATGTAAAGTAGGATAGCAGAAGACCGAGCAGACCGATGCTATTCTATGACGAAATCAGATCGAGTATTGTGAAATCCTCAGGATCTCCTGATCCTGAGGATTCGCTTTTATCCATTTACTTTTCTAATTGTTATATATAAGGCTAAAAGGCAAACTACACGACTAGTTCAGAAATACACAGTTCATAATTATTCTTTTGGACATATAATATTGTTACTTTGGTGATGTTGTAACTTTGTTATCCGTATTAATGAAGAAGATTGCATTTAAATCATAATTATATTCTAAGTATCTCATAGCAAAGACTTTTGGCGACTCTTGGCCCAGTCAAGAGAAGATCTACTGCTTCATCTGTGTGCTATAATATTTTCTATTTTATTCTTTACTGTTTGTTAATGTTAAGTTAATATCATTTTGATTATCACAAGAATTGTCGATTCGATTTTCTTTTGTTGTTCATTCGAGATTCAGATTTAGCCGTGTGTTATATATGAGTAATGCTTCTGGTTAGATTGGTTATGTAATTCCAGCATTAGATCGTTGATTCATTCCAAGTGATGTTATCATAGATTTCGGAGATAGAATTGATCGCTTCCGCCAATATAGTTATTTGTTGTTCATATATCATTTTTTGTTCTATTATCATTTGTTGTTCAATTATCATTTGTTGTTCAATTGGAATTTGTTGTTCAATTATCATTTGTTGTTCAATTGGTGTAGTCTCTTTAACAATCGAGTGATTTAGTTTCCATTCCATTTAAGGCTACCAAGTGTGATTCATTATAGTTGTATTCAGATTCATTTGTTTTTACGATAGGTTAAGTAAAATTGCAAAGTATATTATGAGTTTCTTTCAGAGATATTTCATTTAGCATTGTTTGGATTGAGTTTGAATAGATAGTCATTAGCACTTGCAACGATTTGTTATTACTTAGCCTCTGAATTCACTGCATATATAGTGCTGACACTCTTGAAATAAAAAGACTTGCCTTGGGTTGACAATTAATGTAGGAATTAAGATTTCCTATAAAAAAGACATCTTAGTGCACCAACATTTTGGCACTGTTGCCGGGGAGAGTGTTTCAAAGTGATTTCCTTTTTATCTTGCTACAAAATATTTGGATTTTAAAAACGGGATGTAAGAACCTGCATACCTAGCAAGTAAAGTGCTTGCTTACTAGCCCACTTTTCAGCAAAAGCTTAGAGGTTAAATAAGAATAGGCTTTTATGAATGACTAGGAATAGAAAGGTAGAAAAAGATCAGAACCCGCCACCTAAATCCAAAAAACCCAAGGGATCGGTGAACCTTTGGAGAACGTCCTTTATAGATGAAATTGTAAGAAAAGCAAAGTCTCAAGCATCAGTAGGATTCTGGGTTATATCTAGAAAAAGTCCTACTGTAATCCCTCAGGCAACAGGCTCACCATCTGCAACTTACACTGAGATTCAAAGCCAAATTGGAGGATCTGAGCAGAGTCTTCAGGTTACAACAAATTTACATTCTGATCCTCTACAAGAGGGAAAGTCGTGTAACTTAAGAGAAGGAGAGGGAGAAACCAGTGGAACTGCTAAGGCAGGACCTCAACTGTCAGAACAAGGATCTCCTGTGATCCCAGATCTAGGTAGTGCTACAAAGCCAACCTGGAAGGCTAATCCTCTACTTACTCAAAAAGCACCCCCTAAAATCCCTGAAGGATATTGGCACATCTTTGACCAAATGGAAAATCAACCACCTCAAGGTCAAACCTCGACATTGGAATACCCCATAGTCGACCAAGTAGCTAATGCCCCCATGAAGGCTATTCCTTTGCAGAGCATCCCAAATTTTCATGGGATGATCACAGAGGATCCAGATGCCTTCCTATTTGAATTCGATGTCCTTTGCAGAGGGTATGACTACACCATTGACCCTCAAAAGCTAAAATTGTTCCCTTATACTTTGAAAGGAGCAGCTTTAAGATGGTTCATGGGTCTGGGTGGACGTACTATTAATTCTTGGGATGATATGAAGACTTCCTTCCTCACAAGATACCAGGACTTTTTCAAGACTAGGGAGCTAAAAGATGAAATCTTTAATATGGTTGCAAAGGATAATGAAACTCTAGAATAATACGTCGAACGGTTTCATTATAACTTGTAGAGATCTCCACACACCACCTTACCAAAAGAAGTCCTAAGATCTATCTTAATTAAAGGAATGAAAGAAGAGTGGATATAAACTCTAAACTTAATGGGCAAAGGGGATATTTATCAAGAATATTATGATGAAATATTTCACTTGTGTATCAGGTGTTCACGAGGAAGCACACGCATAGGAGCAAGGAGTCGAGATTCCATGAGCAGGGGAAACAAACCCCATGGTGGAGGTATAACACAAATGGAAATCAATAACCTCCTAGAAGATTTCAAGATGGACATCGTGGGCACCCTCACAACGTAGCTGGACGTCCTACAAGCTAAACAGAAACAAGACTTAGCAAAAAAAAAAAAACTTGGCCATTTTTTTCCCACACTGTCAAAAGAAGCACAACCAATGGGAGTGTCCATTAGACATGGTTCAAAAATGTGTCATTTGTACCAAGGATCACGCCACTGAACAATTCCCATCACTCCTAGGGCTAAAAGCAGTGTTCAAGGAAGCAGAAGAAGAGACAGAGCCAATGTATCTAATGAAACAGTGTCGATAGTGGCAGGCCAAACCTACAGGTATGTCACAAGATTCATCCCAGTTCTTTCCTTCTTCATAGTTTAATCAGCAACAAAACCCTGGGGCAGCATGGCAAGGCCAATCACCTTACTCAAATTGGCAACCTCAACCATTCCCTATGACACCATGGTCAACTCAATCCTTTCTGGGTAATGGCTGGCCAAATTCTCCTTTTACTCCTGTTTGGCAAGGTAATCCCTATCAATCCCAGTGGCCTGCCTCCACTTCTCAAAATCTGAACTGGTCTACAAATTGGTAGCGACCTTTGGGAATATCCAATACTCCTATGGGGATAAGTCCTCAACCTCAACCTGCATTGTCAGCTCCTTATCCATTACAGCAAAATCCTTAGCCTCTTCTGCGCCCTCAACTGCCAACCCAACCGAATCTAAATCCCAATAATAGACTAGTTCAGCTGGTGCAGATTGTCGAAAGCTCAAACTATGAGATTGAACAAAAAGAATGTAATGAACTAAGATTGAGGTCAGGACGTATCATCACCCCTGAGGAAAACAAGGATCAGCCATCAATTGAGATCAAAACACCACCTATACATATACCACCACCTGTAATTGATACTGAAATAAAACAAGGAGAAGAGACAGATCAGCACAAAGGTCCCAAGGAACTCATAGTCACTTCTCCCCCATTCCCCGAAAGGTTAATGATACCTAAGCCAATTGTTTACCCAGATTTTGATCTTGTAGGGGAACTAAAAAATATTTGTATAAAAATTCTGCTCCTCCAGGCCATCCAAGACATTCCCATCTATGCCAAAACAATTAAAGAGTTATGTGTAAATAAGCCTGTGAGGAAAGCAAAAATTTCACCCACCATTCATGTTGTAGGGACCTTATCTGATTTACCCTTGGGAGGGGAAACTCCAGTAAAGTATGAAGATCCTGGGAACCCCATAGTGACAGTTCAAATATATGGCCGCTCTTTTCCCAATATGCTAGTTGATTTTGGTGCAACCATTAACATTTTAACAATAGAAACCTGTCAAGCACTTGGTATTACAGCCTTGGAACCAACCACCACCTTAATAGAACTTTTTGATCGTTCGGTGGTAACGCCAAAAAGAACTTTAAAATATATTACAGTTTATGGTTATCCATGGGAATATCCAGTATATTTTCTTATTATAAACCTGAAGAGTCGATTGGATGGGCATCCTCTGATTCTGGGCCGACCTTGGCTGGTGACCGCTGATGCATATATAGGCTGCCGGGAGCGCAGCATGACTATTTCAAAGGGGGATGTTGTAAAATATGTTGTTTATATCCCCCTGCCAAACCAAGTCTAACCATTGTAAAAATATGTAAACAACCATCAGCATACCTAGAAGAAAGCATTCGTTCACCACTCACAGTAGCAGAGGCACTTGAATTCAAATATCATACTGAAGATGACGTTATCAACAACTTTATCAATCATCTAGCTAATGTGAGCAATGTAAAGTGTCAAATGCTAAAAGAAATTCTGGATAATGAAGCCTTGGAAGATCCCTTGAAGGATATTGATGATCAGCACATCTAGACGACTGTTTTTCATAACAACAAGCCTGTGGAAATTGAACCAGGCAAAGTTTTAAACATTAATGATAGCCTGGATAGTGATCAGCAACAAAAGCTCATTCAGGTCCTGCAAAAATATAAGGGGGATTTTGCCTGGGATTATCCTAACATGAAGGGTATAGACCCACAACTGTGTACACATCACATCTATACTGAAAAGGATGCTCGTCCTATCCGACAACCTCAGCGGAGATTGAATCTGCATCTCAAAGACATTGTGAAAGAAGAGTTACAGAAGTTGTTGGATGTGAATTTCATTTATCCTATTTCAGATAGCAAATGGGTTTCTCCATTGGTGGTCGTCCCCAAGAAAAATGGGAAGTGGCATATCTGTGTGGATTACCAGGAATTGAATAAGGCAACACAGAAAGATCACTTCCCTCTTCCCTTTATTGCCTTGATACTTTGGCAGGGAAGAAGTTATTTTCCTTTCTAGATGGCTTCAGCAGCTACAATCAAATTCAAATCGCCCCTGAAGATCAAGATAAAACAACCTTCACTTGTCTCTAAGGTACATTCGCCTACATAGTACTACCATTTGGCTTATGAAATGCCCGAGCCACGTTTCAAAGAGCTATACTCAACATTTTTTCCGACTTGATAAATGAAGGACTTGAGGTATATATGGATGACTTTACTCCATATGGGGATGACTTTGATCAAGCACTGCAAACATTAGAAAAAATTTTAGAATGATGCATTGCTACCAGGTTATGTTTAAGCAATGTCAAGTGTCACATGATGATGACCGAAGGCATAATCTTGGGACATTATATTTCTGCAGTAGGGATATAGGTAGATCCAACAAAAATACAAGTAATTCTTTTACTACCTACACCCTGTACTCAGATAGAGGTACATAGCTTCCTGGGATATGCAGGCTATTATCGCAGGTTTATTAAAAACATTTCACAAATTGTTGCGCCTTTATATGCTTTAACTGGAAATGTTGATTTCAAGTGGTCTGAAAAATGTGACACAACTTTTACAGGTTTAAAGAAACTAGTCTCGACGACACCAGTATTATGAGGACCAAACTGGGAGTTGCCTTTTCACATATCCACAGATGCATCAGATGCAGTGATAGGCACTGTCCTCGGCCAGGAGGAGGATAGAAAACCATATGCTATATATTATATTAGCAAAAATCTTACTACTGCAGAGCTCAATTATACACTAACCAAAAAATAGGAGGACAGAAAACCATATGCTATATATTATATTAGAAAAAAACTTACTGCTGCAAAGCTCAATTATACAGTAATAGAAAAAGAATTCTTAGCTTTCATTTATGCCATAAACAAATTTAGACATTATATAATTGGTTACCAAGTTTTTTTTGCATACTGATCACCCTTCTATTCGGTATTTAGCTAACAAAGCTATCACAAATGATCGAGTGACTCGTTGGCTATTACTCTTATAGGAGTTTGACATCACTATCAAAGATCATCTGAGGAAGGAAAATCCAGTTGTTGATTTTCTGTCCCGAGTCCCGAAGATAAATGATCCACTAGCAGTGGACGACCAATTTCCATATGAGCATTTGTTTGTCGTAGCAGTCAAGATGCCATGGTACGCAGATGTGGAAAATTATCTGGTAGTGGGGAAGCTGCCCAAGAATTTGACAGCAAGGGAAAGGAAATAGATCATTCAGCATAGCACCTGATTCTCTTGGATTGGCGGATATCTTTTTCACACAGGGTCTGATATGTGTATACGCAGATGCATTTGCGAGGATGAGATTTATGACATCTTGAAGGCTTTCCATGACGAGCCCTGTGGGGGACACTTCACAGATCGAAGGACATGGCATAAGGTACTACAAATGGGCTATTATTGGCCCACTATTTTTAAATATGCTAAGAAATATTCCCAGGCTTGTGATAGCTGCCAAAGGATGGGCCAGCCTGGCCAATCTGATGAAATGTTGCTACAACCCCAACTAGTAATAAAACCCTTTGAACGATGGGCATTGGAATTTGTTGGCCCATTCCATCCGCCATCAAATCTGAAAGCCTACATACTGTTGCCACATATTATGTCACGAAATGGGTGGAAACAGTAGATTTACCAAGAGCTACAGAGGAAGCCGTGTTTAACTTCCTCTTTGGGCTATTCGTGCAGTATGGTTTACCACGGGAAGTGATAACAGATGGGGGAGGGCAATTTGTAGGACACAAGATTATAGCCACTCTCAGAAATCATCACATTACACATAGGATCACTTCCACGTATCACCCACAGGCAAACGGGCAAGTCGAAAGCACCAATAAGGTCATTGAAGAAATTCTAACCAAGACAGTCTCAACACATCGGCGAGACTGGGCTACTAGACTGCCAGAGGCCTTGTGGACCTATTATACGACTTGGAGGAATACTACTGGATACTCTCCATACCAACTCATGTTTGGAAAAGAACCTATTTTTCCAATTGAATTCGAAATAAAGACTCTAAGAACGGCTCAAGAAGTGGGACTAGATTTAATAGAAGCCCAAACCAAGTGCCTTCAACAAATCAACGAACTAGACAAGGCTCAACTGCTTGCTCTGCAACGGACTGCAATTATTCAGTAGCAAAGGGAAAAGTGGCACGACAACCTTATCAAAAAGAAGACGTTTCAAAAAGGGTATTGGGCACTCCTCTATGACTCTAGATTCTAGGATTTTCTGGGCAAGTTACAAACCAGATGACTCGGCCCTTATGAAATTCAAGAATTCCATAACAAAGGTATTCTCACTTTGACTACCATTGATGGGGTTGACCATTATTTCAAGGTGAATGGACATCGAGTGCGTCTCTACCACAAACCACTCACCAAGGATTCTTTTTGTGAGCAGGTACATGAGGACCCCTCCATGCAAATTTTGGCTACAGGCAGTGACGACCTGGAAGATTTTCTTTCGTAAAATTTTGATTTCCTTTAAATTGTAAATAATGTATATGTTCCTTTGATTGATTACAATTCAGTAGGCATCGCCGTGTAAATATGAGATTTTTTTTGTTTCTGGTAAGTGTTATTCAATCGATTGAACGATTGTTGTTCAATCAATTGAATAGCACTTTTTGTATTCTTGTTGTTCAAATGATTGAATGATTGATGTTCAATCTATTGAACAACACTTTTGTGTTTTGATTTATTGTTCAAACGATTGAACTATTTTTGTTCAATCAATTGAACAACACTTTCACGTTTTTTTCTTTCCTGTTGTTCAATCAATTGAACAACACTTCTACGTTTTGATTTTTGTTGTTCAAACGATTGAACGATTGTTGTTCAATCAATTGAACATCACGTGTTCATTTTCTATTTTTTGTTCAAACGATTGAATGATTGTTGTTCAATCGATTGAACAACTCTATCACATTTTCTTTTTTTTCAATTTTTCTGTTCAAACAATTGAACGATTTCTGTTCAATCGATTGAACAACACTTTTGTGTTTTTCTTTTTTTCAATTTTGCTGTTCAAATGATTGAATGATTGTTATTCAATCGATTGAACGACACTTTCACATTGTTTTCTTTTTTTGATATTTGTTGTTCAAACGATTAAACCATTGGTGTTCAATCGATTGAACAACACCTTTTCATTTTTCTTTGTTTCAATTTTTTTGTTCAAATGATTGAAGGATTGTTGTTAAATTGATTGAACGACACTTTCGCATTATTTTCCTTTTTCGATATTTGCTTTTCAAACGATTGAACAACACTTTGCATTTTTCTTTTTCTCAATTTTGTTGTTCAAATAATTGAATGATTGTTTTTCAAATGATTGAACAATTGTTGTTCAATCGATTGAACAACACTTTCGCGTTGTTTTCTTTTTTCGATATTTGTTGTTCAAACGATTGAACGATTGCTGTTCAAACGATTGAACAATTGCTGTTCAATAGATTGAACAACACTTTTGCGTTTTTTCAATTTTTGTTGTTCAAATGATTGAACGATTGTTGTTCAATCGATTGAACAACACTTTCGCGTTGTTTTCTTTTCAATTTTTGTTGTTCAAACAATTGAACAATTGTTGTTCAATCGATTGAATAACACTTTCCCGTTGTTTTCTTTTTCGATATTTGTTGTTCAAATGATTGAACAACACTTTGGCGTTCTTTTCCATTTTTTTTGTTCAAACGATTGAACGATTGTTGTTCAATCAATTGAACAACAGTGTTATTTTCTTTTCGATTTTTATGTTCAATCAATTGAACATTAGTTTTGTTTTATTTTCAATTTTGTTGTTCAATCAATTGAATAACAGTTTGGTTTTCTTTTCGATTTTGTTGTTCAATCGATTGGACGATTGTTGTTCAATCAATTGAATAGCAGTTTTATTTTCTTTCCGATTTTTCTATTCAATCGATTGAACAATGGTCGTTCAATCAATTGAACAACACTTTTTGTGCTTTTTATAGGAAGAACTGTGATTTCTTTTATTGTTTCATTACCGGTCATTGTGCCATCTTTCTTTTTCTCTTTTATGTTTTGAATAAACACCATCTGAGTGGATTTGTGCCTAACATAAAGAAAAAACAGTAATGTCAATACCATTATGATCTATGAAGCCTTTTGATGGTTATCTTTATTCAAAAGCTGATATGGTGCATCTCTATAATGACTAGTTGAACATCTTTTCTTTGGACACATCATAAAATGATTCATTATTTTAAAAACCATGTTGGCTTATTTTTCACAATTTCAAATGGATAAATCCCTTTGATATGATGAGATGGTTGTAAAAGTATAAACTTTCATTGGAATTTTTCTTACTTCTTACACCATCCCTGACTCTTAAGGAGTAAATGAGCCTCCCCCTTTTTACAATAAAAGAATCAAAATATGAAAATAACAAAATATGAAAACACAACAAAAAGAGGACAGGGGATCTCATCCCGAGTCAACCTACCATGATCATAAGGATGTAACAGGTGACATTCCATGTTGGACACCAAACCAAGGTAATGAACTTCTTGATAATTAAAACTGTCAAAAGGACAGGGGGTCTCATCACAAGCCAGCCTAATCACTTTGATATATCCTGGTGAATGGCACTATGATTATTTGGTCACCATGCTAGCATAGTGGTCTCTTTATGACAAGAAAAGAAAGAATCATCTACATGCTAAAAGGAGGACTCTGGCTCATTTGTGGGGTTAAAAAGAAACCCTGTCAAGGCTTTGAATGCCTCTTGGCAACATTCGTTATGCTTGTGGTATTGGAGTATTATCTTACATTGCCAAATGCTCTCTATTCTATTACCACCTATGGATTCGTTTCTAAGGAAATTTCCCATTTGAACAACACTCTTACAAGCCAACATGCATGGTAACTTATGTTATATATTCATTATATTATATTTGTCCAATCACTTTATGATAGTCATTAATACTTACCGCCAATTATGCGTTTGTTACTAATACTGCTTAAGGTGAAAATATTTTACATAATAATTTAAATATTTGTTTTTTATCTTTTGACCATTTTACCTCTGATAGGTGTATTGCTTTAATTTCTTTGTCATAAATCAAGTTGTTTTTTTTGGATTAGTTGCATGCATTTATGAATTACCAATTCATTCTATTGCTATTCAAATGCCTAGCGGACGTGGACGCCATTTTCTCATTGGAGGGGGGATGGTCTGTGTGTGAACAACATGTGTGACAATTATGGATAATTGAGTGATAATTATTAAATTGATTTTTGGGTAAAGGATTTCATGATGATTGTGTATGCGTAATAATTATCAAAGTATTTCTGATTGGAGAAAAGACAGCAACCATTATGGATGGCATGCGGATTGATTATGAGCCTGCGTCAAATATGGTTGACGAGACAAATGACTTGACTGTATATGTTGTTAATTCCCAAAACAACATCATTTTCCTGTTAAGTGCTTTAACATTCTTTGTTGTTGTTCTAAACTGCGAGAGTGCAAGAGAAGTCCATATGAGTGAACCAGTCACAGGAAAACAGTAGCCATGGGAGGTAGAGCTATCCAAAATGAACCCACAGTGCTCATGGTATCAGACCAGGCTCGTGCAATTCTCGAGCACACCGACTAGCTAAAATATCTAAATAAATTGCAGGGATTTCACGAAGAAATGACACTCGAATTCCTGCATAATTTACAGAATGGAAACACCATAGTAAGAGGCAGGGACTTAACATTGTTTGAAGTAGTCATAGCCGAAGGCACTGGACTACTGGCTGAGGGAGAAAAGTGGATAGACAAGCACATCCTTCTTCACAATACCGTCATAGTGTTCCAACACCCAGGCGAACAATTGGTGCAAACAGGGAAAGGGATTCACCCTTCAGTGTTAGGATAGCCATGGCAGGAATTGGCAGTCATTGTGCAATGGTACATCACATGCGACAGCCTTCAGGATGTCGTAAAGCCCATCCAACTCAAATTGTTAGCCATCCTAAAACAAAAAAATCAGTTAATTTGTCGTTTTATTTAAATTCCCTATTGCATGATGTCACTCGTCGAGTTAGGAAAGCTAAGGACCCACACACAGTCATCAGTCATCATGGATTGATCAAATTGATTATCATGCATGGACTGGCCCAGCAGCAGTTAACATGGGACAATATTGTAAATCCTACTCTGGCCCCACCTCTAAAAACCAAGCAACAGAACAGCAAGGGCCAAGAACCACGGGTCCGAGAAGGAAACTGAAACGAAATAATTCATTTGTGCCCTTGAACTTAGCCAAATGTAGGTGCTTTGTTCGGGTGAGGTCCCAGCAACGTACCCCAATTCAAACAAATGAGGCCAAACCATCTCACACACCACCTCCAAGTCCACAAAATGCCCCTTTGCAAGACTGTGAGGAAGAGGTGGCCAGGGTATTGGAAAACATGGGGACTTTTGATGAGGGAAGAGAACAATCAGAGAATGTTGAAGGATAGAATTTTACTCCCAACCAGTCTACCTCTTCCAATAGCCCTGGTTGTGATCAAACCTTGCCATTTACTGATTTCTTGGAAGAACAGAGAGAACCAATCCCTTCTGTGGAAAAACCCCTTAAATCCGAGGTGCATGAAGAGGAAACCACTAAAGAATAAAATCAGACAATAGATACTGGTCCAGTGGACCCCCCAACTGAAGAAAATCCTACAGAAGAAACCCTGGAAGATGGAAATCAACCAGGCAATACTATATTTTTTAAGTCCCCTGAGGATGAGGCCTACCCAGAAGAAAACCCAGAAAATGATAACTGCTCAGGAGACACCATTTTATTTGGGTCTCCTGAGAGGAAAATTCATGACGAAGAAGAGCCAGAAGATGAAGCTCCATCGGGATATACAATTCCAATTGAAACCCTCCCTGATGCTGACAAAATAACACCTGAGCGTGAACTAGAGGAAAATGCAGTTGCACCACCATCGATTGGAACTCTCATAATAAAGAAGTCCTACAAGGACAGGCTCAAAAAAATACATAAAAAGTATAGAAAACAGAAGAGAATAATTGGGAAGCTTAGACAATGGTTAAAAGAAGCAATTAGAGCGAGAAATTTGAAAGTATAAATGGAGACCACAGGAACACAGACAGAACATTGTTTTGGAAAAGATGTTGTGACCCAAACTGAGATTCTTTTGGTTTGTTCAAAGGAAACTCCGACAGAGCCATGTCTTGTAGAGGACATTGAAATGCAGACTTAATACCCCCATGTCTGCTCACAGGAGACCCAAACAGACTACCCTATTGTGAAATTTGTCGTTCAGACTGATGCCGAAGAAAGCATCCCAAATGATTTTTGCACAATTCGAGAATCAATCGAGGTTGCTATCTAAACCAAGCCTATGGAGACACAAGATAATGAATCCCAAACAGAGGAGACACCTTCTTACATTCCCTTAGTAAGGGAGGCATTTATTAGGAAGTTGCAGAAAGAACTGCTGAAGGTTTAACATGCATTAACTCAGCACAAAGAAGAAGTACTGCCCCTACGTATACATCAAGAATTAAGGAAAAAGTTTGAGGCACTCACAGCTACTAAGGATGAGATATTCGCTCAGTACAAGGTTGAACAGAAAAAGGTTGAGAAAGCACAGGACAAATTACAAAAGGCTAAAGAGCAGTTGGAAACTGTCTGCACTCTTTATTTAGACACCTTTTCATGCAAATCTCGTGCTACAAACTATGCATTATTCCTCCTGGAAAGGTACCTTCTGCTGAAAATCAAATTTAGTAAGGCTGGCAAGTCTGTGGAAATCAAAACTACCCCAAACTTTGTCAAGTGCTTCAGAGAGAAGAACGAATAGGTACAGCGCCTCCTCTGTGAACTTTACATGCACAATTTCTTTTTGGAAGATGACAGAGACAACAACCCTGGCCCCTTTATAGGGGATGTCCAATTCCAGGCATTTCTTTCTTTTGCCACTAACCAGCTCAAGTGGGCCAAGGCTTACAATACATTTATAAAACGTGAATATGGAATCGACCTATGGGTTAGGGGAGAACCTACAAAGCCCCTACATCTCTCTTTTAGGCACAAGCAATTTATGAAGCAAGTTGGTGTTGCAGGTTGTCAGGCTATGAGGTAACTCCTCAAAAATGAGATTGTATTATTCATTTAGTTTTTTCATTATTATATACAAGAGGGAGTGACTGTTGAGTTTCATCTCTCGATGACTCTCCATTTTCTCTATTATTTATTTACATTATTTACAGTTGTTCACCCAATCCCTATGTTAGGTCCTTATAATACTAGTGATTACCCCATTACTATTGTATTTGTATCCCTTATTAATATTGTTGTGCCCCTATTGTCCCCATATTGTTATTATTGTGCCCCATAGAATCCCTCTATTTTTATTTTTGTGGCTTTATATTATTATTGTTAGGTCGGTTGGGTTATATTGTGACTCCTTAGACTCCTATATATAGAAAGGAGGTTTTGTCATTTGAATCATCGAATAATTGTTCATTTATGTAATGTAAAGGAGGTTGACCCCTCGAAGAGGCTGAATTCTAAGGTGTTGATCTATCTTTTCTATCTTTTTGTGAGCTGGTTTCATAACATTTGGTATCGTAGCTTTGGATTCTAGGGTTTCGTTGCTCCAAATAGGTGATCATAGCATTTTCGCTATAACTTTTTTTCTGCGATGTTTTAGAAGCTAAAAAAAAACCCCATTTGAGAAGAAATCGCACTGAACCTCAGGTCTGAATTTCATAGCTTTTTGCACTATATTTGCGGAGATATGATCTGACGAAGTTGGTCTTTTTGCAGACTCCTGAATTACATTCCAAACAGGTGACTTGGGGAAATCGTCATAACTTTCTCTCTGAGCATCGGATTGAAATTTCATAAGAAGGTACAAAAAGAGGACGCACTGTAGTTTCTTGTAATTATTTTTCAGAGAAAAAGGTCGAAACAGTGACTCGTGGAACGTCATACAAGTTTGTTCTATTGAACTAGTCTATAATCAGGTCACTATGGGAGATTTGGCATAACTCTTCCTTGGAGAATCCAATTTGGATCAGACTGGTGGCATTGGAAAGAGGACACAGAGGACTACTTCAGGTCACAATTTCAGAACTAGATGATCCGAAATTACAGAGATACATCAGAGGCAATATCGAACTCCTACAAAGTGAAAAAATGTATATATTTTTTTTATTTTTTTCTCAAGCTTGGTTTGAAAAATTATTTTGAAGAATTCAAAGGGCAGAGTAGAGAATTATTATCGATAATTGATGCCCCGAGGAAAGAAAATGAAAACACCTAGTAAGCAACCTGAAAGTGCTAGCATGACTCATGAAGAAGAGGAAGAAATGCTACATGATATATCAAAATTACAAGACCAAGTGCAACAAATGTCACTCTCACAAATGCTAACAGAAGCCAAGATAAATGGCGTGGAATCTAAGATAAATGGCATGGAATCTAAGATAAAGGGTGTGGAATCTCAGATGAATGGCATGGAAGCTAAGATGGACGATTTGAAGATAGATTTGAAGATAGGCATGGAAGATTTGAAGACAGATTTGACAAATTTTCTACAAGAAATGCTTACTAATGGTGAAAGGGTAGTAAAGGAAACTCATGATGAGAACAAAATAAATGTTAATCATGATTTCATAGACTCTAATGTTGGACAAAAGACCCACCATATTCCAAAAATTGATATGAGGAAGTTTGATGGCAAGGATCCCGCAACATGGATATTACAAATGGAGCAATTTTTCGATCTCAATAATGTGCAAAACACACAAAAGGTACGTATTGCAACTTTATATTTGGAACCAAATCAGTTTGTATGGTATCAATGGCTTTTCTCTCGTAAACAAATTATCACTTGGGCAATTTTTACGGAACAATTGACAGCACATTATGAGGATACAAAAAGCAACATTATTTTTAGCCAATTGATAAGTCTCAAACAAAAGGGTTCAATAATGGAGCACATTGAGGAGTTCCAAAAATTGAACATAAGGGTAAAAAATATTCCAGAGGAGCATAGGATTGATGTGTTCATAGGGACTTTAAAGGATAATATCCAACATGATGTTCGCCTTTGGGAACCTGATTCATTAGAGAAGGCATTCAGGTTAGCAAGAAAAATGGAAAGCAAAATTATGGCAACCAGGAAGCATACCACTCACAACTATAAAGATGGAAGTGTTGTTTCCCCTAGTCTTCCACAACCTATAAGATTGACACCACAACAATTGGAAGAAAAAAGAGCAAAAGGGCTTTGTTACAGTTGTGATAGAAAATACACTAAAGGTCATAAGTGTGATGAGAAGAAATTATTCTACATCGATTGTGAAGAGGAAGAAGAAAAGGAGTAAGAAAGGTCAAAAGAAGAGGATATACTCCAGGAACAAAGCCTAGATAAAGAAGAAATGAATCCGACCATATCTTGTAATGCATTGGCTGGAATTACCACTCCTCAAACCATCAAGATAGAAGGACAAATCAAGAAGAAAAATGTAATAGTGTTGATTGATTCAAGAAGTACCCACAATTTTATTCATTGTAAGGTAGCAAAAGAATTGAATTGCTTCCTATATCCAGCACCAGGTGTCAAGTGATGGTTGAAAATGGAGGAATGATCAATTGCTCTAGAAAGTACCATAATATCAAGCTATCCATGGGAGAAGATGTATTGAATAGCCCAATGCTTTCCATTCCAATGGGAGGTGTTGATGTTGTACTAGGAGTCCAATGGCTACAATCCTTGGGTACAATAGCTTTTAACTTTCAAGAACTTTTCATGAAATTTTTTGTGGAAGGAAAGGAAGTTGAATTAAGGGGTATTGCAAGGAAACCGAGAAAGATAATCAGCTCTAATGGTATGACAAAGCTTCTAAAAAAATAACAAAGAGGTGTAATTGCACAATTACGTTCACTAGATGTTTCCACATTGGAATAATCTATTTCTCTAGATCTCAAAAAAGTCTTGGACAATCATTCCAAGGTATTTGAGACTCCCAAAGGTCTCCCACCTATTCGTGATCATGATCATGCTATTCATATGATTCCAGGAAGTGTTCCTCCAAACATCAGGCCGTACAGATATCCCTATGCCCAAAAGAGTGAAATTGAACATATGGTTGCAAAAATGCTAGAGGTGGGTATAATTCAACCTAGTCAAAGTTCTTTCTCTGCTCCAATAGTATTGGTGCACAAGAAGGATGGATCATGGCGCATGTGTCCAGATTATAGGGAGCTCAACAAGCTCACTATTAAAGATAAGTTTCTCATTCCTGTCATTGATGAATTACTAGATGAATTGCATGGATCAATTTACTTCACCAAGTTGGATCTTCGTTCAGGATATCATCAAATCAGAATGATGATTGAAGACATTCCGAAAACAGCATATAGAACTCATGAGGGTCATTATGAATTTTTGGTCATGCCTTTTGGCCTTACCAATGCACCTTCTACATTTCAAGGTTTGATGAATTCCATTTTTAAACCCTTCCTTAGAAAATCTGTGTTAGTATTTTTTGATGATATACTAATCTACAGCAAGTCTTGGAAGGATCATGTTGACCATGTTGACAGGGTGCTACAACTATTGGAGGAGAAACAATTATATGCAAAAAGATCCAAATGCTTCTTTGGAGTACAAGAGGTGGAATATTTGGGTCATATTGTATCTCATGAAGGAGTTAAGGTAGACCCTAGCAAAATTAAAGCCATTAAGGAATGGAAAATCCCCACATCCATAAAGAATCTGCGAGGATTTCTCGGGTTGACAGGGTATTATTGGAAGTTTGTTAAGAATTATGGGAGAATAGCAGCACCTCTAACAACATTATTGAATAAAGATGCATTTTCACAGACTCCAGAAGCAACAAAGGCCTTCGAACATCTTTAAAAGGCAATGTGCCAAACACCGGTCTTAGCTACACCGGACTTCACAAAAACCTTTATTGTGGAATGTGATGCTTCAGGAAATGGAATTGGTGTTGTTTTAATGCAATATGAAACACCCATTGCTTTTGAAAGTCATCCAATCAAGGGAAAGTTTTTACACAAAGCTATTTATGAGAAGGAAATGTTGGCAATACTCCATGCACTTAAGAAATGGCGACCCTACCTAATGGGAAGACACTTCAAGGTAAAAACAGATCATGATAGCCTTAAACACTTTTGAACAAAGATTATCCTCTGTAGAGCAACAAAAGTGGCTCACAAAGATGTTGGATTATGACTTTGAAATCATCTACAAAAAAGGGAAGCAAAATGTGGTGGCAGATGCACTCTCAAGAAAGGATGAGGATGTGGAAGCATTGTTGTGCGCCATTTCTATTATCCAACTAGATTGGATAAATGAAGCAAGGGAGGAATGGAAGAATGATGAAGAAGTGTGGGCACTTATTCGAAAGTTACAACAAGATTCCAGCACATCTGATACATTTAGCTGGCAAAATGATTCGTTATGGTACAAATATTGCTTATACCTCTGTAAGAATTCCCCACTAAAACAAAAGATTCTTATGGAATTGCACACTTCTCCCTTAGGAGGGCACTCAAGATTTTTAAAAACTTACCACAGGGTTAAGAAGGAATTTTTTTGGGATGGCCTTAAATCGGATATTCAAACGTTTGTGGCGGAATGTTTGGTTTTCCAACAAAATAAAGTTGAAACAATTAAGACACCGGGACTATTACAACCTTTATCCATTCCAAGCCAACGTTGGGAGGAGGTTTCAATGGATTTTATCACAGGTTTACCCAAGTCTGAGGAAAAGAGTGTCATCATGGTGGTAGTTGACAGACTTACCAAGTATGCACACTTTTGTGCATTATCACATCCATTTAAAGTCAGTACAGTTTCTACAGCATTTATGGAAACAATTCAAAAGCTACATGGAAGCCCAAAGATTATTGTAAGTGACAGAGATCCCATTTTCACTGGAAATTTTTGGACAGAATTATTTTCTTGTCTTGATACTCATTTAGCTCATAGCTCATCTTATCATCCTCAATCTAATGGGCAAACTGAGATAGTAAACAAATGTTTGGAAGGATATCTTCGTTGCTTTGTATCTGATAAACAGACACAATGGGTCAAATGGTTGCCTCTGGCTGAATGGTGGTATAACACTTCCTTCCATACAGCAACAAAAATGACCCCATTTATGGCACTTTATGGATATCAACCACCATCCATCACATCATATTTAAGAGAAAATTCTAAGGTTCAAGCAGTGGAACATCACATTGAACATCAACAACAAGTCCTCCAACTCTGAAATGATAACCTCGTGTTGGCACAGAATAGAATGAAACAATAGGCTGATCAACATCGTAGCGAAAGAAGTTTTGATGTAGGTGATTGGGTATTCCTACGGCTACAACCATATAAGCAAATGTCCCTCAAGCAAGCTAAGAAGGATAATAAATTATCACCAAAGTATTATGGTCCGTACAAGATGTTGCAAAAGATTGGTACTATGGCTTACAAATTGGAGCTTCATGCAACTTCTCGATTGCACCCAGTTTTCCATGTTTCATGTTTAAAGAAGGTTATAGGTGACAAGCTCCCAGTTCAAACAATATTTCCATAACTTGACGAGGAAGGAAAAATTATATTGGAACCGGAAGCAGTCACAGAAACAAGAACTTGACAGCTACGAAATCGATCAATTTCAGAGTATCTTATCAAGTGGAAGAACTTATCCACTGAAGATTCCACATGGGAGGATGAAAATTTTATACAGTTGCATCCAGAACTACTCAAGCATTGAGGACAACACTTTTTTGAAGGAGAGGGGCATGTTAGGTCCCTATAATACTAGTGATTACCCCATTACTATTGTATTTGTATCCCTTATTAATATTGTTGTGCCCCTATTGTCCCCATATTGTTATTATTGTGCCCCATAAAATCCCTCTATTGTTATTTTTGTGGCTTTATATTATTATTGTTAGGTCCGCTGGGTTATATTGTGACTCCTTAGACTCCTATATATAGAAAGGAGGTTTTTTCATTTGAATCATCGAAGAATTGTTCATTTATGTAATGTAAAGGAGGTTGCCCCCTCAAAGAGGCTGAATTCTAAGGCATTGATCTATCTTTTCTATCTTTTTGTGAGCTAGTTTCATAAAACCCTATGATTAGGTGTCAACATTCCCCCCCTTAATCTAAAGGGATGTTGGTGAGTCCAAGCATCATTCTGAATCTTTCAAGCTTTTCTCTTCCAAGCTCTTTGGTGAAGATGTCTGCAATTTGCTCATTAGTGGAACAATGGCGAAGATGAATTGTTTTGGCCTCAAAATTATGTCGAATCAGATGATATTTTGTATTGATATGCTTCGTTCGATCATGGAACTTTGGGTTCTTGGCCAACTTTATTGCCAAGGTATTTTCAATCATGAGTGGAGTCGAATTTACTTGTTTTACATGCAAATCTTCTAGAATTTTCCTGAGCCACACAATTTCTTTTGTTGCCTCAGCTGCTGCCACATATTTTTCCTCTGTTGTGGAATCTGCTAGAACTGATTGTTTGTGTGATCTCCAAGAGACAACTCCTGATCCAAGACTCATAGCATAACCCGAAGTAGATACCCCAGTTTATTTGTCTCCATTGAAGTCTGAATCAGAGTATCCAATCAAGTTAATGTCACCCACCTATGTATTCTTGAGTCCAAAGTCTTAAGTTCCCCTCAAGTACTTTAGAACTCTTTTTGTAGTAGACCAATGTCCCTTACAAGTCTTTTGCATAAACTGGAGAGGATTCCAACAGAAAATGAAATGTCTGGTCTGGTAGTAGTCAAGTAGTTGAGACTTCCTACAAGTTTTCTATACTTTGTTGCATCCTCAAACTATTTTCCTTCAATGGATGTGAGCTTTAAGTTTTGTTCCATTGGAGTAGTCATAGGATTGCATTCAACCATGCCAAACCTATTCAACAGATCTCCAATGTACTTCTTTTGAGAAAGTAATATGGACTTTGGGTGTTGTGTTACTTCAATACCAAGATAGTAATGAACATAGCCCAAATTAGTCATTTCAAAACCTTTCCTCAATTCCTTCTTTATGGATGCAATCTAGCTCTCATTGTTCCATGTCATCAAAAGATCATTTACATATACCACAAGATATATAACTGTTTTTCCAACTTTCTTGACAAACAAAATTGCATCATTAAGATCATAATGTTTGAAATTGAGTTTCAGAAGATGCTCAATTAGTTTTTCATACCAGGCTCACGGTGCTTGTTTGAGGCCATACAAGGATTTCACAAGTTTTCATACTTTATGTTCATGTCCTTTCACAATGAATCCTTCAGGCTGGGACATAAAAACATTCTCTTTTAGATCTCCATTCAAGAAAGCAGTTTTTACATCCATTTGATGGACTTTACAACCGTTCTGAGCTACTAGGGCAAAGAGTGTCCGGATGGTAGCCCATTTTGCTGTGGGGGGGAAGTCTCCTCATAATAGACCCCTTCCTTCTGTGCAAAACCTTTTGCCACAAGCCTATCTTTGTGCTTGTCAAGTGAGCCATCAGCTTTATACTTGTTCTTGTAGACCCACTTGCAGCCAATTAGTTTGGTTCCCAATGGAGGATCAACCAACTTCCAAGTGCCATTCTTTATCAAGGAATCATACTCCTTTTGCATTGCTTCTTTCCATTCATCATGAGAAGCAACTTATTTGAAGGAATTTGCTTCAAAATTTGTAGACAAATTGAATTCACAATCATTAGAAACATCCATATCAACAGGTGAATCAGAGTCATCTACATCACCTCCATTTTGTTGGGTTGAATTTCTAGTTCCTGTCTTTCCAACCTCATTAAGATGAACACTTTCAAGTGTCTTTGTCAGGCACTTTGGGGGACCTTTCTGAGATGGTCCAGGCTGCTCCATTGATTGAGTTGGGACTGAATCAAGATTGAGTCTCCCAATTCTGTCAATCACATCACTCAAAGTATCATCCGTTGTTGGAGTTTCATGTGGGGGGGAGAGTGCTTCAGAAGAAGATTCCACATGTTGATCTAGTATAGGAATCCCCCCTTCAAGATGTGGAATCTGATTATCAAATTCTTGAAATGATTTTGCATTTGCAAATCTATCCAAGTGATCAAGTTTCTACTCAACAACATTGTCAGTCTTGGATGATTCACGAAATATTACATCTCTAGATACAACAAACGTTTTATTGACTTCATCATAGAGATAGTATGCTTTGGAGGTGTTTGAATACCCCATGAAGATACACTTACAACTCCTTGCACCAAGTTTGTTTCTATGTACCTTTGGTATCAAGGCATAACATGTGGAAGCAAAGACCCTAAGATGCTTTACTAAAGGAATGTGCCCATACCACATTTCATAAGGAGTCTTGTTTCTAATAGCATTAGATGGACATGTATTATTTACATATACAGCACATAGAACTGCATCAGCCAAAACATCAATTTTACATTCTTGAAAAACATCATGGAGCATACCATATTTAAGATTGTCCTATTCATTCTTTCAGTGACTTCGTTCTGTTGGGGATTATAAGGCACAGTTGTTTGATGTTTGATCCCATGTTGGCGAAGATAGTTTTCAAATTCATTTCAAGTGTATTCTTTTCCATTATCAGTGCGAATAGATCCAATATGATATTTTGCATCATTTTCAATCCATGTATGAAAGTTCTTGAGTGTTTGAAAAGCATCAAATTTGTTCTTCAATAAATAAACCCAACACATTCTGGTGTAGTCATCAATAAATGTCATCATATATTTATTTCCATTTGCAAAAGGAACAGGCATTGGACCACATAAATCTGAATGAATGAGTTCAATTTTTCTATGTGCTCTGGAATGTGAACCATGAAAAGATTGTTTGCTATGCTTTCCTAGAATGCAAGCATCACATTGCTTAAGTTTCCTAGGAATTGTAGGCAAACCAGTAACACCATTTTTTTTTCAACAAACGGAGGCTATCATAGTTCAAGTGTCCAAATCTAGCATGCCATAATAAAATTGATGGAAATGTACCTTCATCATAATGAGAATCATATGAGAAATTTTGTGCACAAGCAGAGGTACCCGACAGCTTGAGAAGCCTTTCTCTTCTATCCCCATCATGACAAGTGAGCGGTCTGACTTGCCATCAAACATGTGAATGGAGTATCCTTGTTGGCGGAAGTGGAACAAGGACAACAAGTTTCTCCTCAACTCTGGGAGATATAAAACATGATGCAGAAGAAATTCTGGAAGACCAGGTAATTTAAGCTTAGTTGTGCCAAGCCTTGATGGATTGAGTTGTGATTCGTCTACAAAGTATACTACTCCATCAGTGAATTCTTCAAAGAAATCTCTCTTGAAAGTCATGTGACAAGTTGCTCCTGAATCAAGCAACCAATCATCCTTCCATGAAGCAAGTGAAGCATTGAATAGGTCTTCAGTTACTCCAATGTTGCAATGTGCCACAACATAGTGAGCAGACTCGGGTGAATGCATCATAAAAACTGATTTGGCCCAAAATAATTACAATGGTTGCAACAAAATGATGTATTTGTAAAGTTGACTGACTATGTCTTCAAAAAAACATCAATTAAATATGTAGGCTCTCAAATATACCTCTATAATGCTCACATACCATACTATATACCACTTAGGGTCTTTATAAAGTAAAAGAGCACATATATACCATAGTCTTCATTAAAGCACCAAACTTTAAAAACCTTACAATGTCACTTTATACCATCATATGCCATAACATAACACTTCATATGCTTTTATATACCACTCACTTCACCTTTATACCATATCATGTCACCTTTTAATATATTAATGTGCCATTACTTTAAAAACTCTCCATATATGTGCCCATCACACATTATATACCATGAACTCAACGCACTTCTTAATAAACCATACGTACCATATATAAATGACCACACTAGGAGATATTTTCAGGCAGAAAGTCAGCAATGCAAGGGAAGTTACATACCCAACACCGTTGCACGAACAGGAGGTAATTATCAGCCTTCAATAAAAATTTCAACGCACAAGATACCCTCGCCTCATATATCATTCAACGACAATGAAACCAGAGTCTAACACACTCTCCAACATATAACCAGTCAAGAATTTCATGGTGTCCCGACAACAGAACCAGAGTTTAATGCACCATTAAATGCAACAACGACTTCAATAGCTGAACTGACCCATTTAATTGTTTAAATTTCATAGAGGTACACACCATTGAAAGTAATAGTCATGGCCCTTTCAATGCAACAACAAACTAGTTTGTAGGCAGAGATTCAATGCTTCAGGAATTAATGCAGAGGGACAGAGCCTTTTTTTTTGCATACCAAACTCATGTTTGCCTTCAAAATTATTCAGCACAAGAAAAAAGTGTATGATAGAGACCAACACACACCACAACATGCAGAGATAATTACAACATATCGATTCAACACATCATGTGAACGATGGTTCAATGCACCACACACTCACCATTCAATAAATAAGCCATGACCTTCCATTGCGGTCTACCAGCAATCATGTAGAACAGTCATTGACACAGAGACAACGAACAGACTGGCATACCTCAAACCAATCTCCAATGCATATCAGGGGTTTAACGGACCAGTCTCCACACCGATTCTTCACCTGATTCAAACTTTTCAACGCACCAGGTTGCAAAGCAATGCCTCAATGCAACAATACGACCCCTTCAACAGTGCGATAGAATAGAACACGACATGTAGTGTTTAACGCACTCAAGGCAGAGAGAGAGAGATTTCGACCAATGCATTCAACAATGCATGGGATTTTGCAGGGATTTGACAGATATGTTAGTCTGCAAAAGATGCAGAACAAAGAGGGAGTTACAAGAGTAGAAAGGAAGCCAAAAATGGGGTTGGCTCTGATACCATGTCAGGCCAGGAGGTAACTCCTCAAAAATGAGATTGTATTATTCATTTAGGTTGTTCATTATTATATACAAGAGGGAGTGATTATTGAGTTTCATCCCCCGATGACTCCATTTTCTCTATTATTTATTTACACTAGTTACACTTGTTCACCCAATCCCTATGATTAGGTGTCAACATAGGCCAATTAGGGCCATTCCACACAGATATTATACAAGTTGGAAAGGAGTACTTCCAAGAGATCAAGGATGAAGCCTTTTCTGCAACCAGACAAAGGTGGGAGGTCTCCAACAATATTGTTAGAAACCGAGAACCATTTGGATACCAGAACTTTAAAGCTGCCTCCTCTCGTTTCCATAAATACAGTAACATGGTCTTAACCATGGGGCCTGAATGGATAGGATGTCGGTATAGAACCCCAATCATATGGTATCCTCTAGATAAGTATCGCAGTGACTACAACTTGAAGGATCAAGAAGTAAACCAGGCTTTCATTGTACTTAAGAAGAAAAATGGCTTCAAAGTTTATAAGGAGGAGGTATACCCTGCCTATTCCCTAACCCAGCTGCACCTAAACCATTTAATTGCATGAGGACATGCAACAAGGTAAGCTGGGGAGTATGTTGGGTCAAGAAAAAGGTATGTTTTCTCCTTGGTAATAGATTTATTTAGCACTCATCCTCACATGATTATCTTTGTTTATGGATAAAAGTAGAGGAAATAACAGTTAAAGTTGGGTAAAATTAATCAGTAACAAATTAGACAAATCTAAGCAGGAAAAATTGATTTTTACTATCTTTACGTGCAGAAGACGCAAATTGGACGATATCTATAATATCGACAGAACAACAACATCTCATAAAGGGAAAAGACAATGTCTGAGGTAAAGCGGGATAGCGGAAGACCGGGTAGACCGTTACTATTTTATGATGAAATCAGATCGAGTATTGCAAAATCCTCATGATCTCCTAATCTCGAGGATTCACTTTTATCTATTTACTTTTCTAGTTGTTATATATAACGCTGAAAGGAAAACTGCACGACTAGTTCAGAAATACACAGTTCATAACTATTCTTTTGGACATATAATATTGTTACTTTGGTGATGTTGTAACTCTGTTATCCGTATTAATGAAGAATATTGCGTTTAAATCATAATTATATTCTGAGTATCTCATAGCGGAGACTTCTAGCAACACTAGGCCCAGTCAAGAGAAGATCTACTGCTTCATCTGCGATATAATCTTTTCTATTTTATTCTTTACTATTTGTTAATGTTAAGTTAATATCATTTTGATTATCGTCAGGAATGTCGATTTTATTTGCTTTTGTTGTTCATTCGAGATTCATATTTAGCCATGTGTTATATATGAGTAATGCTTCCAGTTAGATTGGTTATGTAATTCCAGCATTAGATCGCTAATTCATTCCAAGTGATGTTATCATAGATTTCGGAGATAGAATTGATTGCTTTCCCTAATATAGTTATTTGTTGTTCAGATACCATTTTTTGTTCTATTATCATTTGCTGTTCAATTATCATTTGTTGTTCAATTGGAATTTGATGTTCAATTATCATCTATTGTTCAATTGTTGTAGTCTCTTTAATAATTGAGTGAGTTAGTTTCAATTCCATTTAAGGCTACCAAGTGTGATTCGTTATAGTTGTATTCAGATTCATTTGTTTTTATGATAGGGTAAGTAGAATTGCAAAGTATGTTATGAGTTTCTTTCAAAGTTATTTCTTTCAGAATTGTTTGGATTGAGTTTGAAAAGATATTCATTAGAAATTGCAACGATTTGTTATTATTTAACCTCTAAATTCACTGCATATATAGTGCTGATAGTCTTGAAATAAAAAGGCTTGCCTTGGGTTGACAATTAATGTAGGAATTAAGGTTTCCTGTAAAAAAGACATCTTAGTGCACCAACACCAAGAAGGAAGGGAGACAGATAGAATTTTGGAATGCACACAACAAAAGAGAACATGTTTCTGGAATCTGGTGTTGTCGGAAAATTTTTAGGGTATAGCTTATGAATGAAGCAGGGATAAGGATCCTTGTGTTTCTCCTTGAACAAAAAAATGAATCCCTAAAGGGTCAAAAATAGAGAAAACATCTTGAAGTCTTACAACAATGACAGAAAAATTGGGATATCAGTGTTCGGTTAGAAAGAGGGTATGAAGAAATTACTCATGAGAGAGGAACAATGGCCTCTTGATTCCCTATTAGAAAGAGGGTAGATATGGTTTTCTCTGGGATCCCTTGATGGTTGGGGTGGAGGTTTTTCCCTTGGATTCCTTAAAAGACGATTTATTAAGGCCTTTCTTGTTGTGGTGGTTTTAGAGTGGGTTTTGGAATCCCAAAGATGGGTGGAACCACTATGTTGTAGCTCAAATGGTGGAGAACTCTATCTTTGTATTCCCTAGTTTATGTTGGTTGTTGAACGTCTGAAGGGTGGAGGAAAAAGGCCTCTATATTTCATTGTGTTGTTGTTGACTTCTTAAATAGTTGGTGGGTGGAGGTGGGAGAACCTCTAGAATCTCTTGTTTCAACTAGAAGTTGGAGTTTAATCCCTAAGAAAAACTCCCATTAGTCTCTAGAATTCAGCTCTGTTCAAAATAGCAACAAGAAATGATAAAAATAGAATCCAAAAATTCCAATTTTAATTTGTCCTTGAAATAAAATTGTGAATAAAAATTTGAATTTAGTCTCACCAGCTACTTGAAAAATAATTAATTAATTCATCTTGAGTTAATTAGTTGGATAAATTCAAGTTAGAAGTCTTTCTGAAGTCATGCAACAGTTATCCCTTAATTAAGGAGATAAGATTGAGTTATATTTGAGTTGTGATTAGTTAACTCAGTTTACTGAGTTAAGTCTAGTTAAATTAGTTCCAAACTGTTTGAGGAACTAATTGTGAGTTCAGTCAGTTAATGCATGCATGCATCCAACTAGCATACTCCAGATAATTGAAGATTCTCTCATTAGTAACGCATGCATGTCTATTCTGAGAAGTACCTAGTTGAGATGAAAGACAGGGACAACGTACTATCAGTTGCATGTTTTTTCCTATAAAGGAAACTCATGCATGCAGAAGGAACAAGGTTCCTTGAGGATTGCACAGTTTTAGAGGGTGTGAGATCAGTGTGAGTGATCAGTGTTACACTTGGTAACAGGAGGATCACCCAAAGAAACTGCACAAGGAAATAGGAGGCTTGGAGGGTAGAAGAGAAGGTTTGTGAGAAGCCTTGTTTGCTTGTGAGCATCCAAGAGGATTGTACTGAGAGCTGGTTAGCTATGAGAGCTAAGGCTTGTATAATATTGATGTATTTCCACCTTGTATGATAATACAGATAGTGGGGTTTTTAGTTGAGGCTTTCCCCTGAGTATTTTCTATGTTTCATGTGCATTGATTCTTCTTCTGGTTGTATGTGTGCAGCTCTAATTCAGCTCGATATTTAAGCTTCCGCAAGTGTGATAGTAGAAGTATATTATAGTATTTTGCTTTAGTATATTGCATTATCGAGTTAATCTACAGTCAAATTTTCTACATAGATCTCAGAGGTAGATTTATAGAAAATTTGCAAGAAATTCTACATGGTATCAAAGCTAAGTTTATCAGAGCTGTGAACAGTATATGGAGAAGAGAATTTGAAGTCTGAAGTTCAGGGTTGTAGGTGCAAATCGAATTCTTATCATACTTCAAGGTTGGCCAATGGCATTCTATGGCTTGAGACTCAAGTATGCCTTGGAAGGCAGCTTGAATTACATAGCATGGAAAGATCACATGGAGGTTGTATTAGAAGACAATGGCTTGAAGGATTTCATTGATCAAGAAATCCCAAAGCCAGGGTCAACTAATGCACAAGAGTTGGCTGAGTGGAAGAAGTGTGTGGCGAGGGTGAGACGGATCATCCTTGAGGGAGTTCAAGACCATATTATCTCGAGTCTCCATGGGAAGGATACTCCTGTTGAGATTGCAACAAGATGATGGAGCTTAGTGAAAAGAGTCGCCTTCACTAAGTGGGCCCGCAGGCAAATTATGGCGCAAGTTCTATTTTTGATCCCAGCAGGGATGATCACAGTGTGGGTGACCACAGTATGAGTGATCACAGTGTGGGTGACCACAGTATGAGTGATCACAGTGTGGGTGACCACAGTGTGAGTGATCACGGTATGAGTGATCAAAGTCTATTTTTAGACTAGCTGTCAAAAATAGAAAAGTCAAATATTATTGTCTCATAATAATATTTGGACTATAAACTTGATCTTATTCTCTTGGAGCACTTCAGGATGAGCTACGGATGTGGTACATGCAGATCCCAGAGGGAAATACGTGGTTACCTATGGGATGACTAATATTTGCATGCAGGACTTCAGTTAGAACTCAAGTGAGTTGAGTTTAGTGTACTGGAGGTGCAGTTGATGGAGTTGTGTTCAGTTTAGCTTTGTTAAACTGGTTGTATTTAGTCTAACTGGAAAATAGACTAGAGATGAGTTGGGTGAATTAGTTATTAATTAATTCACAAGTTATTAACTCATAATGCAACTATAGAATACATCAGTTAACTCAGTTGCATGTCAGTGCATGTTCAGTTCAGCAGGGACAGGTGTTAGAGGATCAGATTGCTATCAGTTGTGACTGTAGTTGTGCATGATGATTTGCACAATCAGAGGGATTGAATATGCCAATGAATTGGCCAATATCAAGAATTGTAGCTTGTGCTCACGTCCAACACAGTGTGATTGATTCTTTGCAGGTGAAATACGAGTTTGGTAAACCATTCTCATCAGTTCTTGAGCAGGTATTAAGCTGGAGAGGCAGGCAAGCAGTGGAATAGATTTGGAGATTAGATCTGAGCTGTATTGTGTGTAACAGGTGGATCTGGTACTGGATTGCTTGTGATAAGCATTGTACTTTGTAATGTTACATGGTCTCAATCATTAATATACAGATAGTGTGGGGTTTTTAGCGATATGCTTTCCCCGGGTTACATACTGTGTTAATGTGTGAATGCTCTTGATGTTTTATTGTTATTGATGCTACTATATTGATGATCAACGTACAGGAGCTTATGTATTGTGTATGTATTCCATAATAGTACATGATTAGGATAATCTCTGTTGAATATGTGTTAAATTATTCAAAATTTCTACATGGTATCAGAGCGAGCTAGATAATTGTAGAAAAAGTTTCTACATGGTATCAGAGCTGTTGATCATCAGATCTACTATTCAGGAAGTGTTTACATTCTATTTCTTCAGGCAGAGTCTGTAATCGGGCCAGGTAGCCTCTGGATTCATCCTTCCTTTGGAAGGTGAGATATCCGGTGAATGCCCATACAGTCAATCTCTGTACGAGAAATATTGTGTTCTCACGAATCTTAGATCCGAGGCGGTTGAGTTGGTTGCTGGTGGAATTCGAATTTGCAGCAGTGTTTTCTTGGTGACAACGTAGCAATGTCTTTCAACGGATTGCGATTGGAGTATGCTCTTGAGGGCAACTCAAACTATATTGCATGGAAGGACAGGATGGAGGCAGTATTGGATGATAACGGGCTGAAGGAGTTCATAGATACGGATATCCCAAAGCCTACTGATGTTGCTGAGGCGGAAGTTTGGCAAAAGAAGACCGCAAAATGTCGAAGGATTCTGTTGGAGGGCATGAAGGATCACATTGTGTCCAGCCTCCATGGAAAGGCTACTCCATATTTGATGTGGAAATCATTAACAGAATTATTCCAAAGCAAGAGCGATCAGAGGAAGCTAGCGCTCAAAGATAAACTCAGAAACATCAAATGCGAGAAGGGTGACAGTATTCCCAAGTATCTCACAAAGTTCACTCAGTGTCGAGATGAGCTGGGAAGTGTGGGGGTTACTGTCGATGATGAGGACTTGGTGAGCTTGGCTCTCCTTGGTCTTTCGAAGAGTTGGCATTCCTATCAGGACTCTGTCAATGGTCGGGAGAAATTGCCAGGATGGGAAAGACTATGGTCAGATCTTGTGCAGGAGGAGATCAAGCGAAGTACCAGGGACAGATCTTCGTCGAAGGGAGCTGATGAAGAGAATTGTGCTTTGGCTGCCAAAGCAAAGAAAGGGAAGAGCAAGAAAGATTCTCAGTCTTGTGCGAAAGGCAAGAAGCAGGATATGTCCAAGGTGAAGTGTTTTCACTGTCACCAGCACGGACACTATGCCACTAATTGTCCGCAGAAGAAGAAGAACAAGCAGGCTGCTAGATCTTCAGCAGGAGAGGCTCTAGCCTCACAGTTTGAGCTTGATTTTTCATTGATCGCATGCTTGGTTTCAAGTGTGATGGGATCAGTGTGGTTCTTGGACAGTGGTGCGTCTTTTCACATGACGGGAGATAGAGAGTTGTTCTCTGATCTGGAGGAAAAATATCTTGGAGTGCACATCGAGATGGGCGATGATGGTAGATACAGTGCGACCGGTATCGGTACCATTTCCTTTGAGAGGGAGTCTGGTAAACCCTTCGTATTGAAGGAAGTCATGCATGTTCCAGGATTGAAGAAGAATCTTATCTCAGTGGCGATGTTAGAAGACAAGGGGTATGATGTTTTTTTCAGCGAGGGAAAGGCTTTCCTGCGCAGCAAGACAACTGGTGAGACTCGGAAGATAGGGGTTCGAGTGAGGAACCTTTATCAGTTTCATGTAGATGGATGCGCAGCAATGGTGGGCAAGGCAGAAGGATTGGTGAGCCGGGATGATGGCGAGTTGTGGCACAGGAGATTGGGTCACCTTCACCATGGAGCCTTGAAGATACTGCAGCAGATCACTACAGGGCTTCCTAAAGGCACACTTATGCAGTCAGATCAGTGCAAAGGGTGTACTTTGGGGAAGTTTGTGAAAGCCACCTTTCACGAGAAGGATAGTCGCACCGCGACGATCCTTGAGAGAATTCACACCGACGTGTGTGGACCTTTCTCAGTTGCTTCGACAGCAAAACACATGTATTATGTGATTTTTGTTGATGATTTCTCTCGTAAGTGTTGGATCTTCTTTATGCAGAAGAAGAGCGAGACATATTCAAAGTTCTGTGAATTCAAGTCACTAGTCAAGAAGGAGTCGGGGAAGAAGGTGAAGGCTCTTAGGAACGATAATGCTGGTGAATACATCTCGGACGAGTTCAAGGATTTCTGCAAGGCAGAAGGGATTCGAAGAGAGCTCATAGCTCCCCATAACCCACAGTAGAACGGGGTAGCTGAGCGGAAGAACAGAACGATTGTGGGTGTTGCACGGGCAATGCTGCATGACCAGGGCCTACCCCTTCACTTGTGGGCGGAAGCATGCAATACAGCAGTTTATGTGTAGAACCGTTGTCCTCATAGGATACTTGGCATGAGTACACCCGAGGAGGCTTATTCTGGTAAGAAGCCTGATCTTTCTCATTTGAGGATTTTTGGTGCTAACGTTTACATGCAT
Organism: Pinus tabuliformis; assembly: GCA_031772625.1. Classification (NCBI taxonomy): domain Eukaryota; kingdom Viridiplantae; phylum Streptophyta; class Pinopsida; order Pinales; family Pinaceae; genus Pinus; species Pinus tabuliformis. Next base: position 1,321,430,031 of record CM062819.1, on the reverse strand, counting down.
GTGACGAAGGATGCCAGGAAGAAGTTGGAGCTGACCGCAGAGGTTGGGATATTTGTGGGGTACACTGATACGCCCCACAACTATCGTGTGTATTTGCCAGACAGTGCTAAAACTGTCGTGCGACGGGATATAAAATTTCAGGAGGAGAAAGCCATGAAGTGTTCGCTTGAGAGGGAGCTACACTTGCATGAAGATGAGGAGCTATTAGTTCCTAAGGATGAGCTTCAGGACGTGGATCAGCCACAGGATGAGGTTCATGGAGTGGAAGAGACCACTCATGCAGCGCCAACCATCAGAGGGCGAAAGCACTTGACAGAAGCTGAGTGACTGGCTCAAGATGCAGAGAAAGTTGTAGGACCACCTACAGCCCAACGCAGGCAGAGACAGTCACCTGATCGGTACACTGGATACATGGCTCTTATGAGCAAGTGTGTTGTGACTGAGCCATCCTCTTTCGAGGAAGCTGTGGAGGATCCCGCATGGGTAGACGCCATGGTGGAAGAGTATGATTCTATTGTCAGAAACAGTGCATGGGAGATTGTTCCTAGACCGGAAGGGAAATCAGTGGTGGGTTTGAGATGGATCTACAAAGTTAAGCAGGCAGATGACGGGAGTGTGGAGAAGTACAAGGCAAGATTTGTTGCCCGAGGCTTTTCACAGATAGAGGGGATCGATTATGAGGAGACCTTTGCACCTGTCGCAAGGTATTCTTCCATACGGACGATTCTTGCTCTCTTAGCGCAGATGGGATGGCACATTCATCAGATGGATGTGAAGACTGCGTTCCTCAATGGAGTCATTGAGGAGGAGGTGTACATTGAGCAACCCGAAGGCTTTGAGGTCTTCAGCAGCGAGTCGCATGTGTGCAGGCTCAAGAGAGCGCTATATGGGTTGAAGCAAGCACCACGTGCTTGGTACACACGGATAGACAGTTATTTCACGGGACTTGGATTCTCCAAGAACGAGGCGGATCCTAACCTATACCAGATTGTGGTGGAGGGTAAGTTGCTTATCATTGTACTGTATGTTGATGATTTGATTCTAACGGGTGATGAGTTGTTGATACTGTCATGCAAGAAGGATCTTGCTACAGAGTTTGAGATGAAGGATTTGGGCCTCCTTCACTATTTCCTAGGATTGGAAATATGGCAGTGCAGCGGTGGACTGTTTGTTTCTCAGGGCAAGTATGCTCGGGAGATACTGGAGAAGTTCAACATGCATGGCTGCAAGCCTGTTAATACTCCTCTTCCTAGAGGTTGGAGGAAGGAGGATGCCACTTCGGGAGAAGAAGTGGATGCCACTGTTTATCGACAGTTGGTGGGGTCGCTGATGTATTTGGTCAATACATTACCTGATATATGCTATGTAGTTAACCAGCTTTCACAAGCTATGGTTAAGCCTACCAAGCTCTTCTGGAAGGCGGGCAAGCATGTATTGCGCTACTTGAGAGGCACATCGAGATATGGATATTGGTACAGACAGGAGGATGCAGATTGGGCAGGGAGCTCAACGGAAGACATCAGGTACTATCATATCAGAGATTGTGTGCAGCGGAGGATCATGTTGCTTTCATAGATTCCAACTGAGGATCAGGATGCTGATATTTTGACGAAGGCTCTCACCAGGAGCAAATTCGAGTACCACCGAGTCAGGATAGGGGTTGCTGATAATCCATATCTTGTCGAGACGGAGTGTTGAGATTGCAACAAGATGATGGAGCTTAGTGAAAAGAGTCGCCTTCACTAAGTGGGCCCGTAGGCAAATTATGGCGCAAGTTCTATTTTTGATCCCAGCAGGGATGATCACAATGTGGGTTACCACAGTATGAGTGATCACAGTGTGGGTGACCACATTGTGAGTGATCACAGTATGAGTGATCAAAGTCTATTTTTAGACTGGATGTCAAAAATAGAAAAGTCAAATATTATTGTCTCATAATAATATTTGGACTATAAACTTGATCTTATTCTCTTGGAGGACTTCAGGATGAGCTACGGATGTGGTACATGCAGATCCCAGAGGGAAATACATGGTTACCTATGGGATGACTAATATTTGAATGCAGGACTTCAGTTAGAACTCAAGTGAGTTGAGTTTAGTGGACTGGAGGTGCAGTTGATGGAGTTGTGTTCAGTTTAGCTTTGTTAAACTGGTTGTATTTAGTCTAACTGGCAAATAGACTAGAGATGAGTTGGGTGAATTAGTTATTAATTAATTCACAAGTTATTAACTCATAATGCAACTATAGAATACATCAGTTAACTCAGTTGCATGTCAATGCATGTTCAGTTCAGCAGGGACAGGTGTTAGAGGATCAGATTGCTATCAGTTGTGACTATAGTTGTGCATGACGATTTGCACAATCAGAGGGATTGAGTATGCCAATGAATTGGCCAATATCAAGAATTGTAGCTTGTGCTCACGTCCAACACAATGTGATTGATTCTTTGCAGGTGAAATACGAGTTTGGTAAACCATTCTCATCAGTTCTTGAGCAGGTATTGAGCTGGAGAGGCAGGCAAGCAGTGGAATAGATTTGGAGATCAGATCTGAGCTGTATTGTGTGTAACAGGTGGAGCTAGTACTGGATTTCTTGTGATAAGCATTGCACTTTGTAATGTTACATGGTCTCAATCATTAATATATAGATAGTGTGGGGTTTTTAGCGAGATGCTTTCCCCGGGTTACATATTGTGTTAATGTGTGAATGCTCTTGATGTTTTATTGTTATTGATGCTGCTATATTGATGATCAACGTAGAGGAGCTTATGTATTGTGTATGTATTCCGCAATAGTACATGATCAGGATAATCTCTGTTGAATATGTGTTAAATTATTCAAAATTTCTACAACTCCATATTCAATGTGGAAGACATTGAAGGACCTCTACCAGAATAGTAGCGAACAGAGGAAATTGGCGCTCAAGGATAAGCTTCGAAGAATCAAGATGGAGAACGGCAATACTATTTCCACATATCTGAACAAGCTCACCATCTGTAGAGATGAGCTTGTAAGTGTGGGAATAACTACTGTCGATGATGATATGGTGAGCCTCGCTCTCCTTTGCTTTCCAAAGAGCTAGAATACCTACCAGGACTCTGTGAATGGAAGGGAGAAACTGCTGGATTGGGAACAACTGTAGTCAAATCTCATGTAGGAGGAGATCAGGAGGAGCACAGGAGATGGTTCTTCATCCAAGGATGATGATGAAGAAAATCTGGCCTTAGCAAGTAAGGCAAGAAAAGGGAAGGGGAAGGCATCCCATTCTGAATCCTATTCTTCTCATGGAGGGAAGAAGGGTGACAAGTCTAAAGTGAGATGCTTTAATTGTCATGAGATGGGACATTATGTGACTAATTTCCCATCGAAGTAGTCCAAGAAGGGATCCTGTAAGGAACGGAAGGTTAGGCATTAGCCTCTCAGTTCAAAATGGACTTTACTCTCATCGCATGCATGGTGTCATCGATTATGGGTTGTGGTTGGTATCTTGACAGTGGAGCCTCATTCCACATGACCGGCGATAAAAGTTTATTTAGTACCTTGGAGGAGAAAGACCTCAAGATGCACATAGAGATGTGTGACGATGAAAGGTATAGTTTTTCAGGAGTGGGCACGGTTGCTTTTCAAAGGGAGAATGGAGCTCTTATCACCTTGACAGATGTGAAGTATGTGCGTGGATTGAAGAAGAATTTGGTATCGATCGCGATGTTGGAGGACAAAGGCTATGATGTTTTTTTAGCAAGGGAAAGGTTTTCCTTAGACACATCACCATGAGACAGGTGAAACAGATCGGTTCACGAGCCAAGAACCAATATGCCTTAAGGTTCAAGATGCATGCAAAGCCTTCAGGAGCAAGGAAAATGTTAGAGACTTGGTGGTTGAGAGGGAGAGTAAATTACCTCTCAACATACAGCCCCAAAAGAAGTCTTAGACAATTTTGGAGGAGCCACAATTGGAGATGTTGAGAGCAGACCGAGTGGAGGCATCCACTCATGTAGAGACCTCCAGTAGGGGGAAATTTCGAGCCAAGTGGGCAAAGGGAGCACATGCAGCCATAAATCTAGGTGTGAGGTGGGGCGATGTGAAGTGATAGTCCCAAGAAGGCTGAAATTGGGCAGGGTCCATTGAGAGGTTTTATCTCATGGATCGTACCTTGCTACGTGAGCCCAAAGTACATAGTAGCAAGAGGAATCAGTGGGATTGATGCAGTCAAAGATAAAAGTGAGAGAGGCTAGAGCAGTCAGATACTGAAGAGAGCATAGAAGGATTGACAACAGTGCAGAAAGGTAGAGTCAGCCGAAGCGCAAAGGTTTTAGTCGACAGAGGCAATAGCAGTGAGAGACTTTGATGACAGATGCATCATACTGATTCAGGTTGGATTTTTTTTTTGTTTCTGAAGTTGTTGGAGCAACAACACTAGAGAGTAGTGTTGCATGTAGAACATTCCAAAGGTTCAGGATCGAGATCGATTTGAATTCCTTTCTTGTTGAGAGGGAGTGTTGAAAATAGCAACAAGAAATGATAAAAATAGAATCCAGAAATTCCAATTTTAATTTGTCCTTGAATTAAAATTCGAATTTAGTCTCACCAACTACTTGAAAAATAATTAATTAATTCATCTTGAGTTAATTAGTTGGATAAATTCAATTTAGAAGTCTTTCTGAAGTCATGCAACAATTATCCCTTAAATTAAGGAGATTATCCCTTAATTAAGGAGATAAGATTGAGTTGTATTTGAGTTGTAATTAGTTAGCTCAGTTTACTGAGTTAAGTCCAATTAAATTAGTTCCAAACTATTTGAGGAACTAATTGTGAGTTCAGTCAGTTAATGCATGCATGCATCCAACTACTACACTCCAAATAACTGAAGATTCTCTCATTAGTAACTCATGCGTGTCTATTTTGAGAAAGACCCAGTTGAGATTAAAGACAGGGACAGTGTACTATCAGTTGCATGTTTTCTCCTATAAAGGAAACTCATGCA